>JACRUU010000030.1:16159747-16484747 GCA_030449085.1 Kryptopterus vitreolus | reverse complement strand
TATGGTTACGTCAGTTCTACAGCTGAACGATTGAGGTCTAAGGGCTTGCAAGTGGTGTTATTTGAACCCATGACCTTCTAATCAAAAGTCCAAAATCTTACTACGTTTACATCATTTGGCAGACGCCCTTATCCAGAGCGACTTACAAGTGAGCAATTGAGGGTTAAGGGCCTTGCTCAAAAGCAGCTTGGTGGTGGTGGTGGGGTGATCTGAACCGGAGATCTTCGGTACCAGAGGCCAATGCCTTAACTACTGAGCTCCCTCCACCCTTATACACTGAGCTGCCATTAAACAAACACATCAGGACCTTACTTTACATATGAGATCAATTAAAAGAAGAATGAATTTAAACCTGTAACCTGTAAATTAACAATTGAATCAGAAATAAGGTTTTTTACTATTGTACATACATCCCTATGGTGATAACCGTGATAAAGGGTTCAGAAAATGTGACATGAGTACTGATATTGCTCAAGCTCAGGATTATTTAACTAGGTAACTTTAATAAAAACACTTAAAAGTATATTTCTATTAGAATAATCAATTTATGTCTGTATGTTAAATGCTAAATGATAAAGTTTATCTAAGACGCATCACCATAAACACTACACGGCTGACTCTTTCGTGATAAAATGTACAACCAGTCAACTTTGGTTTTGCGTTTCCCTATCCTCTTTTGTCTAAATTTGCATTTCCTGATGCTGGCCGAGTTACGGTGTACGCAAGCTCAAAATGTATCCTATGTGAGCTTTAATGTGTGTGCATGTGCAAAGCATTTCACAGAAATGTATTCAATTACACTGTTTGAAAACTTTGGTTGGGACACCATGTCCAAAAGTATGTGGACGCCTGATGTGCATCGCAGTTGTAGAGAGTGTCATTCTATTCTGCAGCCTTACAAATTCCTTTTCCGCTAGAACGAATACAACCTCCCTGCAAACTAAGCAAACTTCCTGACGTGGTACGAGTTGTACACATCTTTACCCTCAATCCTACTCAACACCTCAGGCACTTAACCAACATTAGTCCCTGATTACACTCATGCTCCGGTAGCTGAACGATCACAAATACACAAATTGATTATGGTTAATTGACAATTACGGCAATTGACTATTACAGATCGAGATCAATTTACCATAATAGGTCGACTAAAACATGTTTCTTGTGACGAATCAGCACTGATAACTGATTACTGAAGCTATCGGCCGTTATTCATAGCTATATGTATGTTGTGTTATAGAGTATGAGAGCGCCCTCTAGAGACGAATCACTGACCATGTGCTGTTTATTTGAAATGTATGTATTTTTAATTTTATTAACATAGGATATAACTGCTTTAATTTCATTGAACTGTTTCAGTTTGGTTGCATGTCTATTTGTTTTTATTCAACGTAGCAATTTTTCAGGATTTTCGGTAATACGTGGTAGTGTTTTTTTGTTGTTTTTCTTATATTCAGTACACATTTTAAACACAATTATTAAGCAAACCTAGCTATCGCTGTCGAGCAACTACTTAACGGGAGAACAACTTACATTTATATCGTTCACACAAATGAGCAGTTACTGGATTAAGGGCCTTGCTCAAGGGCCCAGCAGTAGCACTTTGTTGTGGCTGGGATTTGAACTTTGCATCCAAAGTGCTGTGACTTTACCACTAAATCACAACCTCTTCTATTTGCGGTGTAAAGCACTCACACTGATGACTCCTTCCATAAAAGTCTCTTTGCAGAGTTGCCACCTTGACAACCATTACATGCTTTTAAATGCATATAGGAACAAGTGCATTAATAGCGACCGGCGATTTAATCCAAGGTTGATCAAAACCTACGTTCTCCCCAGATATGCTGTTACAGAAAATGAATTGAAACCATCCAACCAATAAGAATTGAGAATTCAACAAGGGCTGTGGTGTCGATGTTCAGCTTGTTGAAAGAGGGTTCATTATGAATTGCCAGGTGTCTGTATATGTGAAGCAGAAACCTGATATTTTTGTGCCATTTTCCTTCCATCCTTCCAAACACACACACACACACACACCTCACACCTGCGATGGTATCAACATTCATACCGCAATGACTTTGCTGCAACAGGGCAGAGCATCACAGTGCACTTAGTATTCCCCCTCTGTTAAGTACCCTTTGTCTCATTCTGGGAGTGGCAGTGTGATGTTTATGAGCCTGGAATTGCTCTCAAGGGAATTCTGGGTAATAATGGATGGCTGCGGGTGATAAATTACAGTCTGGGCATAGACAGATATTGACTGCAGATCAAATATCCCTGTTATAATGTAATCTCCATTAGCATGGCTACGGCAAACATTACTACCATCATCAAAAAACGTGTTAAAACATTTACGCGTGCATTAGAGTGTTTGCTACCTTTCATCAACACCTGGCAACCAGTTACAAGACACTCATCAGTTGAAGTGTGTGGTGCTTGTGTTTGTGTCTGTGCGTTCAAATTCAAGAGATGCACGTGCATGTAAGAACAAAGCCACGAGATCAACACATGTATGCTAAGAGGCAACTTGGTTATTACCCAGAAATCCCTGTCGAGCTCAAGAACGAAAGCGAGCAAAGAGACGTCTTACTAATCAACCGGGTCATTACAATAAAATATTGCTACACAATGTTTTCATAAAGACTATTTCAAATATACTCTTAGTTCCCCATTTCCAATAGTCTGTGAACATCTGTCCATCACATCTGTACGGTATGTATGTCACAATTGTATCGAATGTCTTTCTATGAATAACAAGTTCACTGTTAAAATAACTTTTATAATATATAGATATTCTCAACATGCTAGATCGGACATTTTTACATTTTCCACAGCCTTAATATTTATTTCCTATCTATCTATCTATCTATCTATCTATCTATCTATCTATCTATCTATCTATCTATCTATCTATCTATCTATCTATCTATCTATCTAATCTATCTATCTATCTATCTATCTATCTAACACACACACACACACACACACATATATATTATGTTTGCACATTTATCTGCTGCACTTTACCACTCCCAACTGAAAATCCAACGCCTCCGTCATTAAATTATCATTTGTGGAAAAAATATTTACAGTACATATGTGCTTTATATCCTTATTCATAGATTAATCAGCAAACTTGAACTGTTTTGTAAATAAAAAAGGCCTAATATCAGGTTACAACAAATAACATACATTTGATATGTGATGGACTTCTCACATGAAGGTATTGGGATGCCAGACCCAGTTATATTGTTCTTGTCTTGAACATGGCACCTTTGATTGACAGACTTTGGGTGAGAAGATATATTGGAACTAAAGTAAATAGCCCTCGCATATCATTTTTACTTTTACTTTGCATCACTCTTTTGCTCCATGACGATGTTTTACACATTTGGGACGCATTTCGGGTTTTTTGTTAGGGGGGGGGGATTTGTTTATTTAAATGGGCGGAAAAGCATGTTTCTGTGCTGTTGGCACCATCACGAGTAACATCATAAATAAATAGACATTAGCAAATCTTGTTCCATAAGTAGCCACGCAAACCGACGCCATGGCAGCCGTATCGCCACCTGTTTGTTTTGGATCATTAGCAGATGCTTTCCTTCTCCATCACTTTTGATTGAGGGTCGCAGAACTTTTATGGTCTTATTTTTTTGTGACGTTGATGTCTGTGTCATCATTTGGTTTTACAAGACGCAAGAAAAATGCTTCTGTTCTGCTTGGATTACCTTTTTTGATGTTAAAAAAAGTTTTATATATATATATATATATATATATATATATATATATATATACACACACACATCAAAATGTTTTGATGTTATTTTAACATCAAAAGAGGTCATCCAAGCATACATACATACACACACACACACACACATATATATATATATATATATATATATATATATATATATATATATATATATATATATATATATATATAAGATTATGACCAAATGCTTCTCGAAAAACAACACAACTTGCTTTTTTTCTCCATCATAAATACATCATAAAGAAATGCAACATGCAACACAACATTCATACAACCGAGACAAGACATTCAGAGCCATTAATTGTACCAACAATCCGTTTAACAGGGCGCACCTGGGCACCGATACCTGGCAGTAACACGTATTTGTTCACTCCAAATATTTAGCTCATGGCAGCGTTCAAACAAGCGGGTAGATGTTCAACACGTCTATGTGTAAATATTTAGGAGCTGGAATTCCTGGCTACAGATCAATCACATGGTTTCAGTGTTCAGCAGAAACAAAATAGAAAACATGGAAAGAATGAAACAAATATACAGACAGGATGCACCGAGGAGCTGCAGGAGCCGGAGCAGTGCACTGTGTGTGGAATAGGGAGCTCTTTGTGAACTCGTCCGTTTCCAAAGAGGAAAAAGGGGCGTTTTGTTCCTATAATGGAAAATCTGATTTACCTTTCCATGGCCGACGGGATAAACACGCACTGAGACGCATGAGAAGGGGAGGAAAATGGAAAGAAAGGGCTGGGCTTCTCTCTCTCTCTCTCTCTCTCTCTCTTCTCCATCATTTTTCCAGCCATGCAACATTCAGGTCTATCATTAAACCCAGTTATTTATAAGGATTCATTTCTCAGCATTTCATCAACAGGCAAGCATCACTCACCCAGAATATGAAGTTGAATATGAAGAGCAGGTATTTCACGCATTTCATTGCCCCTTCCACTTTCCCCATAATTTTCTTTTTTTTGTTATTTTTTGCAATTAATATATTTTTTAGTTGGATAAATAAGAAATGATCCGGAGTTGAGAGTCTGGAGCAGCTGCTGTCAAAGCACATAGGGTTATTAGAGCTCGCTCTCAGTATATGAGTGTGTGTGTGTGTGTGTGTGTGTGTGTGTGTGTGTGTGTGTGTGTGAGTGTGTCTCCGCCCATTTTTGCACTCATAGGGGAAAACCAAAGGGGAGCGCAGACACTCGACAGACAACAGACCAAAGCAATGACATCAAACTTTGCCCCTCTCTTGTTTGTTTATTATTATTATTTTTGCTGATCGGGGAAAACATTTTCCCACAAGCTCTAAAAGGTTGCAATAGTAAGTAAACGCCATACTGTCTTGTCGTACCTAATTCAACCCGAACTGTTCCATCATTATGGCATAAGTGCTGTAGAAATCGTCGATATTATACATACATGCAGTTTCAGAGTAGGGTTAAAGTGATAGATCTCATATAAAGCTTCACGGAGCTGGCTTTGTGCACGGGTGTATTGTCATGTGGGACAATTTATGCAATTGTGTGCCACCATCTTTTGTGTAACAGTTTGGGGGAAGAACCACATATGGATAGAAAAGTCACTTGCCTCAATACTTTTTCCCATAGGAGTAAGTATAGAGAAAGAGCTAGACTGTAAAACTGTAACCCAAACCCGTAATAACCCATATTATGAAAGTGCATCATTGCAACACACTTATTTCCTCTACAGACACTACACACGTAGAAACACATAAACAAACTTCTCCTTTGTCAACTCATACCTTAAACACACTATAAGGACAATCGTATTGGTTTACTTAACTTTCCCATCCATGTGTGTTTCTACCCCAAACTGTTGTGTTATTTTTCGAAAATCATTGAAACACGTTAGATTTATTTTTAAGAATTTTATGAAATGTGCAAATTGCAAAAAAAAGATTAAAACATTTAAAAATATAAATGTTCCACTTTCCACTATAAAACAGTTTGTTTTTAAATATTTATGAATATCTTATATATATATATATATGATAATATATATATATATATATATATATAATTTTATTAATTCTTTTTTCAAATACACACATTTACAAATGTACTAAACATGTGTAATATTAGTATAATACTTTTTTTTTATATTTCAATGTTTGGAAATATAAAAATTTATTCACAGCATTTGGCAGGTGCCTTTATCGAGAGTGACATTTTAACAATTATCTAATTTTTACAACTAAACATTTGAAGGTGAAGATCCTTATGGGCTCAGGGGCCCAGCAGTGTGGTGTTGCTGGTATTTCCGCTCATAACCCTGCAAGCAGAAATCCACCTGCATCCAACTGCAGAGCTACCACTTTTAATAATAAAAAAACATATTTACTCAGTCATTTAAACATCTTTGAATAGTGTTGCATACATTTATTTAATTTGTTGAAAAGGTGTATTTATCGTACCATATGTTGCCACTGTGTCCCATGTGGCCTGTAAAAAATATTGCTCCACCTCCAAACCTACTTATATCCCATTACATTGATTGAGGCATGTATTGTGATGTTATAAATTTCAAATAAATAAATGATCAAAAACATAAACTGTTGTTTGAGCGTAAGACCATGATAAAGAAGATAAAGGACCCTAGGAAATTCGTTTAGATTAGTTGATCTTATTATTTACACTAATTTACACTGTTTGCACACAAACATCATTAGCAACATATTTATTTTTGCTCATTCTTTCCTGATTTATTATTTATTTATTTAGAGGATGCTTAGAAATCTAACAGCATGATTTTTCTCTCTCAGATGTGACATCTTAGTGGAGTTTCTCTTTAAAATCCATCTGCACCCTGTGGAAAAATAACCCACCGCTTTCAAGGCAACGGCTAATGGAAACCACAAAGCAATAAAAAATGTTTTTCGAGTATCTGCTGTGGCCGAGCAGGCTGCTGTTCAGATGAAGCATGAGATACAGTTGCGTGAGATGAAATGTCACGAATGCTCTTCATTCATCTACGCCTGAGCCATTTTCCAGCTGCTAATCGTCATTGTCCGTCTGCAGATGCAAAAAGATTAAAGATCATCTAAATATTTTTATTATAACCATGGTGAATGGTATGTGGAGAAATCCGTCATATAAATGCACATCTGACTCTAGCGGTGTAGTGTGCCAGAAACATTCAGATCCGTGCATATGGGAACGGGGATAAATTACATTAATGTTTAAGTCGGAAAAACGAGAGAAATTAAAAACACATTGTTCATCTTGTCTACTGGTAGATGATCAAATAACGCATATTTACTTCTTAAATTTTGCACTGGAGCTCAAGAACAGAAAGATTGCTAGGGTAAAACCCTTATAAAGGTGGTATAGGCACATAATGGTTATTATTCAAAACTCTATGTAATGAATATGGAATATTTTGAAATTTGGTAAACTGATTAGAGAGTGTCTGAGGAACATTTTCACCAAATTTTGAGCCAAGAGCTCCTCACACTTGTGCTGCAATCAGGTAAAATATATTCCTAACTCTAAGGGGCTTTAAAGATTAAAAATTAAAGATTAAAAAGGCATCCCTTCATTTGAGACAAGTTTAACACAAGCAACTCTCAGTTTCAACTCATTTGTTTTTAAAATAAATTGTTAAAAAAGAAATTGTTTCCTTTTTTTGTGTTCATTTTTTTTTTGGGGGGGGGGGGGTGGGGGGGGGGGGGGGGGATTCGTTTCAAGGATTATCAAGAGGTATGCTAGAATGCGAGCACAAGCATGTGTAGCTAGCTAACACATATACAAATTCACAAAGCCATATATATATATATATATATATATATATATATATATATATATATATATATATATATATATATCTAATATATATATATATATATATATATATAGCAAACCTAGGTATTGCTTACCATTGTTTTACAAACCGTGTTCATGATCTAAAAGCCAAACACTGGCTTTTGATAACACTTCATTAATTTCTATAGCTAATGATTTTGATTGTGTAATGCTAGCATACATTATATTAGCTGTAACTTTTTCAGGAGCTTGCCATAAGACAAACGTTACTCAAAAAATATGAATACCGTGTGCCTTTTACAGAGAAAGAGTACATTGGGGAATTTTACAGAGATGTCTAACCTGGCAGCCTTTTTCCAAAAGGTCTGACTATTGCCCTTCAGAGATAATGTGGCTAACAAATACCGGAAGGCTATCTATCTATTCCTCTCAAACCACATTCATTTCCTCAGTGATTAATCAGATTTTGCTTTGAAACACTGAAACTTAATGCATAAACTTAATTTTTTGTAACTATTTTAACTATTTTAGAATCTCCTGATTACATTTTTACCACCTATACACCTACCAGGGTTAAAGAAATCTGTTGTGAGGCCTTCGGAAATTACAATGCAGATGTCTGTAGCTTCAAATACACGACAATAAAACTGTGCTGTCTAGTGTTGACGAATGTCAAGAGACTTGATAATGTACATTGTGGAAACAAAAGCTGCTTAAGCGTTTTCTAAATACACTTCTATATACAAAATGTACACATTTTACCTCAGGACTCTTTGTTTTGCTGATTTTCACAAACAGTTCTGATATACTGTAGGTTTATTTTCTTATATTGACCAGAAATAGTCATGTGATGTTATAAATGCAGCCCTATACAATGTAGTAAGTCTGTGTAGCCACTTAAACTGGTGCCTTAGGTTTTCTTCGCCTGAATGACTACAAACACAGACTTGGATGTGGAGTTTAATGTTTGGGAGTGGGTTGTGTGTCTGCATGTGGGAGACAGAGAGAGCCGCCTGCGGTGAGCCACTTGTATAAATGTTGTTCGTTCAGACTAATAAGACTGAAATATGACCGCGGCTTCGGGAATACTCTGGTCTTTGCTGTTAGTAACTCTACTATTACAATGACTAAATAAAACACACACACCTACACAAGACATAAAATTGCATTATAGTCATGAAATAGATGTCATTGAAGCTTTTTGGGTTTCCCTGTTTCTAAACCGTATATAGACTGGAATTGGATGAATGACATTCAAGTGGATTCTCTCTCTCTCTCTCTCTCTCTCTCTCCCTCTCTCTGTCTGATTTCAGTTAGGTATGCATCCTGCTATGCTTTTCATATCCAAAGGAACACCATATACAGTATGAGTTTGTTATTAAGGCTGACGTGATAGTTGGTGATAAAAAACTTTCTCTTGCATCATTTTGCTGTCTCAGACAAATTTGTCCAAAGAATTCTTTGGACAACGCGGTTTATAACGCATAATGCATCAAGGATATAATGGACACAAGTAAAGCTTTTGTGTTTACAACTAAGATGGACAAAAGTGCTGAGCTATACTGTGATCTTTGAAGCAGGCTAATGTGGTCAGGTGAGCTTGATAGGAATCTTTAGTCTTGCAAAGACTTTGCAAAACTTGGTTAAGCAAGACTTTGCAATGTTTGCAAAATGGATTATTTAGAAGGAAGAACAAATAGGTGAATGTTGAGAGAGATTAAAACAAAATTTACCCTAATGTAGAGCCAAAGGTCCATGGGGTGGAGTCTGAAATGATCAAGAATCACATACTTTGGCTGAGTTTAGTCAAAAATCCAGGAGGTAGACACTAAATCAGAAGTGTGGAGTCTGAATTGACAGAATTACCAACTTGGGTAAAGTTATGTCAAAAATTTCAAAGGAACAAATGAGATTTGTGAAGGGAGGACTAAACCTGTACTAATCTATCATAGAGTAGAATCACCTACCTGAATAGAGTCAAGTCAAAAAATTTCGTTAGGGTGAAGTCAGAATTTAAAGGATCCAGAAACACCAAACTAAAAATTCATAATGCTTGGCATCTTACCTTGGCATTCTATTCTATTCTTTAAATAAATAAATAAACAAACAAACACAATGGCAGCGGCTTGACGATACCGGGGCTCTAACCCCCACCTACCGATCAGTAAACCAGCTCCTTAAACTACTGTGCTACACGTCTCCCTTTTTAAATTTTATTTTTGTTATCTTTCATTTAATTAACTAATTTACACACACACACACACACACACACACACATATACTGTATATATATATATATATATCTTATATATATATATATATATATATATATATATATATATATATATATATATATATATATATCCTTGAGCAAGGCCCTTCACCTTCTTTACTCCAGTAATTTATATGTAACAAATAAAGGCCATGCTATCCCATGCTATCCTGAATCATAATCAGTGACCTGCTTGGAATCAAGACTATAAAAAGGGTGGAATGTAAACTAATCCAGTATTACCTACTTGGGTAAAGTAGTAAAAAGTTGAACAAAAAACCCTGATCAAATCAAATAAAAAAAAAATTCCAGACCATAATTAAGCATATTTTAGACTAGAAAAGGGGTTTTACACTGGCGAGTTGTTTTGACTTCTACTGTGATTTCCCAGTTAGGACTTTGATCAGATTGATCAGATCCTGCTCGAGTTCATGATATGAAGTGAATGGCCTGAAGTTGACGACAAGCATGAAAATTAGCGTATAATAATGCAGCACTAAATCTTAGTGCAGCGTATTTAACATGTTATTTAATGTTTCTGTAGCAACAACTCTAACAACAGGAATTAGAAAGCTACCACCGCAATCTCAGACTGATAAGTTTTCTCTCAAGGGAAAGTCTTCGTGCTTTAATAGTTGCTCTGTAACATGACAAGCTGCTTTGTTGTAAAATTAGCTTCAGGAAAGAAACATGAAGAAAGAGGCTTTTGAGGCGAAAATCTGTTTAGAGGAAATATGACAAGTGAGAACAAGAAAGTAGTTGTTTCTTGGCTTTGTAACTTGTGTTAAAATAAACAAGGGTGGTGTCTGAGCTTGTCATATATATATATATATATATATATATATATATATATATATATATATATATATATATATATATCTATATATATGGTGTTAGTGAGGTCTGTGAACCCCAGAGCAGATAACATCTGTTACTCACTCAAATGTGTGTGTGTGTGTGTGTGTGTGTGTGTGTGTGTGTGTGTGCTCCCCATGAGACACACTTGTGTGGTATTTTTAGTTGGACATGTCAGCAGCCTGTACAGTGCCCTTGCCCATTTTTATTATTACAAAGCAAATGAGGAAATCTCTTAATCCTCCTGAAGAGCATTTTCTGATTCTGCTCTCAGAGAGTTCTCGTCCATCCTCATACCTGTCACACTTCACACACTTTGACAGTTTTTTAGCAGAGAAAACGAACACTTCACTAAACTTTGTTCAGCATACACAGATGGGATTTTTTGATAAGGGGTTATTATTTCATGTCCAATCAACCCCCGTCTCAGAATCGGAGGAAGAGAATGTGTTTACATGAAGGTCGATGACATTTGGCAGATGCTCTAATACAGAGTGACTTTCAGAAGTGCTTTTAAAAACTTGTACTCGTGCTAGTGGGAGTAAGCCATGGATTGAGAATAGTGAGGACAAAACCATTACAGATTTTTTGTATAACTAACTCAATATTTGGTTTTCATATTAGACTTAAAGCGATAAAAACAAGTTATTTTGAATGGAATGAACATTATTGCTTCATCATTACTTCAGTAGTCAGTGTCTTAAAATGTTAATTCAACAAAAGGAAATTCCCATCCCTAAAACTGTTAATGTACACACATACAATCTATTGTTTGGACAAAAGTTTTCTGGACAGTTGACCACAAGTTTATATGCACTTTTAGGACCTCCACTTGTCTGGGAAGATGTTCCACTAGATTTTTTTGAGTGTGCGTGTTGAGATTTGTGCTCATTCAGTCACAAGTATGCTAGTAAACTCATGTAATGATGTTACAATTCATCGCAAAATGGCAACTAGGGTTGAAGTCGGAGCTCTATAGCAGCCCAGGCAAGATCCACTCCAACCCATGTAATCTACATCTTCATAGACCTGGCTTTGTGCACAGGGGCCTCCTAATTTAAGGTTTGGGTCTCCTTATTTAATAGGAATTGCAGTGCTAACACATGCTAACGCGGTGTTCCTCACCGTTGTAGAAACATTTTGAGGATAATCTCATAGCTGGAAAAGACTGGTGTCAGTACTTTTTGTCCAAAAAGACTCGTTCCATACAGTAAATGTTTAATAAAATCTCCTTATGGCAGTTTATTGCATTGTTTTCCATCCACTTTTCCCAGGAAATGATGCGAGCAGTAAATGATCCGTGGGTGGAAATGTTCTGATGAAGAGATCTGAGGGAAATGCTGAGACCGCTTGAGTTAACAGGAAGGATACTGTAAATCAAATAAACACTCTTTAAAGCTGTATCAAGCAGAAAAGCATGTCAAAAAGCAAAATGAAAGGTCAGTGGATATCACCAGCAATAATAGGGATCTGAGTTAGCAAATAAATGAATAAATAAATAAATAAATAAATAAAACCAAGCGTTCTGGTTATTTAAGTCGCGCAGGAGCTGAATGTGCCTAGTTGGCAGGTGTTCGTATAAATTGGTAATACAAGTTTGCTCTGCTCACAGAAGCACCGTATCCTTGTTTTTTTTCCTCTCGTGAGGGTGTGTTTTTAAACGTGTATTAACAGCGAGGCCGATTTGATCTGTGTCGCTTTTTTCTTTCGAACCCAACATTACAATGTACTTATCGAGGAAGGAAGTGTCTCTCTGCCATTCCACCACAACCTCTCTTCTAACTAATGCCCGTCTCCTTTTTAACGCCTCTCACGAGAGCCCCGGCGGCATTGTGGGATCGGCCAACTCCTAGCAACGTTCAAGCCATAACCTAGCAACGTAGGAGAAGAGAAGCTATAGGGAGTGTGTATGTCTCTGAGGGGGTTTAGAAGGGGGAAAAAGCCTTTCGAATGCATTTAGATGTCTGCTGTGATGCAGTGTAATGGGATTAAGTGTCAACTGGATTTCCTATTTAACATACAATTCAATGTAATGGGATGAGTCATTTACGAAATGGGCTCCAAGAGTACTGCTCTGTCCATCAGTTTATCTATCTATCTATCTATCTATCTATCTATCTATCTATCTATCTATCTATCTATCTATCTATCTATCTATCTATATATAATATAGATATAGATATATATAATATAAATATAATATTTATTAGATATTTCTTTTTTTAGTTCATCTTGTACCATATTGGCCTGATTGATAGATATATAGATAGATAGATAGATAGATAGAAAGATAGATATACAGACAGATATTTTATTAATCCCGAGGGAAATTTTTAATAGTCTACTTACTGTTTCCGTAGCAGAAAAAAATGGAGTTTAAGCATTTTTAGATGTTTTGTTAATGTTGACTCGTTTGCCAGATGTTCCAATTCACCGTGAATGTATTTTTTATTAAAGAAAACCCATCAAAAACTTGTATGATGTTTTATGTACTACCAGTTTGAGCGCTTCGGTGCAACACCACAGGAAAGTCTTCATGATATTACAAAATTCCACTTTCAGGCTTTTCTCTGAATTTTAGTGAGTGAATGATGTAGGAACATTATACTAAACATTATACACTATATACGGAACTGAGGCTATGAGGCAAGTCTTTTAAACCACAACGAACATTTTGTATTGTGGTGTCGTTTTAATGAAATTTAGCATGAAATTCAATGTTGTAAGGATAATTTGACAAAGACAAACGAGCTGTCTGCTTTAATGAAACAACAGAGCAAAAGATTCCCAAAAGAGAGCCAAAGACTCTAAACCTGAACCAGAAAATGTGTATTTTCGTGTGTGTTTGTCTGTTTTCCTTCCGCTAATTCTAATTGGTAGGTGAAATCTATCTCTCCGGGGTCTTGCATTGCATGTTGTCTCACTAGGCTTGTGTTTTGTCAGCTAAATGGTGTGGAAAGTCATAAATAACGATGAGTAATCAGGCGTGTAAGCTACTGTATGAGGAACAGCACCGCCCCCAAGCGGGGAAACGCGTGGTTGAAAAAAGCCAGAAAAACAAAAACAAAACAACAACAACGAAAACAACAAAACGCAACAAAACCCCAAGGCATAAACCCTAATGGCTGCACTTTTACAAACCATGGTTATAAATATGATGAAATACACGCAGAAAACATACAAATAAACATGGTACAACTAATCAATAAACAAACAAACAACTAAATATTAGTAATACATAAATAAACATTTTGTAATACAGATGGAATCATTAAACCAACATTTATTTGCGCAATTTGTGCACAACCTACGCTTCTTTATTTCTTTAGCTCTAAACGAATAAACCAATAATTGCATATTTAAACAAATCAACAAAACAATTAAACACAAATAAATGCAGAAGCAAACAAATAAACCAGTACATAAACAACAGCAAATGATGAACCAACCTACAAATAGATATTATAATATAATCTACTTTATATGGACAGTTTCTGCATTCAAGTATAACAATTTTGAAGTGTCCTTCATTCACTTTGTAATTGTGATTCCAGATATTTTCCACAAGATGGCAGTGTGCACCAATGTTTTGTTGCAGCCTCGATGTTTTAAAAAATATATTATTATTATTATTATTATTATTATTATTATTATTATTATTATTATATTAATTTAATAATTAATTAGGATGATGATGATGATGATGATAATAATAATAATAATAATATTTTAAGTGACTTAATGACCAAATTATTTAAACTAAATATTTTGTAGCAGAGGAGCAAGGTTGAGAAAAAACACTGTACGAGTGCTACGTATTGTCTATAATGTCTGTTGGAATGTCAATCAATTTCTCACTTCTGGCTCTTAAACAATCCCCTTATTCCTGAACTTATGTAAATCTAATATTATGGTTTGGTTATTGTCATGAGAACAGTAATAAAAAGGAAGAGGTGTTAAAATTCTGTGTGATTGGGCGGGATCCTCGAGGAACACCTTCCATATCACTTTTTCAGGAATATGTGGTTAGGACATTTTTTAGACGTCCTTATACTTACAACGGTCTATTTGAGGGTTAAGGGCCCTCTAGTGGCAGCTTGGTGGTGGTGGACGTACGGGATGTCTGGATATGCTAGTGTGATATGTATTTATCTATTTATTTTTTAAACTAGTAAACAAAGCATGACAATGCACAAAACTAGCTTCTTCAAGATATGGTTTCTATGGGTTTGAGTGGAAGATCTGAGCTTTGATCTCCCAGAGCACCCCATGCCTCTTCACCCCACCTACACCAGAACCATTGTGGCTGACACTCTAAAATCCGGTGGAACATCTTCGCACAATAGTGCAGGTTAATATAATGGCAAATCAGGCCTTAATATGGCATGGGATGTCCAAAAATCTTACGGTCAGGTGGCCACAATTTTTGTCAATATGATATTCATTCATTCATTCATCTTCTACCCCTTTATCCGATCTTCCCTCGGGTCACGGGGAGTCGATGCCTATCTCAGGCGTCTATGGGCATTAAGGCAGGATACACCCTGGATGGAATGCCAACCCATCGCAGAACACACACACACTCGCACTCACATTCACAATTTTCCAAGGTGACAATCAACCTACCGTGAATGTTTTTGGACCGGGAGGAAACCGGAACCCGGAGAAAAACCCCTGAGGCACGGGGAGAACATGCAAACTCCACACACACACATGGCAGAGACGGGAATCGAACCCGGACCCTGGCGGTGTGACGTGAACGTACTAACCACTAAGCCACCGTGCCCCCGTCAATATGATATATTTTAAGTAATATAATAAATATAGCCACATTCCACCAGCAGTTGTAAGTTCTCTGATATGGTAAATATGTTTCTTATAAACCTGTAGGACAAACTCCCTAGTAACACGCCGCTGACACAAGTTTCTGGCTTCTTCTCAGCGTCATTTCATGTCGCGAGGCTCCACAGTCGGGGGGCGAAAGGAAATGTTTCAAACACAAGCTGCTCATGTTCTCATGGAGGGACTCACAAACACCCTCTGTAAGATTTACTGCACCCATTTCAGGGTTTCAGGGTGAATATTATCAGAAAGAGAATCAGCCTACAAAGATCCAGATGTGAGTGTGAAATTCAACACAGCTGGACATCCAATCATCAAGTGCTGACTAACTGAACTCATTTCTGAATTGTTGGCCGGCTGCGTTTCAAATCGAGTTTTCATACCAGTGTTTCGACGTCGTCATCAACATTTTGTCCTTCTTATAAGCTTTTATAGCAATGCTGGAATTACACGCCCGATTCCAAAAAATATGATGATCAACTGTTGAAATTGAGAAGATTTGCTATTTTACAGAAAAAAAAAATACAGTCATTTTAAGTTTGACTGATGCAATATGTCTGAAAAGAGTTGGGACAGGACCATGTTTACCATGTTTACCAGCTTCATATCTTCTCTGTACAGTACATCTGGGAACTGTAGCAGATGTTTTCATGTGTCAGAGTTGTTTCATATGTCAAGTCAAGTCACCTTTATTTATATGGCGCTTTTAACAATACAGATTGTGTCAAAGCAGATGTACAAAGCAACTGTACAACATTCTAAACAACTAACTGTCCCCAACTGAGCAAGCCATAAGTGACAGGCGACAGCAGCCAGGAACCAAAACTCCATCAGTGACACAAATGGAGTAAAAAACCATGGGAGAAACCAGACTCAGTCGGAGGGGGTCAGTTCTCCTCTGACCAACAAACTAGTAAACTGTGTAGTAATATGTGTCTAATACAGGATTCTATCTGCTCAACACTTCTGGGTGTCCTTTGTTGGATTCTCTTGTTTCAGACATTCGGTGGCTCATTTCATTTCGATTGTTTTCACATTGTTTTGGCTGACAGAGCTCTTATTATATTATAGTCCCTCAAAACTCTGGCAATTTAGTATTACGCAGAATATCCAAATCAACTGTTATTTTCTTATTTAGCACCAAAATTCTGGAATAATCTACCTAACTCGAGAGGCAGACACACACTGTCAGTTTAAATCTAGATTAAAAACCCATCTCTTTAACCTGGCTTACACATAACACATTTAAACATTTATAATATTAAAATCCGTTAAAGGATTGTTAGGCTGCATTAATTAGTTTAACCAGGACTGGGAATAAGTCCCATAACACCTTGCATCACAAAACAAATGGCATCTTCACTTATATTAGTCTGTCTTGTGTTTATTCCGAGGTCGTCACTCACCACTCAGATCGTGTCTGTATCCTGATCACATGGTCACTGCAGTTCCCTGATCCAATCCTGATCCATATGATGGATAAGCACTGATAGACCACCTTCATGGATACAGTTTACTAGTTTGTTGGTCAGAGGAGAACTGACCCCCCCCCCCCCTCGATTGAGCCTGGTTTCTACCAAGGGTTTTTTTTTCTCCATTTGTGTCACCGATGGAGTTTTGGTTATCCGCCGCTTGTCACTTCCTTGTCACATATGGTTTGTTGGGGATGCTTAATTGTGTAATTTCTGTGTAATTTATTACTGTAGAGCTGCTTTGACACAATCTGTATTGTTAAAAGCGCTATATAAATAAAGGTGACTTGACTTGTTTTACTTAATTATTCAATTCCTTCCCATAAAAAGACGTTTTATGTTGCTTTAAAATGTGTATAAACCATTCAGTACTTTCACACATTGGTGGTGCTCTTCCCACCCTTACTACTGAAAGTCTCTGCCTCTCTAAAATGCACCATTTACACACAATCATTGCCCTGTTGTCAATGAACCACATTAGTTTGAAAATGTTTCATTTTAATAACATATTAGTTGCCCCGCCTCGATTTTTTTTAGACGTGTTAGAAATATTGAATTTAAAAATGAGATTATTTTTTCCCCCTGTAGACGATTGTTGTGAAATCGCTTCAAACTGTTTCCAGCCCTAAACACTGCCAACTTGATGTATGTATTCCTCCAATGCCCAATTTATGCATATTTGTCACATACCTTAGGAGGCACTAATTGCACAATTGTAGTATCTATTTATAAATAAATTCAGGATAAATAAGGGAATAAAATGTTAGCCTCCTTAGTTTCTGTTTTCTAGGTTCTATTATGGGCACGGTGGCTTAGTGGTTAGAACGTCCGGGTTCGATTCCCGTCTCGGCCATGTGTGTGTGGAGTTTGCACGTTCTCCCCGTGCCTCAGGGGGTTTTTCTCCGGGGTTTCCGGTTTCCTCCCGGTCCAAAAACATGCACGGTAGGTTGATTGGCACCTTGGAAAATTGTTCCTAGTGTGTGTGCCCTGTGATGGATTGGCATTCCATCCAGGGTGTATCCTGCCTTAATGCCCATAGACGCCTGCGATAGGCACAGACTCCCCGTGACCCGAGGGTAGATCGGATAAAGCGGTAGAAGATGAATGAATGAATGGATGTATGAATGAATAATCAGTGTACTTTTTAATAGTTCCCACTACAGTTATTGCAACTACATTTGTATTTATGGCATTTGGCAGACTCTTTTATCCAGAGAGACTTACATTTATCTTATTCAAACAAATTATGTCCTACCTCTTCCAAAAACACCTATCCTAACATTCCTTTTATTCTCTTTTACCTCACTGTCCAGAAATACATTATTTAAAAAAAAAAAAAAGGCAACTGTCTATTCTTGTGTACTTGAGTTTGTATTAACCTTTCTTGAATAAATCTTATCCTTAGATCAAGACCTAAAGCACTTCCTGTACGTCGCCCTGGATAAGGGCGTCTGCTAAATACCGCAAATGTAAATGTAAATGTAAACTGAACAGCTATGGGGTTAAGGACCTTGCTCAAGGATCCAAGCAATGGTAGCTTGGTGTGGCTGAGACAGACAACTATAGACAATCGTTCCTTCCTCAGCCTCGCATTTTATCTCTACAGTTACTGGAAATCAGTTAACACCGGAAATGTGACATAAGGAAGGTGAAAAGTATAAATGCATTTCCCAGCTTTATGCTGGAAAACCCCAACATTTGAAATTTGGGTGCAGTGGAACACACAGCATAACAAACTGGCTTGCACGTATACTACACTGTTAGATGATGTAGCCGAACGCTAGCATAAAGTGTCCTTGATGATAATATTTTATTGACACCTGTCCGGTAGTAAATGAGCCACACACACACACACACACACACACACACACACACACACACACACACACACACACACACACACACACACACACACACACACACACACACACACACACCACAATGCTCCCACAGGTCCTCTCTTTCTCTCTCTCTTCCTCTCTGTCATCATCAGCAGGATGTGTAAACATCCTTTTGGATAAAACATGGCCGCTCCAGAGCTCACTAATTCCAAAGCTCACAATTCCAGATGTCAATGTCGACCCGCTTCCACACCTCACGCACACAGAGCGGGAAAAAGGGTCTTCAGTTTTAAACTAAAAACTGCAATGCAGCTAGCAGGTAAAATAAACACTTAGTTGGCATCTGTAACATTTTTCAAACAGCTAATCATTTGTGCTAAATGTCTAAGCATCAATAGAATGTAATAGAATAGCCTTTATTATTTGTCACATATACATTACAGCACACGGGCGACGGTTGGGGGGAGGGTTTGCGATTTGTAATCATTAACATTTTCAAAAGTAACTGTAATTTAATAACATGTTTATTCTCAGTAACTGTAACCAATGTCTCCCCTTTATATTATAGTGTTTCAGAAAAAGTGTCTTTTATTTTGTAATTAAATTATGTAACCCGCTGTTACATGTGATTAATTACTCCCCAACTCCCCCCCCACTGTGGGTGTGTGTGTGTGTGTGTGCTATATATAATATATAGATATATATATATATATATATATATATATATATATATATATATATATATATATATATATATATATGTATACATATATATGAAACAAAACATCTTCTTGCTACTTCATTTAGAAACTTACCCTTAACAAACCTTCA
This sequence comes from Kryptopterus vitreolus, assembly GCA_030449085.1. NCBI lineage: Eukaryota > Metazoa > Chordata > Actinopteri > Siluriformes > Siluridae > Kryptopterus > Kryptopterus vitreolus. Next base: position 16,465,092 of record JACRUU010000030.1, on the reverse strand, counting down.
TTTTGGATCATGCAAATGCTTTTCCAGCCGTGTTAAAGGGCACTGAAAACGTCATTATGATATATTATTGATTTTTTTTTATTTTTTACATTTGTTCTGTGCATATTAATCGCCCATATTTTGCCCGACACCAATATGTCTGTGCGTTGTGCGTGTGTTGTGCAAACGTTATATTGAGGAGCGCCGAACGAATCCACTTGACTCGAAGGAGACGTCATGCACAGAAGTACTGATGTGTTTAATAAATAACAGCATGAACAACAACAATGACACAACATATGCTTGCTTTCCGGATGTATACTGTATATACAAATACATATTTAATTTTTTTTTTTGCCTGTATAAACTATATAAATATGTCATGCAGTCATCATAACTTAACAGACCAATAATTTACAGTGTGAGGTAGGGTAGGACAGGGTCGGGGTGTTGTAGGTGGACGAAAAAATAAAAGGGTGAGGAAGGAGTCTGGTATGCAGAATTGGCAGTACGGTGTGTGTGTGTGGGTTGTTTTTTTTCTTTCCGGAGAACGATGAAATAGTGGGCCTGGACCAACAATCGGAATATCTCGGCGCATCTGGAGAAACATCGTTTTCCTGGAGAAATCCGGGAATCCGGTGAAATGACTTGTGAATCAGTGTTTCCACGATTTCCGACTGACCACGCACACGCACGCGGCGTTAATTCGGATGAACCTCCAGGTGACCTGATTCTTGAAAGACGTTAGAGCCCGAACGTACGTGTGAGTATTGGTACAATAGGAGTTCCAGCGCTTATTATCGATCCCGCGACACCCGGTGGTTCCAGCCTTCATTCCCGCGGTGGGTGGGGCCGCGGTTTGTGATGCGGCATGTGGTTTCGTAAAACATCTGCTTCTTGACCACGTTGTTGATGCGGACGTCGGGCAGGACCGTCACTTCGTTTCCTGCTAAGTCAGTCGCCCGGGTCATGTTTCCCACCCAGTGGTTTTCGCTGTCGCAGGCCGAGTATTCTCCGCGGTTCTGGAAGTCGCGCACCCTCCTCCGCGTGCGCTGGCTCCGAGGCTCGGAATGGCCGCTGGCGGGCACGGCGTCACTGAAGAGCACGCGGGGTGATCGGTAACGGCGCTTGTTAAACAGTTTAGGGTCGACCGTGGGGATGAGGTCATCGTGGGTCAAGTCCTGCGTTCCTGCCTTCTGATTGGCTGGTTCATGGGAGTGGGCGTTTCCCACCATGTTGAGTGCAGCCTGGACGCTGATCAGGAAGAGCAGGACCGGCGTCGACGACCTCATGGGCACACGAGCTACAGACATAGAGAGAGAGCGCATGAGAGAGAGAGAGAGAGAGAGGTTCAAGGAATCAAGGAATCAAGGAATTTTCCATATTTGGCAGACACCTTTATCCAGAGCAAGGGCCTTTGCTCAAGGGCCCACTAGTGGCAGGTTGGTGGTGCTGGGATTTGAACCTGCGACCTTATGGTCCAAAGCCTGATGCCTGAACCACAGAGCTCCCAATATAACCAAAAATGGCCAAAATCTCTAAACGTGAACATGTCTGTACACTGCTCCTTCTGTCTTGTGAGGTTCACCTGTGAAATGTTCTTGGTTGAAGGGAACGTCTCGTGGGCTCCTAAAGCCAGTGTCCAGTGCTGGCCGTGCTCCGAGAGCCTGCCATCAGGACCCGCCTGTGTGTCTGCTTTTTCTCTGTAACACACACACACACATACACTGAATTATTACATGAAGCACAAACTACGACTCTTGGACAAAAGTATTGGGACACCTGAGCGTTCCTGCCCCATTTGTTTTTTTCTCCAAACTGTTGCCACAAACCTGGGGGTACACAATTATATTAGGATGTCTTTAGATGTATTATAATACAATTTTGGAGCAGACGGGGGTTAAGGTCCTTACTTAAAGACCCAACAGTGTCAGCTTGCCAATGCTGTGGTTTGAACCCCTGCCCATCCAATCCAGAAATCCGAGCTTTAACCGTTAAGACACCACTGCGCCAAAATTACTATTCTTTCATTCATTCATTCATTCATTCATCTTCTACCGCTATATCCGATATTCCCTTGGGTCACGGGGAGTCTGTGCCTATCTCCGGCGTCTATGGGCATTAAGGCAGGATACACCCTGGATGGAATGCCAACCCATCGCAGGCGCACACACACACACACACACACACACACACACACACACACACACACACACACACACACACACATTCACATTCACATTCACACACACATTCATACACTAGGGACAATTTTCCAAGGTGGCAATCAACCTACCATTTAAGGTTTTGGACCGGGAGGAAACCGGAGAACCCGGAGAAAAACCTCCTGAGGCACGGGGAGAACATGCACAAACTCCACACACATGGCCGAGACGGGAATCGAACCCGGACCCTGGAGGTGTGAGACGAATGTGCTAACCACTAAACCACCATCCAAAATTACTATATTACTCCAAAATGTATGTATTTATTTATTTCAATAACTTTATAATTGATTAGGATTTAATCCGTCCACTTCAAGAGACGCCTTTTCCTTTTGTCCAAGTTCAAACGTATAGCCACTAGAGGGCAGTAAAACACTTCATTTTCGAAATGCAAATTTTGAAACGTAAACTTTATTCTATCGCTTACGTGAAGGCGAGCGCACACACGCTCGCAACAATCCGAAAATGAGGTAGTTTTATAAACAAAGCCAAAGTTGCTATGGTTTAAACAACGGGAATCACCACTCCTCGTCTCACGAAAGAGTCGACTCTTTCAGCTCTTTAACGGATTCTGAACCAGAAAAAAAGTTGACAAAATCTAGACAATTGTTTGTTTATTCACGTAGTAATAATCTCCTCCACGATCACCAAAACTTATATTACCTCATATCTAACAAAACACGACTTTAGGCATATTGCCTAAAGTCGTGTTTTGTTAGATATGATGTATCAAAATTTCACTAATTTGAGTATACTAAATTAACTCCCTGGTCCTGGTGCTGCAAACACACATCTGAGGTCTGAACACACAACAAATAATAAAAGAATGATAGTAATAATAATAAATAAACATATTTAGCAGTACAATTCTGAGAGAAACATAAGGCATATGTTGCATATATGATTCACGTACACAATTATGCATCGCAACGTTCTTGTGACGGAGCAAATAGATGAGCTGGTTTGCGTTGTATAAAGATTTGAACAGCACCACACATACACAAACATGCACACAAATGCACTTATTACCCGCTCTCGCTCTTTCTCAGCTCATACTAGCATAATTCTGGCATCCATATTGGAACCGATCCAGTGAAATCACCGAGGTGGGACTGTGAGGACCGACACTTTCTTTTCCTTCTATCACCCATTTCTTTTTTTTTCTTTAAAAATGTGAAGCATCTGTAATAGTCTTTTTGACTCTGAATTTTGTTTCAGACTAAATAATTGCATTTCCTCCAGCTAAGAAGAACGCAGAAAATGATTTAAGGTTAAAAAGTTGACTTTGACAACCAGCCGTTCGCCTTTAACACGCTTTTAGTGGACACATTTATGAGCACTAAAGCAAATAATACATTAAAAGGTTAATTTCTGTCCCTCATCCTGGGAAAAGAAACGCAACTACAAGGAAAATGGACTTGCGAGGGGCTTTTTTATCATATTGCAGGCCTCAATGTGTGACTTAAACTGCCATCTGACAGTGAATGTAATAGTTGTGTGTATTAGCTCTGATTAGATGATGTCATGCAGTGTTTTATTGTACAGAATATGAGGTGCGTCAAGTTCATTTGACATTCAAAATAGAATCACTTGCTAAAAAAATACGTTACATATTTGGAATCATGTAGTGCATTACAATGCGGTTTGGGACGCAACCCATGACCGTGTTCGTCTTGAGTGGAGAGAAGAAGTAGTGAAAGGCGAGTGTATGAGGAAAATCCCACACTGCCTTTCTCCAAGCGTGGTTTCGGCACAAGTGGTCACTTTCTTGTGGTGTGTTTCCTCCACATGGAGCACATGTGCGGTCCGTCTAAACACACACTCACTTGATGGATGCAGGCTGACGAAAAGGGGGCGGGTGGTATTTACACTAGGACGAGTGCGCGTTGCACTTTAACGCTGAAATGTGCGCGCCATGCTTCCCTCTGTAAACACACACTGGCTCAGTCACAGAAGGTCAAAGTGGTTTAGCGAATCCTTCTGACAGCTTGCTTTAGTGCGCACTCTGCACTACCACTAAACACTACTGACATCAATCACTGGACAAAGACACAGCCACGGATACACAATGGTACCGTTTGCTTGTTGTTCACGTTCTCATCAACAGCCGTACAATTTAGTTAAACACACACACACCACACACACACACACACACACTACAACATATGTTACAAACCACAAAGTAAATAGTACACTCAATACTTGATTAAAAAATGGTCTATAACCTTCGTTTACCACAGGTATCATGATTTTTACGCATTTTTTTATATAGTGTATAAATATATTATAGATATATTATTATCCACAACCTCATTTGGATCATTTGTATGTGGTTTAGTTCAGTGATTCTCAACTTTTTCAGCAGGAGGCCCCTTGTGGTAGTGTGAATCCTTCTCAGCCCCCTCTCCCAGAATAAAACACAACCCAAAACTTACAATTTTACCTACAAAATGTATTTTAATCTCAAGGAAAAAAAACGCAAGGCTCTTCTGTATGAACCTTCTCTGAGACGCCACATCATAACCCAATCTAAAATGGTATCCATTATAAAGAGTCTTAGCATTTATCTTAAATTGATATAGTTGACAATACTGACATAAGGGTGAAATAAATTTTTTTTCTAGCTCCTAAATTTATCTATTTTTTCTAACTTCTAGAATTTCTTTGCTGACCCTCTAGTGCCATCTGGTGGCCCCTCAGTTTGAGATCCACTAGTTTAGGCCATGGAGAGACCAGAATTCACACTTTCTAAGTTTATTCATAAGCTGTTGGGAACCATTATGTACGCATAGCGTGCGTTTCACAGCACATGTTACACCAACAAATACTAATCCTTTATTGAAGTTTTGTTAGCTACTCTGAAATTTATAGCTATTACACTCCTACGTTTCCTGTGTAAAGAAGCTACGTCCAAAAACACACACGATTAATAAATAATAATAAATAATAATAAATAATATAGTAAATAATAAATAATCAAGCACCACAGATGTGTATATATATATATATATATAATATATAATATAATATATATATGTATATATATATATATATATATATCATTCATTCATTCATTCATCTTCTACCGCTTTATCCGATCTTCCCTCGGGTGATTTCAGGCGTCTATGGGCATTAAGGCAGGATACACCCTGGATGGAATGCCAACCCATCGCAGGACACACACTCACTCACATTCACACACACACATTCATACACTAGGGGCAATTTTCCAAGGTGCCAATCAACTTACCGTGCATGTTTTTGGACCGGGGGAGGAAACTGGAGAACTCGGAGAAAAAAACCCCCTGAGGCACGGGGAGAACATGCAAACTCCACACACACATGGCCGGCCGACGGAGACGGGCATCGAACTCAGAACTTATATTATCTATATATATATATATATATATATATATATATATATATCTATATATATATATATATATATATATATACACCTAAACATCTAGTGTAACATTTATGTTTAAATAATTGATTAGAATCAACTTTATTGTCACTGCACATAAATTATAGTAGAATGGGATCAAAAAGCGCATTCGAATCTTATGGTCAGGTGTCTCATGGTCATTTTTGTGTGTGTGTGTGTATAGGAATGTAGAGAGTATACATATATTTATGAATCTATGTGTAGACAGATATACAGTGTGCATACAATGTACAGGGGATTGTTTGACCTTTATATGTTTGCACCAGCACAAACATATAAAAGATTTACTAACGCTTCTGTACCACTACAAAAGGCAATCTGGACAAATGACTACACCAACAGTTCATTAATTAAAAGACAATTATTTTTGCAATAAACAATGCAACAAAAAAAAAGACAACAAAGGTGACTCAGTTACAACAGTATTTGGAATTGTTCTAATATTTGCATAGACATTTTTATCACTATGCTTTTTCCTTATGTATTTAGGGCTTGTAGCACACTGTAGATGGCGCGTGGAGTAAAAGAAATGTGATGAAAATAAATGGGTGTAGATGTTTTGTTCTTAAAAGAACAACATGATCATCTTTTGTTTGCTTTTATTGTAATTTTTTTACAACATGAATTAGTGAAATAAATAATATATATATAATATATATATATATATATATATATATATATATATATATATATATATATATATATATATATATATATATATATATTGCATTACATATTTGGACACGTTTGGAATGACCAAGCTTGCACGTGTTCATTCAGCATTAGTGCCAGGTCTTATTAATGCTCTTGAATAATCTGAATAATCAATAACATGAAAGTGGTAGCTCAGTAAATGTGCTAGAATCCTGATCACCTTTGATGGTAATTGGATAAAGGTGTCTGTAAGATTTTCTCATGAACGTTGGTAGGGTTTTGAACTTAGATCTTCAACAAATAAAGAAGATTTTTATTAATATATCCGCATATTTACTTTTTTTTGTCCACCCTTCTGAGTAAACATTTGCATCTAAATGCTTGTTAAAAAGCCTGTACGTGTCTTTATCTCATCTAAAAAAAAGTAGTATTTACAAGAATTGTTTTTGTTATGTCCGGAAAGTCAGTGTGACGAGCGATGTTTATGCGATTTCAAGGAAGGTGAAAAAAACGTTACGTTTTGTCCAATGAATGAATGACCTTACAGTATATTGTCACATTGTATCTGAAGTAAAGTATATTGCGCTACTTTAGCTAGCTAGTTAATATTTGCCTAAATATGTTCATGCTAATTGCAGACGACATAGTAAATTATAGCTGTACTAAATAGCTAGTTTCTTTTGTAAGAGCTTACTTTTACAAAGTATCTCACCTGAGAAGCTCGTGAGTGATTGTATATCAAAAACGGCAAGGTGTTTGCATGGAAATAACTTCATTAGCATGAATGCTACGTGCCTTTTGATATGTGACTTTGATGCTGCACCTGATGTATGGTACATACTCTATGCATTTTGCCCATGGCATCCTCCGCTAATAAATTGTCAACGTCGGATAAATGAACGTCCTTCAGAAACACAAACATCCTGCTACTGAGCATTACATCTCACACACACACACACACACACACACACACACACCGAGCGGAGCGTGTTAACTGATTCGGTGTTGGGTGTCGACATGGTGTTTCTGCCAAAGTACACATAAATGCCGAGGTGCTGACAGCGACGGGATTATGAAGTGGTGTTAAACACTGATGGCCTCTTTTCTGTCATCAGAACGACACACAGGGCACGTATTAGCGATTCGACTAGTAATAAAAACGAACGAAAATCAGTTGATATTTGTGTTACATGCAATTAAATGCTGCGTCTCTGGCTACCGACCAACATCAGATTCATTTGGATACTCTAGTGTGCTTTTGGAGGAGGCTTGGACAGAGGATTCAATTTTGTTGACTACATTGTTATCATGGTTCCTGTTCACAAAAGAAACATTATTTATTATTATAATTATAATTATTAATTATTTATTATTATATTATTATATTAATAATTAATTGAATATTATTATTATTATTATTACTATTATTATATTAGAATTATTATTATTACTATTGTTATTACTATTAATAATATAATTAATATTATTACTATTATTATTAGAATTATTATTATTATTACTAAGGATTCAATTAAATTCAATATAATTCAGTTTTATTTATATAGTGCTTTTAACAATGGACACTGTCTTACAGACAATCTTTACAGAGATAAATAATCTTCAAAATATGAATTAGTTAGGTAATTTTTTTTCTTCTTTTTTTAACTTCTTTAAATTACCGTTTAAAATAAGAATCTTTGAATATTTGGGGAAAACAAGAAAGTCAATGTTTGATGTTCAGTGTAGATATGTAAAATTTAGAAAACAGTAATATCATCATTGAAAATATGAAAAAATCTAAAATATGTTTGAAGAAACATAAATATAACACTATACGGAATATGCAAATATGGAATACAAAAATCTGACTACACTGACAATAAAAAAATTTATTAATCGGTAGGTTTTGAAACATCAGAAAAAACCTGAAATAATAACTAATTGAACAAATTGTAAATATTTAAAATGAACAAAAATTTACTTTGTACATTTGGTATTTATGTCATATTTTTGGTTTTCATTGTTTCCCTAGTTTGTCCGTCACGTTACTTTGAGGATTCAGTAAGAATCTCATTGTGTGTTTTTTTCTCTACATATGGCAAAACACTCTTGAATCATCAATCTTTGCATTATTTCTAGATTTCTTATTTCTAAAATTTACATTTTAACTGTAAGCATAATTTGCACTGGATAGAAAAAGCTTTTACTTCACATAAAATACACCCTTATTATCTCCTGTGAGGCTCTGCGTCTTTAAAACCCCATAAAAGTTAAGTCTTCACATGGAAAATGTGGATTAATATTGATTTGTTGCGGGTTTTAAACTAGTCCAATAAAGATCCTTTGCAGCTGTGCAAATTTAAACAAATAATGTTTTCCCTCCATGTCGAAACAATATATATCTATCCTTCCTTATATTTATCCTTCTATCCTGAAAAGCACAACTATTAAGGATCCCTAATACAAGGATTATCAATTGCATAAATAATATTTTTTCCTTAAACACTAAATACTATCTCCATTACTCTTTTACATGCTGTCTGTGGCCTGTAAAACCACCCTTATAGTTAATATCGAGGTCAAAACCATTATTAATACCATGTGTTATTCTAAAAGCGCGTCTCGGTCAATACAAGGATCCATTATTCCACAGCGATTATGGCGGCCTGAACGACTGATGACAAGTTAATATATGTTCAACTGTTCATGCAGCTGTTTTCCAAAAAAACCCACAACAGGAACAAAGCGCTCGTATGCGCCGACCACAAATGCGAACTTATAAGTCCCTTACAGGTGATACTAAATGATTTCATTTCCATGTCTTTTTCTAGACCCCTGAGAGATACCTCGATACCAAAATAACTCAGGGGTGGGCTAAAAACTTCACTGCTGTCCGGATATACGCCGTATCTGAACTCTGATTCCACAAGCAGATGTTGATTCCTGCATCGGAAAACAGTCCATTAAAGGGAAATGAAGTCGGCACACCGAGCAGGTCATGCGACAAGCTATTAAATGGGTGATTAAATTAATTGATACGACGTTTAGGTTTATATTCCCAAAGGGAGGCCGTATCTAAAATGTAGTATCCTATGAATATAATTTCACAAGTGGAGCATTTTCAACAATGGACAGTAACCCAAAGCACTTGTTTAGAAATAAAGAATTAACTGAATTGTAAACATTCATTTATTTAATAATCAATACATACAATTCTGAGGATTAGGGATGGTAAGATGAATTTAAAGAAAAGGTAACAATTTAAACTATTTATTATATATATATATATATATATATATATATATATATATATATATATATATATATATATATATATATATATATATATATTATTTCGAAATGGCCAATAATTTGTGATAAATATTTGATATGTAGATTTATTTCTCCGCACTAAACAGCATGAACATAATGAATTAGAATAAGTATCGCAACACTATTGAGAAAGAGGTGTGTCCTGACAGTCACATAGAATACATATTATGGCAGAGGTAGAAGACAGAACAAGAATAGATCATTTTGTTTTATTTATTTATTTTTCTGTTTGCACTAAAAAAGGCCTGTTTTAGACATTAGAAGGCAATTAAGCAACTTGTTTCTTTGCTGCCTGCTTGAACAAAAGAATAGTGAACAATCTGTACCATACTGAATGACATCGTCTTTCGTCAAATCGCATCGTGTCAATCAAATTTGATTGCTCCTTGTTGGCTATACATCGAGATGAGAATCACATAGATATGCCGATGCACATCCCTATTGTCTATAAGAAGCAAGTCAGGGGAAACAATGGCAAACTCACTGTGACTGCATAAGCAGTTTCTTTCTCTTCCTCTCTCCCACTTTTTAAATAATCGGACAATCACTGCATTATAATGCCGCTTTCTGCCGCATGCCGATGTGTTATGTCTTCTCTATGTCTTGTTCAGTTGTGTCTATTTGTGCTACGTGTTATCGCAGTTGTATTAGTCAGTGTCTTGAAATAGCATTACCATGCGCAATAGGCTTTTTTCATTTTCATTCAACTCCTTATCTAGTCAAGATTATTTCTAGTAAAAAATTTAATTGGCCTTGTTTTAAGAATGAAATACAATGCAAGAGCAGATTAAATAAGATTATTGTAATTGTTTTAAGAATATTTCCCTTTTTTTGTTTCTTATTAGTTTAGTTTATTTAGTTATTTTACCTGTAGCCTTTGCATACACTGCAAAAACCTAAGAAAGGAAATAAATAATAAGCTTTCTTTCTGGAAAATATGTCTTGTTTATTGCCATGACAGATAAAAAGTCTTAAAAATGGCATTAAGATCATAGATCAAGAATCTTAAGGTAAATGATTATTTTTTTGTCAATACATATTTGTGTCTGTCAGGGAGGTGGTAGCTCAGTGGTTAAAGGATTGGGCTGTGGACCAGAAGGCTGCAGGTTCAAATCCCAGCACCAACAAGCATGACCAAGGCCCTTAACCCTCATCTGCTCAGTTGTAAGATGCTCTGGATAAGAAAGTGTTCCACGTGGTGTAAATGCCAATGCTTGGACTTGTGTTTACAGTATAAAACCAATAAAAGAAGCTTGGCTTTTTCGGATCTAGAATTTATTATCAACTAAATATTAATGCTAGTTTTAAGAATCTTACCCAGTCGATTTTGCTCACCACATTGGCAGATTCTTTTGCTTGATTTTAATACAACTTAACTAGATTTAACCGAATATTATTTGTTTCAAGAAAGGCATTTTTTTTTTGCAGTGAAGGTTTCCTCCTCATTCCATCTAAGGGAATTTTTCCTCACCCCAGTCGCCCCAGTCTTGCTCTTGTGGGATAAATACACTATCATTTATATTAAAATTTTTGCTCTATAATTATCCCCTTCTGTAAACCTGCTTTGACACAATGTCTATTGTGAAAAGTGCTTTTGGACTCCAGAAATACACTTGACAATTATTATTTGAATAATTATTTGCAATTAACCCTATTCATGTATAGAACTTTTTTATTTTAATATAAATGAAATTTCTGCAAACTTCGCTGCCTATATTATTTTCGAGGGAATGTTTTACAGTGTGGGTTTTTGCACAAATATGTGGACATGGCAAATAATTCCTTACAGATGTTACCCGGAGAAATGAATGTTCTTGTCTTGCGAAAAAAAAATGGGGGTAGCAAAAGCAGCACCAACTCAAACAATTAGTGGGAAACGACGGGAGGGCAAGAATGCATACGGCTGACCACAAATGAAGCTGCTGTAAGGTTAAGTGTGGAAAGCTGGACTTTATATCGAAGCTAAAGACAAACAGATGAGCAGTGAAACATGGTGTTGTGTGACCCAAATGTACAAGAAAAATCGGATTAGTTTGTACTTCATACAAAAAGTCATCCTCTATTCAGCCACAGCCTGGCACAACAGTCGGAAGTATTTATGCCTTGTTTAGGGCAAATGTGTTGCCACAGAGTTTCAATATTGACGACTAATATTAAAGTTTCTGAATATATATATATATATATATATATATATATATATATATATATATATATATATATATATATATATATATATATATATATAATATATATATATATTGCATTGCATATTTATAGTGCAGTTTACAACCTGATATGAGCTGCAGTTTTTTCAAGCCACGGTATCTAAAGACATGCAGAATTACGCAATCTACTTTACTTGTTGTTTTGCTGGCGGATATGCCAGCATAAAAAAGCAGGCAATGATGGTTTTATCTTTGGACGATCGAAATCTCCACTGAAGTGGAGCCAAGAACTCTGTGGTACAAACAAGACCTAAGGACAACGATTGGAAACTATAAAGTGGTGCAATAATAAACAACATTCATGGTATCTGAGTGGATGCCCTACAACAAACAACCTTAAAGTAATCTAAATGCCAGTGATTCCACAAAGCCACTTCAAACTGTACTACTGCATAGTATATAGTAACAGTAAATATAATTATGTATGGTGCACGGTGAGGGGGGGTTGGGGTCATGATGAACTTAAGAGTTGGATTTTCATTGGGTCAAGAACTACTTTGAATCTATTTTAGAGTTATTAATTTAGAAATTAATAAAGTTGATGTGGGGCACGGTGGCTTAGTGGTTTGTCACGGCCATGTGTGTGTGAAGTTTGCATGTTCTCCCCGTGCCTCAGGTGGTTTTTCTCCGGGTTCTCCGGTTTCCTCCCCCGGTCCAAAAACATGCACGGTAGGTTGATTGGCACCTTGGAAAATTGTCCCTAGTGTATGAATGTGTGTGTGAATGTGTGTGTGTGCCCTGCGATGGGTTGGCATTCTATCCAGGGTGTATCCTGCCTTAATGCTCATAGACGTCTGAGATAGGCACAGGCTCCCCATGACCCGAGGGAATATCAGATAAAGCTGTAGAAGATGAATGAATGAATAAAGTTGATGTTCTATCTAGCTGCAACTGGAGGTTTGCTATACAACCCTCACCATGTTTTCATACTGTAGCTCGGTTCATTACACGACTCAAGACTCAAGCATCCTCTTCCATATAGACTTTATGCTTTTACTAATCCAGAGTTTCTATAGTACAGTATATTGCTTCATAACTTTTGAAGGCGGTCTAGAAAGTGGAACTATTTTGCCGTCAGTCACAAGTCATAGGGGCAGGGAAATGTCAGCGAAATGAAAATACGAAAATATTACATAAATACTATTTTAAAAAATACTCATTTTTTTACGGCTTCCTAGAAGTACGTCGGTTTAATGCCAAATCGGGAGCACATGTCAGGTTAATGGATTTCCAGTTGAAGGGCTTGTGCATACGTACCAATTTCTATTGGCCTATAAAAACTACTATGTTTTATGAGCAACAATAAATAAGTAAGAATTACTCTTGTGGAAAAATGTACACTCTGAATAATTCTTCTGATGGCTATAATATGAAGGGATTTCCCCCCCTTAAATTTTACTCCATACATTTGTTTTAATTTATTTACATTTACAGAATTTAGCAGATGCCCTTATCGAGTGATAGAGTGATGTACAAATAGTGCTTTAAGTCTAAGAATTCTGGTTAATTCTGGTATGGTTGATTACAAACTTAATATACAAACAAGCAAAGACTCAGTTGACGTTTTTTTTTGCAGGTTTATCAGCGGGTTTCATCCTAAGAGTCAATTATTTAAAGTTTGAGCACTTATAAATCATCCATGCTGACCTTAAATTGTAAAATCCGAGTTATTCAGGAAACTTGATAGAACATTCTAGAAAAGGAGGGCTTTGTTCATTTAGACGACCCACGTCATTGGTCTTGGTAAGGTACTCTGACTTGTTCGATAACGCTTTGCTATATAATCTCATTTTGAAGAATTTTGTTTCTTATTATTTCTTTAGCGTATTAAAGACAATGTTGGAATCAGAAGCCTTTATCATAGCAGCGAACAAACGAAATTATACCAAATTTCTACAATAGCTTAATCGTAAAAGGTTATGACTGACTTTACATTCTGATGATGAACTGCACATGACTTATTCATTCCTTTTAAGCCTGTGGTCCATTTAACACGTCTGGCAGTTCATTCAATCTGATTTTAAATGTTTTTAACAGATGGCTGTAAAATAAACAGCCCAGAAGAAGCCTTTTACATAGGATTAGAGATCAGTAACCCAGTGGAGTTTGCATCCTCTTGGCAAACTTCAATGTATTTCCTGCTAGAGACATGCTGTACGAAGAATGGAGCTCAATGATGTCGCTTTGAAATACAGGATTTGCCGAACAACGATACGTCCGATCTCGCAAAAAAACCACTCGCTGAGTGATCTTACCAAAGACATAATCTTGACTAATTTGGTGCATTGGAGATCAAAGGTGAACTGCAGCTTTTGCAACAACTATTTAGTCCAAGCTTCAGCTGGCTGTCTATTGAGTTTGACAGCTTGTCAGTGTTGTGCCTTTCCTTTCAGCGGGGCTACGACATGCTTTTAAAGCATTATTGACGTTGAAAGCTTGTGCGTGTAATATAAAGAGTACAAAAAGACCGAAGTGCAGTTTTGTGGAACTGGCTAGGAATTAAATGGAACTTTTGTACTTATGGTTTAAATCAAAGTCTTGTGTGTGTGCTATCTAATACCGCCACACATGGCGTACTAGTTAACTAGTTGTACTAGTTACCTTTATGTAAATGATGCATTGATAAACGGCTAGTGAGGGAATCAATGTGTGCCATTGTCTTCGCCCTCATCCACTTTTCCTGCGGTGAAACTTACAACTATAGCTTTTTGTATAACAAGCGGCATATTATGTCCGGTGTTTATGGTCTCAGCAAGATGATGTACAAACCAAATTAAATTTTATTTGACCTCTGCCAGGCGCAGGGGTTTGTTGAAATCTCTCCAGCATTTATAGTTTGCTGGCTCCATGTCTGGCTTGGTGTTGTGAAAACAAGCAGAAATGGGTGAAATGATTGGCAAAATGACAGAACTTGCTGAATATTAAAATAAAGAATGTTTGAGTCGGGCACCAATAAATCTTTCTACATGTTCTTAATGGGTTCATTGAGTCTGAAAGTACAAATAAATCCCTAACACACATACAACACACACACACACACACACACACACACAGACTAATGACATTTTAATAGCCATCCTTAATAGTATACTGTATAACAAACCCAAAAATAACACAAAGGTAAGTGGGAAAAAAAAATATAACAGGAAAGTAAAACTAATACTAACACTACATTACAATACCTTATCCAAAAAAAAGCCAGGGGTCCACCTGGAGCATGAAGCTTCACGGTTACGAGGTAAGGAAATTAAATAATATTGGCCTTTCTTAAACACCGTGAAATTAAATAATATTGGCCTTTCTTAAACACCGTAGACCAGTTCTGTGGCAGTCATTCTATTTAACCCCATGACCTGCTAATCATTCCCACCCAAACCGCAAGCAATGACCTGCAGCAGCTCCTACTGCCGAAAGACAAGTGCTACAATTGAGCAGCAGAAGGAGTAGAATAGCAAACGAATCTAGCAATAATCGGATCAGACAAAATGTCAGGAAACAACAGCAACAGGAAATCGACCAGATCGGGTTTGGAGCGGATATTTATACTCAAGGTAATGAGAAACAGGTCTTTCTAATCAGTCAATATTGGAGAGAAAGAGAGAGAGAGAGAGAGAGAGAGAATCTGAAATAAATGAATACTAAGATGCACAAGTGTGAAAGGATCTAAAACAAACTTGAATGAGCTATTGTAAATAACCTGTAGGAGTCCCAGCGTTAATAAACCACTTCATAGAGTGAAATTATACATAATTATAGATAATTATACATCATTCTGAAAACTAAACATTCTCATGGGCTCGGATTCTATACAGTTGGTTTGTGTTTGTGAAGTACTCTGTCACTATGCACTGAAATCTGGATGGATCCGGAGAACTGCTTCAATGCCAATGCATATTATATAAAAAAAAAGGAAGAAAGAATAATATATTTTGGCTGAGTGGATGTACAATCCATTCTTGACAATTATACAGAACTTTATAAATAACTTTAGTATTTAACCAGTACACTGCCACTATTATAAGTATGTGCATTGCCATAACTGAGGTGTGATGCGATTCACATCTCGATGTATAGCAAATGATACTTTAAAGATACATATGAAGCAGCAGTTTTAAAGCTTACAAGCCTATTTTGCCCATTGAATATATGCAAACCCTTGTGTATTTTGTTGCTTAACGATCAAAGCATATACAACTGTCCACGCTTCAAGAATCACAGGGTTTATCATTAATCTTAATAAAGTGGGACCCGATGTGTTCTCCTGTTGTAACTCATTGACCTCAATTTGTGATGTGTTGTACATTGCGAGTTATTTTTATGCTCACATCTGATCACCACACCAACTATAACATCATTGCTGCCAATGGTATTTAATTTAATCATTCTAATTAATACTAATCCTAATGGAGCTTAAAATCTTGAATCCCAATTAATCATAAAATGGATCCTTTTACATTTAAGAAATACTGTACAGGCAATTCTGTTCAAATTGTTGCACCACGGTTAAATACCAGAAATCATTCGCTGGTCGTGACTAAATACCAGCTGATGTTGCACGTCTGCTACAGATCCGCATCGCATTCAACATCCGGCATTTCTTTTTCTGTTTGTGTTGTCTAAATTCAAACCAGAAGATATTATGTTCTATAATAAGTACAGGATTGATGTAATGGATAGAGTTCAGCTCAGTGCAACTGCTATTTTGTATACAGACTAGGCTAATCTTTGTCTGTTATGCTAATTAGCTGCAGAAGCTTACTGTTGATCTACACTGCCTTGTGGAAAAATTTGTTATTGTTGGTTTTACAAATGATTCACAATCCTAGTTGTCTTAGAAAATGAATGAAAAGGTCAAAATGTCAAAAAGGACTCTCAAAATTCTGTCATTTTTTAATCATGTTAAAGGATATATTTTACAGTATAGTTTGAAATAGTATAGTGTTGATATTTTTAAAAAATTACTTTGGCAGAAAAAAACATTGAAAGTGTTATTTTTTATAGTTTAGGGGGAAATAGTAAAGTGTTCATATTTGAATTGTAAAAAAATAAACATTAAATAAAAATGTTAAATGTCATATTTTACAGTATAGTATGAAATAGAATAGTGTTAATAGTT
The DNA here is from genome assembly GCA_030449085.1 of Kryptopterus vitreolus. NCBI lineage: Eukaryota > Metazoa > Chordata > Actinopteri > Siluriformes > Siluridae > Kryptopterus > Kryptopterus vitreolus. Next base: position 16,448,112 of record JACRUU010000030.1, on the reverse strand, counting down.
TTAAAAAATAATTTTTAGCATAAATAGCATAGATTTGGACACAAAAGTAGAAAAAAAGAAACAAGAGTCAGACATACTTACTCATCCGAATCAATCGTAAAAAAATAAGGCAAGGTGAGTTTGGTTTGATATTTTAATGAACACACATGTGACCTGTTAGCCATAGCTACTAGATGTGCTATGCTGTTAGACCTGCTCTGCCTCAGAACTAAAAATAAGCTGAGCGATCGGTATTGGTTAACCCTTCATGTACCAAACTTTCAATCAGTTGAGTCACTGGGTTTCCCCACCAATTTTACACATGCATTGTTCATGTAGACCAGGGGTGGGCAATTATATTTTCCAAAGGGCCACATGAGAAACCTGAGGTGTGTTCGTGGGCCGAACCAACAATAACGTTGAACGTAACTTATGTTTAACATGAATTTTTTCCTCTTGTAAAGAGTGTTAAATATCATCATGTTCATTAGACTACCCACTATCCTAAGGATATTCTATTTAAGGAAAAGAAACAACAAAAAAAATGGCTGTATTTTTCCTTCATTTTTAACACTGAGCATACTCCAACAACGTCAGCGTTGCTGTGTGGTTATACATTCTTCTCGTGCGGCAAAGAAGCCGAAGCAGTTCAGCGGGCCGGATTAAAAGGACCAAGGGGCCGGATGTGGCCCCCGGGCCGTAGTTTGCCCACCCCTGATGTAGACTCTACATGAACTATGTCATTGTAATATTGGTTGGGAAATTGGTACAATGTAGACTATCAACAATCATTGGCCTCGAGACAAACATTAACTTGAGTGGGAAGTAACGTGGGTTTTGTGTCTGGAACGCCTGCCTTCTCTGGAAGTTCTTGTAAAGAAATTGCACAGACTGTGGAATGGATTAAAGCTATCCATAAATCAGGTGCACTTGACTTCAAATGAATATCTGGCATGTTTGGGCGCGCTCTCAGATAATAGATGTCACAGGCCATTTTAAAACACAGCTACCTTTCCTTTGCCCTTCCCGGATTTGCCCTTAGTGAAAGCACTGTGTGGGTTTGGCCATTGGCAGCCCCCGGGGTTATCTGTAATAATCTATGCCAAAGAGAAAACAAAAAGTTCAATCTGATAACTTGTCTGTTTAATTGCTAAATTGTAATATCGTATTAAAAAAGATGTCGAGTGCATTTGAATAATGAGCTAAGAAGTAATTCCTGAGAACTTAAAAAAACAGTTTATTTATTCACTTGTCAATGGCTACATTCCTGCAAAGATCATGTTATGTTACATTTCGTAAACAGCCGATCTGCCACTCCATGAATAACACTATTTGATCAAGTTGAATAGCTATGTGGCATAGCGAAATAATGAGTTAATTCTTATCACTTTAGTTTGTATGATATATATATATATATATATATATATATATATATATATATATATTATTCGAATATTCCTTTTCGAATATATTCCCATTTACATTTACATTTACATTTACATTTGCGGTATTTAGCAGACGCCCTTACGTACAGGAAGTGCTTTAGGTCTCACTCTAAGGATAAGATTTAGTCAAGAAAGGTAAATACAAACTTAAGACAGTTGCCCTTTTTTTTCCTGGACAGAAGGAGATAAAAGAGAATAAAAGGAATGTTAGGATAGGTGTTGTTATTTACATTTACTATTATAATTTTTACACTGTGTGTATATCTGTGTGTAAGGTATCTGGACCATGCCACATAGTACTATGGTTCCCAAAAGCCCTTGCCTGGGGACCAATGTCAGTTCTGCAGTTTCCCCTCAGGTGGACAATATAAGCTACACACAGATAATCATAGTGTATTTAAAAATGTACAAATGGTTTATTCTTGTTTTGTTTGATTCCAGCCTACAGTTTCCTGATAGTTTCCTGATCTCCAATTTTCATGTTTTTTGTTGCTCTATTGCTTCCACGTATTTTGATATTGGCCTATTCTGAGAACGGTTTCTAGTTCAAATAAGGGCGAAGTTTAATGATGCTATATACAATGGCACTGTTGTACACAGGAGTGTCAAACTCATTATCTCTGTGGGCTACATCAGCATTGCCCTCGAAGGACCGTTGTAACTATAAGACAGTATATAAGTGTTTGATGAGCGACAGCGCCTCATAACACAAAACACTTAGCGCTTTTTCTCCTCGAAGCACAAACATGTATTCGCTTTCCCATCTGTCTTGGAAGTGCCTTCCATCTGCATTAAGTTTTCACTTTGTGGACATTTTGATATAGAAATTTCTCGATTCCACTAGTTGGAAATTCGGAAAACGCCGATGTGGGAAACCGTGTAATCTAGTGGCGGGATGCGTAACATAGTCGCATACAATGTGGGAGATGTAGTTTGTTGTCAGAGCACACTTTGAAGCAGCATAGCCTTATTTTGAGACACCTTTTAAGCTCTTTTAAACGCCTTGAGTTTGACACATGCGCCATATACAGTAGTGAGCCTCCAACTTTGAGACACACATATAATACATTTCCTAGAATATTGTACAAGTGCAGAGATGAGTGAACGCTGAAAGAAATTAAATTTTTGTTGTATTCGTAAAACAAAGTTTCTTACACGGTTCATTCGAAAATATATAATTTTTCAAACCCAAATTCATCTCTTTCTTATATTATCCTATAAAAAGTATGTATAAAATATAGCAAATGAGACCAATTGAAGATTTGCTGGATGCTCGGCTGCTAAGATCATCAAGTTATCTAACAGGGAAAACAGATGGAGCATGGTGGACAGAGTTAATAGTTAGCGCCGTGATTTCGGACGTCCCTGTCGTGTAATCAGTCTCACTCAGCACTACAGTGCAAAGTTACTGATATTTCATGACGTCTGACGGAAAATATAAACACACTGAGATATTCTGATTGTGAAAACGGACAGAAATGAGCCATGATAAGATCTACTATTTTGATCTTATAAATAAATAAATCTAATCTATTTTGTTTTTCTCAGAGCACGAATGATCCATTGCGATTAGCTCAATCAGACAACCAATTGAATCAAATCCCAACCTGATCCACAATAAGGATCCAGGAAATCCCTGGAGAATTAACTTAGGGTGCAAAAAATACTGTATTCCAGATTCTGGAAATGTACTGAGGACTCTAATCCACCTGGATGATTTCTAAACCACATTGAGGATAATGTAACGTCTTTGAGGATTAGAGAATCCTAGCACAACTTTCTACACAGAATTTATATTCAGGAAGTCAAACTAGCCTACTGTGGTGAAATGATTTACACATCGATTTCTCCAAAACCACACCGAGGTTCTAGAATGGAGTAAGCAAAGTTAACACTTACAAACTCAATACAGCACTGAAGCACTTTCATTTGGAGGCTCTACCAGCTCCGTTTAGGATCCAAGAACTGCCCTGAGGATCCAGGGACCACACTGATGAAAACAACGCTAGGAGAATTCTAGAACAACACAGATCAACCAAAACCTCACCTGAGAATCAGAATCAGAACAAGCCTTACTGCCACATATGTTTGCACTTAATTGAATTCGCTTTGTTGACTGAAACTTTCAAGTGCATGCTTTTTTATTTAAATAAATAAATAGGTATTGCACATTTTAATGGAAAACTAAGTATCCTACAAGCAACCCAAAGATCCTAAAACCTATCGTTTGGATTACAGAGCCTGAGAATTCCAGGATATCTTATAGACCACAGGAGAGAAGCCAGAATTATAAAGCATCAGTATGTGTGTGGAAATGTAATCAGTTCTCTCCATCCTCTAGAGTCCTTAATGACCAGTAAACCCCAAGAATAAAACTGTAATGCCCTGATAACATGAACTGTTCTACATGATCTGGAAAAGTGCTGCCATGACCTTCAGTCAGCTGTGTTCTGTTACATTAATATAACACTAATGTGTATAATAACAGCTTGTGAGGCCTCTACTCATCCAAACCTTCCAAACGACAGTTTTTTTTTGGAGTAAAAGTAGAAGGAAGAGTCCGAACTATACTGAATAACGAAGTATTACATATGGTATGGTTACCATTTTCAAACTAGATAATTTTTTTTGGTTTGTTTATTGAGTTTTTAATAGGTCCCGTGGCCAAGTTCAGGGCTCCAATGTCAAATGTAAGGAACCTCAAATGAGAAGTTCCTGACCTATAGTTGCTAAGATAAAGTTGTCAATTACTGGGTAAATTTGCGTTTGGGCCAAAATCTCAATGGTATATTTCTTAATCTAATAATGGATAAAACAAGAGCTTGAGATCAGGAACACTAACAGACATTTTATCTGTGGAATTTTTTTTTTTAATGAGAAATGTTATCATGAACTATAGGTGAAGAAAAGCTCCTAATTCTTGGAGGAAGTTTCTGGATGAAGAAATCTTAGCTATAGTAACATTTGTAGCTGAAAATGAAAGGACATAGGACTTGTCAAATGTAGGTCCTGGGCTAAAGATGTAAAAAACCTAAATTTCAGACAAAAACTCCTTTATAATTTTGACCTGTGATGACCTAAAACCTCTTTTTTGTTTTGCTAATCGGCATGTTACACGATCATGTTTTGCGATGTCCAGCTGACCGAATTGAATTGCTGCATAAGAACAGAAGTAGCGTGGGTGGAAAAGACCTTGAGCACGACTCCGACGCATTTTCCAGATCGCTATGTCTTTACGGCCTTGACATTCAACGATGTTCTCATGACACTGGGCTTGTTGGCGTTCGGATGAACGCCACTACCCTCCCCATCGATGAGTTTACCATCTTTCAGCACTCCTGCTCACATCTGCTACTTTAAAAATGACCTTCTGCTGTCTGCACGCTCTGTATTCAACTGTAAAAATAAAAAAATTACGGTGCTGGTTGTGCTATGTGTTTGTTTTTTTTGGGGGATTTGACAAAATTAAAAACGACATCATATCATGCGTCATATAAAACATCGAAGAAATAACTAAAAAAAATATATAAAAGTAATTCATCTCTGAAAAATAAGGCTGAACGGCACTGAAATGAAATACAATGTTAATATTATTGTAAAAAATATAGAATAATTTATGATGCTTTGTATATAGCTATATGATGTAACATAGTGGGAGAATGGAAACACACAAACACACTAGATCTAACCTTACATAATTCAATCTGGCATACACACGCCGTTTTAAAATGTTTCTTACACACGTGACTCATTACATAATTAACGTAAGTTCTACGGTGTAATTACACACAACAAGACTGAAATGGGGTAGATGACATTCTTGGAATTTTTGTCCATTTCTGGTTGCCTGATTATTTATACAATATGCCTTTGCCCAATTGTAAATTTCAGCAGGTGGTTAGAATAATAGATTTCATGCATTTTCTAGTCTACACATAATGAAGCACATACAGCATGGATCGGTCTGTCTGTTACTTCTCACGCTTGTGCTACTTCATATGCTACTGTTATTCCACCCGGTACCGTTACTCCACGCACTTCTGTTTCTCCAAGCACGTCTGCTAATCCACACATCACTTTTTCTCCACACGCTTTTATTACCTTATACAAATCTGCTACTCCGTACGCTACTGTTACTTCACACAGTTTTGCTAATCCACAAATGTATACTAATTCAGGCTTTTATTACGTCACACTAATGTTACCTTGCACACTTCTGCTACTGTTACTTCACACACTAATGTTCGTCCACACGCTTCTGCTAATCCACACATGCCACTGTTACTCTACACACCACTGGTGCTACACACTTTTGCTAATCCAAGCACTTCTGCTCCTTTACACACTTCTCTTACTTGACATGCTAATGTTTCTCCACACACTTCTGCTACTCCACATGCTACTCTTACTTCATACACTATTGTTACTCCACACATTACTTTTAATACACACACTTATGCTAATCCACACTATTGTTACTGCATCCACTAATGTAATCTTTCTGATAATCTGCACACTAATGTTACTTCACACATTACTGTTACATTAAACACTCCTGCCACTACACATGCTACTGTTACTCCACACACTTTTGCTAATCCAGACACTACCGCTCCGTTACACACTTCTGTATAGGAAGTGTGCTAAACATGCTTTCTCCAACACTCTTTTGTTACTTCACACACTATTGTGATTTCACACAGTATTGTTACTCCACACATGACTGTTAATCCACACGCTTCTGCTAATCCATACTATTGTTACTTTACACACTAACATTTTTCCACACTACTGTTACGCTACACACTTTTGATAATCCACACAATAATGTTAGTTCACACATTACTGTTAAATGAAACATTTTGGCCACTACTCATGCTAGTATTACTTCACACACCACTGTGACACCACACACTTTTGCAAATCCAGACACTACCACTCATTTACACACTTCTGTAAAGGAAGGGTGCTAAACATGCTAATGTTGCTTCTATGCTAATGGAACATGCTTATGCTACTAAACATGCTTCTGTAAAGGAAATGTGCTAAACATGCTAATGTTTCTCCAACACTCTTGTTACTTCACACACTATTGTTACTCCGCACAGTACTGTTACTCTACACACTCTTCTGCTAATCCTCGCACTAATGTTACTTCTAACATTACTGTTAAATTACACACTTCTGCCACTACACACACCAATGTTACTCCACACATGTTTTTTTAATCCAGACACTAATATTACTTAGCATATTACTCCTTTACACACTTCTGCGACTTCACATGCTAATTATATTACTTATCACATTACTCTTTATTCCACACACAGCTACTTCTGAGCACTACTCTTTCTTCCACCCGCTTCTGTAACTCTACACACTTCTATTGCACCGGACAACTGCTACTCATACGCTTCGCTTACATCACAGACAAATCTGATTCTCTACACATCTGTTACTCCTCACACCTTACACTACTAATATTACACAATCATCACACACTTTTGACACGTCTGTGTTTCCACAAGCATTTCTTACGCCACACACTCCTGTTACACCATACACACACCTGCTTCTCTACACACACTTCAGACACATATGCTATTTCAAACACTTCTTATACTCAAATCTGATACATCAAGCACTCAGTGTTAGCCCGGCATTTTTTAAAACAGAGATTTTGATAAAAATCGCATGAAAATGAGAATTATTTTAAAAAGAAACTGTGTGAGGAGTAACATCTGCCAGACATTTTCCAGCCTGGTAGGTGTCATTCAATGGTGGAGCGCCAGCCAGGGGATGGAAACTAGCTGTAACCAATCTGGAAGAAAAATGGGAATAAACCCAAACAAAAAAAGATGATTCCTGTGATGATTAACATATTTTTTTTGTTGTTGGTTTATACTTTTCAGGTGCTTTGCAGCTGCACAAACAATAGTAGACATCCGTGCACACACAATTTAAATCCAGACCTGAAAAAGAAATATTATGTGTGTGTGTGCCTGCACTTCTAACACTGTTTATGCAGCTGTTCCACACCTGTGTGAACTATTAACTTTCAATCATCAAAATAAGCAGTTGTTATGATGATAAAAAAAAAGAGTAAAACCATTAGTCAAATGTTTTGGTAATCCTGAGGTACCGATCTAAATTGTAAGTTGGCGTAAAACACTGTGGGGTGTGTTACAGCTTTTTCAGTGTGAGTTCAGCAATACAGAACACACACGTTTTTATATAAACAGGTTACATATTGCCGTAAAAGGTTTTAGTGTTGCTCAGGCCTTGGGGCCTTTCAGTAATCACTTGTTAAATAAATAAGATGGTACTATAACAACATTGGCACACACACACACATACACACACAAACACACACACACATACACACAAACACACACACACACACAGACGCACATGGCTCTGGGTGAATCAGAGAGTTTAACAGGATTTTAAATAGATTAGGAACTAACCATTCAACCATCATAATCTAAGGGCCTGTGCTTCCATTCATTATTTTTTGTTTTTTATTGAAATTGGAATATAAATGATAAACGAATTGTAAAATATGTGTATCTATCTTCTGGCCATTTAATTCCCACTTTGACAGAGAATTTGAAAAATGAAAAAGGACTGATTTAAAAATAAAGCATTTTTTTTGCTTTTTGTCGATGCACTGAAAAGTTACAAAAACAGATTGGGTTTTTTGTGCATTTAAATGTAGAACTAAAGAATTAATATATCACGGCAAGTTCAGAATTGTAATGGTTTTTAATTTTAAAATTCGAATAGGATGATGGCGTTTTAGCAGCATGTAAAAATACGTAAATAACTAAGATTACAAAATATATATTCCTATACATCAATATCTATATATATATATATATATATATATATATATATATATATATATATATATATATATAAACATATGTTGTATATGCGTAATATATGTGTGGGACTCCCATTCTCCTGTAATTTACTTGTTGCTTTTAAAATGTATGTCATAATTTGTGTGAAAATGGGAGAGTGAAACAAAAATGATTGATTATTTTAGATCCGGTTTGTTCAAGAGTCCAACAAATACAATATAAATAGCTTATGAAATAAATATTTTTCACTCTCATTAAAAAAACAAAAACAACCTGGATTTAAATCAATTCATTTTTAATGTGTATTTTTTTTTATAAGGAACAAATCGAACATAGAAGGACTATTGTCAAATATTTGAGGTGGTTTGAAATTGTCGGCTAATTGCTACTTTGGCAATGACTACTACAAGATTGATTAATTTAGAGCAGCCAATTCAGCTACTGGTAGAAAGAGGAACCAGGAGAACCATGTTCAAGAACATAAAAAAAAGAGAAAACAGACAGGAAATTCAACTCAAACCAGGGATGCTGGAGCCATAAGCAAACGACAAATTATTGTAGGAAAACATTTGTTTTGGTAAGGTCCAGTGGAAATTTCCATCAATCAGTAATGCAACCTGTATGCAGTGGGTTTTAATGATAAAAGCAGACATCACACAGAGATGTGATGACTGATGATAAAAATAACTCGTATACATAAATCATATACAGTATATAGACAAAGGTTTGCGAATACCTGAACATAAGACCTGTAAGTGCTTTATGAACCCAGTTTAGACCTCCACTCTTTTAATTACACTCGAGCCCTGTGGGCCGAATGTGGCCAGCCATGTTGTCTGCAAGAGCTTAAAAGGTGTATGATTGTCTTAAAATAAGGTGCTGCTGCTAGTGTGGGTAACATAGTCGCATGCATTGGGAGAGAAAGCAGCATAGCCTTATTTTAAGACAATCCTACACCTTTTAAGCTCTTGTGGGCCACGTAAAATGACATGGCGGGCCACATTGGAACAGCAGAGTTTGACATGTGTGATCTGCAAGAACCGCATAAGGCTGAAAAAGTTAGGTATCAATATTAATGTCCCTACAGTTTTAATGTCCCCAATTTTGGACAGTACTGTAATAAAAAAGCAGCTGTTTTAAAGAAAAACCCCTGTGTGTGCAAACAGATAAATTCGTCCACTTTCTCTCGCTCTTGTTTTATCTTTGTACTTGCAAATAAATTCCAAGACACAAAACCCCGGTGGCTTGACATATCCCTGATACCATTCAACGTCCATTTATTAATCAATAGATGCAATTAGACGTGCACCTCCTGTAGAAAATACTGTGCTTGTAAATAGCTGAATGTGATAGAGGGATGAAAGAAATAAATAAGTAACGAAAGAAAGGGATTAGTAGATGGATCCGTCTGTCTCTACAGCATGCTCGTTCATGAAGAGCAAGTTTGTCGAGTAGTGCGAGCGGGAACCGGATGCAGGTGCGGATTCACTGATCGAAGTGCTAACATACGAGACAAAATCGCTCATAAACAAATACTCAGAACAAAACCTGGACCGAACCTGGATTGTCGAAGCACGGAAACATTTAGAAACATCAGCTATGGATGACAAAAGTGTGGTGAGATTTAAAGCTTAGACTTACACTACAGTATAGGATCAAAAGTTTGTGGACACCTGACTATAAGATTAATATGTGCTTTTTGAATGTCCCATTTACACATTTAGACCACATTTAGTAGGGAGGGGGTAGCCCAGTGGTCTAAGGTGCCGGGAAGCTGATCGGAATATCCGGATTTGAGCCCTGGTATAGCCAAGCTGACACCCATGGGTCCTTGAGCAAGATCCTAAACCCTCTGTGCTCCAGGGGTGCTGTATCATGGCTCTGACTCTGCGCTCTGACCCCAGCTACCAACAACAATCTGGGATATGCGAAGAAAAAGTTTCACTGTGCTGTAATGTATATGTGACAAATAAAGGCTATTCTATTTTATATTCTTCTATTCTATTTGCTGTTAGAATTCCGGGAAGAAATTCCACTAGAATTTGGAGTGTGATGGTGTGATTTTTGTGATTTCATTCAGCTGCAAGGGTGTTAGTAAAGTCAGGTGCTGATGTAGGTGAGGTGAGCAGGCCTGCAATTCACATTCATCCCAAAAGTGTTTACAAGTATTTCAGCAGGAGACCTTCTATTCCAGTCCATATCTTAATGGAGCTAGCTTTGTGCATGAGGGCATTGTCATACAGGACCTGGCTGAAATGGAATATTTCATGCAACTGCATGTAAGGGGCACGGTGGATTAGTGGTTAGCATGTTCGCCTCACACCTCCAGGGTCGAGGTTCAATTCCCGTCTCGGACCATGTGTGTGTTGAGTTTGCATGTTCCTCCCCGTGCCTCAGGGGTTTTTTCTCCGGGTTCTCCGGTTTCCCCCCGGTCCAAAAACATGCACGGTAGGTTGATTGGCACCTTGGAAAATTGTCCCTAGTGTATGAATGTGTGTGTGAGTGTGTGTGTGTGTGCCCTGCGATGGGTTGGCATTCCTATCCAGGGTGTATCCTGCCTTAATGCCCATAAACTCCTGAGAGACTCCCCGTGACCCGAGGGAATATCGGATAAAGTGGTAGAAGATGAATGAATGAATGAATATATAATGAATAAAGACTGACAGACACACAGTGAGAGAGAGAAAGATCAAAAGACAGACATACAAAAAGACAAAAGAGAGAAAGGGACAGACGGGGAAGAGACAGAGAGAGAGACAAACATCTTATTTTGGCCGCAACATGAATTATCATTTGTTATTTTCTTGTAAAAGCCTGCCCTGTCGTGTTTAAATCCTTGCATGTTAAACAACCCGACGCCTGACAAGTCTTTTTTTTTGTATGCTAGTGTAAATACAGTAAACAGGGCATGATGTGTAGTTTACCGCCTCGCTGAAGATGAACGAAATGTGCTTGGTTGGTGCAGCGGCTGAATGGAAACAAGGATTTCTGAACATGTACAGTACTGACGTTCGTTCTAGCGCCTGTGCAGAACAGGAATTTATTCCCGAGCACACTGCATTATATAAAACCTGGCTTTATTGTGTTATTCTCTTTCTGCGTTACCTGGTCCTTTGGCTCTAAAAAATTCTGCCATTTTTTTACCCAAACAAAATGTTGGTATGCATCTGTTTATAATTATAAAACCAAAACCAGAGCATAATCAAAAAGTTGATGGGCCCAATAAGTGCAGAACAAGGCAACAGCAAACCTGGCCAAGTACAACAATAAGTGTTCACTTTCAAAGCGCAATATTTATTCTGGAAGTTTCCTTTCCCGTTAATCATCACGACAGACATTTCGGAAAAAAATGTCCAACATAAAGGGTTCTGAGCGCTAAACTAAACGGCCAGATGACAGGAATTGCAACCTTTTGCCGTTTTTTTTTTTTCCTAAAAAGTAAAATGCGGAAGAACAATATTTTTTTTTCAGTTTTTTTTTGCAGGAGTAATAATTCATTCATTCATCTTCTACCGCTTTATCCGATCTTCCCTCGGGTCACGGGGAGTCTGTGCCTATCTCAGGCGTCTATGGGCATTAAGGCAGGATACACCCTGGATGGAATGCCAACCTATTGCATGGCACACACACACTCACATTCACACACACACATTCATACACTAGGGACAATTTTCCAAGGTGTCAATCAACCTACCGTGCATGTTTTTGGACCGGGCGGAAACCGGAGAACCCGGAGAAAAACCCCCTAAGGCACGGGGAGAACATGCAAACTCCCCACACATCGCCAAGATGGAACTCGAACCCGGATCTTGGAGGTGTGAGCGAGAGTAATAAAACTTTTAAAATTCTCTTCCTCTTGTCGGTCTCTCTTCTGTCTCTATTTCCTGTCTGTCGATTTCTCATTGTGTTTATTTATCTGCTGGTCTTTCTGCTGGTCTCTCCATCTCCCACTGTATTCTTGTCTCTCTCCATCACATTCACTCTTTTTGTCTTCCTCTCTCACTCTCTCTTTTTCTCTCTCTCTATCTCACTTCATCTGCCTATTTGTCTGTCTGTCTATTTCTCCCTCTGTCTGTCATCCACCTCTCCCATGCTCTAGTTTCACCACTCTCTATTTGTATGTCCATCTGTCTATCTTTGTCTCCCTCTGTCTCTCTTCGATTTGTCTGTCTCTTTCTTCCTCCGCTTGTCATTCTTCTACTCTCTGCCTGTCTGTTGTGCGGTCTTTCTCTGTCTCTCTTTCACCTGTCTCTCCTGGTTTGCCTGTTTGTCTCTCTCTCTCTTCCCCATCTGTCCCTTTCTCTATTTGTCTTTTTGTATGTCTGTCTTTTGATGATCTGTCTTATCACCTCTGTCTCTCTCTCTCTCTCTCTCTGTCACTCACTCACACCTGTCACTACTCTCTGCGTGTCAGTCTTTCTCTCTACACACACACATACACACACACACACACACACACACAACACACACACAAACACACACACACACACACACAGCTCTGTTGTTTACTCGTGTCAGTTCTTTTGTCGTGAAATCTGACAGACAATATCATCTTAAACGTACACCTCTACACCTCTCCGAACACACACACACACACACACACACACACACACACACACACACACACACACACACACACACACACACACACACACACACACACACACACACACACACACACACACCACACACACACACACACACACACACACACACACACACACACACACACACACACACACACACACACACACACACACACACACACACACACACACACACACACACACACACACACATATCGTACAAGCGCACAACCAGAGTCGAAAAACACAGCAACACACCAAATGACCTGCTGAACTTTGCAGTATTTGATCAAAAAGCTGCAGTACAGTACATATCTGCAGTAACAGATACGGAAGTGTATTATTTATTGTGTCGTATTACGCAGCGTCTCGTTCTTGTCTCTGTGTTTTCCTCTAGCATTCTGTGCTCACTGTGATTCCTGCTTAGCCCCACCCCTTCCTGCCTATACTGTGCTGAATTGGAAGGTGTGTTCTTGTTGAGCTTTCATTCATCTAATTTCATATATAACATTTTTATATCTGTTGTTCTATAAAGCCTAGATTTAGATAATATGATGATTCTCATGAAGATTGGGTTTATTTTACAGATTGTGATCAGTTTTACAGACTGTTTTCATGTCAAGACAAGTTGTCCGAACTAAATAATTTTCTTTTTTAGGAAAAATAAATGTCAAATAAATAAATAAATAAATAAATAAATAAATAAATAAATGTCTCACAGATGATTAATGACCAGCGTTGGGGAATCTATAATCTATTACAGCACTATGTAATGTAAATACAAAATAAAAGTAATTCCTTACAGTTACTAAAAAAACATGTAATTAAATTACAGTTACTTTCGAAAATGTTAAAGATTACAAATCGAAATATTTACACGTTTTGCCTCAGGATGTCATTTACAACAAGTGCCACCTAGTGGACAAATGAAAGTAGACAAAAAGTAATCAAATGTAATCAGTTACTTTACTTTTATAAAGTAATTAAAAAGTTACACTACTTTTTATATTTTGAATAGGGTCATTTGTAATCTGTAACCTATTACATTTCCAAAGTAACCTTCTATTTAATTTAAACTAGCATAATAACTATACTCTTAGTATAGTCCTTGATGACCTATGATTAATATTCCTAGGGGCCTTTATTCCCCATTATTAATATTCCCACTTTTTTAACCCCAGGATTAAAATTCCCAAGGTACATTTCTCCCAAAGCAGTTGTATTCTCACTTTTTCCCTCTAAATTATTATCCCCAGGGTACTTTATCTGCCAGAATTAATACCCCAACAACCCCATTTTCCCCAGGATTAATATTCCCAGGGACCTTTATTTCCCAGTATTCTTATCCCCAGGGAATTTTATCCTTCACAAGTAATATCTCCAGTGACCTTTATTTTTCAGGATTAATATTCCCACGGCTATTCCATATTAGTTTAGCTGTTTTGCTAACAAGGAATTATTAGACTTGATACTTCCTGTTTGGAATAATTTGAGGATTTTACATTATTAGCATGAGGCTACACTTTTACTTACTCATGTTGTTAGGTTTCATTTCAATCTTTTAGAGCACTAAAAATGTCGTGTTAAATCATTATTTCCACCCTATTAGTTAACAATAACAAAAACATAAAAAACGGAATGAATAACGTCAAGAACTCAGGAACATTTGCCGATTTGATAAAATTAGCACGAGGAAGCGGCTAGACGAGCACCAGTGTCGAATGTAAGTTTAGCGTAAATTAGGCTAAATTCGACGCAAGCACGGAGACGCAAGAGCATGTGTCTCTTCAGTGAAGATCAGTGCCGGAATCATAAACCCTACACACAAGCGTCGCTAATCTGTACAATAGATACTGTATTATTTGTAAATAAATGAAGGACTGTTTGAACGCTGGCTGAATGAAGTCATCTGTAACTCCCCCGAGAGTGTGCGCGAGCGTCCCAGCTGCTCTCATTAGGCCCTCATTACGTCTCATTACACTGCGGCGTGCTACGCTGCGTGAGCACATATCTACAGAGAGAGACCTTTAACTCAGGTTCAATGGGAAATCCGAGAGGCCTCATGAATAATAACAACACACATCATTGTATAGGAGGAGAGGGCCACTGTCCATCTGCTTCCATACCTCAGATCAGTGTTACCATGCATACCGTTTCCCCTTCTTTTCTTTTTCCTTTTCTTCTTTTGCCCCCAATTCAACTGAGTGAAACTTGACATGACGTTCTTTGATTTTTGTTTGTTGTTGTTGCTGAGTTGCTAGTTTAGAAGGTAATGTTGAATGTATATATATATATATATAGTTACACAAGTACTTGCATTGTACAAAAAAAGCTACATTGGTTTCTATGCAGGTAAAGTTACTCGGATTCAGAGTCACACACGTTCACATTGTCAATATCCTGACTCTGAGGTTGCCAGATATAAAGCCATCAAGGCCTTCACATAAAAAATATTACCATCATGGAATCCCAATGAAAACTTACAATGAAATCATAAAATTATTTGAGGAACTAAACCATGCCAAGTTTTTTAACATGCAATAAAGTCCATTGAGTCAAATTTCCATTTTATTCAACGTTGTTACACAGTGGTGTTAAAGAAATATATCGAAATATAAAATATATAAAATACATAAAATATTTTAAAATGTATAAATGTTTCCCTGATGTCAAATCCAGAGTAAATGTTGGAGAAAAAAAATTCTCATGATGTTGGACTTTTTCTTATTGACAATTAGGCTGTGCATATTTTTTTATAATAATCTGGCACCAAAGTGTGCTATGATTCACATCATTTCTTAATTTATTTAGTAAGAAAAACACATTTCCAGTGTGCCAAAGTGACACTTATGTGTATGGGAAGGTTACATGTATTCAGAGTTGGATTATGAAGCTTATTTTTTTTATTATATCTGGAACATTCAATTATTCGTAAGTCTGACGCTTACTCAGGCACGTGATTTACTGTATAGGTGACAAACGACACCTCCTGTAGTGCTCATTATTTCCTAGTCTGAAGAACCTTGTGTACAGTCCATATTACAGGGCGTTCACTCGGGACTGTTGAATTCATGTTCATGACATGTTTGTGAAGTTGTAGGAATTCTGTTGCTAGGTGACATAACTGGATGTCGGTTAATGGGTGGAGCTATATAGCCCAAATCTGTACATTATTGTGTACAGATGATGTAACGTTAAAGTCAAAGTCCCAAATAACACCGAACTTTTACGGATGCCAACTTACCACTAACTTATCGCTATCTTATTGGCAGGAGATTGCATAAAGCGTGGCTATGTAATGGTTGTTGGCTTTTAGCTCAACGGGATTGTATTTTTTTTATTTGTTTTTGCTTTCTAAGGAACTGCTTACTATGACTTCTTGCTTTTTTTAATATAACTGAGAGCAGTTCAGGCTCTCGGGTCTAAATCCTTTAATCAGAAATTCTTATAATTTGACATCTTTAAATGGAATAAATGCAGCTGTTGGTGGTCTCAAGCTTGATGATCAAATCCAGATTCTGAGCCACAGCTGTGGTTAGGAATATGATTTTTTTCTTTCTTTTCTGGATTGCTATAAGTGGGAGTAGTCTTTCATTATTAAGCATGAATGAGAATCCTAACCATTTACATGTTTCCTAAGCCATTCCTACGCATATATATATATATATATATATATATATATATATATATATATATATATATATATATATATATATATATATATATATATATATATCTCACTGGTACATTTGACATTTTACTCTAATGGTATTTCCTTGCCATGTACAATATAATATAAATGCTTCGCCTTTGAAATAACAATACAATGTCTGTCTGTCTGTCTGTCTGTCTATCTATCTATCTGTCTGTCTGTCTGTCTGTCTGTCTGTCTTTCTGTCTGTCTATCTATCTATCTATCTATCTATCTATCTATCTATCTATCTATCTATCTATCTATCTATCTATCTATCTATCTATCTATCTATCTATCTATCTATTTTTTTGTCTGTCTGTCTGTCTGTCTATCTACTGCACTGTATTATTATCACTATTAACAAATTGGCTTTTACCAGAAACTTCGTAAAGTTCAGCGTTGTTTGTCCTTCTCTGGTTAACTCCAGACTGAAATCCAGTGTGCAGAAACTTTTTCCCAACAGACCTCTTGCATTCTGCTAATTTATGACACTTCGCTTCCATAAGACATCTGTTGGGTTTCTCAGGCTTGAGTCGACGAAATCATAATTTGACAAATTGTATTTGAAATCGGATGGAACAAAAGCAGGTCTTGGTTTTCAGCCCTGTACACAATTCTGCTTTCACTTCAGATCCCCTTTTTTCATTTCAGGATTGAACTCCAATTCACAGGAATGAAAGTTGATCAGAAATCAATCCAACAGACAGAAACTGAAGATTGATTCCGAAGATTAGAAAGAAATCGACACATCCGAGGAAGAAAAGCTCGGAAATAAACAAATACAAGAGAAGAGGTTTTTTTTTTCCTTTTTTTTTGCCAGACGGTGATCTGTCTAAATATCTTTCTTTATCCTTTACAGACATCGGCTGCACTTCATCAGTGTCTCGTGTGAGTGGATAACTGGACAGAGTGGAGAGAGACTTTAGACTAAAAATGTACTTGAGCTATTCAGATGAAAATCATGTCTAATTGTGTAGTTATAATATAGAGTTTAATGTATATTACAAACTTTTACAATGCACTGCGGAAATATCTTAGAGAAATGATGTTATTAAAGCCACACTCTCACAACAGCAAGACTTATGAGCAACAACCAACCTGTTTCATGGTCACTTCATACCATGAGAGTTGCTTGGTTTTGTGTAAAAATAATATTTGAAAAGTATTCAGACAATTCTTTTTGAACATTTCTTATGCTTTCATGTACTTATTTTTTCATGGTCTACTACTATTATCACCCTCCTCAATTATTAGTCAGTTTAAAAAAGCATTATTTTATTTAAAAAATACTTTTGTCTGGTCTTCTGTTAAATGTTTATTTGTTCTGCATATACTGTAACTGCATGATAAATATAAAATGTTTTTTTTCTTATTCTTCCTTTAATTTCCCTTAGTTATTTTATTCACCTTGATCTTGACCTTGAACTTTAATAATTGAATCTGTACATTATTTTTGGTGATTCAAATACAAATAAAAATTATACTTTATACATTTTTATATACTTTATATACTTATATACATAATTTATATACTTTCCTGCCATTCTTCTTCCTCTTCTTCTTCTTCTTCTTATTGTTTTATTGCTTGGAAAAATTTTAAATTCTTTTAAATACTTTTATTATTATTATTATTGTGCATTTCCTCCTTGCATTTGATCGCAATTCAAATGTATATAAAATAATATAAATAAATACAAAATAAATTAACAATAATAATAACAATAATAATAATAACAAATTATAATAATAATTTAAATACCTTCAGCTAATTAATTGCCAAATAGTTTTCATTTTCCTGTCCCAAACCTGACTCTGATGAGACTCTGTACTCGTGCTGATGTTGTTACATTTCATTATTAACACAACACAAAAGCCCCCCACCGCTTCAACCCCCAATACCCCCCCACCCCCCCCCCCCATCCACCAAGTCAGGCAGACATGCTATGCCTCAACTCCGCCCAGATGAAAAACGCTACGAGCGTGTAACGTGTTCCATGTCTGCATCGATAGCGAGCCTTTCTGGTTGTGTAACACGATCAGCTCATATAGAAGGGGCAGGGGGGAGGAGGGGGAGGAGGGGGGGGTGATGTGGTGGAAGTTTCAGGGGTCTCTCCCTTGTGGGAAAGAGAAAAAAATGTTTGAGAAGATCCCACTTTACCTAGCACAACATCAATTCCCCCACACACACACACACACACACACAAACACACACACAAATAAACACACACAGGAGGGAATATTTTCCAGAGTTCAGTATATTCTTGTTTAAACTCCAAAATGTTTTTCCATTTAAGTGTATAAACATCACCGCTTTACACTCCTCTTTCACAAGGTGCGCATTTATGATGCTTTGTTATATCAACCAGCCTGCCACACACACACACACACACACACACACACACACACACACACACACACACACACACACACACACACACACACACACAAACACAAACACATATTATACAATATGTAACCATTTTCTCGGGATATTCTTATATTATATCCTATCTTGCATTTCAGGTCTTTCTGCTTCATGCACATAATGACAGACGTCTCATTTTGCACAGACTGGTAGAGAAAGCAGCCAAAAACTTTATCCACACACACACACACACACACACTCACACACACACACACACACACACACACACACACACACACACACACACACACACACACACACACACACACACACACACACACACACAACACACACCACACAGGCACACACATTCACACACACACAACTTCAGCGAGGAGCAGTTCAGCCGTCGGGCCTTACCTCAGATCTCTTCTCTTTTTCCTCTTTTGCAACAAAAATTAAAACAAATCCCAAAGTTGACAATAGTCCAGCTTCTTTAATTTTATTGAATAATTTATTGTTATTTCTTTTCTTTTTTTATCCAAAAACTCAGTATCCTCTTGTTGTGACTTGTGTGTTTATTTATAGAAATATATATATATATATCTATATATGTTGGCTTATCCAGGCTCAACTCTGTGAAAACTGATGGCTGTGAAAGTTGCACTCGTACATTTCTCCTCTCTGAACTTGCACACAGTGAGCCAGCAGGTCCTAATGCCTTCACTTCTCCTCCTCCTCCTCCCTTCTTCCCTCCCTCCGTCGCAGCCGCTCCTCCCCTCCGCAGCTCTTCGCTTCATGTTGATTGAACTCTTTTTTTTTGTTGTACTTTTTTCGAATATTGATGACGACAGGATTTGTGTGCTGGAGGATCACTAGATATTGTATGAATAGATATATATGAAACTGAGTACTAGATATTTATATCATCAATTTGACTTTTGTGATGAAGTGGATTCTCTTCTAGCACTCCAAAACTACTTAAACCCTCTCATCCCAGCACGATTATCCGGTAAGGTTGTATATGGATGCTCTGATCACAAACCCTCATAACCATGCTTCAAAATCTTTTAAAACTGTTTCCTTTAAAATAAATGGAGCTTAAATAACCAAAAAAAAAAAACAATGCACAATTTATATTCAATTAGATCCCATTACTTTTAACTTCATTGTACAGAGTAGAATGCATAGGGCCAAAAAAATGCACTTTAAAAAAAGCATCTAACTAACTAAGGGCAAATAGCATTGCATATATATATATATATATATATATATATATATATATATATATATATATATATATATATATATATATATATATATATATATATATCCTATCAGATATATCCCTGGCTTAAATCCTATCGGAATCTATTTTTATGTGTTAAATTATTGCCAATAGTCTATAATCTTTATTTTATAGAGTTTCTATAGGTGCATCTCTGAGCAGTGCATTCCAAATGTAAGTTGGTGAGTGAGTGTCTATCCAATAAAATAAAAAAGTTTAAAAAGTTAGCTGTATAATAAAAGTTTCATCTGGTTAATAAAAGTTAGGCGCCCGGCTTAGTCATATACATGTTACTTAAATCTGTACCTTTGACCAATCAAACTGTGACATTGTTACACCGAGGCCCCCTAAAAGGCACCTGAACATATCGTGATTTTTCGCCTCCTGCAAATTTAATCAGTGCTCAAAGCATCAGCTACGCTATAGTAATCTGCACAAGTGTAAATGTATTTGCATGAAGAGAAGAAATAGATCTGATCACAGATTTGCTCATAAGGACATTTACAAGACAGACTTTTAGTTATTTGTTTCCCCCCTCCTGAACCATTTAAATGTTTTTGCATTCTTTATTGGGAACAAAAACATACAATTTGTCTTCAGTTAAATTTTATTTTCAGTATCGACGATAGGAAAACCATAATGCATGGAAAGAATTAGAGATGATTTATGCGATTTTTGTTTTTGTAATGGCGTTGGTTCTGCATGAGATAGCTGTTTGTGTTAGAGCGCAGCATTTCTAATCCCAGTACTAACATGGCGGCTTTGGTTACGACCAAAGTAAATCTATTTTGGACTCATTTGTCAGTTCCAAAAGGCCTCTGATTTGTCCAAATGATTTCTGGCAAAGATGAAGAAGGCAGCTTTGTTCTTTTTTGAGGTAAGAGGCTTCATATGTCCAAATGTCATGTCTGTGAAATCTATATACATCTTTAAAGCTATATATAATTAAATAAGAAATAATAATAATAAAAACATGGTAAAAACAATATATATATATATATATATATATATATATATATATATATATATATTTTTTTTTTTTATCATGCTGTTTTGCCTCTTCACGAGAGATTTTCTACAAAGGGATGTTAAGGCACGGACAATTATTGTGCGCTTGCCTTTAATCCCCTATCTTCAGTGTGTTAGCATTAATGCACTGATCTATAGAGTGCTGTCGCACCACACCCAGCGCTAAACACTGAACACACACTGCTCAGGTTACACAACACAACAAAACCCTCTCCGCTCCTGCTTTATGTTTACGCCGGTGGGATTTTTTTTTTTGGTTCACAAAGAGAGGGAAAACAGGATTTGGATATTTTCCAGGTTGTATCATACCTCATTATGTATGTATGCATTTTACATAGTTTACAGTTAGTTTATCCATCTTAGTGCAGTAAAATATGCTATATACAACTGTGTTTAATTATGCATTGATTGTAAGAATATAAACTATTTCATTTGAATTATTAAAATTAATTAGTCTAATGGAATTGCATTGAATAAGTGATACATGCTTGGCATTTTATATTTCATGCACCTAAACGTGAACCATATAAGTAGTTTTAGACATTTTATTTCAATATATTGGGATTTGGGTAACTATTTCCAGAACTAGGTCAAATGGTCAAATCATTTTATTTATATTATTAATATATATATATATGTGTGTGTGTGTGTGTGTGGTGGTGTGTGTGTGTGTGTGTGTGTGTGTGTGTGTGTGTGTGTGTGTGTGTGTGTGTGTGTGTGTGTGTGTGAGTTGTGTGTAGTGTGTGTTTGTGTGTGTGTGTGTGTGTGTGTAGTGTGTGTGTGTGTGTGTGTGTGTATTAACTCTCTGTATATCATCCTCTGTGGAGAACCATAGGGGAAGCAGAAAAGAAGAAGATGATGATGATTAATCTATATAAATATACATCATATGGACAAAAATATTGGAGAGACATGACTTTTCCAATGATATATCCCTAAACTATTACCACAAAACTGTAGGTACACAGTGGTGCTGGATGTCTTTGGAGGAGGTGGCATGAAATCCGCCCTCCAACTGAAAGGAAACCTGCATTAGTAATCCATGATCTAATGGAACATCCACCTAGAAGAATGAAAGTTATTCTAATAGCAAATCTAGAATGGGATTTTCAAAGTAGACATATGACATCTACAAACTTTATCACTAAATCTATTGCATTTACATTTACATTTGCGGTATTTAGCAGACGCCCTTATCCAGGGCGACGTACAGAAAGTGCTTTAGTCTCGATCCAAGGATAAGATTTATTCTTATACTATTGATAAACTAACTCAATAACAAACAATACTGTAAAGTTCGAAAAAAAAAATTAACCACCTCGGAGGTTTCTGAAGGTCAGGAATCTTTAGAATGTATTTTCCTGCTGTGTGTGTGTGTGTATGTGTGTGTTTGTGGAAAATGCCAGCTGCTTCTACTCACAATTCTGAGTCATGTCCCGCTACTGAACCGTGTCGATTCTACCTATACAACCCTTCAACCAATGAACGGCCTCCACAAACTAGATGTTCCTGCAATGTTCGAAGAACATTCTTTCTTTCAACCTCACACTTAACCTTAAACCTCAAGAAACAAACACAAGATTATAGCCTAAGATGTTATGCTATCACTTACAAGTACACTAGTCCAGGGATCTCCAGCCTTTTGTATGCCAGATTACTTTGGAAATTATGATGGAGGTGTGTGTGTGGGAAACACACACACACACACACACACACACACACACACACACACACATATACACACTATATATACATATATATATATATATATATATATATATATATATATATATATATATACTGATATATATATCTATATATATATATATATATATATATATATATATATATATATATATATAGTCTTTATATAAATATATATATATATGAAACAGCAAACTTAACTCCTGTTGGCAAAACTGATATCTTACCATTATATATTACCATTATACCTTTATATATAACTTTATAAGGCTAATCATATGCGACTGTATGCTTACCTCACACAAATAAGCAAGCTTTATGTAGAATATTAGCTTTAAAGATTAGGTCTGCCACACTAAGTAGTTATTTATAAAGGTCAAATTTACAATTTGACCCAATCAAATTTACAATTTGACCTTTTAATACCACAATAAACTCAAAACAGATCTAACTACCAAGGAAATGCTAATATAACATATATAATATGCTAATATAAGGTAAAAGCTTTGCGTTTACCAACATTATATGGACTTGTTACTGGTTCCAAGCCAGTTTTACATTTACATTACTCTTTTACATTCTAGTATTATGTAACAACTTAAAGGTCCGGTCTGTCCTATAAACACTTAATGGGCAAAAGTGCCATACGTGTTGCCATAAGATTGGCATGTGCTTTTCGGACATCCCATTCCACTCTTACATCCCATTCCCACTTATAATAACCTCCGTTCTTCTGGGGAAATGTTCCACAAGATTTTGTGGAGATTTGTGCTCTTTCAGCTGAAAGTACGTGAGTAAAGTACTAACCAAGGTGAAAAGGCAAACAACATTCCAATTCATCCCAAAGGTGTTCAGTTGGGTTGAGGTCTGAGCTTTATAGCATATTACTAAAGATTTTCCACTCCAGACCATGTAAACCATATCTTATATTAAAAGGTTGTCTTTGTCATGCTGGGGAATGTTTGGGTCTTGAGTAAACGGAAAAGTGGTAACAGCTTGACGAAGAATCCCATAAGAGTATGAATGGAAACGTTCAGGTGTTCCAATAATTTTGAGATTGTGGGGGAAATCGCCCAGGATTTGAAATCATCAGTTTATGTTGTGTACACCATATTCTAATTCATGACCAAGCAAGTTTAGGAGACTGACTGAGATGCACCCTGAATCACCTTTCATATATGCTACTGATATTAACTTGTGCCTCAAGTTACATTTTATATTTTAACACTTAAATTGTATTTGATGAAAAACTATTCAAGCTTGTGTGAAATCACTTAAATCTGAATGTCCATTTCACAATTCTTCAAGTTTGGAGATACACCGTGTTACTGATCCCCAGCCAACAAATTCTACACACACGCCTCGTCTTTCTCCGATGTGTGGTCTGTCTCAGAGCAACACATTCCTGTAATGGCAGGAAAAAATCAGAAACCATCTATCTCTAGCCAAGGTTACACATGCTGGCTCTGTAATGGAGACAATTATTTCCTGTTCTGGCTGGCCGATATTTATTTAGATACTCATGTTTGAATAAGAGTGCCCGTGCCAGAGCTAAGTGGATGAAGGATTTTCAATAGAGTGACTCTGAAAGTAGAAACCTGTGTTTTCCTGTTTGCACTAATCCGCGTGTGTGTATTTGCACTCATTGAGAGAAAGTGGTTCTACAGGTTGCCATGTATAATATGGGCATGTCTGCTTGGCCTGATTACACCATATTGTTCTTGGTAAATTTTGGCGTTACGCATGATTTTGTATTTCAAACAAATGTCCCGCAAGATTCTGCCCACTGAGTATAATGTATAATTATTGCCAAATTTGGTAATAAATCTTATCGATTGGCTTTATGTTCTGAAATATTTACATAGCAAAAAGATTCATTAGTCCTTCATACAAGCCTTCATACAGCAGCAGATATATATATATATATATATATATATATATATATATATATATATATATATATATATATATATATATATATATATATATTAGAGCTGTCAATGTTAATGCGTTAATAACATGTTTATAACACATTAATAGCACTTAATAACACGTTAATAACACGTTCAAGTGATAATAACACACAAAATTCACTTTAAGAGCATTAACTGTATTAACACGCGATTATTGCAGTGTGCATTACTATGTGAGTGATCTGCTCCTGCTCTCTGCGTTGTGTTGGCGAATAAACAACACCCAAAAACACATACTTCTCTGCACTTCCAGACAAATAAAAAACCCAATTAAATAAAGAAAATTCAGTCTGTGTCCTTCCCAGACAGCCGCACTTATCACTTTTAATGTTATGATGGAATATAAAAGAGGCAATAGAAGTGTTTTATCAATAAAAAACAGCCAGCAATGTGCATCCACTCACGCTTCCAAAATTTTCCCGAAGTCCACCTACTAGCTGCACATTCACAACAGATATGAGCTCCTCACTATATTACCATATAACTTATCACCAGTTAATACCAGTTTATCAACCAAAACCAGAACAGAATTCATAAAGGAGCCACCGACCATATTAAACATCTTCTACCGCTATATCTGATCTTCCCTCGGGTCACAGTGAGCCTGTGCTTATCTCAGGCAGAATGCCAACCCATCGCAGCCAACACACATTCATACACTAGGGACAAAAGGTTCCAATTTTGCCAATCAACCTACCGTGCATGTTTTTGGACCGGGGAACATGCAAACTCCACACACACATGACCAACAATCGAACGCCGACTCTGGAGGTGTGAGTCGAACCACTAAGCCACCGTGCCCTTCAACAAAACAACAATAAGAAATTAATGAATTCATAATAAGATTAACTTACAAAGTGAAATAAATCTAAAATAATTAATCATTTCACTTTGAAGAGAGATTCCGTGTGAACTTTATATAACATCTGTCACAATTAGCTATAGTATTAAAAACATGAAAAGTATTAATTTATGGTACACTGAGAACAGAAAAATATGATTAATGAGTTAACTCATGGCAGTCATACGATTAATCATGATTAAATATTTGAAAGACAGAAAGACACATTTTATTGAAAGACATATTTGAAAGACACAATCTCAAAATTAACAGGTGGTCTGAAAATACTGCAAATTCCTTATGGTTTAACCAAGGTACTTGATTTCTTCCCTTAAACTCAAACTTTTGTCTGGACAGGTTAACCCTGAAACTTAGCACTTGAAGGTAACAGTATTGTGCCCCAATCAGAGGTAACAGTCTTCCAATATCAGTGGTATCACCTGCTTTAAGACCCCTGAGTAAGGGTTGCTGACACTTTTGATAAAATCTTATTTTTCTGGCTTACAAACCATCAGTCCAGACTGCAATCCCCACTATGTTATTTACGAGTTCTTTCTATCGTATAAATATCTATTGCAAAGTCTTTTCCTAATCGGAGCATTCTCATGCAGTTGTTTACCTCAGCCTCTGTTTTCTTCCGCCGTGACTCATTTCGAGCGTTTGATTACTAATCTTTGATTTGTCCAATGAAACACAGTCTGCCATTAAATCCTTCATCTCGCAATTTCTACTGAAAGGAAGGTGTGGCTGCTGTGTGAACGTGCCTAATCCTGACAAACATTAGAAATTAAAAGGATAAACAACCAGGGTGTCTTGCAATAACAAACACAAACATATTATATCATTTTTATTTGTAGGAGTTCATCTAAATGGCTTTTTTTTTCAAATGCTACAGTGGAATCCAGATTTTCTTTCAGGTTTTTTATCCCAAAACACGTAGCCTCTGTGCGAGTGTGTGTGTGTATATATATACACACACACACACACATGTTTGCGTGTGTATGTTTGTGTGTGACACTGATGTTTTGATATTTTCTCATTGTTGACATGTTGCCAGTTTGCTGTAGGCAGTTTAGGTAATGTGGGAAGTTTCTTTGAAAAGGATACTACAGAATTGGTTTTGATTTTTGCTGTTATTTGCAGAATTACACTTTGACTTATGAAGGTTTGTGTTTGTACTTTGAGGCCATTTTACACCACAATCTGATTTGCAGTGTTATGTGTATTTATGCATTTCTGGGTGCGAATCCAGTTCTTGTGTCTCAACAAACAAACAAATAAACAAACAAACAAACAAACTTCCTGTTCCAGATGGGGTGAAAACTTATGAATGACTATTGTTAAGGTAAGGGGGTGGAGCTTATAGATCTAATTACTTCTTTTATATCAAACAGAACAATTCATAATATCCGAGGCTGAAGGAGCCATCATAAAATGCAATCTTAACGGGAAATATAATGTGAATTTTTATGCACTATTTTGACCAAAGTATTAGACACATGACTTTCCAACCATATGAGGTTCTTTCTTATAGTTTGTGGCAGCATAACATTGTCCCTTCACTTGAACTACGAAATCCCAATTCAAATTAAATTTTATTTATATAGCCCTTTTATAGATGGCCATTGTCTAAAAGCAGCTTTACACAGTTAGTGATGTAAAAATGAAAAATGTTTAAGTGTACATTTGTCCCTTATGAGCAAGCCGGTGGTAACTGTGGCGAAGGAAAACCTCTACCCCAAGAGAAAACCCATCCTCGTCTTGTCTGGGTGACACCGAATGTCTGTTCTTCACAACTAAACGCTGTTGAGGTGATCAAATGTAATCAACCTTGGGTCAGTGGAGTGTGTCCCAACCCATCCTTGAAGCTCCCGAGTGGCTCCAGTCGTTTCTCAGATCCCCAGGCCGTAGATGAGGAAAATCCGAGCAGGGTGGCCTCCGATCCGTGAAACCCAAACCTGTTTCACCATGACAATGAGAATATGCTTTCATGGGACCTGCTATCAAGCTCTGACCTCAACCCTATTGAACACCACTGGGATTAGAACACTTCACCCCAGGCTTCCTTATCTCACCTACATCACTACCTGACTTTACAAATCCTTTGTTGATATATAAAACAAGTACATCTCCACAAGTACATTCCAGAGTCAAGTGGAACATCTTCTAAGTACAATGGAGGTTGTTTTACGAGCAAAAATGGGTCCAAATGTGGAATGATGTGTTCATAAAGTACCTATAAGTCTTATTGTCATGTGGCCGCAAACTCATTATGTAATTTGAGAAACAGATATGTGTAAAAGGGAGGAGATGGTTATTTGGATTTTTATATGCAACTATAACTTTTTAGTAAAAAAAAAAGAAAGGAAAATCTATTTTATTTCAATTGATATTTGACCCTGCACTCTGTGACCTCAGCTTCCATACAAGCTGGGATATGCGAAGAAAAGGATTTCACTGTGCTGTAATGTATATGTGACAAATAAAGGTTATTCTATTGTATTTCATATACATTTTCGCAACAAAAATTTGAATGTAATGTTAATAGAAAAACCCATAGCATAATGAATGCGTCTGTAGTCTGTAGAGTTACATTTACATTTACAGCATTTGGCAGACGGCCTTAACCAGAGAGACTTACAACCGAGCAATTGAGGGTTAAGGGCCTTGCTCAAGGGCCGACTTGGTGGTGGTCCAACACGTTAATCATTGGGCTACCACCTCCCTCAGTGTAGCCTTCAGTTTACAAAGAAAAAAAAATTTTTTGAGACAGTGGTCTGAGCAACAATTCGGCGACAGCGTAGAACCAAAAAACTGGACATGAGTTTTAGTTCATGAACTTAATATTCTTGCTGCCTGGAGAATTTCTGGTATGGATTGTTCTCATCACACTGATATGTCCCAGGAAGAGTGCTGTGACTGACACACTTATTCCAATAGCACAAACACACACAAAACACACACACACATACACACACAAGCATCTCAATGTCACTCCTGTGCCGAGAATGATCCTCCACCTACATAACATCTGGTCAGCGATGATCCTATTTCCACTGACGGACGGCGTAAATAAGAGGCGATTGTAACAATACACCTTCAGTGCTGCTTGTACAATATGTGAACTTGCTAAACTTTCAACGTGCAAATCGGGATAAAAAAAGACAACCTGGGACGCTTGATGTGCATTTGTATTATAAATCGTTTTACAAGAACAAGAATTAAGGAAATACACTTTCGCAGGCTTCACGTACAGATGGCGGCAGTAAGAGTAACGGCTTCTTAACGGCGATCGTCTATTTTTTTTTTGTCCTACTCCTGCTTGCTCTGTTTTCCACCCTGCCGTGTTTACTCTCTCTCTCTCTCTCTCTCTCTCCCTCTCATCTGTCGATCTCAGGGTGGATGTTTGCTCGGCCTTGACAGGACAATGGTGGCTCTGAAGGGCCGTGCAGTGGGAGGATGCCGCTGAGGAGTGAATGAGTGAAGAGGAGGGAGTGATATTTCACATTTTCACTCCGTCCAGCATGTAGGAGGCTTTTACATGAGCACACAAAACTATACAATGGATTTTTTTCCCCGATATAAGATGTATAACATATCTTGCCCATAATGCCCCAGTAGTTTTTGTCCCTTGAGGCTGATTATGTAGATTTAGCATAAGCAGTGTTTCCTTCCGACAACCCCTTTATACAAATATTGTTATTGTCCTGCTTAATTTGGTACTCCTGAATGAAATCACGCAGAATCAAAAAAATAAAATAAGGCCATGTTGAGCTAGTGCATTGTGTATATTTACAGTATAAAATATTTAAAATATTATAAAATATTTAAAATATTTTAAATTTAAAATATATCTTTCCGGGGGCACAGTGACTTAGTGGTTAGCAAGTTCACCTCACACCTCCAGGATCGGGGGTTCGATTCCTGCCTCCGCCATGTGTGTGTGGAGTTTGCATGTTCTCCCCGTGCCTCAGGGTTTTTTTTTCTCTGGGTTCTCTGGTTCCCCCCGGTCCAAAAACATGCAAGGTAGGTTGATTGGCAACTTGGAAAATTGTCCATAGTGTGTGAATGTGTGTGTGTGTGTGTGTGTGTGCCGTGCGATGGGTTGGCATTCCATTCAGGGTGTATCCTGCCTTAATGCCCATAGACGCCTGAGATAGGCACAGGCTCCCCGTGACCCGAGGGAAGATCGGATATAGCGGTAGAAGATGAATGAATGAATGAAATATATCTTTTCTATGACATTAGCCACCACTGACCTCTCCTGGTTACGTTTCAATACACCGATCAGATATAATTTTAAACCCACCTGCTTTATAATGCATTATAAAGGGTGCATTGTCGTACCAAAACAGATCTGACCTGTCAAGGCAATGAATTACAGGTGGGAAAGAATCTAGACTCGTTCTGTTTTCAAAAAAGTACTTTATTTATTTATTTACTTACAATTTATTTGACAACCAGCCCCTTAACCATTGAAATGGCAAACTTTGAGCTGGATCTTTGTAAGTGGATGAAATCTGCAGGAGCCAGATATGGAGAGTAGGTTTCTTGTGGAAGTGAGATCCTGTGCATCGTTCCTCGTGCACAAGTTGACGAACGGTTGTTGGACTAGTTCAAGGTCTTCTCGGTTTCAAGTCATCTCCCAGTGGATGTTCTTTCGCTCTTGACGGGCGCACCACTCAAAACGTATGTCGAAATGTACATCATGTCAAATGGATCTGTGGAAGATTTGCCCCCTTTCACCTGTTATATGAAAGGTGATATATATATATATATATATATATATATATATATATATATATATATATATATATATATATATATAAAAAAACAGTTAGAACCATTATACTTGAAACTTTTAGATGCCAACTTATTTATCAGCCTCCTGAAGGTGTGCTGTGGTATCTGATATCAAGTATCAAGACAAGGATAGTTGTAAGAATTGCAATTTTTTTTGTCCAGCACATCCACAGATGCACAGTTGAGATCTAAAGACTCATTTGATTGAACTCTTCGCCATGTTCCTCGAACCATTCCTGACCTTGATGCATTACCTTGCTGAAAGAGGCCATTATCATAATCCTGTCGCCATATTTAATTAGGTGCTATGTGTCAAATCCACATAAATGCCAAGAGCGACACACTCTATCCATTAACTTTCTTCTAACATTACACCCAACAGTTTGACTGTTCACTTGACCTGTCTCATAAATCCCACCCCAGACATCTGCTCTTGTAATGAAATAATCAATGTTCTTCAAGGCACTTTATAGTTGTTTGAACATCTGGCAACCTATTAGAAAATGTTTCGTGTGTACTCAAAAAAGACGCTTCAAAACCTTATGATCACCATTGCAGAAGCTGTGGTAATTTTGGTTATAAGGTGTCTACTTGAACAATATGTGAACAGTTCATAGCAAAATCATACATAGGAAACTGTAAGACACATGCTGCACATTAGCAGAAAAAAAGTGTGATTTATTTGATATTTATGGAGTATCAGGGAAATACATTTTCAATGCTTCATAATGGTCAAAGGTAAAAGGCATAAATTCAGGCTTCTTCCACAGGAACATTTTTAAAGCTCAGTAATTTGACGATTTATTTTATTGTCATTTCCTATAGGAGAGAGGAAACACGTAAGAACATATGTTTATCAGCTTTGATCATGTATGTTTTGTAACTACATGTGCATGAAAACGAGAGCACGTCGAATCGCTGGCGCATTTTCGTTGGTGTGAAAAAGAATAAAACACTGTGTAGGTAAAATAACCAACCTTTCCTGTTACATCAAGTCCAATCACAAAAACAGTCGCTCGTTGCTTTCCCATAATGTCACACCCTTGAGTCGTTTATTCCTTACATAGTACTTATATAAGAAACGTTGAGATGAGCGTTATTGGCTCTTTAAAGCGTATGTAGGTTTTTTTTTTCCAACTGCGAAGTGCTGCAGCTGTCGGCTTGCTCTCAAGGCCGACGTTGTACAGTATCCTTTGTTTTATCCCAGGCGTGTCATGAACACTTGCTCCGGTGTTTGTCACCGTAACTATGGCAACAAAGCTGACGCACACGGCTGATGAAAGCTCGGATCCGTCACACCTGTCCATCATGCGCGAGCATGCGGAGGAACCAGATCATCGTAAACGTTCTGTTTGGGGTTTACCACATAACGTCGTGTCACATCGCTGCAGGCTGTATCGATCTGCCTTCTCTGTCCCATTAGGATCAGTCGAAACCGTCCTTGTTGGAATTGGTGCTGTTTGCACCACATGTTACTATGTAATGTTAGGACAGGACATAGTGACGAGGAGACAAATAAGGCACATACGAGGGTAAAATTCTGTGTCTTTTTCAGAGGGTACACTTGATTTTATTGAATTAGGACATGACATAGGGACGAGAAGACAAATAAGTCACGTAGGAAGGTAAGAATTTGGTGTCGTTTTCAGAGGGTACACTTGATATAATGGAATTAGGACATGACATAGGGATGAGGAGACAAATAAGGCATGTACGAGGGTGAAATTCGGTGTCTTTTTCAGAGGGTACACTTGATTTAGTGTGCATGGCAAATGTACATGGCAAAAGATCAGTCTGTATGGCAAATGTACAAATGAAATCCTGATTCAAGACACTTTGGATTCAAATAGATATAATTTATATTGGTGCATTTTTGATGTTCGATGCATCAAAAAGATCAAGGAATTCTGTTTTAACAAGCCTTGTCACATTAATGACATTTGAAACGCATGCAACCCTTTTCCCAATCAGAATCAAACCACATCTGATTGTGATCCAAATGACAGTATCAAGTAGTAAAACAGGCTTCATGCCATTTTCTATAATTCTGTGCTTCCTGTCAATGTCAGACATTTGTAACAAGAACCACAATATAAATGAGAACCATCATGAAGGGATAAGTCAGGTCAGGCAACGAGACTGGTCTCTAACAGGAGCCATCTGCTTTCTAACCATTACTTTTTAATCACATATATCTGTGAATCATTTGTTAAATCTCCATGTTGGAAACTAGCGAACAAGTTCACGTTCCTCAACAACCAATGTGGATGCGAAATATTCATATATTCACATATTATATTATATTAAAGCAACACATATCTATTTTTCCACAAAAGCTGCTTGTGGCTGCATGTCCAAAGTAAGAAGGGAAGGCAAATGATCCTGTCCTGTCACCCACAGAGACACTAGACAATTCTAGCTGTCTATGAACTTAAAGATGTGGACCACGAATTTCACTTGCTAGCTGCACATTCACAACAGCTACGAGCTATTCGCTACATTACCGTATGTAACTTAAACAAATCACCAGTTTATATGGAAAGCAACCAAAACTGGAACATAATTCTTAAAGGAGCCACGTACCTTATTAAAACAACCACTAAAAATGTACCTAGAAATTAATAAATTAACAAAAAAATATTAAAACTAATTTCCAGAGTAAAATAAAATGTAAATAATTAATAATTTTATTAAACGGAGAGTTTTGAGTTGAGATTATTGAGGTGATAAATTTCTCATTGATGGACACTTGAGTGCGAAAGCGTCAATTGTAATCCTTTACAGGCCAAGTAAAGTTCATATTTACTAATTGGAATCATTCACAATAGTTTCATGTTTTTTAGCAGAAAGCGGTCTATACTTGAACATAATTCTATCAAGACATCAGTAGGCCCCTAAAGAAGAAAGTAGGGTTTAGGTTGGCCCATAAAGTAAAAAGAAACCAAATTTAATGGTGCCTCAGGTGTATGTCAATCTCAACATGAGAGAGCGGCTTATTTTTAATTTGTGCGGAAGGAATCACTTCTGGTCAAACTTTGCATTTTTGTGCTTTTTATACAAAAGAAATACCAGATTTAGAGTAAAACCAAGGATAAAATATTCATTCATTCATCTTCTATCGCTTTATCTGATCTTCCCTCGGGTCACAGTTCCTGTCTCAGGTGTCTTCGGTCACCAAAGTGGGATACACACTGTATGGAATGCCAACCCATCGTAAGGTGCCAATTAACCTACAGTGAATGTTTTTGGACCAGGGGATGAAAACAGAAAACCCAGAAAAAAAAACCCAGAGTCACTGGGAGAACATGCAAATTTACACACATGGCGGAGATGGGCATCGAATCCCCAACTACGGGTCAATTCAGTATTGTGATATGAAGTATCTAATGGAACGCAACCACAGAATAAATGTGTTAAGTTCTAAATATATCCATTAAAATATATATTTATTTCTTTAAATCTGTTTTGAACTGTTTCATTTATTTACCAGAATGCAAAGTCCCACTGATATCGATGATCACTTTTACAAGAGAAACATAGCCAAGGTAACAGCCATGAAAAAACACATTACACAAATTAAAATCTAAATACAGCATACATAACACTTATTTAACACATAGATCACTTAACACAAGCACAAGTCTCCTTCACCACATTCTTTATAATAGAATTTATAAATCATTGTACAAATTACAATCATGTTGTGAATTGCTAATTCAATATAAATTCATGTAGATACAAAACCAAAAACCTCTTATTTTATTTTTATTTTCTGTTCTGGAGCTGCAAGATTGCTTTAAAACAAGTATTCAGGGGTTAAAAAGCACCCGTCCTTGGTGCAAACAGGTAAAACTCACCTTTAGCTCTTCAGTCTAACAGGCATCTTAGATTACATGTGGTTAAAACCCCACAATGATCACAACACAACATACAGGAGCTAAGGATCACAAAGACTGCTATTTCCTCTCTTGGCAGAATCCCAGTCCTCAAATTCATCCAAGATGCCTTAACTTGGCAAACTGTACTTTCTCAGGATAAAACCACATTATTTGCGCGTAAGACTCCAGACGCAAGGGTAGAATATCTTAATGCCAAAAACTCAGCCTTGTTCTAAAAACAGTTCAAGAGGTTCAAGGGTGCAGGAAAAGCAGAGCACACACTCTGTCGTTATTTGCATCTATATTAAGTTTGAGAAATGATTTTTAGGAATAGACACTGAGAATTTCTTCGAGAGAAAATATCCAGGCCTCCTGTTCTTAAAAGCTTCTTATTCCTAGTGAGTTTTTTTTTCTGTGTGAGAGATCCTTAATGTTTCTGCATAATTGTGCATTGTGGAATACTGGAGATATTGGTAGGGTGTTGGTAGGGATTTGGTTAGTTTAGTAAATGTTTTAAATTTAAATGAAATTGTCAGGCCTGAGATTAGGATGATAATCTGTAATGTCACAACACTTAATGAGGAATAAATTGCTTGGGCTATGTTATTGTAGGGGCATAATTAATGGAGAATTAAAAGTGCACTTGCAAACCAATTTTCCGATAACAATATTTTGTTATCGGTAACAATATAAACCGTACTTTATAAAACTTATAGCCTGGTAAAACTTCACTAGTTCGTTTTCATAACCTTCTTTGTCTGGAATACTTGCCTGTAGTTTTATGTCTGATTGCTGACACTGGACACACCTTCCAACAATGTTAAATAAATATTCCCTTACAGAAAACATCACAGAATTATGAGTGTTTAGTATATACCCTGTGAAGTCGCTGTGAATGATTCTTCATTAGCGGATCACTGGTCTGCACGTGTTTTTCGATTTTGGCGTAGGTCTATAATTCCGGGTGTACTTCTTTAATACGATTCTCCCTTATTTATCCAGGCTTGGAAATGTCATTTGGAGAACACTGTCTTGTGTAACCCAAGTGCCTGGGATTGGTAACCTGACTTGAAAAGTATCCCAGGCCATGATGGAAAGAGTAACCAATAGTGATCATAGTAAGACATAATAGAAATCCAGTCGACACCTCCTGACAAATCAGAAACAAGAATCCAGCTTCTGTAGTTATAGTAGCGCAATACTAATGGGACCATTTTTTCTCAATGAATTCTCAACATTAGCTTCAGGCAAGAAGTTATTAGATAAGTGTCCTGGAAGAATGCCAGAGAAATATGATAATGACCAAAATTGCTAGCTTTGTAGCGAACATTTTAGAGCAAATTATAGCCAGATGGTTAGCACAGTTAAATACCGACATGCTCGTCTAGTCGAACTTACAATACAACACGCTAGCGTATAATTAAACATATCACTCTAATAATAGGACAAGGAAAGCATGAATGGATCAATAGGTGGTGGAATTGAGATCTGTCCCTTCCCATAGTGAAATGTTCGGGACACAATTGCAGACTCCCTCCCAGGCTAAATGCTAACCACTTTGCGGTATCCATTTCTCAAAACATCCGCAAACAACTACGGTGCAATCAAGTCGAAGTACTTTTTTTTTTATATTTCTTCCCCAGAGAGAAAGAAAGAAAAAGGCATGTGGTTAAAGGGGCTAATATGGCTGTATGTGAATGAGAACTCCCTATATGCCCTGTAGGGGTTTGTGGGCTGACATGGCATGTCAGGAATCTTGTCTAATTGCTGTCACTTTGACTCGGCTTGTCTGTTCCCATATCATTAAATATGGCTGAATATAAGTGCTCTGTATTACTCAGGGAAATGGAACAAGACATGTTTACACTCTCTATAAGATTTGCCCATTTCTAACCACTCCAGCCATGCATCCTTCATTCAGTCGCCCCAACCAGAATATGCCTTTACCTGTCATGAGTAATTAGCCAAAGTGTAACAAAGCTAACTGCCACATTTACCATTATTCTAATAGTGGTTAAAGTCAATTTAGACACCAAGTACACCACATAGAGTGTTATCTGATATATCATGAGAGAAAAGATGATAATGCTAGTCACTAAATACGTTTTATCAACATTTGATGTGGAAATATATATCTGCTAATCTTGTTCACCATGTTTGTGGAGTGCATATAGTACATATTCTAAGTATGTTAAAATATTACCTCAGTAAATTAATCCATAGATAGCATTGGATGCTAAACTTGGCCATATGTAGTAATTTCTGAGGTAAAGATTCAGGGTTCATCGTTCAGTTCTGCTTTGCGCTAGCTCATCCTAGCGGCAATTATCAGGGATCTCGAGCATGCTTCCATCTCATGTCAAAAGCACAAATTGGAGTACCAGAGCTTCCAAGCTGTGTCGGAAAACATGGACGAGAATTCTGTACACAGACGTTTTGAACGGTTCAAACTGTGTTGCTAAATATCATACACATCTAGCTGCTCTATGGAGTTTTTCTGTGTATCATACTGCATTGTGTATGTGGTTTTTAACACTGTATTGCAATGTCACTGTTAACAATCGAATGGATTATATGCCGTGAGAGCTAAAACAATAATAAAAAAAAGAATTATTAATAAGAATGAATAAAACCAGAAAAAGATTGGAGGTGCGAATATAGGAATCAGTTTATTCATCATTCGGAAACTATATTTGTTTGAAATTTCACGGGCAGGTACAGAAAGAAAAATAATAAGGTTTTGAGTGAGATTAAAAGGAAAATAATCTCATACATCTCTTGTGAACACCAATTAATGAAGTGGAGTGAGACAGTCAAATTCAAACACCATGAGCCGGAAATTCACAATCCATGCTGGCACTGCTGGTATTTCTATCTCTGTGAATTTTCCAGTCTTATAGTGGTAGAGTGGAAAATGTTAATTTAAAAAGAAACCTTTTTGCTATGTAATACACATTTACACAATATAATACATAATACACATAATACACAAACAATCTATCTATCTATCTATCTATCTATCTATCTATCTATCTATCTATCTATCTATCTATATATATATATATTAAATTAAATATATATATATATATATATAATAATATATATATAGGCTATATATATATAATTTATTTTTCCCCATATGATGGAACCTTTGTTTTCACACATAAATTGTATTTATGACATTTTCATATTTTCATAACACTTATGTTATTATATATTTACATAATTATATATATATACCTTACTATTAGATATCTTATTCATACTACCTATAGGTTGAGGGTTAAGCATCTTGCTCAGATGCCCAGTAGAGTCAGCTTGGCAGTCATGGGGTCTGAACTCATGACCTTTCAATCAGTCTCACATCTTAACCACTACCATTTCCCTACCAAATTTACAGCCCAGTGACATTGTTTTCATTGCATCAGATAGGGTCATAACACAGGGCCAGCCATGATATAGCACCCCTGGGACATATAAGGTTAAGGGCCTTGTTCAAGGGCCAAGGTTTGGCAGCTGGGACTTGATCCCCTGATCCCGAATCAGTAACCCACATTTTTGAAATTAGTGTATATATATATATATATATATATATATATATGATCTTCTATATATATATATATATATATATCTATATTATTATATATATATATATATATGAGAGACAAAAAGACAGGGAGAGGGACATGGTGACAAACATGTCATTACTGCCAAAGACATGTTAACAAAGTCATAAAACTGAAATGTGTGTGTTTTAAAGATAAAACAGCTGTTACTTTACAACGACAGGAAGCTAATATATATTAAAATGCAGAAACACGACATCGTAAAGCTTGTCGCGTGGAACCTTTAGCCTGCAGCTGTATCTCCGACTAAAAACATCACAGGATTCAGAGATAATTACAATGAATGTGTTTCCATCGTTACAGTACTATTGTAGTAAACAGCATAGCCAAAGAGTACATGACCACTATTACATAACTCCATGATGTCCAGGATACAGCACAAGACTTCACAGGACATAGGCAAGACAGCTTCCTTACATATACTTTTTAAACACTCTGTTCCACCATTTGCTATTATAATAACATGCTCTCTTCTGGGAATATGTGATTATGGAGATTTGTGCTCATTCAGACACAAGGGTATTAGTAAAGTCAGGTACTGATGAAGGTGAGGTGTGGAGGCCTGGGATGCAGTCAAGGTTCTAGCTAATGCGATCTCAACGTTGTTCAGTAGGGCTAAATTCAGTGTCTCAGTGACATACAACTTTGTGCCTCAGTGCAGTGAACATTTTGGGTGAAGGGCAATTTTTCGAACTCAACAATATGGTGTACATTCCGGGGGAACGAGGCTTAGCTTAGTTGGAGATTCCTGACTTCGATGCACAGAGGATTGAGGACTTGGACAGAATCACAGGAGTTTTGTGAAGTTAGATCATTTTTACTGCGCTGGATGAGTTTAAACAGAAAGTGCTGATTGGATGCAGGTGGTGTGCGCTTCTTTCCCACTCAGGCCCACATATGCACAAACACACGCACGCACATACACACACACACACACACACACACACACACACACACACACACACACACACACACACACACACACACACACCCACACACACACACACACGGCCACACTCACACACACACACACACTCACACATATGCACCATGTGGTTTAATTCAAACATTTCCTGAAATTCGTGTATTTATGGGGTTGTGTGTTATGTCTATTTGACTTTACTCGACTCACACAGGTCCTGGTGCAAACACACATTGCAAAATTCAAGCCTACAAAAAGGCAAAGCTGAACTTACAGTTAATTTCACACTTGCTGTATAGAAAGCATTTGCTACTTTTGCCCTGAAGTGACAGATCAGTGGCAAAGCTCAAAAAACACATGACAATATCGGGAATCTGGAAATAGATCAAATTTAACCCTGTCTCTATACAATTAAACTGACACAAAACATGAGCATGTGAAGTTTCCGACACACCTAGCTAGTCAGTTTTATCAATTTATTAGCTACCTAGGCACTGCTAGTTAGTTTTGTTACTATGGTTAATTCTTTTTTTATTGAACGCTCAGTACAATGTTACAGTGTAAATTTACAGTAACTTACTGGAGGTTGCATTGACAGCTAACGACTCTATTTCTTTTACAGTAACATTTAGTGTTATTTACAGTATAGTAACGTTAGTAACAAAAATCCTATTGCTATATTACAAAATTTTATAGTGACACAATTTATTCTGCTGTCTTTGTTAACTTTTGCAAGAATTGTTGAGGCATTTCTTTTATCACATATTTAGTGGAAATATCAAATTTCGTTGCACAAAAAAATGGATTCTTTGTCATAAAGAAATATAAATATATTAGATTTATCAATAAAAACTTCAAGAGTTTGAAAAAAAAATCATTGCTGGTAGTCCATGAGTTGCGATGTTTTGATTTGGTCTTATGGCAGGGGTGTCCAAACTTTTTATAAAGAGGGTCAAATTAACAAATTAATACTTTTTTATTGCAAATGGCAGACTTTCTTTACTCAGAAAACAAATAAATCTAAACACGTTTTTACTAAAATGACTTTGTCTTTCATATTTTAAGGCCATATAAACTAAAGAAAACGTTCAGGAAGATTAAACATATCTAGGTTGATTTGAAACGTTATATATTATTCACTACTAAATGGCAACTGTAAACCTCTAAATCCAAATCCTGATAACTGGAAAACAACACTAAGATTGATCTTATTCTGCAGTACTAAACGAGGAAATACAGTACGCATTGAGAAATGTCTTACTATTGCCAGCAACTGATTTTTGTGTTAGAGCATTATTTTTGTGTTTGTTTTTGGTGTTCCATTTTAGATTGTTAGTGTTATCCATATTAACACCATCCATATTTTATCTCTTCTCTCTCTCCTTTTTATCAGCGTAGGTGTAAACTAAAACATAGTGCACTGATTATTCACATCCCTTATGGTACAAGTGTGCAATGGCTGCCCTCCATATATATACAGATATACACATATATGTATAGGATAAAGTCTATACATTATGGAAGTGTAAAATGCTCTGTTTTGTTAAATAATGTACTGTAATTTGTTAAATTATTAATAATTGACAGTCTACCCCGCTCACCATTCTTTAAGAGTACTGGTAGACCATATCTTGAAATATTTTGGAATACATCTCCATCATAATTCTGAAGCTATCTGTATTGTTTGATGTAAAAACACCAAAGCTCTTAAAAATGATCTAAAGGTTGACAATAAAGAGGAGTGTTTGCAGGCAGTGGTGAATGAATGTTTAAGGGTCTCGGTTAATGCCACAGTGCTACCGGACTTAATTTAAAGTATTGATGACAAGGGAAAAAGAGAGCCCGTTTAATGACTACTGGTCTCATACTCTATTCGAAACCTGCAATCGATAAAACTCACGTCAGAGTGACGTCCGAAGGATTTTCCAGAATAAAATTAGTATTCTCATAAAATTGGAACATTCCAGATGATTCACCGTCAAGTACTGGAAGTTTAACTCTCTTCTAGGGTTTTTTATTATTGGTCATGTCTGACCAGGAAATATATGCATCACTTCTCATCTTGCCAGTGATCATGGAATTGGAGACCTTGGAGAATTTCTCTCAATTTTTTCCCCTCTGTATGTTTTCCTTTAGACACTAAGCAACAATGCACTTCATAGTGCATTTCATGGCGGCAGATGTCACATGTTTAGGCCTAAGTGGCATCATGGAAAGACTGTGTGTGTGTGTGTGTGTTCAGTGTGGAAAAATACACCTTCAATTTGTGATACTGAATCGGCACCAAAAACACATAAAGACAACCAAATTACTAAACAATAGCTACATGGAACCCTAGTAGCATACTTTATTTATGTAGAGTGTATGTCAAAAGTGTGGACACACCCAACTATATTCATCACTATTTGCGTAGTAGATTCTCAATGAAGACATCAAAAAACAAATATGGAGTTATGTAGTAAACAGTAAACAGGAGTGCTAAACAGTAAATAGGAGTAAGCAGTAAACAGGAGATGACCTGGCCTCCACAGTCACCTGACGTAAACCCAGTCGAGAACCTAGGTCTGGGATGAGACGGAGCGCAGCATGAAGGCAAAAGGGCAAATGAGTGCTACCAAAGGTATCAAAGTGAGTCCCAAATTTTGAGTTATTTCACACTTTTTTGTTTGCTACATAATTCCACATGTGTTCATTCATACTTTTGAGAATGTAAATAGTCATGAAATGAAAGAAAACCATTAAATGAGAAGGTGTGAACAAACTTTTGACTATTAATGTATATAAATTTTTTTCCCTACATAGAGATCCTGTAGACATCGTCTCTACCTGAAGAAACCTGAAACATAAAAAGTTATCAAAAAAGTGCAAAGGATTGTGATCCTAAACCATGCTGTGATCAGTCTTAACGAGAAGCAGACGCGCGTCCGGAGTGCCGTAATTCCAATCTGATCCTGGTGTCGGTTTCTGTACTTTCACAGTAACGTCATTGTCTTACACAAAGCAGGATCTTTCTGCGGATTGAAGTTCATTTTAGGTCAGAATATTAGTTCTGCGTCTGGAGCAAAGTTTAAACGCCAGAGTTGTTGCAACATTGATATACAAAGTGGGTTTGTAACACCAAACACAGGAACTTTACAGCAAGTTTTACAACTTTTGAGCAAAAATTGTTAAGAAATATAGAACCTTGCAGTATTTTCTAGTTCTAATACAGTATGTGCCAAAATACATTATATCATTTACAGCAT
Organism: Kryptopterus vitreolus; assembly: GCA_030449085.1. NCBI lineage: Eukaryota > Metazoa > Chordata > Actinopteri > Siluriformes > Siluridae > Kryptopterus > Kryptopterus vitreolus. The sequence goes on along the minus strand of JACRUU010000030.1, from coordinate 16,405,868 downwards.
TATTTTTTTATTTATTTATATGTTTCATTCCGAAAGTGTCCAGACTCCCATGTTTGCATATATATTTATACATATATACCTATTCATTTGTGTTTTTTCTGAGATTACAGTTATAATATCATATAATGTAATATATAATACAATATAATGGCATAAAAAATGCTGGACACTTTCGGAATGCAACATATAAATAAAATGCAAAAATAATGCTATTCTGTAAATGATTCTTACACCTCCAGAGATGGGGGTTCAATTCCTACCTCCACCATGTGTGTATTGCATGTTCTCCCCGTGCTTCAGAGGGTTTTTCTCCGGGTTCTCCGATTTCCTCCCAGTCCAGAAACATGCACAGTAGGTTGATTGGCACCTTGCAGAGTTACCTAGTTATTTAGGAAAATGTTAAAGATTACAAATAGGTAAGAAGAGGTATTCTCCGGGTTCTCTGGTTACCCCCCACCCCCTCCCTGTCCAAAAACATGCACGGTAGGTTTATTGGCACCTTGGAAAATTGTACTGAGTGTGTGAATGTGTGTGTGTGTGCCTTGCGATGGGTTGGCATTCCATGTTTATCCTGTCTTAATGCCCATCGATGCCTGAGATAGGCACAGGCTCCCCGTGACCCGAGGGAAGATCGGATAAAGAGCTAGAAGATGAATGAATGAGCGTGTTGCATCAAAACTCATTATCTGATTTTATCTCCTAGAATTTTGACTCTTTACATTAAACTCTTGACAGAGGAATGTTATGGAAAATTGAAACCAAAAAAATGGCTGATCACAATTCAGCTCATTCACTGCCTTCCTCTGTGCATTATGCATTGTTGTCCCTACAACCTGTTTCCAGCCAATCAGAACGTTGCTTTTGGACTTATGTGAGGATAACAGGAATGTCGCGAAGATTATCTGGTAAAGGAACGCCTCGACTGGACGACTAAAGTTCATGATGATTTCATTTGCTGGGAATGAGAGGCATTATACTCAGCTCTTTCGAACATATCGGCGCGAATAGCACGTTTCCTGTTCTCTGTGGTCTGTGCCCTTTACAGATTAGAGATCGAGGCGACTTGAAATGTCTGCACTTGTCCTACGTTGCTTTAACACATAAATACACGCCATCAAATTTAGCGGAGGGGAGCATTTATTAGAAGGGATTGAGTTAGCAGGAACAATTACAGGTCATTTCGAAAATTTGTCACACAAGAAGCGCGTTTCCATTACCCTTCAAAATGTGCAAATGCAAACAGCGAATTGAAAATACGCCTAATGGAAATGCGATAAATTTGCAAAAACACACATTTATCGCAAAAAAACATTTTGCGCTCGCATGAGGTGGTTTTTCAGAAGAGGCGAAAAAATAATAATTCGCAAAACTGTAATGGAAACGTTTTTTCCTCATTTCTAGGTCACATGATATACATTGCCTTGCCTTGGTTGTGATGCTGCAGGTGCTACAAGAGGCCATTTTGCACTACACCGATCAAAAAAGAAGACGCATTCAGTTAGGACAAGGCCTGCACAGAAAGAATACTTTTTTTGTGCCACGGACCAATTTAATGTTAGACAATATTTTCATAGAGCAGCCTTTAACATGTGGCAGATAAATACAGCAAAACAAAAGGATATGACTGTTTGAGTATGGTGAAGCGGTTCTGAAGGACCTGTCGTAATAAATCCATATTTCAAGTAGGGACTCCTGGTATTGTCTGTTAAACGCAACTTTCTATTTTGTAGGTTCTTCTGTCTCCTCACTGACTCTTTTAGAAACTTTCCAAAGACCTTTGTATTTTGTTCATTTTGCTAGCTTGAAGAGTCCTAGACAGATCCGAAATAAAACATCGTTCAGGGGGCACTGTGATTTAGCGGATAGCACGTTCACCTCACACCTCCAGTGTCGGGGGTTCGATTCCGCGCCTCCCCATGTGTGTGTCAAGTTTGCATGTTCTCCCAGTGTTTTAGGGGGGTTTTCTGCAGGTTCGCTGGTTTCCCCCGGATCCAACCACATCCACAGTAGATTGATTGACTCCTTGGAAAATTGTCCCTAGTCTCTGAATATGAGTGTGAATTTGAGTGTGTGTGCCCATACAGGGTGTATCCTGCCTTGGTGCCTGAAGACACGAAGATGAATGAATGAATGAAAAACATTGTTCAGAATAAATAAATAAATAAAACAGAAAATAATAAATACAATACAAAAAAGGAAGGTTATGTACTCGTTCTGTGGGGACTGCAGCCCAGGGTTGTGGACCACTGTATTATAGGATCTTAAGTGACCTTCTGAGGTCAGACGTCAACCCTTTAATTAACACAAATCTACACTCCAAAATCTACTGGAATGTCTTCACGGAAGAATGGAGGAAATTATAATGAGTGAATGAGTGAATGAGGATTAAAGGTATAACTGACATCTTCAAAATGTTCCACAAGTGTGCACCATTTTTTTTTGCAATGAAACACACATGCTTCCAGATATTTACAAAAGTTTGCTGCTACCGAGGACACCCAGCCAGGATCCCTTCAGCTTTATTTAACAGCAACTAAGAGATGCTTGTTCTGTGTGATAGATGCCGATCTAATGCCAGATATTTCAGATATTTCACTGGTGACTAGAGCAATTTGTTGTCAAAACATCTCAGTTTTAGTGGAAAAACAATTGATTTCTGGTTAAGTGGGTGATTTTTTTGCACTCTGGCCAAGTGCTGAACATCTGCTCACATCCCTGGTATTTCATGCTCAAGTCTAGAGCTAAGCTAGCCAAGCGCTAATCAGCAGTCAACAGCTAAGAACGCAGTCTGGAACTAGCATGGGGGAAACAGACCTGCTATATTCCCCCTGTTTTTGAAACAGCTGTTGTGTGTTTTCTTCTGTAGGCTTTCTTTTCTTGTGTTCTCTCTCTCTCTCTCTCTCTCTCTCTCTCTGCTTGTCTCACTGCAGCTCTATGAGCCTTGTATTTAGTCCACATGCCATATACAGAATGTGTCTCAATTACTGCCGAGTGATCTTAAAAAAGAAAAAAGGTCCGCCGCAATCACCAAAATGTTTACACGTGTGTGGATCTGTGGACCTTTAAATCAATTTCAAATAAAGCACACGTGATCCGATTGGCTAAAATTAGACCTAAATCCTTTTTTTGAGTGGGGGTTGTAACACATGGCAGGTCCAGCTGGATGGGAGCGCACATGCGGTCTTCGTTTGAGCTGATGTGATAATCACAAGCCAGACGTCTTATCAATTGTACATAATTTAGCCAGGCGTAAATCAAACAGAACTTTAGAGCTAAAAATATAAAGGAAATGAGAAAAGTATGGATAGGAACAATAAATAGGAAAAATCTGCCCATCAGCCACTGCATGACCGCTGTATTTGGGCTTCAGAGGTGATCCGTGTTTAAGGCTAAAAGAAAATGGCAGACGTTTAAGCATTACTTCAATGATAAAACTAATCCTACTGATGAGATGGAATTATTTAATTACAACAAGTTTTGCAGTGGGTTTTTGTCAGGTTTATGTCACAGGACTATGTTTTCTATTAGCCTTTGCACCCAATTATTTTGCATGATTGTTTGCACCTGAACCCCAGCTCCATTTAATCACCCAAAAATCACCATACATGACTTTCGGACTTCCATTAGAGAGACCATCATGTTCTTGGTCACCCTGACAGCTAGTCAGATGTAGCCAGATTTCTGCTTCTTTTATTCAGAGTCCAAACTTCTTCTATTTAAGTATTACGGAGGTCACTGTGCTCTTGAGAGACTTTCAATATAGCGGAAATATTTATGTAGCATTTTTTAGATCCCTGCCTTAACGCTCCCTGTCTCTGAGCACCCAGTCCTTTCACCTTCCTCATAAATTCTTACTTGGTCAAGCAGTTCCAGCTGCTACATAGACACGGTCCTATACAAACTAGCTGTAATTAATGAACATCAAAATATTGAAGCATCTCGACAATGATCCGGACAAATGAGAACTGAGTTTATGTCAAGAATCAAAGAAAATGATGCAATATTTCAGTAGTTCATTTCTCGGGACTAACTAAAAAATTGTCAGTGATTTAAATAAGTTTAACTGTCTTTCTATTTATCTGTCTAGCTCTTAATCTCTATATCCACTTGTACTGGCTAAACTGCGCTCGATGAAGGGAACGTGAGATGAATTTGCTTATCACATTTCAGAATGATATAAATAAAAATAGAATTAAATAGATTTTGAAGATTTGTGCTCATTCAAGTGACAACTGAAGGTTATTAAGGAGCGAGAACACAATGAAGCTGTTGTTGAAGCGGTTTGTAAACACTAGACTGTAAGATTAGAATGTGTTTTTTGAGAATTTCATTTCACATTTAGTCCCTATTTTTTACTTTTCCAGTTGTCCTATGCCATGAGGTGCATTGAGCAACAAGGACCTGACAGTTTATTTGACGTTTCCTTAGCAACTTTGTTACAGGGTTGGGATGCGAACACAAGACCCACCTTCTTCCTTTCTCAGCTGAGCTTGGGATCCTCCACACCGGAGTACTTTATCCCTAACCCCACAACTAAGCCCACTAAGGGCTTGGTATGGCAGGACTTGAGTGGGTGGGAGGAGTAGTCGATAGGAGAACTTGTGGATGGGAGGACTTGAGTGGGTGGGATGACTTGAGGATGTGGGAGGACTTGAGTGGTTGGGAGAATGAGTGGTTGGGAGTATTAGTGGGTGGGAGGACTAGTGGGTGGGAGGACTAGTGGGTGGGAGGACTTGAGTGAGTGGGACGACTTGTGTGGCTGGGACGACTTGTGTGGCTAGGAGGACTTGAGTGGCTGGGACGACTTGATTGGCTGGGAGGAATTGAATTGGTGGGAGGACTTGAGTGAGTGGGAAGACCTGAGTGAGTTGGATGACTTGAGTGACTGGGAGGACTCGAGTGAGTGGGACGACTTGAGTGGTTGGGAGGACGTGAGTGGATGGGAGGATTTGAGTGGCTGGGAGGACTCGAGTGAGTGGGACGACTTGTGTAAGTGGGAAGGCCCAAGGTCCTTGAGTAGCAGCTTGGTATGGCAGGGACTTAAACCCACACCCCCTCTGGATCCAAAGTCCAATGCCTGAACCAATAGACTACCACCTCCCCTAGAGTCCCTATTTGCTGTTATATTACGTTCCAGTTGTTTGGGAAGATTTTTCACCAGATTTTGTGTATTCGTGAACACAAAGGGTGGTAGTAAAGTCAGATACGGTATGTAATTGAAATGAGGAGGCCTGGTCTACCGTCAGTGTTCACATTCATCATAAAGATGGTCAGTAGGTCAGAGCTCTATTTTCGCTTTGTGCTCTGGCATGCTGGACCAGGTTTGGGTCGCCCAGATCAAAGTGAATGTTGTTTAGACCCCCTAAACAACAGGGTGCCCCCAACTTTGTAGTTACAGTTTGCCGCATATGGCAGTCAGGTGTCCCGATACTTTTGTTTATACTGCATATTGCAGATAAGTAGATAAATAGACAGACAGAGATGGACCGAGAGTTGAACGGACAGATGTACAGAAAAACAGATAGATCCGGGGCAGTGTAAACAGTCTAATTGATCAGAGGAGTTCAGACGACTGCCACCATGTACGAATTAAACAGATCCACAGCAGATATGTCTGTGGCATCGTGGCTGGTTTTATGTGGGCTTACCAAGAACGAACATTTGTGTGTGTGTGTGTGTGTGTGAGTGTGTGTCTGTGCGTGAACCCTGAAGCAGATGGGTCGAGTGCTGGCACACACTGCACTCACACATTCCTAAGAAGGAAGATGAGTGTGGAACTGGGGGGATCGTATGAATTTTACTGTACAGTTATAATGATGATTCATTACTCCCTATGACCTTTTGGGAACCACAGACACTCACACACAGTGAGTCATACCATGACACACGGCATCCCAGACGTTATGATTTGCGCTGCACGTTTACACACTTTACACATTCTTACGGCCAATCAGACTCCTCTTGGTGTAGTAGTGGTTTTGAAATACACCCCAGAGAGGGCTAAATATGAATTGGCTGGCAGTTTTGTTCATCGTCCTTCAATATTCGCAACAAAGTGCACCTGCTATGTATCACAGCACACATCTGGTCCTTCATTGAGTGGAAGTGCCTTGTTGATGAAAGATTTTCAGACAAGAATGGCCAGGCCGGTTGGTCTGGACAGGAAGGCTTTGGGAATTCAAATAAGCAATCTCTACACCTGTGTTGAGCAGAAAAACAGCTTCGAGATCAATGCTTGAAGTAAACCGTTTAACACAGAGAGAGATGGTGGGTCAGTGGTAAAGGCATTGACCTCTGGACCTGGAAGATCTCAGGATCAAAACCCACCATCGCCATAGCTGCCACTAGTGGGCCCTTAACCCTCAATTGCTCAGTAGCCTTAACCACTTACCTACCACCTTCCAGCCAAGGGTAGTATATATGTATAGGTATGAAAAAAATCTGTAAACAAAGAATAGTTTCATAAATATAAATAATGATTTTAGAATTTTTGTCAATTTACAAATCGAAAAATTGAAATCAAATCAATATTTGTTGTAAGTACCTTCTGAAGAAGTAGAAGTAGTGGAAGTGATGGCACGACCCCCACAGAGCCCTGATCTCAACATCATGGAGTGTATGTGGGATTCCATGAAGAGACAGATGGATGTGAGAACGTCTACATACACAGAAGATCTGTGTTTACTAGTCTTTACTCCAAGATGGAGTTACTTCATAAACACTGTGTGTAAGTGTACCTAAAAATATTACTGCTGTTTTCAAAGGAAAAATGTGTTCACAACAAATATTGATTTGATTTGCATTCACTGCATTTCGTTCATTGATGAAAGTAAATAATTAACACTTCTATATACTACTATATATATATATATATATATATATATATATATATATATATATATATATATATATATATATATATATTTAGGGAGGGTGTAGCTCAGTGGTGTAAGGCGCTGGGCTGCTGATCGGAAGATCCGTGTTCGAGCCCCGGTATGGCCAAGCTGCTGCCCTTGGGTCCTTGAGCAAGACCCTTAACCCTCTTTGCTCCAGGGGCGCCGTATCATGGCTGACCCTGCGCTCTGACCACAGCTACCAACAACAAGCTGGGATATGCGAAGAAAAGAATTTCACTGTGCTGTAATGTATATGTGACCAATAAAGGATATTATTATATAAAACACAAAAGGTAGATGAAGTAAAAAGGAACTATGGTTAGCTTTACCGATTCAGTGGTAGGGAAAATGAGATCTCGACCTTCAGCTCATAGATTCGCACGATACAGGAAGAATAAGTGTCTTGGTGCGAGTGGAGGGGTGGTAAAATAAAAACATCCCTGGAGACCATCCTGAAATGAGGTTGTGAAGCAATGAATCTGGGGAAAAGTGGCGAGTTTAATCCTGTAGATCCGATGAAAACCAGGTCAGAATGATTCAGCATCTGGTCTTTTATTGTCTAAAAGTCTGATGATCAAAGGTTGAGAGGGATGAGGATTGTTCACGAGTTTATCTTCTGTTACTGGAAGCTCTCATTCCTGCTTTCCAGTGAGCGAGCAACCGAAGATGGACAACATCCTTTACTGCTTTCAGCTATATACAGTAAGAACGTTTGAGGAACGTCGTATAATCACACACACTGAACTTATTTCCCTTGTGTACGTCTTGTTTATAACGTAATGACCATTTATTTATTCAAGCAGGATTAGGAATAGCCTTCATTCATCACATGCGAGCGATTTAGCTCAGGTTGAGGAATTGTGGGAGGAGTTTAAAGATCTCAAAGATACAGTTTAGGACACGCCCACTTTGGTTAAAATGTGGTACAGGTAATTGAAGTGCCTCTTTCACTAGTATTTCTAGTGCGCTACACTATAATTTGTATATTATCCATTTTTTTTTTCAATTACAGATTAAAAACAAAGTAACCATCATTGTGTATTTTAGTCTACATTAGTCCACTTGTTTTGTGATTTTGTGATTGTTTTGATAATCACGATGATGGCGTCATATTTTGAAAGCTCATCAGTGTGTTTGGCTGAGCTCAGCACTGTGCGTGAAACCTTTAAACACTGTACATTCCAAAGCCCTTCAACCAGATGGCCAGGAACATTTCTTCTCTATAGTTCACCAGCTATAGTAGATGTAAGTACATTATGCAGGTGCGTGTGTAAATAATGCGTGTGCTCGCATCATCCATGCTCCGATGCTTAGTGCTCAAAGAACAAACCTAAGTCCCTCTGCTTCCCATCAATTATCTCCCATAAAAAAAATCATACCCCTTCGTGTTTTATTTGCGCGTTTGAAGTCGGATGTGAAAATAGACATGCACACTTTGTCAAGTGATGAAAGCTCACCCTTTTTGCTATAGACTTCGTGTCAGCTCCAAGAGGTCTGGCCATTTTCCGCTAATATCTTTCAGCAAGAAGGTGTTTCGGTCTGCAGACCCTCCGCACACAGGATGGTTTGTTTTTTTGTTCCATTTTGTCTCAGCTCTACAGACTGTATATAAAAGTCTGCAGGAGATCTGCGCTTTCCGAAATACTCAAACCAGTTTCTTTTGCTCCTAAAATCCAGTATAGCAGAGATTATGATTTCTTTTCAAATGAATTTTTGATGTGAAAATGAACAGAAGCTCTTTTTTGCATTGCCTGCTGCCTCATGATTGGCTGATTAGAAAATTGATAGCGTATTGGTTTAGGTGTTGAACTTTGGATTGGAAATCCAAATACCAGACGTTTTTATGAATTCATGAAAAAATGTAGGGAGCCAAGTCGTGCTGTCACAGGGAATCTACAAAAAAATCTGGCAAGTATAAAGTACTCTTTCTTTCTTTTTTTTCTTTCTTTCTTTCCTTCTTCCTTTTAAGAATATTTAGGTATTTTCTCTTTCTCTCTCTCATTTCCTTTAGTTTTTCTTTCTTCCTTTTACATTCTTAATTAACATTTATCATTTTTTCTTTTCTTTTTTCTTCCCTTTTCTTTCTTCTTTTAAAAATATTTTTTCCAGTTTGCCTTTCATGCTATTTCTAAATTTATCTCTTGTTATTTATTTCTCTATTCTCTGTTAATTTTATTTTAATAATAATAATTTGTTGTTTTAGTTTTTTCTCATATTTTTATTCTATTATTTCCATATAATATATTAAATTTTCATTTAATTGTCTTTTTCATTTCTTTTTTTTTGGAGTATTTAAGTATTCTTTGTTTTTCATTTCCTTTTTCTTTCTTCCTTCCTTCCTTCCTTCCTTCCATGGCATCAATTTCTTAACTTCAGTAATAAAGGTGCAATCATCTGGAATTTAGTCTTTTATATTATATGGTGTTGCTTTTTTTTAAGGCTCTGGGTTACTGATCCGGAAGGCCTGGAGTTCGAGTCCCGATATCGCCAACCTGCCACTGTTGAGTTCTTGAGCAAGGCCCTTAACCCTCTGTACTCGACGGGGCGCCGTATCATGGCTGATGCTGCACTCTGATCCCAGCTTCCAACCAAGTTGGGATATGTGAAGAAACATTTCACTGTTCTGTAATATAATATGTGATAAACGAAGGCTATTATATAAAATTACTGGATAATCCTCGGTACCTAGAAAGTAAACATTTCATTTCATTTTGAAGGACAATAGCTCTTTTTACAGACAAAGATAATCTGCTGAATCAACCTTCCTATACAGTGTTTATAAAAAGCGTGTTTCACGGAAGCAGTTTCCGAGTGTGCGGAAGTGACTCATTAGTCGTTAGCGTGTAAGCCTTAAGGTGGAAACACTTATGGTGTAAGACGTAAGCAGTTCTCACCCAGAGATGGAGGTTAACGAGAAACAGGTTTAATTACAGCGGATTAAGGTGAAATTCCTTCTCGGTGGTGAGAGGCGTCAATTTGGAAAGGTCACAATGTTTGGTTTACACAACGTCGGATCGAGTTAAGGCCGGAATGGTGAGCGCCTTCACGCCAGACTTCATCCTCTATTCTTTTAGTCTGGCTGCCAGGATGTTGGGTTATATTTCTTTTTCGGCCTGTTTATAATTATACTGTATAACTAAAATATATTCAATGTCAAGTGTGCTTTATATGATGTAGAGGTGAATAACTGCCCGATTTGGAGTGCATTTAAATCATTTCGCGTACACTTAGCCACGGATTATTCTCCTGATATTATGCTCACTACCTGGCATTGACAAGTTTGAGACGTCATCGCTGTTTGTTAAGTCGTAATTATTTTATATACATTTCTAAAATTCTGCTGTTCTCAATCATACACAATTCAGAAATGAAATAAATTTATTTGATGGACTTTAATGTATACTTATTAACAGATGTGGATGTAACAGAGTACAAATACATTTGTACTGTAGGTTTTTCTAGTATCAGTGCTTTACCTCACTTTTTATTTTTTAATTTTCTTAATTTTACCTTTTTACTTTTAGGGGGCACATTTTCCTCACAGGGCTGGGGATTCGAGTTCCGCCTCCGCCATGTATGTGTGGAGTTTGCATGTTCTCCCTGTACTCGGTTTTCTCCGGGTTCTTCGGTTTTTCGGTCCTGCGATGGGTTGGCAATCCATACAGGGTGTATCCTGCCTTGATGCCCATAAGCGCCTGAGATAGGCACAGGTTCCTTGTGACCTGAGGGAAGATCGGATATAGTGGTAGAAGATGAATGAATGAATGAATGAAACTTTTTTTTACGTTTACTTCTTACATTTTTTATCCAGGCTCGTTACTAGTTTTAATATCTTTGGTGGAATTGTTTTTACTGACATGTGATTAATGCAGCATGCATGTCTGTTTTGACTTTTTTTTAATTAAAAATACAAACAAATAATAAATATACAGAGGGAAATTAAAGACGTTGACAAATCACACATTTATTTTTAAAAAATCCTTTCTTTATGCTGATATAAAAAAAAACACACACATACACCAGAATTGAATCTCTGTTTTTTTTTTTAAGATAAAAGTTAGATTTTTGATTTTGGATACTGTGGGAAAATGTGTCGGCTATTTTTTTTACCTGTTTTTAGACGGTGTTTTGGGGCTGCCGCTGTCATGTTTATCATGTTTATATTCTTTACTTGCCACAAACTTCAGACTAAATTTTACAGCTGACTTTGGTCTTGTTCAATGTCTGAAATTACAAACCTGAGGCATTTCCATACGTCTGATGAAACCCCGCCCCTCTTGGAAACAAGCTTTTCGTATTTGCCATCCGCCATGTTGTATTTCGTATTTCCCGTTTCGACGGGAGGCGGAGAACTACGGAAGCTCTCTGTGCCAAACCGAAGTGAAATTGTAAAATCGTTTTTCAAAATCGACATAAACCATAAATTAATTGATAATTAATTGATAATAAAGATTAATCGCCCAGCTTTGGAATCGAGTATTCAGAGTGACCATGGAATAAACTGCAATAATTGAGTGAAGTCTGTGTAGGTTTATTAGTGTAACCATGCTGTAAAACGCCTCTGTATCCGCGTCTCAGGGATATTGTTTTGTCTTTCCTCAAGGACTTTGGCGTCCCTCCAGGTCCAGACCGGAGACAAAACCCAGTACTGAGACTTAACAACGTTTTGTGATGGAGCCAACAATCCTAGTTTGTGGTCATCATGTTGTGCGAAGAGAGAAAAAAAATAGAGATGAAGTGCCAGCCATGTTTGAGTTTAGCCAGGAGTTTTTCCTGGACACACACTTTTCTTTGCGCGCTTTAAAGCATCTCTCTTCCTTATATCGCTCCACAGTGTTGACGTGAACGTGCCGTGTCCTTTTTCTGACCGCAAGGAATGTCCTTTTAACTCAGTGCAGTGTCAGTGATGTGAAACACTACGCTTAACACATTCACACATCGGCTTTTGAATCAATTTTACTTCGGTCGAACATGTAGAGCTGGCAAAAGTACGTATATCCTTCACTTAAATAGAAGCACTGATCCTCATGTCTGGAAAGATTTTGGTAAAAGTTGAAGTATTGACTTTACTATAAGAAGTTTTCGGCTCTGACATTAAAAAGTAGCCATTACCATGACCTGTTTTGGTATCGCACTGGTAAAAGCTGGTAAATATTATAATTGTGATTAATTGCTTTGAGTAGATGTGGTAGAGTAGCTTGTGGTAAATGTTAGAAATATATCAATTTCATTTAAAATCTCTCCTTTTAATAAAACAATTCATTAATATTTATTTCAAACTGTAAATGATTCTTTTAATATTAATTTATTGTTCAATTCTATGTTATTGTTTTAGTGGTTGGTTTAATTGTTAAATATGATAGATTGTCTACTTTAAGAATTATGTTCCGGTTTCGATTGCTTTCCATATAAACAGCTAGTAATTCTGGGAAATTTAGGCAGCGTGAGCGCATTGCTGACTGTTTTTTTGTTAATAAAACACGCAATTTATTAAGAGGCAATATATTCCATCACAACATGTCAAAGGGTAAGCGCGGCTGAGGAAAGGTCAATACTGAAAGTGGAAGTAAACAGACTGAAGTCTTTTTTATTAATTTGTTTTTTTTACTGTTCAGAATGAAAATTGCACAGTATCTCATTTAATTAATACGCACCCGTTAATCACGTGTTAATGAAATTAAGAATTTGTGTTTACTGCATTAACTTTGACAGCACTTATTAATACAAAGAGAATTTCAAATGTTGTTATCTAATGACTCCAAGCTGCACATCCACCATCTAGCAGAGAAAAGATGATATTGATCAGGTTTATTATAACCAGGAAATGATATACGGGTAGTAGATTAATAAAGCTGTGCAATGACAGGGAATAGATTGATGGGCTGAAAGCGGTGTGCCATGATAAGAACAAATATTTTCCCCATAAGTTCTCCAAATTGAGTAACACTAAATGCTGGTTTGAAAACGTAGGAAGTAGAAAGTACAGATTTAGTCACATTTGCTGACATCAGTTTTCTGTGGCTTAGTGGTTAGCACGTTCACCCCACACATCCATGGTTGGGGATTCGATTCCTGCCAAGTATCCTGCCAAGTATGTATGGAGTTTGTATGTTTTCCCTGTGCCCTCAAAGTGCTTTTCTCTGGGTTCTTCGGTTTTCCCTGGTACAAAAACATTCCTTGGAAAACCCTAACCCTAACCCTTGTGTGTGAATGTGAGTGTGTGCCCTGCGATGGGTTGGCATTCCATCAAGGGTGTATCCTGCCTTAATGCCCCAAGATGCCTGAGATACATGCTACATGTTACAGACAAAAAAAAAAAAACATAAATGTGTCCTTTCTATATTTTTCTGGGAAAGGTTGTTAGAATTAATTTTTTTGGCCTAACAAACATTTACTCTTTAGTCATAAATACTCCTGTGGTGGTAATTTGACTGGAACAAAACCACTGACACTGAAGGCTCCGTCCAGTACCTCTTCCAAAGCAGTGTTTATATGATTGTCTGTTTGGTTAATTAATTATTTCTTCAATGACATTCCATTTAACAATGGACATGGTTTTAAAACAGCTTCACAGACTGTATGAGTTACAAAACAAAACTCACATGTATTTACTCCCGATGAGCAAGCCTGGAGTTGAATGTGGAAAAACTACCTTACATGGTATGAGGAAGAAACCTTGCGAGAACCCATCCTCATCTGGGTGAAACCAAGAGCGTTATTATACATCATTAAAAATGTTCTAAACCTCCAGAGCTGGACGATGCTGGATGCTTGCGAGGTCTTCATTTTGAAGCTCCGAAAATCTCCATGAGGGGGGGGCGGGGCATGACTGATCTAATCTCTGGATGCCTTTGGAAGGGTAGAAAAAGAGAAGCGGTGGACAGGAATTATCTGAATCAGCAAATTTTTTTTATTGATTTCAAAGGCACACCGTCAACTGTATCCATAGAAGCCAGGTGAAACCCTCTCCCACACTCTACCCTAACTCCAACCATAAATGTATAAAAGAAAATAAACGAAAAAAGAAATAGACAATAGGCATTCATTCATTCATTCATCTTCTTCAGCTATATCCGAGCTTCCCTGGGGTCATGGGGAACCTGTGCCTATCTCAGGCATCTATGGGTATTAAGGCAGGACACCCCATGGATGGAATGCCAACACATTGCATAGCACACACACATACACATTCATACACTAGAGACCCGGAGAAAAAAACCCTGAGGTACGGGGCGAACATGCAAACTCCACACACACATGGCCGAGACGGGAATCGAACCCGGACCCTGGCGAACGTGCTAATCACTAAGCCACTGTGCCCCTGGACACTATGCATACTTTAAAAAAAAAAGAAAGAAAGAAAAAAAAAGAAAGAGAATATGGAGCTGTAAGTCTGGATCGTGTATTGATAGATGATTAAGTAGGTACCAAACTGACCAGTCAAATAAAAATGGGAATAAATGATGGATTTATATGTAAAAGCGAAGGAAGGGCCCCCACTAGTGATGGGATGCTTGGATCATTTTAGTGATTCGGTTCTTTGAATCTCGTTCATTGAAATGAACAAATCTTGTTTTGAGTCATTTGGTTCATTTCGTTCATTTGAGCAGAAATAAAATCAAATGTTACATTTTCAATAAACATTTCCCCAACACGTCTACATACACACATTTTGGCTTTACATCCAGCAATTAAAATATTACAATGCAGCTAAGAATATATTACGATAAACAGAATAAGCAGCTCATTTCTCATATCTTCTGAGAAATCTTTTGTCACGTGACTCTCATAGACACTATATAGTGCATTACACAGGAATTCTGCAAATTTCCAAATCTGGTCTCCTGTGTTTTTTTTGTCAGTGCATAGCGTCTATGGGAGTCACGTGACAAAAGAACAAACGACTCATATTAGGAGACTCATGAGTAGAGCTTCACAATTCTGTTTCCTGTGAATTAACAAAAAATTCGGACCAGAAGACTCGAGTCGAGAAATTTCTGTTTCCTGTATATAACCTATGAGGGTTTTGCAAAGCCTTGCACATACGCAATAGAAAATGAACATGAAGTCATGTTCAGAAAGAATGAATCATTCATGAATGTCCCATCACCAAGCTGCCACCCTTGGGTCCTTGAGCAAGGCCCTTAAACCTCTGTGCTGCAGGGGGCGCTGTATCGTGGCTGAACCTGTATTCTGACTCCAGCTTAGAACAAGCTGGGATATATGAAGAAACAATTTCACTGTGCTGTAATGTATATAACAAATAAAGGTCATTCTAATGTGCATTTGATCAGGTGTACCGAAGCGCAAGACTACAATATGTGTTATGGGTTATGCGTCTTAAACTTCCTGGAAGTGTGAGTCTAAAATACTGCTACTAGGTTATTATTAATATATTATTATTATTATTATTATTATTTAACATTTCATCATGTCTGTTGTTCACTCTACTTAAAAAAAATTATTTTCCTACGAAATTGAAGCATTTTAAATACTAATGTTAAACATACATTATAATCACCATAACCCCGCCCCCTTTTACTGTAACCCCACCTCCTACCTTTTACTCATTTACAATAGAGACAGTGTGTTGGAGATTTTTTTCCTCTTACATGACCCCCTATTTGACAGCAGCTGTAAACATCTGTGAGAAACAACAGTACATGGGTAACCACATTCACACGACACAGGACTTTCCTTTTTAACCCCCCCCCCCCCCCTACCCCCCCCCCCCCCCCCCCCCGACTACCAACTGTGTACAAAAAGTTCAGGGAATTTAAACATTTTCAGTGCAAACGCCTGATAGCGCTAATCGGCCGCAGAAAGGCACTCCTTGTGTGCCGCGCAGATCCGAATCAGATTCGAACATAAACACTGAGCCAATCTGCTGTGTGTCTTTTCACCCCAAAGGTTAAAGGTTTTAAGGTGCAGATATAAACATTGCAAATTGTTAACACGTGATCGAGCACAAGTATGACACTTGTGAAAAGTCAATATAATTTTTTTTCCCATTCAGTGACACTACAGCTTTGGAGGGAAAATGTGCTAACATGAGTCACATGTAAAACCTTTATTTATGGATTTTAAAAATACTTGGAAATGTTTTCCCTCTACATGAAAAATATAATAGGGAATATACCAAAAAAAAAGAGAAACATATTTGCATTTTATTGCATTAACTGCTGTGATCTCTCTTAATAAATGTTAATCCATGGAAGATCTGATTTGCATTGCTATTTGTAGGAAAGAAAGAGGAGGGGAGGGGAGAGAAGAAATATGTTTAAAAGGGAAGAGTAGGTAAGGAAGGAAGAAAGGAAGGAAAGAAATAAAAAAACAAAAAGAAAAAAAAAAAAGAAAAAAAAGAGAAAGAACAAAGAAAAGAAAACAAAAGAAAAGAAAAAAAAAAAAAAAAAAAAAAAAGAGAAAAGAAAGAAACAAAGAAAGGAAGAAAGAAAAAAGGAAAGAAAGAAAAAAGAAAGAAAGAAAAAAGAAAGAAAGAAAATGAGTGGGAAGGGAGTGAAGAGAAGAAATATGATTAAAATGGAAGAGTAGGGAAAGAAGGAAGAAGGGACGGAAGGAAGGAAGGCAAAGAAAGAAAAAAAAGCATTAAAGAAAGAAAGAAACAAAGAAAGAAAATAGTGGGAAAGAAGAAATATGATTAAAAGGTAAGAATAGGGAAGGAAAGAAAGAAAGCAAGAAAACAGCCATAAAACTGTAGAAAGCGGAACAGCAAAACTGTTCAACTGCCACCTTACAATAAAAAAGTACTGATTACACATACACACACACACACACACACACACACACACACACACACACACACCACACACACACACACACACACACACACACAAACCCCGAGGAAATTACGCAGTAAACAGCCAGTTAGAGACATGGTGCTGTTATAAAGTGCAGTGTTAATGTGAGTAGACTACGCACTAATGGTGTTAACAGAGCTGTAGTTCTGTACACATGTTGTTCTGCTGTAAAAACGTGTAAAAAAGTGCAAAAGAAAAGCATCTACACAAAATCTTCTACACTTTGGTTTATATATACATTTATTATATTTTGTTTTATAAATTATAGATTATAAATACATATATCAAATGTTATGAAAATGTTTTTTTTTTTATCAAAATACTTATATTATAAAATATTCAAAATAGTGTAAAAAAAAAGTATGTTATGCCTACTCAGTAGTTTGACTAGACTGGTTGAGGTCAGAATAGAAAAGGAATGAAAGAAAAAAACAGCAATAAAATTAGTACAGAGAGAAAGACTAAAAAGAAGGAAAGAAAACAGTAATTGAGAGAGAAAGACTAAGAAAAAAGAAAGAAAGAAAACAACAATAAAATTGGTACAGTGAGAAAGACTAAGGAGAAAGAAAGCGGCAAGTGTCTCTCTTGACTAAGAAAAAAGAAAGAAAGAAAGAAACAGCAATGAAATTAGTGGAGAAAAAAGGACAAAGAAAAAAGAAAGAAAGAAAACAGCAATGAAATTAGTACAGAGAAAGACTAAGAAGAAACAAAGAAAGAAAGAAAAAGAAGAGGGATAAACCGACGTCTTTCTTCAAAGGCATTTTTTCGTATCCACACTGGAGGGAAATCATTCCAGCCAATCAGAATCGAGTATTTGATCTTTCTATTGTCTTTCTATGTGAACACATTCTCAGATTCAAGCTCAGGTTTGCAATTTGATGAAACAAAATACGGCCAGATCAGACAAAACAGACTCATGATCAAACATCAGCGGTGGTCAGGTAATTTACAAACAAGCCGTACTGGGACAGACTGGGACCAAAATACAAACAACAAGTTGAGATCAAAAAGCCAATCAAAGAGACAAGGTTTGGTATGTTAGACATACAAATACAAACTGTGTGCAAATACTTCACATTTGTGGATGGGATTAGAGACTCTCTTAAGGTGTGTGTGTTTGTGTGTGTGTGTGTGTGTGTGTGTGTGTGTGTGTGTGTGTGTGTGTGTGTGTGTGTGTGTGTGTGTGTGTGTGTGTGTGTGTGTGTGTGTGTGTGTGTGTGTGTGTGTGTGTGTGTGTGAAATTGAGCACAGGTGTCCTCAGCTGAAGTAACTGTGAATGAAGGTCTGTGAATGAGTGTATTGCAGGTTGCGTGTTGTGTAGTTCAAAGCAATGTTTAGGGCCTTAGTGATGGCTGGGATGTTTCAAAAAGAAAAAAGAAAAAAGAAAGAAAGAAAGAAAGAAAAGAGCAAATAAGATAAATGTAATTTTTTGGATAAAGTCAACTAAATGCATATTGCATTTATGCATATTCTTTCTCTTATGCCAAAGAGAAAGAAAGAACGCAAACAACAATGAAATTAGTAGAGAGCGAGAGAGAGAGACTAAGAAAAAAGAAAGAATGATAAATGTCATCTTTTTCTGGAGAAAGTCTTTTGCCAAATTCCATAAATATAAATTTTATTCATTACATTGATGGTAAAACAGCAATGACACTAGTAGAGAGAGAAAGACAAAGAAAGGAAAAAGAATGAACACAACAATGAAATTAGTACAGAGACAGAAAGACTAATAAAAAAAAGTAATAAAGAAAAGATGGCATTTAGCAGACGCCTTTATCTAGTGCTATGTACAAATACACTCACATTCACACACGCACGGAAGTTTTCTCACTCTGGTTTTTTCTATCATTTATAATCGCACACTTGATATCACCCAGATGAAGACGGGTTTCCCTTTTGAGGCCGGTCCCTCTAACGGTTTCTTCCTCATTCCATCTAAGGGAGGTTTCATCAGGGAGAATCACAGGGCTGTCAAAGTTAACGCGCTAATAAATCATTAATGCCTATTCACTTTAACGGCAATAAATGTTATTAATGCGTTATTAACGCAGTGTGCGTTACTATATGAGTGATCTGCTCCTTCACGCTGCGTTGTGCTGGTGAATGAAAGAACAAGAACAAAAAAAAGAAGAAATGAATAAAGAAACTTCAGTGCATCCACTTACGCTTCCTAAATTTCCCCGAAATACACCTACTAGCTGCGCATTCACAACAGGTATGATCTCCTCACTATATTAGTGTATATTACCATATGGAACCTTACGCAAGTGCATAACATTCCCAAATCCGTATTATGAAATAAAGCGCATTTTATCTTTTGTGAACGCAATGCGCTTCCTTATAACCAAAACGTATCACCAGTTTATATGGAAAAGCAACACAATTCTTAAAGGAGCCACGTCCCGTATTTTACACTTAAAACAAGCACTAAAAAATTAACATTGAAATGAACAAGAAATTAATTAACTAACAAGAAATTAATATTAAAAGAATAATTTCCAGGAATTTCCTATTTCCTTTTATTAAAGGGAGAGATTTTGAGAGAAATGTTTAGAATTATAACATCTGTTAGTTAGTTAGAGTATTAGAAACATGAAACGACCGATTCATGTGCAATTAATCATAAGTTTACTCAAGGCAATCGTGCGATTCATCGCATTCATGGCTGACCCTGCGCTCTTGTTTGGAAGTCGGGGTCAGAGAGCAGACTCAGCCATGATATCAGCCTCAACCCTGAAGGTTTAAGGGCCTTGCTCAAGAACCAGGATGTGGTGGCTCAGTGGTTGAGGCGTTGACCTTGGGACCAGAAGATCACAGGTTCAAATCCCACCACCACCAAGCTGCCACTAGTGGGCCCTTGAGCAAGGCCCTTAACCCTCAATTGTTCAATTGTAAGTCGCTTTGCATCAGGGCATCTGCCAAATGCCGTAAATGTAGGGTGCCAGAACAGACAAGAGCCTAGAAGTAAGCTTAAAGTAAAGGAAGTAAACCTGAGAGAACATGGGACCAGCTGAGCCATGTGCTGCATTATCATTGCTTTCTGTTTAGTGGGTCCTCACGAGTGGGATAAACACACCGAGATGATTTGATATGCATGTACGGTGTTTCTGTATAAACACAATCGTGTTGCAGAAATGGTGGGGAATTGTTTGTTTGGAAAGCTCTTCAAGCAACCGGAATGTTAGTAACGGGGGCACTTGAAATTGTAAAACATCCAGGCTACACCATGTAGAAAAGGAAGCAAAATCTGATACTCCAGAGCACGACGTGGAGGTGAATGGCCACCAGAAGTGGAGTGCATTACAATTCGGAGAACGTACTCCTTGCCATGGATTATCCTGGTTAGATGCCCATGTTTATTTGTCAGCACTGACAACTTAATCCCATAATTAGTGCCATGTGATTACATTTATTTGAATGCATTTTAATGAATAGTTATTAGATTGAAAAAGAGAACGAGCAAAACAGAGTGAGGGAGATTCTGTGGGATTTAGAACTCCAATTCCAAAAAGAGTTAAAAGCAAATATAAATAAAAAATTGCTGCTGTGTAAAATATAATGAATGCAATGATCTGCAAATCTCATAAACCTGCTTAAACTGAGTAAATGTGGCAGGTAAAAATAAGGTCATTTTGAATATCAAGGCTGAAACACACATCTAAAGGGAAAAAAGTCTGAACAGAGCAACAAAAGTATCAAAACAATTTTAATAAATATCTTGCAACGAATTAGGTCATTTGTAAACAAGTCAGTAAAATGATTAGGTATAAATAGAGTATTTAAGAAAGACAAAGTCAATCAGAAGTACAGATGGGCGGAGTTTCACCAATCTGTGGAACAATTTAAGAATAATGCTCCTTGTCTTAAAATTGAAAAATAGTTAACTAGCTGATTATTTACAGCATATAATGTCATTAAAAGTTTCAATGAAATTGGAGAAATCGCTGTGCATAAGAAACAAGGGTAAACATTGATATTGGATGCCTCTGATTTTTGGGTGACTGCATTTAAATCAGTCCTGAGTCTGTAATGGAAAATCACTACATTAGCATCTCCATAAATCATTATCTGTGATGATCCAGAAGTGCTTTGAGTAATGAAAGGAACTGAATAAATAAAAGAATGGACAGATGGGGAGGGGATAAGGCAATGAGATTAAGAAAAAAGAAAGAAAGAAAGATAGAAAGAAAGAAAAACTAATTAAAGAAGCATAGAATAGACAAATAAATAACAAGAATGAAATAAAGAACATGAAAGACAAATAGGAAAAAATAAAAAAGAAAGAAAGAAAGAAGCAAAAGGGAAGAAAAAAGAAAAGAAAGAATACACTTTCATTAAGAATTAAAGGAAAAGGAAATGTGTGAGAAAAAATACTTAAATATAAAAAATAATTTTAGGAAAAAGGAAAAAGGATTAAAAAAATTAATAGAATGGAAAGAAAGAAAAGAAAGAAAAAATAGAAAAGAGAACGAAATTACAAGAAAGAAACAATGAAAGAAAGAATATGAAATGCAAACAGGAACAAAATAATAAAAAAAGAAACAGATAATATATAAAAAGGAAATAAAAAAGAAAAGAATGAGAGAAAGAAAGAAAGAAAAAAGAATTAACACACTAAAAATAAAAGGAAATGAGAAACAAAAAATACTTAAATACTCCAGTAAAAAAAGAGAGAAAATGAAAGGGAAAAAATAATAGAATGGTAAGATGGAAAAAAATAAGACAACACAACAATGAAAGAAATCAAAATAAAATTAACAGAGAATAAAGAAATAAATAACAAGATAGAAAGAACATGAATGGCTAATGGAAAAAAAGTATAAGAAAAAAGAAAGAAAGAAAAGGGAAAAGAAAAAAAAAAGAAAAGGAAGAAAGAAAGAAAAAATAATTAACTTTGATTAAGAAAAGGAAATGAGAGAAAAAATACGTAAATACTCCAAAAAAAATGAAAAAGTATATTAAATAAATAAAATAAAGAAATAAAACAATAAGACACAAATGAATGAAAATACTACTAGAATGGTAATGAAATAAAACATAAATTTAAAAAAGTCAACGAGGCAAATGAGGAAATGAAAACGAGCAAAAGAGAGAAAAATCGGCATTTAAATATTATTGTACATATATTTTCAGTGACACGACTCCCTGTAGAAACACCCTGCGATGCTGAAATTAATTAGAGAATTAATAGCGACGAAGATCAAACGGCTCCGAGTGAAAACGACGGGCCTCCTTTATCTCCATCTGGCTGCTCTGAAGAGCTTTCAGTTCACCTGACAATAAACGGGTTTTCCCCTTCTCTCCTACACGGCTGCTATCTCTCAGATCTCCGCAACGCGATACAGGCATTACACGCCGAGTGGGGCCTTCTGATTGGCTCGTCTCCCTAATGGCGGAGATCGGGTAACGGCGCTTTGAAACCGGGAGCGGGGATCAAACGGCTGCTCGGCACTTATCAGCTCCATTCAGCCGCCATATCAGCGCCATTCAGTGCGGGGCCGAGTGCGCTAGTGTTAAAACCCGTGTGTGAAATTTGCGCCGGGGCGAACACAATGGAAAGTTATTACGCCGGAGAGAACACAATCAAGCCGTTGTTAAAGCGGCAACACAATAAACAAGCTATAAATTGGACATCTGAGCTTGATTTATATGTGTATTTGTGAAAAATCCCATTCCATGTTTAGTCCCTGTTTGCTGTTATATTTTCGGGGAAGATGTTCTACAAGTCTTTGCTGTGCGTGTGGAGATTTGAGCTCATCCACAGGTGTTAAACTCCAGTACTAACTTAGATGAGGAGGCCTGTGTGCAGTCAGTATTCCAATCCATCCCAACAGGGTTGGCTAGATCAGTGGTCCCCAACCCCCGGAGGGTCCGCGGAGTCAATTAGTACCAGGACGCACGGCCAGAATACATAACTTTTTAATTATTATCGGATTTTATTATTATGTTTTTATTATCGTTTTATTTATTATCTAACACTTATTAATCGGAAGGTCGAGGGTTCGAGCCCCGGTATAGCCAAGCTGCCATCCTTGGGCCCTTGAGAAAGGCCCTTAACCCTCTATCATGGCTGACCCTGCACTCTTGTTTGGAAGTCGGGGTCAGAGCGCAGACTCAGCCATGATATCAGTCTCAACCCTGGAGGTTTAAGGGCCTTGCTCAAGAACCAGGATGTGGTGGCTCAGTGGTTGAGGCGTTGACCTTGGGACCAGAAGATCACAGGTTCAAATCCCACCACCACCAATCTGCCACTAGTGGGCCCTTGAGCAAGGCCCTTAACCCTCAATTGTTCAATTGTAAGTCGCTTTGCATCAGGGCATCTGCCAAATGCCGTAAAAGTAAGGACCCAAGGGTGGCAGCTTTGCGAAGATGGGGCTCCAACACCAGACCTTCCGATCAGTAGCCCAGCGCCTTAAACCACTGAGCTCCAGCCCCTCGTTGATTGAAAATGATTGAATAACTAGAAATTATTAAAAATGTCATGCTGTCATATTCCAAAAACATCCTGCGTCTGGAAAAAAAAGCATCTCATATGGCTTTAAAAGTCGTGTGTCGCAATACTTTTGTCCACACAGTGTCTGACCAAGTCTAGACCATGACGTGAACCATTTTTGAAGCTTGTAGACGCTATTGGAATGCTTCCTAACCTAATACATAACACAGATTTACCCTTTTTTATTTATTTTTTTATTTCGCAGCCTTTTCCGAGCTCCTCGTCTACGACATGTCAGGGGTCAAATCGGCGTCCAAACACTGCAAAGATGGATTGTCCACAATCACTCAGCGCAGTGTAAGCAGACGCTCTCTTGGACTGAGCCGCTTTGACGTACCTGGTATGTGAGGCATTAAGGCTACGCTAACCTTCCTGTAACCGTCTTTAACGACCTGACGGAGACGTGTTTTCCATCTTACACTGCTTCTGAACCTGAGATTCCTTTTTTTATGGTCATAATAAACACGTCCGTTTAGGCCATTTACAATAAGATTGGCTTAAAGCATATGTCATGTGCGTGACGAAGCTCCACTTTGAACAATCGAGGCTATCAGGTTGAAACCCGAGGCAGCCATTATCATCAACCGAGCCGTCTCTGAACTTCGTGGAATGTCCTGCTCTTGATGAAAACATTTGTCTGGGACTCTGTTTGAAATTTAGAGTGTGTTTCAGGTAAACGCCTGGTGCTTAAAGCCTTAAAGTAGTTTCTTCTTTAAAGAAAAAAAATTCAAGAAAAAAAGCATCCCTCAAGAATAAGAATGGAAAAAAGTCAATCAAACAATAAATAAATACAATTAGAAGTAATAAAAATGCTAAAATAAAAACTGTCTGTTAACGTCATGCTTTGCGACCCTAATTTTGTACCGGATAACGACTTTTGTTCAATTTACAACACATTTACTGTAAATCAGACATTCATTTGTGAACAATAGATTACGCTATTTAGTGCTTAAAGTGATGCCTCAGCTAATGTCCGTTTCAGCTAAAGTCGCATTTGCGATTTTAGCAGATGCACCACTGTGTTTATTTGTTACAAATGAGGTAATGCATTACTAAAGCATAGTACATTCGGGTAGGTTATTTAAACCCTTCCCAGTATCCTGGTGGACTTTAGACAGTTCATAGGGAACCATGATAATCAGCAGGACACAATTCATTGCAATTTGGTTTATGTGTGCTGCATTGAGATTAAACAAGAGCAGTAATTTGTATTTGTAGAAAAAATATTTGTTTGGCTGTCAATCGCACTTTCCTGAACGTGTGTAGAGTTTACTGTATTTGACAGCTGCAATTTTTGGACCCTTGAGCAACGCCTATAATGTTCCTGTGCTCATTGAATTGATAGGTTACAAAGAAAGAATGAGAGGAAAGTCAGGAAGAAGGAAGGAAGGAAGAGAGAGGGAGTGAAGGAGGAAGGAATAAAGGAAGGAAGGGATGATGAATGAGATAGATGAGATGATATGAGAAAGAAACATCAAAAGAAAGAAAGAAAGAAAGGAATGAATGAAGAAAGAGAACAAAAATGAAAGAAAAGAGAAAGAAAAGAGAAAGAAAGAAAGAAAGAAAGAAAATAAGGGAGGGAGAAAGAATGGAAGGGAAAAAAAGAAAGAAAAGAAAGAAAGGAAACAGCAATGAAATTAGTAGAGAGTGAGAAAGCCAAAGAAAGAAAGAAAGAAAGAAAGAAAGGGAGGGAGAAAGGAAGGAAGGAAGGAAGGAAAAGAAAGAAAAGAAAGAAAATGAAAGAAAATGAAAGAAAATGAAAGAAAATGAAAGAAAGAATAATAATGAAATGATCACAAAGTAAAAGAAAGTTTCATTTTTATTGATTATAAAAAAGAAAAGAAAGTAAGAAAGTTGAACATTGCATGAAATGTTAGAAAAAATGTCTACATTTTACATTAATTGACATAATCTGCCACTTCTGGACCTTTGACGCAGACACTTAACCTTTTGTGTCTAAATAATTGTAAGTCCCTTCGGATAAAGTCATTTGCCATAATGCCTTATAATGTCAATGGAAAAGTGTCATGTTCAAGGTTGGTCTTGACCAAGACCCTTAAAGCCTCAGGGGTGCCATAATGATAGACTAACCACGCATCTAACCACAGCATGCTGACACACACTCTCAGCTCACCATAAACAGGTCTGACACACGTAACTCTCTCATGAAGTGTGAATCATATGCGGTTTGAACTTGTCATTAAAGACACAATGGAGATGAAACCACAAGATACAGTGCTCCTTTTTCAGTTCAATAAAGAAACAAAATGAGCAGTGTGCCATCTGTATCTCCAGTTTACAGGATATCGAATAGGTTTTGTGCTGCTTCTGGTAAAAAAAAAAAAAAAAAAAAATATATATATAGATATATATATATATATATATATATATATATATAGAATATATATATATATATATATATTACTGTGCAAAAAACTTTCACACCAGAGGATGTGAAAAGATGTGAGGATGCTTTCAGAAATATAAATAATGATTGTTTATTTTTTATCAATTTACAAAAGGAAAAGTGAGCAAAAAAAGTAAAAAATCAAAATCAAATCAATATTTGTTGTGAGTATCTTGTGAAGAACTTAGAAGTAGTGGAAGTGATGGCACGACTCCCACTGATCTCAACATCATGGAGTGTGTGTGGGATTCCATGAAAAGACATACGGATGTGAGAACGTCTCCATCCACAGAAGATCTGTGTTTACTTCTCCAAGATGGAACAACCTACCAGCCGAGTTCCTTCATAAACACTGTGTGTAAGTGTACCTAGAAGTATTACTGCTGTTTTGAAGGCAAAGTGTGTTCACAACAAATACTGATTTGATTTCCATTTCTCTTTTCTTCATTCACTGCATTTCAATCATTGATGAAAGTAAATAATTAACACTTCCATTTTTGAAATCATTCTTTGTTTACAGCATTTTTTCACACCTGCCTAAAACAAAGTTATTATTATAGAATTAGCTATTAATGTATTAAT
The DNA here is from genome assembly GCA_030449085.1 of Kryptopterus vitreolus. Classification (NCBI taxonomy): domain Eukaryota; kingdom Metazoa; phylum Chordata; class Actinopteri; order Siluriformes; family Siluridae; genus Kryptopterus; species Kryptopterus vitreolus. Next base: position 16,379,672 of record JACRUU010000030.1, on the reverse strand, counting down.
GCAAATTCCCCCTAAACCTAACCCTAGGTTGATTAGCACCTTGGGAAATTGTCCCTAGTGTGTGAATGTGAGTGAGTGTGTGTTATGGCTTGGCATTCCATACAGGTTGTATCCTGCCTTGATACCCAAAGACTCCTGAGATTCCCTGAGGTTCCCTGCGACCCGAGAAAGAAGACGAATGAATGAATATACTTCACATTTTTTTCATCATGACTGTTCCCCATTGCACAAAGGGAGCTCTGGGGAGATACGAATTGTACCCTGTTATACAGGGTTGGACCCAAATTGGACCCTTAACTGCATCCCGTGCCTCCAAACCTCACATCAGTTTATCAGCACCTGACTTTATTTATGCCCTTGTATCTCTACCATAACATTTAGCGAGAACATCCTCCCAGGAGAAAATATGGAATGGGATGTGTACAAAAAAAAAAGGTGTCCACAAGCGTTTGTCTATATGATGTATATCCCGGTATACATGCATGTGTTTGCCGTGTGTCGAGTGTGTACACGATCTTCAGGATGTTCTGATGTTTGCCTGCGTGGGCGTGCTAAAGCGTTCAGTCACTCATACATCATCAAGTTTTGATTCGTTTCGCCTGTGTAAAAGGAGGCAGATGGTCAGAGGACACAATGTGGAGGACGAGAGGTACAGTCACAGAGGTGGGACAGAGCTTTGGCAATTTTATTGATTTATTTTTTGCAAGTGCTAAATACGTAGCTACTACACATTAGTCATGTAATACAACGAGCACTTATTTATGTATATTTATATATTTTTTTAACACTACTTCCTTTTTGAATCCTCAAGTCTAATAATGATCATTTATTTTCTAATCTATCTATCTATCTATCTATCTATCTATCTATCTATCTATCTATCTATCTATCTATCTATCTATCTATCTATCTATCTATCTATCTATCTATCTATCTATCTATCTATCTATCTATCTATCTATCTATCTATCTATCTAAAATGAGTCTCTAGTATTAAAGTTTATAACATTCAAAGGTTATTACGTTTCTCACCACAATAAATTCTTCGGGACGTTTGGTGCAGTGTCTGAATTTTTTTTCCTTTTAAAGTGCAAACGGAGAGACAGAAAAAGGAGAGGGCGGTGAGAGCTTACAGCTGTTAGTAAGAATAAGTGTGAATAGAATTTATTTTGCCGATTTTCCCATCACACATAATAATAATAATAATAATAATAATAATAATAATAATAATAATAATAATAATAATAATAATAGTAATAATAAGAATAATAATTATTACAATTATTGAATTATTTTTATTATGCTATTATTATTATTAATAATAATATTATTATTATTATAATTATATTTGTATTACACTACACATACAAGTAAGAACTACTGGTACTGAATACCAACGCCAGTCTAGGTCAGATTTATGTGTCAGACCTTTCATATAAATACTGTATATAAATATCACTTTATGCACACATACACTGACCATTTGCACGTTCCAGTTCTTTTTCTTTACTTTTCTATTTTAGGAAGTATCATAATATCATAGAAATATTGTATTTATTTATATTAGTGACCAATTACTTAATTACATTATGCTGGTTTCCCCCAGCCTTTAATGCTGTTTATGTAAACTGCTGCTGCGGTAACGTAATCATTACCCTCAACTAAGTCTAAGATATATAATATAGGCCAGATCTGTGGAAATAAAGTTCAGGTTCATATACAGAGTTCTGTAAACCTCCAATAGCATTTAAAGAGTAACAGCAAGAAATTAATTAAGCAACTAACAAGAAATTAATATTAAAAGAATAATCTCAGAAGCAAAATAAATATTAACTAACTCTATAAATTTATTAAAGGGAACGATTGTGAGAAAGCTGGTGATACGATTAGGTTATCCGGAAGCGCATTTCTTTCATGAAAAGAAACATGTGCTTCTATATAACCTAAATGTATCACCAGTTTATATGGAAAGCAAACGGAACAGAATTCTTAAAGGAGCTACGGTTTCTTCCCCCGGCCAAAAACATGCCACGGTAGGTTGATTAGCACCTTGGGAAATTGTCCCTAGTGTATGAATGTGAGTGTGTGTGTGTGGTGGCTTGGCATTCCATACAGGGTGTATCCTGCCTTGATACCCGAAGACTCCTGAAGATAGGCACAGGTTCCCTGCGACCCAAGAGAGAAGACGAATGAATGAATATACTTCACATTTTTTCCTTTACTAAGAAACCTGTTTCTTCATGACAGTTCCCCTTTGCACAAAGGGAGCTCCAGGGAGATACGAATTGCATAAACCTCCGATTATATAAACCTCCGATATATGCTGTATATATGAATACAGTTCATATTCAGTTCAGATGTATTAATAAGGTTGTTGAACCGTTTAGATCTAGGCCTATACAGGTCAAATCAGAGAGAATAGTATCGATCTAGAGTTGCATTTTGCTGTCGATGTTTCTTTTACACTGTGCAAAAACTCACGAACACAGAAGGACAATGTACCTAATAAGTGTCAACTTTAAATAACAATCGAATTATACAGTAATCCAACTCTATTAGTATCAAGTAGACAGGAAGGAGTCGGTTTTTACCGTGATCTCAACATAATCTCTTAAGTTGAGAGTTCTAACAACTGACCCGGTAAGAAAAACAATATAAAAAAGCTTGTAAGACTTGGGGAAGGAGAACTGCGCTGCCGAACGTCGCCTTGCATGGAAAAATGTTTTCGAAATGAAAGACTTTTGGAGTAAGCCCATCTTTCCTAAATGGTGAAATCATGTGTCCTCATAAGTTTACCTGAACTTGTTGTGTAGAGTGAAAAGTGGATTTATTACAGGGCCAGAACGAGCCTCATGGTGTACAGAAAGAATGTCTTTGCTCCCGTGGATGTGGATAACAGGAATGATGCTGCCCCCATCTGGCTGTCCAAAGTACAGCACTTTAGCGCACATGGAAGAAATGCTTAATAAAGTGCTTTTGAAAGATTTCTGAACTTTTCTGAACCATGGTTTTGTAGACTGTGTTAGGGTTAGGATCACATCGTTTTACATGTGTATGAGAGCTCAGAGAGGATTAAAATGAGCGATATATTTCATCTCTATACTGAACACTTGTTAAGGCAGACGTGTAAGACAACACTGTCATCTGATGAAAAAGATGATTGAGATATAAATACTAATGTCAAGTCCATCTTAAGGTTGTAATGTCTCAAGATCTAGACACTAACTAGACACTTTATTTCATTTTTAATTGATCAGAAGCTGCTTATGTATACTGTGAACTACATTTTTATTTACATTTTTTCAGGAAATCTCTAATAAACTCCAAACTATATGTATTTACACAGTAAAAAACTTATTGATTTTTTTTCATGTCTAATTTGAAAAGTCAGAATCAAAAAAGGACTCGCTCCAGACAGACTTGAGTTATTCGTTTTACAAAATGTTGTTCAGGAGTGAAAAAAGTCACCTGCCTGGACAAAAATGAATGAATATTAAAAGTATTTTATTAGCATTTGGAACCAATGATAGAAAATAAGCCCTCAAATTTTATACCAATCAAATACACGCATTTTGCAAAAAAAAAAAAAAAAAAAAAAAAGTTCAACCATTTTCAAAGGGCTGCAGATATTCCAAAAATAAGCTGCTCAGATAAAAACTCTTTGGTGAACATCCAATATTTCCACATTATTCCCAAAATCACTTGCAACACTTATTCTAATTAGTTAATTTTGTATGACCTGCTCAACCCTCAACCCTACTGAGCACCTCTCGGATAAATTGGAATATTTGCATCCCTGTGAGAATGGTTGTTTTTTTATTGGCAAAAAGAGTGTATTTGATTGGTATAAAATCTGAGGACTTATTTTGTAATTGGTTCCAAATGCAAATAAAATACCTTTTAATTTATACATATTACCTTTAATAATAATGTATAAATATATACAATTATATACATTGTATATTATATACAATAGTGTATCACATTGGGAGGAGAGTATATAACCAAAATGTATTTATTTAGTTTGTCTAAATAACTACAAGAAAGTAAAATAGTGGCTAACGAGAGAGTAATTAGGTATAGTTTGTCTTAGTCCTTCTCTATTTAAGTTTATTTAAGTCTTCATTTATCAGACACTCCTGCTTGTATATACTGTGAACTACATATTTATTACATTTGTAATGATCAATAATTCTCTAATTAAATAATTCAAAATTCTATAATTCTCTCTCTCTCTCTCTCTCTCTCTCTCTCTCTCTCTCTCTCTATATATATATATATATATATATATATAATATATATATATATATCTATAGATAGATAGATAGATAGATAGATAGATAGATTAAATATAGATAAAATAAACAAAGGATTAATAAAATGTTAATGAATGGCTTTGCTCTGAAAGAAAATTCTTTATATTATATCAGATGCACAAGAGATTTATTGCTGATAAATTAAGAACAGGTAGAAAACTAAGACCTTTGGACCTTTGGACTTAACTTTGGACCTGTGGTGTGTGTGTAGAAGCGATGCTGTAACATTAGCCCTCATTAGCAGTGTGTGTGTGAATAGTGCTGCTGTTCTGTAGCGTCTCTCTGCTCTCAGATGAAGGGATTTTATTTCTCCATCGCTTTGTTATGTAGGGATTTTTTTTGTGCGCTGGACAATGGCTGTGCGTTTCTCTCTCTGTCTGCTCCAAGCTGAAAGAGCTCTTTATCCTTGCACACAAAGATGGCTGAGTCTTTATGTCTGGCGGAGATGCGAAACATGGAGGTGGGCAAAGAAGACAGAGGTCAAAGTGTGTGTGTGTGTGTGTGTGTGTGTGTGTGTGTGTGTGTGTGTTGAGGTGTGGGTTAATCTTTCAATAAGGAAATTGGGTGGGAACGGTTTGTTAATGTGTGTGTGTGTGTGTGTTGTGAAGTGGTCTGTGTTATTACTATATAACTATGACCTAACTACAAAAATAAGTAAGAAATATAATAAAACACATACGTGAGTGATTTAATACGAACATTATCAACGATGCAGTGGTGTGATTCTTCTTTTCACCCTAATGTTTATAATGTTCTGAATTTTTCATTCACCTCATAGCACAGCAAGTCCAGCTATGTGTGCTTCTTACTCAAACTGTTATCCAAATATTTGGGGTTTATTATATAGGATTTGTATTAAATACATATTTGAATGGAGTTATATATGAAACTAAAATTACAACTGGAGAAGGATTCAGTCTAAGAACAAGGTCAAAGACTCATTTTAATAGTAGAAAAATATGTTAATTTTATTATTATTATTATTATTATTATTATTATTATAATAATAATAATAATAATAATATATTAATATATATATATATATATATATATATATATATATATATATAATATTATATATATATATATATATATATATATATATATATAATATATATAGTAACTGATTATATTTGATTACTTTTTGATTACGTTCATTCATCCACTAGGTGGCACTTGATGAAAATAACATCTTAATAAACGTCAAAAAGTTTGTACATATCAGAAGAAAATTGTTGACGGCAGTGTTGTTTTTATATATATATATATATATATTATATATATATATATATATATATATATATATATAGTATATATTATATCTATATATATATATATATATATATATGTATATACACACACACAGTATCTCACCACACACAAATACGTCACTATGCTGAAATTAGGCAGCGATATTGTCCCTCTTCAGGTTCTGCACTTGTTCACTCTCACACTGAAGGGTGAATCATTAAAAACCTGTGATTGTAAACAGCTGTAATCACTTCCTGAGTGGTTCAATGCTGGCAGCAAATCTGGCATGAGAGAGAGAGAGGGGGGGGGGGGGGGGGTTGCTATACTTCCACATATGTAAATGTTAATACTACTACTACTACTACTACTATTAATAATAATAATAATAATAATAATAATAATAATAATAATAATAATAAACAAAAACTATTAAGTAGCTTTTTGGCATATCTGTACTTTTCTCAAATATTAAAATTTAAGGAACCTTTGACTTAACAACAGTTTTACAGTTTTAGCTTATAATCATTTTAATAAATATCAATCATTGGTTGACTCATTAATATAATATTATTAATTGATTGCATGAAGGTTTTGTCTTTTGACAAAAATGATATTAGGGACGTTATAGCTATAATACATTAGAGTATTTTGATACTAAGTGCATTTAAATACTTGTGTACTCTTTTACTTTTAATGGAATAATTTTTATAGTGTATGCTACTTTTAATTAAGTATATGGTTAAATACTGACAATGATGATGATGATGATAATAATAATAATAATAATAATAATAATAATAATAATAATAATAATAATAAGCCTTCACTATATTACTAAATGCTATTCTGTAATATCTTATTATTAGAATTAATATTACAGTTTTTTTTCTATGTGCAAAAACGTATTGCAATATATTTATAAATACCCTTTAGTCTATGTACATGGAAATGTTTGCTGCCCCCTACTGACCACTCGCGTTGTATTATAAGACAAATGACGATCAATTTATTCTTTTTTTAAACGAGAAATTATAGAGCAATAAATAAGTAAATAAATAAATATGCTTTAATGTGACATGTAAGTATCCAGGTGGATAAAAAGGCATACATATTTATGTGTTATTTCGGAGGTTATTTTATTCAGTCACTCTTATAAAAGTCTGAATTAACAAAATAAAGTTCTGTTCTTTGAATATCTCATAATCTAAATCTTTCAGTGAGATCCATTAAAGCATATATTTAAATCTTAAAGGGCAGAAATGAATTAACAATAAATGAAACATTGGATCAGCATGAGTTTTACTTGCACTTGCACTTTAATTAGACACATGTTATGTCATCAATAATTCATTATTCATTTCACCTCTCGTTGACCTTTTACGCTGAGGGTGCAAAAGAGCAGATTCCTTTCTTTCAACAAACCATGAACCCAAATACGCTTCATTTTTAAGCTTTTTAGGATCGATGTAAGATCATACACATACATCATGCCTGTTCCAGAGATATCCTGATGTGAAAGGGTTCATGTTACTTAGGAATCAGCTTATAGTTCCAAACATTTACATCTCTCTCTTTCACTCTCTCTCACTTTCAAACAGGTTTAATCAGAGCTGGATGTAAATTATTCAGAGCTGCTGTGTGGAATAAAAGGCCTCCGATTGTCACTTTTATTTTTCCCTCGCTGCATTATTTACGCCCAGCAATAAGTCTCAGTCGCGCTGTCATAAAGAACTAATTTTTCCCCCTCTCTCATCTCGGTATCCCTCTTTCCCTCTGTCCTCTCGTTCTGATGATGGAATATAACTATCGAAAGGTTTTTCCGTCTGTTGCGCTTTATTTTTACTGCCTCCATTAGAAAGGTGCCTCCAGGAAGAGCCATTCTGCAGTGTTTTGTAGGAATCTGGATTAGATCCTGATACGGTTTTACATTTAAAATGTAAGCTTTAAACAGGTTTATAGACAATCTGCGGGCAAAAAGTATCGGCCACCCAAAGACTGTTGAGCCCCATTCAATGATAAAAACCAAAATATTATTACTTCTAGTATTTACTTATCATGTATTCAGTAGAAACAAAAATAAAATACAAACTGTCTAATATGAGTTTAACTTTTACAGTATAGCCGTACCATTTTACTTTTAGCTACAGTACATCCCTACACCACAGAGAACACGCCCATCTTATCTAACTGAAGACACATCCATCTGCTCCAATCAGATACACCCCCGTCTGAACCAATCAGAGACACTCCAATCTGCCCCAATATGAGACACCCCCGTCTGCACCAGTAAGAGACACTCCCATCTGCTCCAATCAGAGACATTCCCATCCAACCAGAGACACTCCCAACTGCTTAATCTGCTTAATCTGCTTCTTAAACTGCTTCTCTCTTTCCTCTCTAAAACTCTAGAACGTACTGTCTTTAACCAACTGTCTGCCTATCTCTCTCAGAACAACCTTCTAGATCCCAACCAATCTGGCTTCAAAGCAGGACATTCCACAGAGACTGCTCTCCTGGCAGTCAGGGAAAAGCTTCATGCTGCCAGATCCGACAAATTGTCCTCCGTCCTCATCCTGCTCGACCTCTCAGCAGCTTTTGATACAGTGAACCACAAGACCCTGTTAGCTACCCTCAGGAGTCTCGGTATCTCTGGAGCTGCATGGAATTGGTTTTCCTCATACCTGGAAGGTCGATCATTTCAGGTATCATGGAGAGGATCAACATCTGCTCCACGCAGACTTACCACTGGTGTACCACAAGGCTCAGTACTTGGTCCTCTTCTTTTCTCACTCTATACTCTTTCTCTCGGTAAAGTCATCTCCTCTCATGGATTTGACTATCACTGCTATGCTGATGACACTCAAATAATCTTCTCCTTCCCTCCATCAGATAAAACAGCGTCTGCTAGAATATCAGCCTGTCTATCTGACATCGCTTCGTGGATGAGCGTTCATCAGCTGAAACTCAACCCGAAGAAAACGGAAATGCTGGTGATCCCATGTGATTCATCTCCTGGTCAGGATCTCAGCATAACTCTCCATAACTCCCTACTTTCTCCCTCCACCACTGCTCGTAATCTCGGGGTAACTATAGACAATCAATTATCTTTCTCTTCCCATATTTCTAACGTTTCTCGCTCTTGTCGTTACCTTCTCTACAACATCAGAAGGATTCGACCATTTTTATCCACTCAGGCTGCTCAGGTCCTGGTTCAGTCTCTTGTCATCTCGAGACTGGACTACTGTAACTCTCTGCTGGCAGGTCTACCTCAGAACACTATTCGTCCACTGCAAATGATTCAAAATGCAGCTGCGCGACTCGTGTTCAACCTGCCTAAATTCTCTCACACCACCCCACTGCTGCGCTCGCTCCACTGGCTTCCTGTAGCTGCACGCATCAGATACAAAACACTGACGCTCGCCTACAAAGCCAAAAATGGATCTGCACCATCATACCTCCGAAACCTCATCACCTCCCGTACTGCACCTCGCTGCCTGAGAGCGTCCAGCACTGCTCGCCTGGTTCCACCGTCTCTCAGGGTAAAAGGTAAGATCAGCTCAAGGCTCTTCTCTGTTCTGGCACCGATGTGGTGGAACGAACTTCCACTGGAGGTCCGAACAACGGAGACACTGTCTACATTCAAACGCCGACTGAAGACCTACCTCTTCCAACAACACCTTTCCTAACATTCCTTTTATTCTCTTTTATCTCACTGTCCAGAAATCCATATAAAAAAAAAAAAAAAAAAAAAAAAGCAGCAACTGTCTATTCTTTTGTACTTGAGTTTGTATTAACCTTTCTTGAATAAATCTTATCCTTAGATCGAGACTTAAAGCACTTTCTGTACGTCTCCCTGGATAAGGGCGTCTGCTAAATACCGCAAATGTAAATGTAAATGTAATCATAGACACCTGTCTGCTCCAATCAGAGGCACTCCTGTCAGCCCCAATTATAGACACTCCCATTTAACGCCAATCAGAGACACTCCCATCTGCTCCAATCAGAGACACTCTCATCTGCTCCAATCAGAGGCACTCCCATCTGCTCCAATCAGAGACACTTCCGTCTGCTCCAATCAGAGACATTCCCATCTGCTCCAATCAGAGGCACTCCCAACTACTCCAATCAGAAAAAACTCCCATCTGCTCCAATCAGAGACATTCCCGTCTGCTCCAATCAGAGACACTGCCGTCTTCCCCAATAAGAGACACTCCCATTTGCGCAAATCAGAGACCCTCCCGTCTGCTCCAATCAGAAACACTCCCACCTCCTCCAATCAGAGACATTCCTGTCTTCCCCAACTAGAGACACTCCCGTCTACTCCAATCAGAGACACTGCTGTCTTCCCCAATAAGAGACACTGCCGTCTTCCCCAATCAGAGACACTACCACCTCCTCCAATCAGAGACAATCCTGTCTTTCCCAACTAGAGACACTCCCATTTTTCGCCAATCAGAGACACTCCTGTCTGATCCAATCAGAGACATTCCCATCTACTACACTACCACACCACCCCACTGCTGCGCTCTCTATACTGGCTTCCTGTAGCTGCACACATCAGATTCAAAACACTGATGTTTGCCTATAAAGCCAAAATGGTTCGGCACCTTCATATCTCAGAAACCTCATCACCACCTCCCGTACCACACCTCGCTGCCTGAGAGCGTCTAGCACTGCTCGCCTGGTTCCACCTTCTCTCTGGGTAAGAGGTAAGATCAGCTCAAGGCTCTTCTCTGTTCTTGCACCGAGGTGGTGGAATGAAATTCCCCTGGATGTCCCAACAAGAGAGTCACTGACTTCATCTTCGAATGACAACTGAAGACCCCGATCTCTTCCAACAACACCTATCCTAACACCTCCTCCTTCTCACTGTCCTGGAAAAACCATACAAAAATCCCTCAATCCCTCAACTGTGTCTATGCTTATTTTGTACCTTACGTTCGTATCAATCATACCTGAATAAATGTATTAATAAATGGAGACCTAAAGCACTGTTTGTATGTCGCTCTGGATAAGACCGTCTAAATGATGTAAATGTAAATGTACACTCTGATCTAGTTAAATCAGACACACTCCCTTCTACTTCAATCGAAGACACTGCTCCAACCAGAGACACTCCCATCTGTCCTATACATAGACACACCCAAATGCTACACTCAGAGACATTCCGGTCTGTATTAGAAGTCAACTTTTGGACGTCACTCAACTCCCCTTGTAACCGTGCTTGATGCAACTGCAAAACAAACAAAGTAATTGAATCTTTCCTTAGGCACTGATCCACCGCTGCAGTCGCTAATTGCTACTAATGAATTCGATTTTCTGTAACAGAACTCAATAAGGATTGAGTTATTATCCGGGGGGAAAAAATAAAACAAACCAAAACAACTCAACAAATCTTGTTTGCTGTATCAACAACAGGCAAAAAACAGAAAGGTTAATGGTGTTGACTCCTTCCATCTTCTATTAGCTACTAGCATGTCTAGATCTCGGGGGCAGGGTGGTTAGTGGTTAGCACGTTCGCCTCACACCGCCAGGGTCCGGGTTCGATTCCCGTCTTGGCCATGTGTGTGTGGAGTTTGCATGTTCTCTCCGTGGGGTTTTCTCCGGGTTCTCCGGTTTCCTCCCGGTCCAAAAACATGCACGGTAGATTGATTGGCACCTTGGAAAATTGTCCCTAGTGTATGAATGTGTGTGTGATTGTGAGTGTGTGTGTGTGTGTGCCCTGCGATGGGTTGGCATTCCATCCAGGAGGTATCCTGCCTTAATGCACCTAGTCGCCTGAGATAGGCACAGGTTCCCCGTGACCCGAGAGAAGATCGGATATAGCCGTAGAAGATGAATGCATGACTGAATGAATGTCTAGATCTCAGTTTCTTAATATTACATACTTAGTACTTGATAGTACTTGATTCCTTTTATCTGAAAAACATTGTGTATCCGATTGTATGGATGCAATATGTTAACAATAAAGATTGATAGTGATGACATGGTGATGTTATTAATATAAGAAACATTTTAAAGATTTGAAAAGTATTTTAATAGGAGACCAGCACTCAGGTATCACTTTTCGTTATAAACGTACAACAGCACGATTTTAGTGTTGGATTCATAAGAGACATAAGGTTAAAGTTTCCAGGTTGTATAGAAATGGCATTGTTAGAGTTGTTGTGTTTTTGTGTTTAAAGCAGTAATGTTTATGCTTTTGTTGTTGGATCTGTTGCAGTATTTTTTCTGTCCTTTCTGTCATCAGTAAGATTTTAGAGGACAGAAGGATGTCTCTGAGTGGGGCACATGTCTGTCCCACTCATAGAGACACCCATATGTCCCACTCAGAGGCACACCAATAAGTCTTACTCAGAGATACCCTATCTATCCTATTCAGAGACACCCTATCTGTCCCACTCACAGACACATCCATCTGATCTAATCAGAGACACCCATATGTCCCACTCAGAGACACATCTATATGTCCCACTCTCAGACATCCATCTGTCCCACTCAGAGACATCAATTTGTCCCACTCAGAGACACCCCAGCTAACTCACACACACACACACACAGTACTGTGCAAAAGTTTTAGGCAGGTGTAAAAAATGCTGTAAACATTTATACACATAACCATTTTCCCCATTCAATTACATGCCCGTTTGCACCACTCTGACACACACACACACACACACACATGTTTCTAATTCTACCTACAAACTGACAGAACTTAACATCTGAGGATTATGTAAAAAAAATATTAAGAAGAATAGGAAGTAAACAAAGGGGAAGAAGAAGGTACAGCCCCACCTGTACATGTTGTCCTCTACATTCATGCCCCTGGACAACTTCAGAGAAAAATGCTAATTGCATGACTGCATCTAATTGGTTATTTTCTATCCTCCTTCTCCATGTTTCCCTCTCCTCTCCTCACCCTCCCCATCCCAGAATGGAAACATGGTCATGTGTGTCTTGCTCTATTTTACATAACCTCGATTTTACATACAGGGTGCAGGAGCCGTCCTCACACCAACTTTTGTATGAATGTGTGTTTGACACTATGAACACTATGAACATGCTGCTCATTCTGTCATGCTGCAAACCATCAAAAGTGTCAAATAGAATCATTGGAATTAGAATATTTGAGTCTTAATTACTAATCATTTATCTAAATGATTTAATATATATACATTATATACATTATATATACATATATACATAATATATATACATTTAATATATACATTTATTTAATGGCCAAAGTAGATTATAATAAATAAAACACTGTAGGGTGTCACCCACCTGTTGAAAAAAAAAAAAAAAAACAAAAGGTTCCTCAACGGTTCTTATGTAGTAAAGAGATTCTACTTGAAATCACAAGAATAGATTTCTTAGGGACTTAGATTGCTTGTGAAGTGGATCTGCTGAAAAATACATACATTGGTCGTTCAAAGTTTACAGGCTTCACATGGAACTACAGAAAAAAGTACCTCAAGTGATTTTGCTTAGAAACTCTGTTTCTAAGCAAAAAAAAAATCTATATAGGTGCTAAAATTATACACATTTCTCTCATAATCGTTCCCTTTAATACAATTATTGAATTAGTTAATATATATTTTACTCTGGGGATAATTCTTTTAATATTAATTTCTTGTTCATTCATTAATTTCTTTGCTAATTTCAACGTTACAATGTTTTAATTGTAAAATATGGGACGTGGCTCCTTTAAGAATCCTGTTCCAGTTGCCTTTCCATATAAACTGCATTCCCAAAAGAAAAATACGCTTTATTGAGTAATACGGATTTGGGAATGCGATGCGCTTGCGTAAGGTTCCATATGGTGATATACTCTAATATAGTGAAGAGATCATACCTGTTGTGAATGCGCAGTTAGTAGCTAGTTTTGTTCTTTGTTATTCATTCATTCACCAACACAAAGCAGAGTGAAGGAGCAGATCACTCACAAATTAGTGCCATTAAAGTGAATTTGCATAACTCGTTAATAACGCCCTTATATATGTATATGCTATAATATATTTAGAAAAAAAACCTTATGAGATTTCCAAATCATTGTGTTCTGATTTTATTTATAGTTTGAAATTGGGTTTGTATAAACACAGAAATTGGGTGTTAGAGAGTCATTTGCTTGGAGGTGCTTGAAAGAAATGGAAAAGGGGATTCCATTACGACAAATGACAAGGGACAAATGTACCTTAATGGTTTATCATCAAAACCACAATTAAGATTCTTCAGGGTTCGTTGCTTTCCAAGGACTTTCCACCAATGAAAAATGTTTCCTTGATGTAATGGTGTATTGCTTTGTTGAATCCTTGTATGATTAGAACTCCTGTTGTTATTTGTCCTCTTGGGGACAACCTGAAAATATTTAAAGCTACTACCAGGTTCTGTTTTCAGTCTGCATGACCCGGGTCTTGCTCTTTCTTTGACACTTATGTGTGAGATGGGATGTGACGGAAAGCTGGCGTAGTTAGTAAAAACTCTGACAAAACAAACACTGGGTTTGTCCTTCCAAACACCATCTTATACACATTGAAACTTGATGCACTCTCCTCCAGAATTAAAGAAGATAACAGAAATCGACAGAGGTTGTAGCGAGCCAGGAAGGGAGGGACACTTTGATTAGAGACAGAGTTGAAGCAAGCTGAAGGGCGCCTACAGCAAAGACAGAACGACCCAGTTACTAAACACGGCCAGCCTGAGAATGAACACAGGAAGGACAAAAGCAGGGGAAGATAAATGACAGAGAGAGACAGAAAGGAAAAGCCCTTCTGAGACAAGCGCACTGTGCTAATTTCTCCACCCCGAGTGACTTTGTACCCCACTGTCCCCTAAAACAAAGGAGGGAAAAAAAGGTGGACTTCAAGTTTATTCAAAAATGCACGCTACAAGTTTACAGGCGTCAGTCTTGTTGCAGATGATGCTGGAGCTCCAGCTGCTGCTGAACAGCTGGACATCTTCTACACTAATTAGGAGGAGTGTGTGCATAGAACTAAGTGTATGTTCATAGATGTTGTAGTTAAAAGAGCTGATTAAAATCAGCTGTGTGTGTCATATGGGGAAGGCTGGGCTTCACTGCATGCTAGTGAGCAATGAAAGGTGAGAGACCAGTGGGGAGAATGTTTAGTGAAGACGTTTACTCCATCATGCTAGTGATCTGATTTCATCATCAGAAGCAACATATAGTCATGGACTGTGTTTCAAAGCACTAACTAATATGGTTAATAATAGGCTACTGTGAATGTCCATAGGAATATTATTTAGTGTGTGAGAATAATGTGATCAGTGATTGTGTTTCAGTGACTTGTGATTGGTTCCTTGGACAATAACATGTATATATATATATATATATATATATATATATATATATATTATATATATATAGATTATAGAGATAATGATATATACAATCCTTACACTTTAGCTGCGCATTCACAACAGGTATGAGCTCCTAATATATTCCTTTGTGTTCTTCCACTTCACATTTCTTCCTGAATGTAACTTTTGTGCTTTCCATTCTAACTATAACAGGACAAAAAAAAAACGCTAGAGTCTAATGCTTAATAACAATACAAATGTGCATTATTAGTCGTGTGGCCAATAGTCCTTCATGAATATTAATCACAACTGCTTCAAGGAGATGAGTGTGTTCTATGTACTTTTCCATAACCATGTTTGATTATATAGATATATATATATATATATATATATATATATATATATATATATATATATATATATATATATATATACACAATCTTTACACCTTACTAGCTGCGCATTCACAACAGGTATGAGCTCCTCACCATATTACTGCATGGAACCTACAATGTATAACCAGTTTATATGGAAAGCAACCAAAACGGGAACAGAATTCTTAAATTTGTAATGTCCAATTTGAAATAAACATTAAACAATTAATAATTTGATTAAAGGAAGAGCGTTTGAGTGAAATTCATATATTAATAACATTAGACATTAGAAACAAAAAATGCGATTACTCAAGAGTTAACTCATGTAATCATGCAGTTAATCATGATTAAATATTTTAACCTATTTTTAAGCCCGAATGTATATATATATATATATTATATATATATATATATATATTATATATATTATCATTTATAGCCAACCCCCATGGAATGCCAACCCCATCGCAGGGCACACACACACACTCACATTCACACACACATTCATACACTAGGGACAATTTTCCAAGGTGCCAATCAACCTACCGTGCATGTTTTTGGACCGGGGGATAGGAAACCGGAGAACCCGGAGAAAAAACCCCTGAGGCACGGGGAGAACATGCAAACTCCACACACACATGGCCGAGACGGGAATCGAACCCGGATCCTGGAGGTGTGAGGCGAACGTGCTAACCACTAAGCCACCGTGCCCCCTATATATATATGTGTGTGGTGTTGTGTGTGTGTGTGTGTGTGTGTGTAGGGTGTGTGTGTGTGTGTGTGTGTGTGTGTGTGTGTGTGTGTGTGTGTGTGTGTGTGTGTGTGTGTGTGTGTGTGTGTGTGTGTGTGTGTGTGTGTGTGTGTGTGTGTGTGTGTGTGTGTGTGTGTGTGTATGTGTCTGTGTCTGTGTTGTGTAACCACTAGTGGGCCCTTAACCCTAAACTGCTCAGTCGCTCTGGATATGTGTGTCTGCCAAAAAACAACCATTAGGTTTGCCCAAATCAGTGCATTTCTGGTGCTGGTCCCAAGCCCAGCTAAATGGGTTGGGCATCCAGTGTAAAACATGTGCCAATCCAAATATCTGGATCAAACTGCTATGGCAACATCTAATGGAAGCCCACGAAAGAGGAAGAAGAGGAAGAAGATTGTTATGTTTTAAGTACAGATGCCAAAGTATAATTAAAAAAAGGAAGTAAACAGAAGGAAACTGTGTGAGTTGTTTGGATCAAATTGTCTCTCTGTGTGTCATTTGCATGAAGAAATCATTATTGGTTTTAGGGCAGGCAGTGATTGGTTATTGGGAGCACTGGTGGCCATTAATTGGTTATTGAGATCAATAGGAGCCTGTGATTGGTTTAATGGGTAGCCAATAATGAATTTTTATGGAATAATTTCCTTCAAATTGCTTACTACTGTAGTACTACTGTAGTAAACCACAGGTGGCAAATCGTCCGTGCTGAGCAGTGATTAGTAATAATACTGAGCAATGATTTGTTTTGGATTTGGATTTGTAATTGGGATGGTCAGTGACAAAATATTTTCAAGAACATTGGTAATAATAAAGACCAGTAATGGTTTATTTAAAAAAAAAAAAACAAGTTATGCACTGATGGTGAGTAAACCTTACATTCTATATTAAGCAGATGCTGTGTCAAGTTCAGGACAGTCCCTGGCTTCACAAGCTTTGTTGCTAATGTGGCCTAAATAGAAAAATCCTGAAGCCTTCTTGAGGCCTCTATACACCGGAGATAAAGGTGAAAGGTGTCACCGTGTACTTTGGAAGTGATTCAATTTCTCCCAGGATTTACTATTTATACACGTTAATAAACAGTTTACATGAGCACAGTGAATATATGTTCATTCTGATACATCAAAATGCCTAGTGGCCATGATGGATCAGTCCAATCGCTGCTTAACCTAATGCAATTTCCCCGCTTGCATCACCACAGTGTCATTCAAAAGTATATTCCCGGTGCCTTAGAATGACATTTAAAGCAAGAATGTGAGGATTTGTGCATAAATGAGTGAGAGTAATTTTTTATTGGCTTTGGGTTGTAAATTTTCACATTTACAGTTATGTTTTACTCAAAAATATACATAAAAGTATATATAGAAATCTTTCTAACATTCCTTGGATATGGATATGAATTTCAATGTGCCGTATGAAAAAAGCACATTTCAATAGTATCAAACACATTTCTTTCCCTTTTCTAATTGTTTCTCTCAAATTAATGGTCGATTTCCAATTAGCATGAAGAAATCAACAGTTTAGCATGGCCGTATCCCAAACTCATCACTCCCTACTGATACACACACACACACACACACACACACACACACACACACACACACACACACACATATATACATATATATATATATATATATATATATATATATATATATATATTTATTTATACATATTAGCCAAGAATTAAGACTTAGCATGTTTTCTTTTATTCTCAGTGAAAAGGACATACAAGAGCAAGATCACAGCAGCTCTACAGTACATGCTGCCTGGATTAATCTCCCCCTATTTAGGGCATGTAGCTATAAAAATGCTAAAATGTCCTGCAAGAGAAGTGCAGTGGGAATAAGTGCGCTTTCTATTGGCCGTGCTAAATATAGAGAAGTCTGAGGGCCCTTATTAACCTGCTAAATGAGGCTAACTCACACACACACACACACACACACACACACACACACACACACACACACACACACATTGCTCGGAGATGTTGAACAGAAGTTGAGTAGGGAAAACAAGAAAACCGCCGTATCTTTCAAAAGTCTTTCGTCTGTTTTTGACAAAAGTAAATGCAGTCACTCCAGCTATACAGACACAGAGGGTGTAAAGCAAAGCTAAAATAAAACGTAACTTTACCCAAAGCTTAAATGGAATAAGCGGGACTTTTTTTTCTTTCCTTCTCTAGCGCCACTGTTAGTTTATATCCCAGGATGTTAGTCACTACTGAATTAGCTCTTCGTGCACATCTGGTGTATTGCGATCTATTAGTCAGGCGCTGCATGCATTTACCAAACTGGGTTTTGAATCATCTGCTCGTTTGAAGTTCCGAAAAGCCACGTGTTTAGCCGCAGGTTTAGCGCATTAGCTTGTGTCAGTGCATTTGCTCTGTTTTTAATTACTTTGACTCGATGCGCAATAAAGCCAAGCGGAATTCTTGGCTCAAGTGACAAGTCCGGGTGCTTTCCAGCTTAGCATTTTTTTCCCCCGAAGAAAAAGCTTTTAAAGTGTACCGCTGCATGTGTGTGTGTGTGTGTGTGTGTGTGTGTGTGTGTGTGTGTGTGTGTGTGTGTGTGTTCTAAAATTTTGACATTCGGGAAAGTGTTGAGCGACTAAGCAGTGGTTCCATTTCCCCCAAATTTTAGAACACGGGAAAGTGTTGAGCGACTCAAGCTGTTGCAACATTTCCCCCAAAAAACACAAAGAAGAAAACTGCATGTTAACAAGTGAAACAACCTTTTCTCTTGTGACTTTCTTTTCCACCTACTAGTAATGAATCTAGTTAACATTTAATTGTTAATAATTACTCAATAAGAGGGGCACGGTGACTTAGTGGTTAGCACGTTTGCCTCCATAGTCAGGGTTCGATTCTGCCATGTGTGTGTGTAGTTTGCATGTTCTCCCCGTGCCTCAGGGTTTTTTTCTCTGGGTTCTCTGGTTTCCTCCCGGTCCAAAAACATGCATGGTAGGTTGATTGGGACCTTGGAAAAATTGTCCCTAGGGTATGAATGTGTGTGTGTGTGTATGTGTGTGTGTGTGTGCCCTGTGATGGGTTGGCATTCCATACAGGGTGTATCCTGCCTTAATGCCCATAGACGCCTGAGATAGGCACAGACTCCCCGTGACCCGAGGGAAGATCAGATAAAGCGGTAGAAGATGAATAATTACTCAATATCGAATGGCAAGGCTTCAGATGAACAATTAGCAAACAATTAGTGCTTGTTTTTCATATTGGAGTAATAATAACGATGATAATAATAATAATAATAATAATATTAATAATATTACTGCAATAGGAATTCTGTCATTATGAGTAAGAAACCCTGATTTGAACGGAATGACGAACACATAATAAAGGAAAGGGTAAACAGAGTGCAGGGGCTGCAATGATGATGGTAATTAGATTTGTGTGTATAATTGTCATGAGCAGCTGTTTCCTTTATTGATCTGATTAGCATTAACAGTGTTATTGTCCTCTATAACGGAGTGCGGCTCGATTAAAATGGGAGTTGTTTCATGTTTTCGTTTCATTTGAATCAGAAAGAATTAAGATATATATATATTTTTGGGGGGGTTATTATTTATCCTTTTTTGTGTTGTGTTGTGTGGATTTCTGATGCACTGTTCTTTCAAACTTGAAAAAAAAGCCATTGAGTTTACATCAGAGTTGGGAAGCACAAATACTTTATTACTCTACTTAAGTGGGATCAGTACTTTAATATTTATATTATCAGACCGAATTTTACTTTCACACACTACATATATCTGTATTTTCTATTTCTTACATTTTCAAACTCATTACTTATATACAATGTTTGTGAGCCGTTTTCAGCCCATAAAACTCTTTCTTGTCTGTATAGTTGTACAGCATTTGTGTAACGGTCGGGTCGCGCTGCACAGACACACAGAGATTCGGGATTCAAAAACAAAGGAATTTATTTAAACAAACAAACAGAACTGAGGAGACGCCGCTCAAAGGAGCGGCCAGATAGGATAGGGAGCCTTGCGCGCTGCGCGCCGTGGTCACTGGAGGACCGGAGAGCTGGAGCGGACTTGGAAGTCCGGGGAATCTTGAGCAGGAGCGGGTGCGGACTTGGAATCCGGAATCTGGAGCAGACAGGACAATGGAACAGACAAAAGGTTAGACATAAATAAATGAGAACGGAGTCCGCGACACTACGTAAGGGTTACGAGCCCGGACGGGGAATGAAGGGAGAGCCGGGCTATGTAAAGGGAGATGGAGAGGGAGAGGATCAGGAACACCTGAGGCTGATTAGTGTGAGTGTGTGGGGAAAGAGCAGGGAAGAGCGAGGAGAGAACAGGTGAGGCTGATTTGTGTGTTTGTGTGTGTGTGTGTGTGTGTGTGTGTGTGGAAAGAGCAGGGAGGAGCGAGGAGAGAGAGAGAACCGTGACAATTTGGAAGGCTCTCTTATCCAGAGCAATTGAGGCTTAAGGGCCTTGCTGAAGGGCCCACAAGTAGTAGCTTGGTGGTGGTGGTGGGGTTTGAACCCTTGATCTTCCAGTCCAGAGGTCATCTCCTTAACCACTGGGCTACCACCTCCCCCGTTTTTTTACCAATGGTTTATAATTTCCTGGGTATCACTCATCACAGATGTAAAACTCTAACAACGAGTAAGGCAGAAGGCAACAAGACGTCTGACTGATGTGGATGAGACAAAGGGAGTCCGTGACGTAAACATTCCTGATCATCATCATTTTTTCTCTGCTTTTGTTCTACACCCCGTTCCACGTTATTATGCAAATGTCGTTTTTTTCTCTCTTTTTCTCAAATAATCTATAAAAATTATTTTCAAGTCATCAAACGTTAAATTATAACTCGACTGAAAAAAAAGTTAATAAATGGTGTCCAGTAAAGTATAATAATGTTAATAAATTACATTTGCATAATAATATATAACGCTGTGTATATGCTGGAAGTTCAGCCTGCATTCATTCGTTAGGTAAAAAAAAGTTTTGTATTAATATAATAATATGATGTGAGGTCCAGTTACCAGCCTGAAACCAAAACAATGTAGTAAAACATATATTTTTTTTTTACTTATGTCTTGACATAATCTTGAGTAAAAAAAAAAGTATAAAAAAATAGTAATAGTTAAAAAAGTCTTTTAAAATGTTAGCATCCGTACTTCTAATTAACTAAAGTCTCTTCTTGCCGTGTAAAAAAAAATAGTGTCAAACGACAAAAAGTAATTTTATCTCCAGAGTGACGAAAAGCTCGAAATCTGTCATTTTTGTAAGAGATTTGACAGTGAAAATGGAGTCATTAAAAAATAATGTCTGTCTGATATTTAAAGGAAGATAACGTCTCCTTGTACATCCTTTAGATTACAAAGGGAACTAAATATACATTCGTATTTGAGATAGAAGGAAAATGCACATCTGATGAAAATGCAGTATAGCAGGGCTTACATTTAAAATGGACAATTTGATCAAATTTCAAATTTCAAAATTTCAACTATGAAATTTTTACACTACATAAGCCTTTAAAGTGCTGGGATTTAAAATCATAACCTTCTTATCAGAAGCCCAACATCTTGAGCAATGAGTCACTATACTGGGGTGTTAGGACCCACACAGAACACAGGTTAAGCACCCCCTGCTGGCCTCACTAACACCTCTACCAGCAGCAACCTAGTAATCCCAGGTGTTTTCCCATCCAGTATTAATCAGGCTCCTCCCTGCTTAGCTACAGTGGGCAACCAGTCTTGGTCTACAGGGTGATATGGCTGCTGGCAATAAGCTACTTTACTTTTATAAAAGTAATTGAAAAGGTACTTATTACATTTTGAATAGGGTCATTTGTAATCTATTTCAGTTACAAATTAACCCAAAACTGGTGGTCATTATATTGGATCCATTAAAGAAGGCGCAGAAGTCCAAGTGAAATTTATGGACCTGACATTATTCCGTTTGTCATCAAACATATCACACAATTGTACAGGACGCCTATCTATGAAGCAGCACCCGTGTCATTTCCTATTCACTTAAACGCGGAGACCCAAGCCTGTTCCATTTTCATATTCTTACAAGTCATATTTCCATGCAAAATATTATCGAATGCTTGTTAACAAAGACGATCTCGTCTGCACAACACTGCTGTTCCTCTTGAATTGGTTAGGAAGCTGAGTGTCATGATCTGCACGCAGGGTTTACACAACATTAGTGAAAGATTAGCCCACTGGTTTGGTTATGTAAATAAGATGGTGTCTGCTGCTACTCCTCAGATTGAGTGTGTGCATTGTGTGTGGATTGTGTGTGTGTGTGTGTGTGTGTCTCTGCCAGCTGACTGTCGACCTCCTTCACTTCTACAGCTGAGCGCTGTGTAATGGCTTTGAATTCATTAGTTGCCTCAGCTAATTATAACCATTTCAAATAAATTCACTGGTGAACAACAACAACAGCAGCAACAACAATAATAATAATAATTATAACAGTAATAATAATAACAATAACAACAACAGGAAGTAGAAAAAGAAGATGAATTCTTTTCTTTTTTGATATTTGGAAAAATCATACCATTTCAGCACAGTGGACAGCTACATTGTACAAACTTGGGCACAGGCATTTTACACACCATCTCACCATCTCTGTACCTGCCGTGGCTATTATTTTCTTTTGATTAGAAATTTGAATGTTATTTTGTCATTATTCATTTATTCATTCATTCATCTTCTACCGCTATATCCGATCTTCTTTCTCAGGCGTCTATGGGCATTAAGGCAGGATACACCCTACACCATACACCAATGTATTTTGTCATATTCATTATTATGTCTTTTATATTTATGAATCAGTTGGAAATGTGTGTTCCGCACAACATAATGTTTTTTCTTTTTTCTAGAGAGAAGCACCTGGTAGTGAAAAGGACGTGAGGAACTAGTAGAATCGAGAGCGCTATTGTTTTTCTATATAAAGCATGACAAGCAAGAACTTAGTTTTCCTTAAGTAAACTCATTCCCTCATGGTTTTGTGCAGCCATCGAAGGTATGTTTCTTTTTTTGTCGCTTTCCTTTTGTACAATAGACACAATGTGTACTTATGTTTGTATTTTTGTTCATTATGTAGTTTAACGGCGGTTGTAGCATTGGTGGAATGTTTAAAAGGTCAAGTAAACCATCAGTGACAACAAACTATAGTGTGCTTTTATTATATGCATAGGCTTTTACACATAAACACACACACACACACACACACACACACACACAGATTTTCTATCAAAGCCTAATAGAAATATTTTATTTATTTGTTTACATCTCTGGGGAAATAGTTTCTGTAAGGCCTTGTATTGAAGCGAGGGTTCTGTTCAGAAATGTGATTAAATCCGTGCCCTTTGAAGAGGAAGTGTTAAAAGCTGTACTCCTAAACTTGATCTCGCAAAATTTACAGGACTAATAATATATTTTGCATAGCCTGTTAATAAAAAGCTTCCAAATGTCACCAATTGTATTAGCAAGACAGTAATACTTACCACAGATTTAGCATTTTTTTTATTCAACAGGCATTACCGAGCTTTAATATCTAACATTCCAACATCAATGTCATGCTGGAAGAGGTTTAATGCTCCAAGTTTGTGGTATATTCTGGGAAACAAACCATATAGAGTATGGCTAGAAAGTAATAGTTTCTTTGTGTATTATTACCATCCTGAAAATAGACAGTCGAGGAGACGTGAGTGAGTAGGAGTAGACAGGCATCTTTTGGACACTCATTGACTCAAATCAGTTGCATCTTTCGTCTGAAAAAGGCTGGAAAGAAATCGACTCGGTTTCTGTGTACTATTTTGCGTTGTCGAATTTAATAGAAGATGTAGGCATTTGGTTGCCCAAAAGTCAATAAAAGTGTTTTTTTTTTAATAATAAGAATCAGAAATAGCTTTATTACCAAGTATATTTACACACACACACACACACACACCACACACACCACACACACACACACACACACACACACACACACACACAGCGCTCCAGTGCAGAAGAAAGTACAGACATAGATGGGATATAACAAAATAACAAGACTGGAAATAATAATGTACTGTATATAGTTATAGGAATATGTACAGATTGTACATGTATATTATTTACAAGTGTGTGTTTTACAATTGTGCCAAACAGGTTTTGTGTAAAAATTATGTCTCAGTGGACAACTGTATTAAACCTGAAGAAGTCTGGTAGACAATTTTGCAGGGTGCATGTAAGCTTAAGGTACTGAAGCATGTGATTAAGAGAAGACAATCAAGTCAAAGGGAACAAGCGAACAGGGCAGGTGAAATGGGCAAGCAGGATTAAAACGCAGGGAGTGTAAATAGGTGTTGATGTGTGTGTTTGTGTGGCGCGTAATATTCTCTTGGCTGCTCTTCTGCGTTGTGAATCCAGAGCAACAGGAGGAACCAAATCTCGGAGTCAGCGAGGTGAGTCAAATGATTCGGAACAGACCAGCAAGGCGCGGAAACGAGGCGTTTTTTGACGTCGGGGTCTGTTGTTTGATTGGACGGAGCGCGCAGATGGAGGGGCGTCTGGTGTGAGAGGTGGGTGGGGTAATGGGGGAAAAATAGGCGTGAAGAAAAGGTAGAAAGGGAAGAAAGAGACCCGAGGAGAGAGGAAGGGAGGGAGGGTATGGAGGGAGGGAGAGAAAGGGAAGGCGTCTCGTCTCCTCTCCTCCTTCGGGGCGCGCGCGCGCGCGTGTGTGTGCGTGCGTGTGTGCGTGCGTGTGTATGGATGACCACCTGAGTCTCCTGAGCTCTCCACCGCCTTCCGCATCCAGACACCGGGCCGACGGCACGCAGGTGAACCGCGGCTACACCGACACGATGACGGTGGTGGCGTGCGGCGGCGAGAGCAATACGGAGGAGCCCGCGCCCGAGCGCTACGAGCCCCAGCGCGAGTGCTGCGAGCGCGTGGTGATCAACATCTCCGGGCTGCGCTTCGAGACGCAGCTCAAGACGCTCGCGCAGTTCCCGCAAACTCTCCTCGGCGACCCGAAGAAGCGGATGCGCTACTTCGACCCGCTGCGCAACGAGTACTTCTTCGACCGCAACCGACCGAGCTTCGACGCCATCCTGTACTACTATCAGTCCGGCGGGCGCATCCGGAGACCCGTCAACGTTCCCATCGACATCTTCTCCGAGGAGATCCGCTTCTATGAGCTCGGCGAGGAAGCGATGGAGAAGTTCCGCGAGGATGAGGGCTTCATTAAAGAAGAAGAGCGTCCCTTGCCGGCTTGCGAGTTCCAGAGGCAGGTGTGGCTCCTGTTCGAATATCCTGAAAGTTCAGGTCCGGCGCGCGCCATTGCCATTGTCTCGGTGCTCGTCATCCTGATCTCCATCGTCATATTTTGCTTGGAGACGCTCCCGGAGTTCAGAGAGGACGACGGCCGGGAGCCCGCCGTCACCGCCCCCATGTTGAACAACTCCACCAGCGCGGTGCTCCCGAGTCCCTTCTCGGACCCTTTCTTCGTCGTGGAGACTCTGTGCATCATCTGGTTCTCGTTCGAGCTCCTGGTGCGCTTCTTCGCGTGCCCGAGCAAGGCGACGTTCTCCAAGAACATCATGAACATCATTGACATCGTGGCCATCATTCCGTACTTCATCACGCTCGGGACTGAGCTCGCCGAGCGCCAGGGGAACGGCCAGCAGGCTATGAGTTTAGCCATCCTGCGAGTGATCCGGTTAGTGCGCGTCTTCAGGATCTTCAAGCTCTCACGCCACTCCAAAGGCCTTCAGATTCTGGGGCAGACCCTCAAGGCGAGCATGCGGGAACTGGGCTTGCTGATCTTCTTCCTGTTCATCGGCGTCATCCTGTTCTCCAGCGCGGTTTACTTCGCTGAAGCGGACGACCCAGACTCGGGCTTCAACAGCATCCCGGATGCCTTCTGGTGGGCCGTAGTGACCATGACAACTGTCGGCTACGGAGACATGCACCCGGTGACTATCGGGGGCAAAATCGTTGGGTCGCTGTGCGCCATCGCTGGTGTCCTGACCATCGCGCTCCCAGTCCCGGTCATCGTCTCGAACTTCAACTACTTCTACCATCGGGAGACTGAAGGAGAGGAGCAGGCGCAGTACCTCCACGTCGCCAGCTGCCAGCCCCTGTCGTCCTCGTCCGAGGAGCTGAAGAAGACGCGCTGCTCGTCCTCGTCGTCTCTCAGCCGATCCGAGTACATGGTGATTGAAGAAGGAGCATTCACCCAACCCAACTTCCCGTCTCAGAACAACCAGAACTGCGTGCATATCAAAAAGATCTTCACGGACGTCTAAGACCGTCTTTTTCCGTAGCAGACTAGAATCACAGTGATCATCCTCCTCGAGTCGGGTGTGAAAGGTTAGACATGAACTGCGAACCTCCATTTCACGCTGGACAGGTGAGGAGAGACGGCGAATGCCCCCCTCACACACACACCCTTCTCCATGCGTCCATGCACTCGTCCATCGTCTATCAGTGTTCAACTCGGTAGGAGACGCTAAAAATGGACAATCGCTAATTGCCGTCAATTAATAATTAGTATTAATTTAAGCATACGTGATATGTAAGCTACTTGCAGTTTTAATCCGTTTCTCTGCATGAACACTCCAGAGATAGATAGATACAGAGAGAGAGAGAAAGAGAGAGACGCTCAGTCTGGAGTTTACAATCCTAAAAGTCTCATTATAATAATGGACTTGCATTAATCTGGGTTATTTCCCATTTATTGTCTTGTGTGTTACCAGTATTTCATTTCAGTGTAATAATGAACACAGACATTACGTGTGCGTAATTGACACCACGGTTGCGCACAGGCACACACACACACACACACACACACGCGCGCGCTCGCGCGCTCGCGTGCACTTGCGAAGGACACGGGAAAGAGATACAGGATAAAGAGGAAGGATAAGAGACAGCATCCATGCTCTCTCCTGGAATGAAGGAGTCTCCATAGTGACGCCAGTTTCCCTAGTAACCCGCTGCTGTTTCCATGGCATCCGGATCGGTTTCAAGGGCGAGTCTCCAGATGGCTGTGCCATGAATGAATAAAAGGACGCACAATGGAGTAAACAAACATGCAACAGGCGTCTACGCGCTCCGGGAGACGGAGCGCAGCGAGCAAGGACGTCTCGACTAGGAGAAACGTTTCTAGCCGCCGGAAGAGGAGACACGGTGACGGTGCGAAGGCAGAGCGGAGTTGTGAATGAACACACGCGCACGCACACACACTCTCGTCCGTCCTGACGGAGTGTGAACGCACAGGTGGGTGGATGAGGTTTTCTTAACTTGGGCTCTATTTGGCAAATGAGAAGGGTTTTAAGTGATTCTAATCTTCCTATTTGTGACTCAATTTTAATGTAGAAGAAAACACTGGGCAGAGAAACCTTTACAAAATATTAGACACGTACTGACATAAAGTATAAAAAAACACTATATTAGAAGTGGTTTTAATATTAATACTGTTCTAAAGCTAGTTACTACTATACTAGAAGTAGTAGAACTATTCTAAAAGTTAATACTAATCAAGTTAGTACGTTTCTACTAGTTGTGTAGTTAGTACTATTCTAGTAGTCAGTTGCATGACTTATTTTTGTGTAAACTAAAATTAAAACCAATATATTTTTTTCCTAGATCTGGACAAACCTGCTTGTTTATTTCTTTATCTTAATTTTGTACTCTTTAAATTGTTCTTTAATTTATTATTATTATTATTATTATTATTATTATTATTAAATGCCTGTGTGATAGTGTATTTTTAATTGTGGATTTTCCCTTTAACCCCGTGTCGCCTGAATTTATTTACAATCATGTCAAACAAATTAATTATAATTGCAATAATTAATGCCTCTGTTATGATCTGTGGTACGTCTCAAATATGCATCAACAGGCATTGGAGGAGTCGTACGTTAAATTCGGACTGCAAGCAGTTTGATGCGACAATTTTGCGACAGTCGTTTACAAGGGGTTAAGAACTAGCAGTGTTGGGAAAGTTAGTTTGGAAGATTACAAATGATCCTATTCAAAAAGGTAAGGTAATAAGTAGTGCAACTTATCAATTACTTTATAATAGTAAAGTAAACTGATTACATTTGATTACTTTTTGATTACTTTCATTTGTCCACTACTTTTATTATTATTATTATTATTATTATTATTATTAGTAGTAGTAGTAGTAGTAGTAGTAGTAGTAGTAGTAGTAGTAATAATGATTGGTAGCGTGTCCACTAGTATTTGTAATAGTAGTAATAGTAGTATATTTATTTACATTTTAATTTTTAAAAATAGATTTTAAAAGTAAAAAAGGATTTAATAACAAACCATTCTAAGTGTAAAAAGAGTTTTATGTAAGTCCTAAAAGGACCTCCATTGTAATATTTTATTCTTTTTTATCTTCTCGTGATCACAACTTAATTTTCTCAACATTATTACCTTTATTTGGAATATATGTGGAAAAGTAATTACTGGTCGCGAGGAAAAAATGCTTAAGTCGAGCACAAGATAACAAATCGTGTTATGTCAATCATTTTCGATCACAAGGAAAAAAAAAAAAAGAAAGAAAAAAAAAAATATAATATATATATATATATATATATATATATATAAATAAAATCTGGAATAAGAAACACACTTACAGACATTTATAGAGAAAGACAGACAATAAGAAACTTTAGTAGTAGTTGTGTTCGGCTGATCGAATCTAGTTTGGAAGCGTTGCCCCTTTTCTGTTGGGAGGTTATGGAGATTTCCAGTGTCCAACCAAAGCATTACAGCTATGTTTGGTCCAGACACTGGGTTTTGACCCAGTAAGCGGTCGTGGAAGAGTTGCGGGGTGACACACGAAAATATGTTGGAAATGCCTGTGTGATCATATATTTTTAGCACAGGGACACCGTGGCTTAGTGGTTAGCACGTTTGCCTCACACCACCAGGATCCGGGTTCAATTCCCGTCTCGAACATCTTTGCATGTTCTCCCCGTGCCTCAGGTTTTTTTCTCTGGGTTCTCCGGTTTCACCGGTCCAAAAACATGCACGGTAGGTTGATTGGCATCTTGCAATATTGTCCCTAGTGTATGTATGTGTGTGTGTGTGTGTCCCCTGCGATGGGTTGGCATCAGGAATCATCAGGATTCCATACAGGTTCCCCGTGACCCGAGGGAAGATCGGATCGATTATAGCGGTATGTAGAAGATGAATGAATGAATGATTTCCCTTTAACTCCTTGTTGACTGAATTTATTTAAAATCATATAAAACAAATGAATTATGTGTGTTTTTGCTTCCAAGCAGATAGTATAATTGAAATAATTAATGCCTCCAATATGGCATTGGAGGAAGCCGTATATTAAATTGGGCCTGGAAGCAGTTTGATGCGACAATTGTTTACAAGGGGTTAAGAACCAGCAGTGTTGGGAAGGTTACTATTACAGATTACAAATGACCCTATTCAAAATTTAATAAGTAGTGTAACGTTATTATATTAAAGTAACTGATTACATTTGATTAGTTTTTGATTACTTCAATTTGTCCACTAGGTGGCACTTTAAGTTAATAGTCTAAGGAATAAATGTTCAATCCTCAGGAATGTCTTGTATTTTTTTAAATTAATGCATCCGAATCAGATTGTTGACGCAAGGTCTTGGGAGGGGGTGGGGGGCTTGGGGGTAGCTTCCGATGATATTTTTACAGCAGGGTTGGGGAGGATTTGTTGTACATGCTTGTTATGCTTGGCCGTATTTTCTCGTCGGGTTTATCCCTGCACATACTCCGAGACCGAGAGCGCCACTGCCACCCACTGTAGGGGATGTGAAATTATACTTTATTCTAGTACGGAAAAAAACATTCCCCGGGGTCACACACACCCCCTTCCTAGCATTGTGCCATGCCCCATTATTTGAGGACCACTGCACTTGTCTAAAGCACTGATTTTACATGAAATTGTTCAGATGTAACCCTATTTGTAATCTTTAACAATTTCAGAAGTAAGGGCCCGGTATGGGCGCAGGCTTTCATTGCATCCAATCAAGGGCCACACCTGACCAGTCATGATAAGGCTCATTAGTTAGATTTTGGTGTGGATTACTTGGTTGGGCTGAAAACCTGCACCCACACAGACCCTGGACATTGCTGTTTTAAGCCTATGATAAACAGGCAGAATGTTTCTTTATATGCTTAAACATTAATATAAAAAATAAATAAAGGAGTAAATAAATGGCTAGTCCCCTGACTTATGATGTAGAATCATCTCCAGCAAATAACTGTCGTAAAACTGAGAAATTTCGCATTTCTGTAATGTATAAAGTTTACAGTATATTACTTTCCTTGAGTGGAGGGCGGAGTCAGATAAAAAAAAATGTAGCTAATGATACTAATCAGTGTGCTTTGTTTTAGTGTCTGGCGACGGCCATTAAAAAAAAGATAGACAGGAGATAAATTTGGGCTTTGTGACGCCATAAACACACTCAATAATAGAAGATCAAAAGATCAAAAATCCCACACTACATTTTCCTGCTGTGCATTAGATATAATTGTACACTTTTTATCGTTATTGTCTTTGTAATAAATATATATATATATATAATATATAAATATATATATATATATATATATATATATATATAATTTTTTTTATATATATAAAGTTTTAAATGGAACTTATTTTAATTAGTTTGAATTAAAATGCAAGTGAGTTGAGATTTCTTACTCACCACCGGCGTATTGTGCAACTCTTTCCCCTCTCCTGCTGTTCGTGTTTGCAAAACACTACACTGTGCATGTAACATTCTCTGTGTCGCATTTCCCCGATAAGCTTAATTGCGCTCTGCTAATTGCGCATAATTGCCCACAGTGAAGTGTGAAAATTGACAAGGACTTTCCTGATAACACCCCTGTGCTTTCAGTATGTTTTCGATTGTCTTAGTGCAGGTGTGTGAGTAGAGGTGTGTTAGTTTGCATTCATGAAGCTGTATTTAGTGTATGTAAGTGCAGTTGTGTTAGTGTGCATTCATGCAGTTGTATTAGTGTGTGCAAGTGGAGGTGTGTTAGTGTGCATTCATGAAGCTGTATTATAGTGTATGCAAGTGCAGGTGTGTTCGTACATGTGTGTTAGTGTTTGCAAGTGCAGGTGTGTTAGTACATGTGTGTTAGTGTATGCAGGTGCAGGTGTGTTAGTGTGCATTCACGCAGCTGTATTAGTGTATGCACGTGCAGGTGTGTTAGTACATGTGTGTCAGGGTATATCCATGCAGTTGTATTAGTACGTGTGTGTTAGTGTATGTAAGTTCTGGTGTGTAAGTACATGTGTGTTAGTGTATGCAAGTGCAGGTGTGTTCATACATGTGTGTTAATGTGAGTTTAGTGCAGGTATATTTTTCATGCATTTGTGTTAGATTGTGTAAATGCAGGTGTGTTTGTGTGTATCTGTGCAGCTGTATTATTGTGTGTAAGGGCAGGTGTGTTAGTACATGTGTGTTAATGTGTGTTTAGTGCAGGTATATTTTTCATGCAGTTTTGTTAGTTTGTGTAAATATATGTGTCTTTGTGTGTCTGTGCAGGTGCATTAGTGTGTGTTTGTGCAGTGTGTGTTTGTGTATCAGCATCTGGTAGTATGTGTTAGTGCAGGTATGTTTGTGCACCATCCAGTTGTGTGTGTGTGTGTTAGTTATTATTTAATTACCACGCAACATGTCTTTAACTGAATGTGGTTAACTGAATACTTTTGAATGGAATGTTGTGATTTTGAAATTAAACGTCCACCAAGCTGCACATTCTGGGCCCTTGAGCAAGGCCCTTAACCATCTATTGCTTAGTTGTTGTCATGGTGTTTATTTATTTATTTATTTATTTTTAATTTCGACATTTTCTAATTGATCAGGATCAGTGCAAATACTGGCCTAATAGCACTTATGTGGAAACAATGGGAGATAAGTGGGGGCACAGACTCAAAATAGCGACATCTGGTGGAAATACAGTGTATACACAATTAAAGCAAAAAAAGCTACTGACCTTCTGTAGAAGGATCCTTCAGATCCTGACTGTCTTAGTTGTTCTCTATAGGGGAGTCTGCAAAATGGTAAACACAGCCACATTTTTGTATTATTGTTTATTGGACACCGGTTTCGATTAGATCTGCCCCCGGAAAAGTGCATCTGCATACGCCTGCACTCTTGAAATCCCACTTGTTCTTCATCATTATTTACATTTACATTTAGGGCATTTGGCAGATGCCATTATCCTAAGCATTATCCTCAGTATTACAACTAAGGGTTAAGGGCCTTGCTCAGGGGCCCAGTAGTGGCAGCTTGGACGAGGGATTTGAACCTGCGATCTTTCAGTCCACAGGCCGAAACCACTAATCTTATCACCTCGGTTATTCCTTTCATTATTCCAGCCAAAGACTCAAATTACTGAAACAAATATTTCTCATATATTTTTCTGCCACTTTATTGCTTTCCGGGGTTGTACATGGGATTGTAATTCTTCACCTCTTTTTGAAGACTGCGGTCCGGCTAAAATCAAACCTGGGATGGCGTTTGAGTCAGGGGCATCATTACAGCTTTGGTTTGGGGAACATTGGGAGACGAATGGTGAGGATGAGAGGAAAAGAGGAAGGGTAATGGACATGGTTAAGAAAGACATGCAGGTAGTTGGTTTGAAAGACACAGATGTAGAGGACAGGGTGCAATGGAGGAGGCTGATCAGAAATGGCGCCCCCTATAGGGAGCAGCCGAAACAGGGAGACTTGTTCAACCTTCCACATTAGGCTGCCTCTTGTGCACATCATAAGAGCAGTTTCTCATTGGTTTGAACAAATTGCGAATGCTTTGACACATTTGTTTGATTGATTTTGTTTTGATTGACCCAATTACTTACTTTTGTGAGATGAAATGAGGATTTTAAGGAATCCAATGTGGTGTGCTGTTTGTACTAATTGATGTAGGGAATTTACAGATTTGCAAATGTTAAAAATGATGCTGGAAATGCTTCAAAGCGTCTGAGAAAAGCTGTAAACATCAGGAGGAGCTCGATTTATTTCCACTCACTTCACCTTGAAGCGACTTTGCTGTGAGAGCGAGTGTCTAGACTCGATCTGTGGCTCCACCTTGTGGCTGCATCGGGAAACAACATGCTCTCCCAGAGCAATTTCCAGCAATTTCTTTACTTTCTTTTCTTCATTACATCATGAAAAGTAATGGTAGAAGAAGAAAAGCTTAAATAGATAAATACATAAATACAGCACTCTTCAATAATATATATATAACTAATATATATATATATATATATAATATATATATATATATATATATATATATATATATATATAATGACTGATTTGTTCATTGAGCATCACAGGTTAATATAAACAGGAAATATAATAAAGTAGTTTACCTTTATAATTTACTGACAAGCCATTTTTTATAATATAAATATTTTATGCTATTTATAAAATGATTTAAGAAAACATGTTGCTAACATCAAGGTCCAAAAGATTGCCCGCATTGGGTGCAAATAATTGTGGGACACATATGTAATAATGTGTTTTTGCGATTGTTTAATATCTTTATTTATTTAACCAGGGCGCCAATATTAATAAAAGAAACACGATTGCGTATTTTAGTGGTTTGAAGAGAATGCAAATAGTTTATGTTTTTTTATACATATAAAAAAGTACTACATTATACCCAGTGTAAGCCTTGTTATTAAGAGAAGTAAAGTACACTTTGCACACTTTCAGCTTATTGGTGCTATTTGTCAAAAAGAATTCAGAGTGTGATAAATATAGAAACATTCCCACAGGATAAAAAAAAAAAATGTGAAAAATCCATGGCATGTGCTTGTGAAATCCAGGCCACGTTGCGTTTGCGAACCGTTTCTGCACGACCGATTCCTCTTCTGACTCTTAATGGTCTACCCACTAACATACTCCTTCTACTAAACCTGCCATACAAGAATCGAACTCTGCCCGCCTTAAAAGATTCTCCCAGGAGGCACAGGGGACTTTCGATAATCCTGTGTCTTCTGCATCACTAACTATTTAACCCACTGATTTTTTTTTATTGCATTAAAAAACCAGTTGGTTTTTAATCTGGCTAAACAAATCCTGCAGATTTACAAAAGCTTTCTACTATTAGTGAGTCTAAGGCAGATTTGATGAGTGTTGCTGTGTTGCTGTTTATCAAGTTTTTGTATTTTGAATTGTATTTGTGAGGGATGCACTGGTGCAGAATCGGTTGTTGTCGTTGCTGTTAGACAGTGATGACCCTGTCATTGGCCACTGGCATTGTTTGTAGTAATGGTTGGGTTTGTGGGTAGTAAAGGTTGGGATTGTTGGTGGTAAAGGTTTTGATTGTTGGTGGTAACGTTTGGGATTGTTGGTGGTAAAGGTTAGGATTGTGGGTGGTAATGGTTGGGATTGTTGGTGGTAAAGGTTTTGATTGTTGGTGGTAACGTTTGGGATTGTTGGTGGTAAAGGTTAGGATTGTGGGTGGTAATGGTTGGGATTGTTGGTGGTAATGGTTGTTATTGTTGATGGTAATGGTTGGGATTGTTGGTGGTAAAGGTTGGGATTGTTGGTGGATGGAAATGATAAGATTTATAATACCACTGTGGTTATCACTTTTGTGTTACACTGTGGTGCTGTAGTTCGTAAAGGTTAGTTGTATCAGTATTTAGTAATGGTCAGTATAGTTGGCAAAAAATTTTCATATTGGATGTAATAAATTTTGCCATCGTGGTTTGTTGTGTTGAAGGTAAATTTTCAGTGTTAAATTTTGGCACTTTGGGTTGCCATTATTTGTGACACTTTGGTCAATTGAGCAGAAACAGTAGGTGCAGAGGCAAAATAAATAATATCTAATAGTCACTGTTGTAAGCAATTTGTGACTAATAATTACAGTTGCTTTAGCAAGCGTTCTCTTTAGCAAAAAAAGAACTATTGATGATTGGCACGATTTGGACTCTCTTTTCAAAATCTTGTTGGCAAATGCTCAGGCGCTGCTGCAGCTCGTTTCAGTCAAAAATATGTGTATTCATCTCTAAGATGCAACTTCTTCCTTTCCACAGTCTCTTAAAGGACAGACAAACCCTCCACGATAACTCATATGCCTCTGTGAAATGGAAAATGATCAGTGCACAAGATCAGTGCACTGCAAATCAATCACTATACAAAGTTTATGATAATTACGCATGCCATTCTAAATATGTTTTACTAGTGAATAAATGCTATGTGGAAGTTCCAATTCTTCAATCAAATCAAACCCGTCTGTATTTTATTTTCAGTGCCATGGAACAACCTGGGATTGGAGAGAAGACTTCAGATCATCCGCACCTGTCAAGCTGAGGGATTCACAGACTGTTCCCTCGCTCTTTACGTCCCACTGGAGGAGGTGCCTTCCAATATACCCTAGGCTCTTTTCCTTCAGACTTTTGCCCTTGAGCTTTGGTTCAGATTTTTAGCCTTTTACCAAAATGATTTGCCCATGCTTGGTTAATACATGCTTGCACCTGGCCCTTTTCTTTAGAGTTGTTTTTTTTTCTCCCCCTCAGTATTTGTCCTAAATTTAACTTCTGGCCAAACCTAATCCATGTAATTTAACCTTGCACTTTTGCCTTGTACTTTTGTTCTAGATCTTTGCCCTAGTTTACCCCCCGGGCATTTATTTATTGCATTAGTATATTTTTTGCACTAGCCCTCCCCATCGTTTGCGTCATAGCTGTTGTCTTGGAGTGCGTCTTACAGTATTATTCTATAACTCCTTTTATTAGACATTTGGCCCTGGACTTTTATTCGCTTTAGACTTTTGCCATTGATGCTGAGCCAAGACTTTGTAGCTTTTTGCCCTCGACTTTTTGCACTACAATCCTTCCTTCATCCAGCCATAGCCTTTCCCCCCCTTGTACGTTCTCTCAATTTCAGACTGTTACTTTACGTGTGTGTGTGTTGTTCCTGCTGCTATAAGTGTAAAGCCTTACTAAAGTGCCCCTTCTCGACCTCCAGTCTCTTTGTATGCTGCGGGACGAGGGCAGTTTTCCATCCCTTCACATGTGCTGTCGAGTTGTGATGTCATCACTGACGTGGCTGCATAAAACAGAACGATGTAAACACAGCTGGTTTTTTGTGTGTGTGTTGTGTGTGTGTGTGTGTGTGTGTGTGTGTGTGTGTGTGTGTGTGTGTGTGTGGACGGGCCGAGAATGGCTGCGTATGTATTCCATCGTTCATCAAACACAAATACAAATTAGCACTAGCATAAAAATAGTTTTCTATGTCTAGCCTTGTTGGACGGAGTTTTATGGCTCTGCGTCAGCGATGGAGCTGAGGACGAGGATGTGTTAGTGTTTAATACGTGGTGAAAAAAACAGAAATCAATAACATCGAGGCCTTTACTGTATGATCCGAACGTTATATGCATAAAGAGACAAAGAACAAGCTTCTGGATCTTTCTGTGTCCTTGTGAAAAGTATGAGAGTCGAGCTCAGCTGCAGTGACCCAGTTTACTTCACCTTCAGGTGGACTGCGGTGCTTTTCATTACAGCGGATTGCAGCGACACACACAAACACGTACACACACACATATACATATGCACAAATATATTTTAAAACCTATATGGTGCAGTGTCTTTGGAGCTGTGGAGGGTTTGTTTGTCCTGTATGAGACTGTGGAAAG
This sequence comes from Kryptopterus vitreolus, assembly GCA_030449085.1. Lineage (NCBI taxonomy): Eukaryota > Metazoa > Chordata > Actinopteri > Siluriformes > Siluridae > Kryptopterus > Kryptopterus vitreolus. The sequence continues at coordinate 16,343,022 of JACRUU010000030.1, read as the reverse complement.
GAACATGTTGTAGAGAGAATGATGTGGGTCGTGTGGGTCACACACACACACACACACACACACACACACACACACACACACACACACAAAATTACACACATGAAAAACCAACACAAAAAGAAGTAAAAAAAAAAGGATGTGTATGGTGCAATATCCTTGGAGCTGTGACAGGTTGTGTCTTTTATGAGAGTGTAGAAAAGAACACAGCGCTGTGAGAGTGATGTGGGTCATCAGGCACACACACACACACACTCTTTACACACACACACTCTTTACACACACACACTCTTTACACACACACACTCTTTACACACACACACTCTTTACACACACACACTCTTTACACACACACACACCCACACACCCCACTCTCTCTCTACACACACACACACACACACACACACACACACACACACACACACACACACACACACATCCACACGAACATACAAAAGTCTATGCTGCAGTATCCATGGAACTCTGACAGGATTTTCTGTCTTTGATCTTTCATGAGACTGTTGAACGAAGCACACACACACACACACACACACACACACACACACACACACACACACACACACACACACACACACACACACACACACACACACACAAATCAGTACATCTAACATTGCTAAAACATATCTGAGAGGTTTCAAAAATGGGCCGATATTTCATGTACACTTCATGTACATTTTACCTCAGAAATTTTAGATTTTATTGTCTTATGTTTGTTTTTTTCCTTCAGATTTTAACCCCACGATTGTTTCATGCTACACTTTTTCCCTGGCCTTCTTGTTTGAACATTTATCATTAGCTTAGTAGCTTTAGTTTTTTCAGTTTTTTTTCTACATTATTTTTTGATTACATTTTACTTTTTTAACTGCAACATTTATTACTACCTATTAAACCTATTAAATTTTTATTTAAAGCTTCACTAACCTTTTCATTATTTTAGCATTAGCATTTTATTTTAGCATCCAGATTAGCATGCATTAGCGTTTGCCTTGTCCTTTTGCTTCAGGTTTTCTTTTTTTGTTTTTTTTTTCCTTCATATTTTCCCACTAGCGTTATAGCTTTTGTTTAGTCAAATTTCTTGATTTTATTCAACCATTTTTTAATTTGATTTTCTTCCTTTTTTTCTTTTAACTCTCCTGATCTTTCTTTTTTCTCTCTCTAGCTGTTATTTTCTTCCAACTCCAGCATCTTCGTTTTATCGCCGTCCGCGTATTTGACATCAGAGATGAAACGCAGCGTTTGCTGTAAACCACAGCGATAATGCTGCTGACATATCCATTGCTTACGAAGGTGCTGAGACGAACTGCTAATGCTGCATATTAGCATGTGGAGGATTGTGGTGACTCGTATCTATTGTGTCTCGGATGCAGGGGGGAAAAAAAAACAAAGTCAGGTGTTCTTATGACGGCAATGCTCACTCGCCGGTTTCTATACATAACAATCCCGAGCAAAAGATAGCAATAGCTAAAGATGATTGTGTCAGCTTATCATTAGATATATTGCATGAAGAAATAGAGGACATCAAATGACATTGCTTATCGGTCCTCACATTCATGCTAGTGCGGTGAAATATCTATACTATTAGTAAATATCTATATCCAGAGGTGGAAAGTAATGAATTACATTTACGGGTATTACTGTAACTGAGTAGTTTTTTTTTTGTGTGTACTTCTACTTTTTAACGTAGTTTTTAAAATATGTAACCATTCAAAAATAGTAACGGGTAACTTTTATTCTAGAGGGGCACGGTGACTTAGTGGTTAACATGTTCACCTCGCACCTCCAGGGTCGGGGTTTCGATTCCTGCCTTGGCCATGTGTGTGTGGATTTTGCATGTTCTCCCCGTGCCTCAGGGGTTTTTTCTCCGGGTTCTCCGGTTTCCTCCCGGTCCAAAAACATGCACGGTAGGTTAATTGGCACCTTGGAAAATTGTCTATAGTGTGTGTATGCGATTGTATGTGTGCCCTGTGATGGGTTGGCATTCCATCCAAGGTGTGTTCTGCTTTAATGCCCATAGACGCCTGAGATAGGCACAGGCTCCCCGGAAGATAGGGAAGATAGGATAAAGCGGTAGAAGATGAATGAACTTTTATTCTAAGTAAATTTTTAATGAGCTACTTTTTACTTCTAATTGAATACATTTTTAGACTGGTAACTTGTGCTTGAGTAAAATTTCACGCACAGTACTTTTACTCGAGTACAGAATTTTATTACTCTTTCCACATCTGTCTATATCAATATTAAATATCATTTGAGACCATTTCAAAGCGTGGACAAAAATGTTGCTTCTTTTTTTCATGATCCAGAAAATTATATGAGATTATATCAGACAAGATTCAATTTGTTCCATTGTAGTCGACTATATGAGGATGAATTCATCAAAGTCGTGCAGTGAACAGAAGGCACAAACAACACAAACATATAGGCATACATACACAAATTTCATTCCAAACTGCCTGCATCAATCCTCTCTTCACCCCCCCCCACACCTATCTCCAAGAAAACACAGATGGATGAAACCCACATCCAAGCCTCACACTGAGACTGCACCTGTCATCCTGATCTCAATGATGTCACAGGGTTTTCCTCATACTGACTCATTAGCCTCAGATCCTCCAACTCACAAAATATCATGCTGTCTTTTTTCTTCTTTCTTCCAGAAGGATTTTTCTGCCCCGTCAAATAGTGCCTCGTCCCAGTTTTCCGACGCCCTCGTCTTCTTCCTGCCGGAATTCGATGGAGGAGTAAAAGGCTGAAGCCATGTCCTGGTTTTAGCATTTTGTTTACGTTTAAATTTTTTTGTTTCATCAGTTGGTAAAGAAAATTGGGCCAATGCTGTTTCTAATTGATCTCGGACCCAAAGATAATCTTATGTCTATTTAATACTAACATTTAAGGTCTTGGAATAAACAGGAGATGAAATGGCACTTAAGACATTTTACGTGTGTATCTCATACTTGCATGTGCCTCCAATTTTGGGGAAGGACTAAATACGACTGGAAAAAAAACAGGTGTTGGCTAAACTTTTTTCCAGACAGATAGATATATAGGTAGATGAGAATTAAATGAAATTAAAAGAAGTTGTAAAAATGGTTTAATTTATAAAAAGTGAAACATAATGCTATTTGGTGGTACCCTGTGGTACAAAACCTGTGGTACAAAACGTACAAAAAGGGACCTGTGCTGAAAATATCAAACGTAAATTAATTAGACAAATCTTACTAGGCAATGAAAATGAATCACTGGAGGTTTGCATCATAAACTAACATAAACGAAATGTACTAATTTGTTCTTTTTTTTGGTCAATTCTGGTAAACTTACAATCAGCATGTCATTTAACTACGTAAAATTGCACCAGACTGCAGCAATGCCTTGTGGGTAAGTCAACAATAACCTCACATCGATCATGTCATTCAACAATGTATGTAATGTCAGTAACTGTATGTGTATGGCAACTGTATGGCCAAACATTTATGGATACCTAACTACCACACCCACATGTGGTTCCAAACCTGTTCAAGCAAGTTTCGTGAGGACGTGATATGAGAAGATCTTGAGAAGTCCTGCATAAAACCCTGACTACATTTTGTGTTGAGCTGAATTTAGCACCCTCACAACAACTATATTACTTTTCTAGTTGAATGATCACAGATTTACAAAATCCTGGATAGAGTGGTGATTATCACGGGAACAGGATGTTCAACAAACATGGGAGTGATAGTTAGGTGTCCACATAATTTTGCTTTACATATAGTATATACAGTCAACTTATTCACGGTTCAGGTAAATCACAATTTGACTTAATATTATTATATATTATATTATATTATTATATTAATATAATATTATATATATTATATTTTATATTTTCTTTGCATGGAAATATATGATTTAACACTAAATTATTAAGATCAATATCATTTGCTAATTTTGTAACGTAAATATTTACATAAATCACGCATCACTACAGTTTACCGCATGTATCTCTCACTCGAATGTTTTTCTTTTTGCTCGTTTCAAACATGCAGCTTCTAAGGATTCTGGTACGTACGCGCCAGAAAATGCATAAGACACTCCAGGAGAAGGCTGAAATACTGTATAAGATCTGTAAAAGTATTTCACATTGGAAATGATTTTTGTACTGTATTGTAAGTAGAGTACAGTATCTGTAAGCATGTCAGATAGTGCAAAATGGAAACATCAGTAAGAAACAAGTATATCATATTTGGGCTCAATTATAAAATATTTTTTTTAAAACATTTTTTTTAACCACATCAAATATTTACAGTGTTGGGGAGTAACTAGTAACAAGTAAGGGTGTTACGTAATTTAATCACAAAATAAAAGTAACAGTAATTCGTTACAGTTACTGCGAAAAAAAATGTCATCAAATTAAAGTTACTTTTAAAATGGCAGAAGATGCAAATATCGCATTCCCACAATTTGATTCTGAGGCAGTGCAATTTCGAAAATATAACCCACTTTTTCAGAGTGCCACCTAGTGGACAAATGAAAGTTATCAAAAGGTTTTTATAAAGTCATTGAAGTTACACTACTTATTCCATTTTGAATAGGGTCATTTGTAATCTGTAACCATACCAAAGTAACCTTCCCAACACTGTGTATTCGTGCATTTCCACAGTTTGCGGCGGTCACGTTCCAAGAGAACTCTATGACTCTCTCTATGAAGAGAAGGACAAGCCAAACAGAAATAGACAAAAAAGCAGAATTGTATCATTAATTTATATTATTGGTGTTAATATCATTATCATCATCATCATCATCATCACCATCATCATCGACACCATCCTCCACATCATCATCAATACTAATCCTTATCGTATAATTATTTGGAAGGATAAGATGCATCTCAGATGAAGTTTTTTTCATACATAGTCCAGTGATAAAGTGCGAACGTTTTAGAACTGAAGTAGTCCTTTACGTCTTTCCATTTTTTTGTTTTTTGTTTTTTTTTCCACATTCTACAAAAAAAATAGTACATGAAATTAAAATGCATCCAAAAAATCAATAAAAAAATTACCCTAGGCCATGCAGCTTACATGATGCTAATCTAGCAGATTAATAGTAATAGCCCAGTACAAAACAAAACCAAAAAAAACACTTCTTTGATCGATTACAATTACTGAGAATACATTTTTAAAAAATCCTAAACTATGATATTAAGTAACAGGCTGAGAAATGAAACCTTGATCCGATCGCTCATCCGTATGCTGTACATTGCATGAAGAGGCGAAGCTTTCGTTAAAATATCGGCTTTAATCCTCGCCCGTTTGTGCTTGGAGTACATTTCGATTGTAAAATGTAAGTATGCTTTTGAAAGAGCAAAGGCATTTAATTACGGTGAAGCTTAGCATTGAGGCTGACCATTAAAAAAAAAAAAAAGAAAGCATTTAGACTTGTTACATCTCGCTCTAAATCTCATGGGTATTATAACTATATCATATAAAGGTTATAGCTGTATATCAGATAGTAATGCTTTCGTGTAATATATATATATATATATATATATATATATATATATATATATATATATATATATATATATATATATATATATATATATTGGTATTGGTAAAGCAAACAGGTTATGGAAAAGTACATTAGAACACACTCATCTCCTTGAAGCAGTTGTGATTAATATTCACTGAAGGACTTATTGGCCACACGACTAATAATGCACATTTGTATTGTTATTAAGCATTAGACTCTAGCGTTTTTTTTTTGTCCTGTTATAGTTAGAATGGAAAGCACAAAAGTTACATTCAGGAAGAAATGTGAAGTGGAAGAACCACAAAGGAATATTTGAAGTGGAAAGACTGGTGAGAGGACCAGGGGAATGTATATCGAAGGTATCAGATTGTAGAGCTTGTGGTTTCCATATAATATATCTAGATGCTTTATACTACTACAATACGGTGAAATTTCTTCTTTGCATATCCCAGAGCACAGGGTCAGACATTATACAGCACCTCTTTGGAGCATTTTTGGTTAAGGGCTATGATCAACGACGTTTGGCAATACTGGGGCTTGAAACCCAAATCTGCTGATTCGTAACCCAGAGCCTTAAACATGGAGCTACCACCAATCCACAAAAACCTCTGGAAACCTGTTCCAGCATGACAATGCCTCTTTATGCAAAGCCAGCTGTATGAACAAATACTGTACATGGGTTGGAATGGACTCTTAAGTGGCCTTTGTAAAAGATATATTTTATATATATATATATATATATATATATATATATATATATATATATATATATATGTGTGTGTGTGTGTGTGTGTGTGTGTGTGTGTGTGTTAGGGACGCAAAACCCTTTTGAGCCCTCCGAGTCGTTTCTACAACGACCTGCTACAGAGCTATGATCCTCGAATCACTTATGTCATATAATAGTTATATATTGTATGGAAACCCCCAGGTTCCACCACCTGAAACATTTTTCAGTCCTCTGCAAACAAAAAAGCCCAGACAGCATTCAGAAGTTATTGAATGAACATGCTTTACAAGAAGGTTGTCATTTTATTACCGCACAAAAATAAGATCTTTCATTCCTGTCATGGCAGTCGGTTGTTTGTTTGCTATTTCTAATCCGTAGCCTGGTTGTGTCTCAAATCGCACACTTCTGTACAAATGAGGGATGTTTGGATGTACAGACTCAGATTTTTTTCTCTCAATTATTTCCTGCCTGTTGGCTGCTGTAAATAAGCTCGCTAGTAGGTTTGAGTGACGGAAAGATCCTTGGTGTACTGATTCGTAACTGACTGAAGCTAGTTTAGTATAATGCAGAATTTGTAACCGAAACAAATTGGCAGCGGATCAAAATGAACGAATGAGCCTTTTTTTTCAATGAAAGAAGAGCATGAAGCCACACCTCAATGTTTTGATGGGTTAGCTGTTTCACGAGAATTAGGCTGGCGTTGCTCTTTTCGCCACATATCAAAGTTTTGCAGTAAGATTCCTGGTTCTCGATCTCACTTGACCAGCAATTGCATCCGGCTATTTGACTACATGACATCTGTGTCCTAGTATGCGATTTGAGTCACGGGTTTAGATATTTTTAGCAGGAAAAGGCTGGACATGCTTTGATTTTGGAATTGAGGAGTATTCACGGCTGGTTTACGAACCGGGGGCAGTTTTCTAGCGAATATTGCATACAACTTCTTTGTGCTATGTTGTGCTTAAGTCTGTTGTGGATTTGTGTCACATTGGGGATCAAATTTACTGCATGGCTGGCTTTGGTGAAAAAATGTAGGAAAGAAAAGGAAAGATAAAAAAATACCTCAACGTCGCATGTGCTAACCGCGATTCAGACAACCTTCCTGCAACGAGTCCCTGAAAGTGTACACTAGCAACTCCCGTACATACAAACATAAAAAAAAACACACGCACACACACAACTCAAAAACGATCGAAAAGATCACGGCACAGATTATTCCTATATTGCACATACTGTTCATCTCACAGAGAAAATATTCATAGATACCGATAGTGATAGGAATACTTATTATTATATTTGTGAGATAAGTATTTTTTTTTTGTACCTCATGCATGCTACAGGGAATGTTCATTTAACCACGCATGCACTATTATATCCTATCTTTATACGTATAAAAGATGTCTTGAGTAAGCATGGTTGTTGTTGTTGTTGTTTTTCCCATACACGTTTCACCAGCATCTGACATTTTTGTGAGAAGAATGAAAATCAAATATGGGGGAAAAAAAACCAAACAAATTAAAAATAAAAATAAAAACACGCAGGTCATGTGTAATGGCAGTGAGTTATCTCTTTGGTGACCCGTATTAAAAAAACAATGTAAATATAACACATTGTTCCTCTATCAGAGCTATGCTAAGTGCTGATCCACTAGTCTTTATTTGTTGGACTTTATTTTTGTTTTTTTCCCCAGTGTAAAATATTGCATATATATATATATATATATATATTGTACCTAATGTTTGCTAGCACGGCTAACTAGCATTCCCAGTATTATGTGGCTAGGTAAGACTGTCGCTAGTCAGCTAGCAAAAGCCAGGTTGATTATTTTTGACTAGCAATGATGTCGCGAGTTGCGACTGAAAGACAGAATGAGCTAGCCCGCGTAACAAAAGAAGGCGGTTTCGGTCCGAATTTTGTTTCATGTCCTCGCGATTCCTCAGCGCTTAATTGCGAGGTATCGTTTAAATAACAGTCTTTTTTTTGTTGTCATGCAGTACTACAGCTCCGACAAATTACCAATCTCTGCTACGTCCGTTACACCGCTTTCAATTGAGGAACCATTGTACGAGAAATAATGTCGAACTTGACATACGCTGTTCTTCTTGCGGATAATTTTTACCACAATGTGCTTGGCTAATAACGGCTATGCGATTTGTATTTACGTCTAATGTGTAGCTGATCGTTTGCTATTCACTTCCTGTGGCTCAAAGAACAGTTGTAAAAATTGTACAGGATTAAAAAAAGAAACAATACCATGTGCGCTATCTTGAAGTATACATTGCCCCTAAGCATATGATTTTGGCATGTTCGAGGGGTTTGTTGGTGAAATCCAGGTCCACATAAACACACTTCCAGTGTTCATATGCGTACGAACAAAAAATGTAGCGCAACCCTAGCTAAACTTAATAAATCCACATGATGTCATACAATAGACTGGTTACGGAGTGACCTCTTCAGAAGATCCACGATTGGGGAAGTGTTAATTATAGCGGCATCACACCGTCTTCACACACTGCGTTAAAAGACTAGCAAATCCACGAAGCCAATTTTGCGTTTGTGTTACAGACGGTCTGTTAGAACTCCGATGAAGCCTGATGCCATTATCAAGTTGCCGTCTGTGTTCGCAGCCAGAAGTTCCACAATGCTGAAATCTAGTGCCTCTAAAACTAAAGAAATCCTTCCCTATCAACTAGTGATACTGCTACAGTAATGTGTATTGGTGTATATGTGTACATATAAATATATAGATATTAAAAATCCCTATTGTGCATTACATCAATTTTGAGTAAAAGTGATAGTACATTTGGTGGACCAAACCATAGGGTTTGCTTTATAGGCTTTGTACTATAGAAGTTCTAATATTAGGATTATGACGATTAGTTATTATAACAAGCTTAACCTACTACATTTCCTTTGATGGAAAAGGGTGCATATGTGTGTGCATATATATATATATATATATATATATATATATATATATATATATATATATATATATATATATATATATATATATATATATATATATATTTGTGTGTGTATGCGAACCCTTGGATTGCTTTATTCATGCTTTGCGAATTTATGGGCAAGCAAAAAAAAAATTTTGAGGATAAGGTCGTCTGCTAATTGTCGCAGGTACAGTAAATGTTACATTTTTTTTTAAATTAACAGTAACAGTAATTTAACTGTAATAATGGTTCTTTCTATCTTGCTGCGCAAAACATCGGGAGCTTAAGTTGTCCTCGTTCGGCATGTATCCCTGCATGTATCCCTCCTACATGATAGCACTTGTGCAAAAAGTACTGTTTATTGTATTATTGTGACCACGTGTGTGCTATTGGAAAGATATTCTCCTTCCAAGCAATAAGCCTCTTCCTCTTTTTCCTCCTCCTCGTCTCACTCATGCCAGCCACGATAATTTTATATATTGTGTACTGATCATTGCTACGTGTTTCAGATATATTATGGACAACAATTTTTAACTGAAATGCCTTTTTTATATTCATTTTTTTTATATGAATATTTTTTGTTGTGTGGAATGCATTATCTGAGTATACATTATTTCCTATGGAAAAATTTGCTTTGCGAAGGTACTGTCAGCTTCACATATTGTCATTGCGAACACTGAATGAATTAAGTTTGCAATCCATGGTTCCACTAAAATTATATATATATATATATATATATATATATATATATATATATATATATATATATATATATATATAGGACTGTCAATTGACTCAAATATTTAATCGCTAGATTAATCCCATTTTAGTCGCACATTTCTAAGACTATAATTTTAACAGCTGATATAAATATATAAATTTCAATCAAAATCACTGCCTAGAATAAAATTATTAATGATTAATAGTTTAGTTAAAATGTTTACTCTAAATTACTTGTTCATTACAATGTAAATTTTTTGTGGTTATTTTAACTGTTAAATATGGGTACGTGGCTCCTTTAAGAATTATGTTCCGTTTTCCGGTTGCTTTCCATATAGACCGGTGATACGTTTAGCTTCCAAATGGTAATATACAGTAATACAGTGAGAAGCTCATATCTACGGTGAATGCGTAGCGTAGATAGTAGGTGTAATTCGGGGGAAAATCTGGGAAGCGTGAAAAATCTGGTGTTTTTGTTAATAAGACACATCTATCACCTCTTTTATATTCCATCCTAACATTACAACAGGTGTAAGCACGGCTGAGGAAAGGTCAATGTTGAAATTATCTGGGAAGGCCACGGACTGAAGTTTCTCCTTTAGTGTCTTTGTTGTCTGGGTTTCGTTCATTTGCCGACATGACGCGACATGACGAGTGAAAGGAGCAGATCACTCACGTACTAATGCGTACTAATACGTACTAATAAAAATAGTGCCGTTAAAGTGCGTTATTAACTTTGACAGCCCTAACACACATACACACACACACACACATCAGTCATCATCCATATCAATTGACACAGTCCTATATATATATATATATATATATATATATATATATATATATATATATATATATATATATATATATATATATATATATATATATATATATATACATATACATACACACACACACACACACACACACAACACACACGCACATGCCTTGGTTGTCTTGGGCCATACTATTCCATAGAACATCATTCCCAGTTTCACTGCTAATCTAGAAAAGCTACAAACCCTGCTAGACAAAGTGATAGAGGAAAAGAAAAAAAAGAAAAAAAAATTGGGAAACAAAAATTTATAATTTTCTTGAAATACAAAAGTAAAGTCCATAAATAATTAAAAAAAAATGCCATAAACAAAATATATTGCAATGAGACACATTTAGTCTGTTACCACGCACACATACAGTCAGTCAGGTAAAAAGAATTATATGAATTGCGCCGCATAGTTTTATTCCCCTCAAGCCTTATCAAACACTTTGTCTAATGTTTATTAATAGCTTTACTTTTTTTTCATTTGAGTTACACCTGATATTGTGGCAGTCGTTACTGTGAGACTTGTGATATGACCTGGGTAGTGTTTGATAGCTGATGAAATAGTCCCAGCTTTTGGAATCAGGGCTTGGATATTGATATATATATATATATATATATATATATATATATATATATATATATATATATATATATATATATATATATATATTTTTTTTTTTTTTTACCCGACTGTAGGCGTTCGTTATTTCGCGGCTGGCAGAGAGGAATGTTACATTACGTACGTTACATGTGGAATGCTGCAGTGGCTGGCAGTATGCTTTTAGTGTGCTCTCCACTTGTTTTTTTTTTTTTTTCCATGAACAAGAAGGTCCTCTTTGTGTTGGCAGTTTAGCGATGGTCCCCTATGCTACCTCAGCTAGCATTTCTAGTGATTTTGGCTACGATTTTGGCTACAAGCAGAGATGATAGAATGGTATCAATAAGTAATGGGTATTTCCTGCTGAAGTTGGTGAACAGTTAAGGTTCGGGTGATGGGCGTGGTTAGCAGGTATTGATTTCTCTTACATCCAGTAAAATGGAAATATGTTGTTTTCTTCACATTCAACTCTCCAAAAGACTTGTTGATCATCGGCCACCGCGAGTGCAATTTCACTGATCTCCGGCATCCTAAAGCCATAGGAACACTAACTGACTGCGTATTCTCGCAAGTGTTCTCTGCTAAAGGACTTCCAGCTATACGTCGGTGAGCATCTTAGTGATGTTGACATAGTTGGTGTTAGTGTGCGTGCAGTTGCCGGTTTTGAGGTTCTCCTCGCGGAAATCCTCGCTGCTGTTGTTGACGGCCTCCTGGATCTCCATGTAGTCGGATTTGCTCATGCTGGAGACACTTCGGCTCTTTTTCAGGTCTTCTGTGGAGTCAATCTTGGGGACGCTGGTCACGTTGAGGTATTGCGCTTGCTCCTCTCCTTCGGTCTCCCGGTGATAGAAGTAGTTAAAATTGGACACGATGACAGGAACCGGAAGAGCGATGGTCAGGACGCCGGCGATAGCGCACAGAGAGCCGACGATCTTGCCGCCGATTGTGGTGGGGACCATGTCTCCGTATCCTACAGTAGTCATAGATACTACCGCCCACCAGAAAGCATCGGGAATGCTGACAAACTGCGAGTCTGGCTCGTCGGCTTCGGCGAAGTACACGGCACTGGAGAAGAGGATTACCCCGATGAAAAGGAAAAAGATGAGAAGCCCCAGTTCTCTCATGCTCGCCTTGAGAGTCTGACCCAGAATCTGAAGGCCTTTGGAGTGACGTGAGAGCTTGAAGATCCTGAAGACCCTCACCAATCGGATCACTCTGAGGATTGCTAAACTCATGGCCTGTTGACCCTGTTGACCATCTTCCGGACTTTCGGCCAGTTCCGTGCCCAGCGTGATGAAATATGGAATGATTGCGACAATGTCAATTATATTCATGATGTTCACGAAAAAGCCGGCCTTACTCGGACAGGCAAAGAAACGGACGAGGAACTCGAAGGAGAACCAGATGATGCAGAGTGTCTCCAAGATGAAAAAGGGGTCAGTGAAGTAGGTGGAGGTATAAGCTGCTGTTGAGTTGGAGTGGCTGTTGTAGGATTTGTGCATCTCCATGTCCTCGTTGCGGAAAATAGGTAGGGTCTCAAGGCAGAAGCTGACGATCGAAATCAAGATGACCATGACGGATATGATGGCGATAATCCGGGCTGGACCAGAGCTTTCAGGATACTCGAACAACAACCACACCTGCCTTTGAAACTCGTTCTCCGGCAGCAGCTTCTCTTCCTCTTTGATGAATCCTTCGTCCTCCCGGAAAATCTCTATGGCTTCCTCGCCAAGCTCATAGAAACGGATCTCCTCCGAGAAGATATCCAAGGTAACGTTCACGGGCCGCCGGAGACGTCCACCGGACTGATAATAGTACAGGATGGCGTCGAAGCTGGGTCTGTTCCGGTCAAAAAAGTACTCGTTCCTAAGCGGGTCGAAATAGCGCATCCTCTTTTTGGGGTCCCCGAGTAACGTGTCAGGGAACTGAGACAATGTTTTAAGCTGTGTCTCAAAGCGCAGGCCTGAGATGTTAATGACCACTCGCTCACAGCACTCGTGGTCTGCTTCTGGGTTGTACGTGTCCTGAGGTTGGCCCGGATGAGCCGCAGCTTCATCTATGTGGTCACTTGTGGCGACCGTCATGACGTGAAGAATGTGCCGAGGACAGGTAGGGGAAGAGTTACGTCTTTGACCTTATCACATCTCAGACGAGGATCCGCGATTACCTGGAACAAGTACATGAAAACAATGCTTAGACTGTTTTTCCAATGGGCCACATTTATTTTTATTCTTTTCAGCTTCTCAAGAGTCTGATTTCCGAGTGCCAAGTTCTCTAAAATTTACACCTATATTTTTCCTACTGCCTTAGCCATTCATAATTAACTCCTTGATGTCATATCCCTCTTGTTCCAACATTGTTAGGGCTTTTTTTTTGTTCTAAGCGAAAACTCATATTGTATTTGCTTTTGTTCATTCCAACAGTGGTTTCTTGGTGTATTTAGGGATCAGCAATGGTGGACAAAGTATACAAAGCATGTAGTAAAAGTAGAGATAGACTCAGATGTACTTAAATATGTAAAGCATGTTTTACTATGGCTACAATGTTCCTAGTATCATTTTTGTCACAAGACTCAACTCTTAGATTGTTATTCTTAGCACACCAATTTATTAATAGAATTATAATAATGACTATTAGAATGATCAAAGTATGTTCATTTATGAGCATAGTATCATAAATGAATAAATGTATGATACTATACTATATACACTAGTATTATAGTATATGATATACTAGAAACTATACTATATATACTATGTTCATAAATTTATGAGTCATTATATATATATATATATATATATATATATATATATATATATATATATATATATATATAGTAATTCAGTAAAGAGATACATAAAATACATAAAAAAGGTCCCACACACCAAATGTAAACCAGTAGTATTTGGATTCCAGTCAGTCAAACCATTTGATATACATATACTGTAACAGAACCCCCAAAAAAGGCTGTAGTTCAGTGACTGCACTGAAATAAAAACATCGCCAATGAGTGAAACAATGAAGTTCAACACACTTAAAATGCATTAAACTTGTAAGTTGATCACACTAGTAAAAGGGATACAACTGTCCGTACATTGTGTATAAACTCTTATAAAAAGAAAAAAAAAAAAAAATACATACATACATATATATATATATATATATATATATATATATATATATATATATATATATATATATATATATATATATATATATATATATATATACTTAAAAGAGACTTAAAAGAGATTTTGCCTTAGAAAGACCACATTGGTTCCTCAAAGAACCTTATAGTAAATTATGCCTAAAAGAACCACTTTTTCCTTTAGTGATGGAAAGAAACGTTAACCAAACGAGTAAATGTTTGAGAATTACAGTATATGGAGGAAGATTTCTGGTTATAGCTTTACAGACAAAGATCGCTGATTGAGAGCCAGTTTTACTACATTAACTGCAACCACAGAACAAATATGGCAGCTGTCTTTATCTACAGAGTGCACTAATGCAGTCTAAAAAGGCTGCCTACTCTATATAGTGGGTTATAACACATTGCATTACTTTTGTAAATGACTATCAAAAATTGTAATATATTCTAATTATATACTATTATGTACGGACTCAGGGTTCCTTTTGTGTTTATGCCATCTGGTTTGTGTGTGTGTGTGGGTGTTTTGAGTGCTGAGTGTATTATGTATATTGGATAAGTCTGTGTTGCACTGATTCAACTGACCCCGAGAGCACATTAGGTATATACTTGAATCCATAAATGTGTACACTTACTAAGCCTATAAAGCTCGCGCATGCCTCTGACGGAGGCACTCTGAGCTTTCAGGCCAAAAGCTCTGCTGGGACGCTCGCGTGTTTGCTTTTATCTTCGGGCAGGATCAATATTCTTCTGGGTAAAGCTGCATCACTGCTTTCTGGGTTCAATTATGCACCGTAAACCTAATCGCTCTCTGAGTGCCCTACAGAAGAATTGGATTTGAGCCGCTCCCAACTTGCATTAGTAGCAGAGGTTCGAGTGTCACTGAATATATGGGTGCTTTCTATTCCGAGTCAAGGTGAGGAAAAGAAGATGCAGGGAGGTGTGTGTGTGTGTGTGTGTGTGTGTGTGTGTGTGTGTGTGTGTGTGTGTGTGTGTGCGTGTGTATATATAATAAGTCTGCTTTGCTATTCAATTCCGCTTGGATCGAAGAATAATATGCCTACTAATAAAATGCTGTTAGAGGTGGATCAACGGGAATAAACGGATGCATTTAGAAACAAAACACGCACAGAAACAAGTGCTGTACAGGTACAAGGTAAGGTATAAACGTATTCATCCTCACACAGCAAGCCTTAGAACCTAAATACATGCTTTAATAAATGTATCTGTATTATAATGTCCTGAAATTACCACCACAACAGCCACAAACATCTCTACCTTAAATACCTTGAATATAAACGAGAATTCTGAAGTAAATAGACTGAAGTAAACTTTTTTGGGGGAAAAAAAAAAAAAAAAAAAAATATATATATATATATATATATATATATATATATATATAAACAAAGGGAAAGTGTTCCTTTTTTGTGCAGTATGTATATATACTGGATATGTATATATGGATATATATATATATATATATATATATATATATATATATATATATATATATATATATATATATATCCAACACGTCTAAAATAGCTTTTTGCATTCTTACATCACCAAAACTATTCTAAATAGCTACCAAGATTAAGGGTAAGGTCAAAGCTACTCAGTGATATGGATTGAGATGGCATTTTTTATGTTTTGTATGTTTAATTATATTTTACCTAGAACTGAGGACCTTTAAATATGGACCAAATGAGTTTTCAGCTGATTTGTGTATGACAAAACTTTGCAGGTAAAACCTACCTCCTAAAGGTACCTGTTCGAATGTGCAACTATTCCTTCTGACCATGATGACTAAATCTAACCAAAAGCCATTAAAAGAAGTCATCATTTGTTTATGAAAAATATACCTATCAAGCATGTCTACTGATTCACAACATCTAATATGTACAGTACCTTCAGTATGTGGAACTTACAGGAGAACTTACAGTACCTCGAAACACCCTGGGAACGCACAACGGGATCATTTGTAGATTCTTCCAAGTGGTGGCTCCTCTGCATTTGTCTTTGCTGCAGTGATCCTGACTCTCCACCCAGACGAGGACGCCGAGCAAACTGGACGCTGTCATCGACCTTTTTATGCGCCCATCGTTTGTAGATGATCAAACCTGGACTCTAACAGAGCCCGGTGGCGTCTCTAACTGCATAATTACATTGAAAGATGCTGAAATGAGCAGTCTTGACTGTCACCCCCTCCCAATACCTCCACCTCTAGAGTTCCAGCCCCAGTGTTTGTGTGTGTGTGTATTTAAATGTATATAATCTATGCATATGTATTCATGTGTATTCATAAACTGTCCTGGGTGCATTAGACATCTTTATGAACAAAGTGTCACTGATATCAGCAGGTATCACAATGCAGCCACATTATACACACATTCCTTATGTGTGTTGGTGTGAATATATATATGTATATATATATATATATATATATATATATATATATATATATATATATATATATATATATATATATACACGCACACCCAAACACACACAGTGTTATTCGCATGCAAAAATATGTGCCCACCCCAAAAAAGTGTGCTTGCAAAATATTCTCTGAATACATATGTTTCCATTCCCTGGTGGAATTCCATCAGGTTTGCATTTTGTGTGTAAATGAAATTTCTTATTCAACTGGTAGAAAAATAATCTTTTTTTCTCCTGAGAATGGAATGCATTCAGATCCCGGACTCGTGCACTCGTGAAAGCCGAAAGTGAGAGGCGAAGCTGCAGTGCATCATGCAGCATCATGACATCTCCAACAGAACCACACCACACCATGCACTAGGCTGGAGCAAGCAGGCACCGTTTATTATTATTATTATTATTATTATTATTATTATTATTATTATTTAGGCAGGCAACGCGACAAAAAAACACATGCAAAGAAAGAAGACAAATATTCTCCGGATGAATGTGTCCGGTGCGAAAGAGGTCTCTTGCTCTTACTTGCATCCCCTCGGCTCATTTTAAAGGCGCGCATCGCGTTTTAAGGCGCAATAAACTCCGACTTTCCGCCGTTTGGTTCCTAATCTTGCCATTTTACAGCTCTGTGTCCATGCTGCAGATGGGCGATGCCGCGAGCACTCGCTCGCGCACACACACACACGAACTCAAACACAGACACACATACTGTACGCACACGCACACACACACACACACACACTCACACTCACACGCGGAAGGAAGGAAGGATTTCACCGAGGCGCAGTGCGCGCTCCTTATGCGCGTATCCGCGTCCCCACTTATATCGTGCGCATACACGCACGGGAGCGCGCCGAAAACAGATGCACCGTTTACGGGGGATGAGGTTATATATATATATAGCAGCTTTAATATAGTCAGGATATTACGCCTTTAAAGACCTCCAGTCAATTGAATTAAACGAATGAATTCATTCAATATTCTTATTTGTACATTTGTGTTTACATTGAATCTTATTTTAATAATTGAATAATTATGTATGTACATAGAAACAGCCTTTTTTGTTGTGTTTGCCCCCAATTTGGAATAAATCACCAGCAGTGGCACTATCAAATTATACCTCCAAACCTTCACACCTCCTCCCCCATGCTTCACTGTTGAATACACATATAAAAAACATCGGTTTTAAAAACAAAAGAAACATCAAATTTGGACAGTTTCCCACTGATTTAATGAACATTCCTTATATTTCTTGCCTAAATGATTTTCATTTGACTTATTCTCATTTTTTGAATTGATGTAAATCTGCAATTTTTTTCAGGACCTTAATTTCTTATGGATTATCTTTTGTCTTTACTTAACTGAGTTTCTTTCCATAATATGGATTGGTACAGCAGTTGTAGTGTTGCTATTCTGGCTCGTGACTCTGTACCCCGTGCTTTTCTCTGCACGTGAAAAACGATGGTTTAAAGCACATTAAGGAGGCAAGATATCTCTCAACCAAACACTTGATGCGGCATACCCGAGAACTGTAAACCATCACGGTTGACTGCCTTGTGATTCTGATAAGAGAAGGTCATGATTTTGCCAAGCGGCCATCAACACTAAATGTACATTCTTTGGAAATCTAAAATATACAACATATTTTGGTTTGTTTTTAGTATGTTTTTTTGTTGATTCCATAATTCAATATTTGATCTTTCATAGTCTGGATGTCTTCAGTATTATTATAGGGGTCCATTCTCTCTCTCTCTCTCTCTCTCTCTCTCTCTCTCTCTCTCTCTCTCTGATACACACACACACGCACACACATGCAGACACACATATTGTTTTTTTTTTTTTTTTTTTTTTGTGGAAGCACTTACGAGCTCCTCAGCTACACACCCTAATGTTATAGACACAAACACACTGTGGGACTGGCCATTGAGCAATGTTAATTATTCATGAGGTAAGAAGTCCATTATCATTGGTGCAGAAACACACACACACACACACACACTCCGGTTGACTATTAAGTGAATTAGACTGATTTGTTGCTTTTGAGATCAGAGCTTTAAGTGTATGTACATATTTGTGTGTGTGTGTGTGTGTGTGTGTGTGTGTGTGTGTGTGTGTGTGTGTGTGTGTTATACTTTGGCAAAGTACCTTTCATGTCCAACCTCACTGTGATGATATATTTATTTGTCTTCCACAAATCTCGTTCCTCTTTTCTTCCTCTCTCTCTCTATATATATATATATCTCTCTCTCTCTCTCTTTCTATCTATCTACCTCTGCCTCTCTTTCTCTTTCTAGTAAACAAGCAGCTCATTGATTTTGACTGGGATTTCAACTCTGTCTTTCTCCCTTCCAGTGAACAAATCCATAAATACCCCCATTACTCCTTCATTCCGGTTTCGCTGAAGGACAGATGTAGGACATTCATCAGCTCAGGTTCAGTTGCGTACACACTCTGGGTACTTTTTTCTCTTTGACCGTGTTACACAGGTAATGGAGAGTGGGTATGGACATGGACGGGGAGCTTTGTATGGGGATAAAATATAGCCTGGGGACTGAGATGTAGCTGGAGACAAGAGTAAAAGTGCTGGAAACTTGGCGACATAGATCCTAATGAAATTGTTTGGAAATCTTAGGCTCTACAACTGTACGCATCCTGGATCAATTTTATCCACACTAAAATGTTCCTTAATATAAAACTTAAGATTGTTCAATTTTTATCATTTTTGATACCACACACATTTTGAAATGTATCCATTTTAGGAAGGTGCTTTCGAAAAGCTCATTTTTCACCGAATGAAAACAATGTGGACAAAACGCTAAAACAGAGAGGAAAAATATGTGTGCACATGGCCTTAGTAACCTAATACAGGTTCAGCAGTTCAGGAACTAAAATTACGATCAGTCTAAAACCCAGGGGAGGTGTAACTCAGTGGTTTAAGGCACTGGACGACTAAATGAAAGGTCAGGGGTTCGAGCCCCGGTATCGCCAAGCTGCCATCCTTGAGTCCTTGAGCAAGGCCCTTAACCCTTTGTGCTCCAGGGGTGCTATATCATGGCTGACCCTGCACTCTGACCCCAGCTTCCAAACAAGCTGGGATATGTGAAAATCAATAAAGTATGTAAAATGAAAACCCTATCATGAAGGCTAGGATAGAAAAACACTCCTTGTTGAAGAACTTGGCTTGTTGTAGGTCAGCATGAGGTTTTTTCAGTGTGTTTCACACCATTATGTTACATTCAGAAGGCATATATTACATATATATATATATATATATATATATATATATATATATATTCATTCATTCATCTTCTACCACTTTATCACTTCACACACACTCACTAACACTCATATTCGCACACACCTTCATACACTAGGGACAACTGTCCAAGGTGCCAATCAACCTACCGTGCATGTGTTTTTGGGACCAGAAGGAAACCAGAGAACCCAGAGAAAAACTCCACACACACATGGCGGAGACGGGAATCGAACCCCGGAATTGTGAGGCGAAGGTGGTTAGCACTTGGTTATAAGATCATTTAAAGGCCAATACTTTTGTACTTTTTTACTCAAATTAAAGTTTTAAGGGATGCTTTTACCTCCACTTTTGCTCATGTACAATACTGCAAGGGACTGAACAAGCATTTCAGCTAGAATTGGATGGATCTTCGGCAGTGTTGGAAAGAAGAAAGCAGCAGGTGTGATTAGTATCAGGGAAGAAGATTGCCCATGAATTTTCTCCATCAAGGTTGTACACTGCATTTAAACCAGACGTTTTTTTTTGTTTGTTCTCAAAATGAAACAATTAAGCCAGTATATGCCGAGATGTTCCTGAAAGGAGGGACGTTTCGAGAACTGGTCTGAAGGGACAGATGTAGATCCACTGGACAGGCTAATGGGACGCAAGACACAATTATCACATATTGACAGTGGAGGAAAGGAGTGTCTGAGAAAAAGCGAAGGGAAAATCCTGAAAGCGCAGAGTAGAAATCGGTTTCAGGTTTCAACAGGAAAGGGAGCAGTAATGTGTTTGCCCTCTTCCTGATTTTCGATTTTTTTTTTTAATTTTCATGTCACACTTTAATGTTTCAGATAATCAAATTTATTAAATCAAATTTAAATATATTAATCAATATATTATATATATAGTATACCAATTTATTTATATATTAAGACAATATGAGTAAACACAAGCGTAGTTTTTAAATGAAGGTTTTATTTTAAAATGACATGACCCTGTCTGAAAAAGTGTTTGCCCCTCAACAACCAAATTCGATTTCTCTAGCCACAACTAGCCTGATTACTGCCACACATGTTCAGAAACAAATGAGAAAGAAAGTAATTGGGATCTATCCATCTGAAAAATGTTATAAAGACAATCTTTGGGGCTCCAGGAACCACAGTGAGAGCCACAACTTGTGAAAACATGTGGAGAAACTTCCCAGGAGTTGTTAGACAGACCGAAATTACCCAAAAGAGCACAGCGAGGACTCGTCCAGCTTTTTGAAAGGTGTGTGTCCCATTATGTCTGCCGTAAAAGTCAAGTCATGTCAAATCAATTAGGCTTTTATTTGTTAATTTGTTGTTATTTCAACAAAATGAAAAGTGAAACAGGGAGGTATGTAGCCCAGTGGTTGAGGTGTTGGCCTCTGGACCGGAAGAGGTTCAAACCCCACCACCACCAGGCTGCCACTAGTGGGCCCTTGAGCAAGGCCCTTAACCCTGTACATAATTCTAAACTAATTGTAATGGAAAAGTAGAAAAACTAATTAGGAATAAAACGCAAAGTGCATATATGCCCAAAAAAGACTAGACAATAAACACTACGTGGTAAAAGATAAATAGTGTGATATGGAAACATTTGAGCACTGAGAGGTGGGAGTGTGTTGTAGATTGTTGGAAATCTTTTTTTTGTTTTGTTTTATTGTTGTCCATAACGTTTTGGTTTTGTTGTTGTCCATAAAGAGTATGTTTGTGTGTGAGTGTGTGTGTGTGTGTCAGTCCATTAACGCCTCGACTAATTTGTAAAGAAAAAGAACATCATACCAACAGTAAAACATGGTGGTGGTAGTGCGATGGTCTGGGGCTTTTGTGTTTAATCTTGTTATCAGTGACTAATATTTAAATTTGCTTGATGACCTGAAACATTCAAGTGTGACAAACATGCAATATATATATATATAACACCTTTTCACATCACTGTATATCTATAGTATAAAATGTGTATCATAATATATTTATATATACATATAATGAGGAAAAACCCAGTAAAACCCATTTAATTGTTATTTCAGCACACTTGTTCAGAAAATAAACTCGTAAATACAACTTTCTTTAAGAGAGTAGAGTAAATAAATTTGGTTTTCCCAGCGCACAGTGCATGCGCTTGTGTGAAGTGTCCTCGCCGGCTAATGCTCTTTCAGCACAACACTGATGTATTTACGAGCCAGCGGAGCTGAACGAATCAAACGCAGAGTGCTCAGACTAATGCTGATCATATTAGTAACGACCGAATCCAGCCCATCACAATGAAATCATTGTGGAGCTCAGTGGAGAAATGTAGATCAGGTTTCAGAGAAACAATGACATAATAATCGCCAAGAAGGAGAATCTCACTGCTATAACATGTCTTAAATGATCACACACCTGAAATGTGTGTAAAGTTGTACCTATCAATTCAAACATGGCTGAATTTTCAAAAAAGTCATTTAAAAATATTAATTACTTTTTAGAATTCTGCAGAATTCTTTGTTTCACTTTTCTTTTTCTTCTGGTTCAACGTCTTTCCTTCTTGAGTTTTTTTTTCTATTTCATATAGGTTTGCACCTTTTTAAAATAAAAAAAAAATATTATGGGCACTTGAATTCACTCATCTTCTCTTTACAGGAAAGATGATTGGGGACTTTGTATTCTTTATTTACACCACTTAGTCCATCTATCTTAACCTAGTGTAATTTACATTAATTTATTTAATTTAAATGTAGATCTATACTGGTATTTATTCAATAACCACTACACATACATATTCAGCACCTCAACAGATAGATGTAGATAGATAGATAGATAGATAGATAGATAGATAGATAGATAGATAGATAGATAGATAGATAGATAGATAGATGATAGATAGATAGAGATAGTAGATAGATAGGATAGATAGATAGATAGATAGATAGATAGATAGATAGATAGATAGATAGATAGATAGATAGATAGATAGATAGATAGACAGATAGTGGAAGTAGGGGTGGATGGGTGGCTGGATGGATGGATGGATAGATGGAATAATGGATGAGTAGATAGATAGATAGATAGATAGATAGATAGATAGATAGATAGATAGATAGATAGATAGATAGATAGATAGATAGATAGATAGATAGATAGATAGATAGATAGATAGATAGATAGATAGATAGTGGAAGTAGGGGTGGATGGGTGGCTGGATGGATGGATGGATGGATGGAATAATGGATGGGTAGATAGATAGATAGATAGATAGATAGATAGATAGATAGATAGATAGATAGATAGATAGATAGATAGATAGATAGATAGATAGACAGACAGACAGACAGACAGACAGACAGACATACATACATACATACATACATACATAGGTGGATGGATGGAAGTATGGGTGGATGGATGGATGGATGGATGAATGTGTAGATAGATAGATAGATAGATAGATGGATAGATGGATAGATAGATAGATAGATAGATAGATAGATAGATAGATAGATAGATAGGATAATAGATATAGATAGATAGATAGATAGATAGATAGATAGATAGATAGATAGATAGATAGATAGATAGATAGATAGATAGATAGATAGATAGATAGATAGATAGATAGATAGATAGATAGGAGGGCTTTCGCCTGGGCCAATGTTGCAGATCAAATTGGTGCAATACTATCATAAGAAATGAGTCTAATACACAAGCCCACCTTTTCCACCCCTGAAAGTCCTAACAGAACAAGACTGCTGTCAAAGTCAGAAGATGCAAATGAAACACAGCCGAGGTTTCGCTCTGCCATGCCGCTTGGTATGAACGCAGGATGAAGCCCAGACTATGGAGAGGTGAGCGGTGAAATATTCATGTGGAGAGATATTTTAAGCCGCCTGTATCCCGAATACTGGAATGCTGAAATGTGGTAAAGTTGAGGGAATGTACTGTACTGAGCTGACAAAACAAGAGGCCAAGCCACACCCACAACTTCATAGTCATACACTCTGAGACATTTCCAAGCAGGAATAGGACATATTTTCCTTAATTGAGCTTCTGGTCACAGAATATGTTAAATCCTTGCATAAATGTATTGTTTGCGCAATCACATCTGGGTGTGTGGGTCTGTTTTTAGCAGGGGCTCTTAAAATAACAGCATCGTTTTAAAAACAAGATCACACAATATCTGGGGCATATAGCACAAACATCCTTCCTGATTGGTTAGTAGGTGTTGATTCAATTCCTTAAAGAACATTCAGTGGATTTGTCACAGAAACTGATTTTTATTTTTCTTAAATCATTTTTTTACTTTATTTATTTATTCATTCATTCATTCATTCATTCATCTTCTACCGCTTTTTCCGATCTTCCCTCGGGTCACGGGGAGCCTGTGCCTATATCAGGCGTCTATGGGTATTAAGGTAGGAATGCCAACCCATCGCAGGGCACGCACACACACTTACATTCACAAACATTCACACACTAGGGACATTTTTCCAAGGTGCCAATCAACGTAATGTTGCATGATTTTGGACCGGGGGGAAACCAGAGAACCCAGAGAAAAAACCCCTGAGGCAAGGGAAGAACATGCAAACTCCACACAAACTCCAACTTCCGAGAGGGGAATCGAACCCAGACCCTGGAGGTGTGCGGCGAACGTGCTAACCACTAAGCCACTGTGCCCCTTTTGTTTGTTTGTTTGTTTGTTTATTTATTTATGGAGTGGTGGTAGCTCACTTGTTTAGGCATTGACCTTTGGACCAGAAGATCACAAGATTGCAGGTTCAAATCCTACCACCAAGCTACCATTAGTGGGCCCTCGATCAAGGCCCTTAACCCTCAATTGCTCAGTTGTAAGTCCCTCTGGATATGCACATCTGCCAAATTTTGTAAATGTGTTTGATATATACTATTCATATTATTGGTTATTGGAAATGTTTATCAATATGTATCGTTTCCAGTGCCAGAGGTCAATCTGTAGTTAATTCTATAGGGATATTTAATAGTAATAGTTTTATCTGTTGTTTTCCATATCATGTTATGTTTTCCATGTTGAATTAAACTATTGTGGTGATGCAGTAATTAAAGTGGCCTGTAGGTGGTGCCCTTAGCTTCTAAAATCGGATGTAAACAGTAAAGGCGTTATTTTATTTTTAAACGTGGATTCTCCATTTTGGGCTTTATTTTCGTAAAATAAACAATGACAGGGTGCCATATGTCAGTTGGTGTTATTATTATTATTCATTGTAATTGTCATTAGACCTTCTTGTTAATGACCTTTTTGATTTTACTTGAAAATAAAATCAATAAGAATGCAATGCGCATAGAAAATACTATTTGTATATTACTATTTGAAAATAATAGTATTGAATTATAACTAAACTTCAGAGACTGAGACGACTGATTTAGATGATTTAATTACTCATTAAACAGGGAATATTGATTGTATCAAAGATGAAAAACGAATGTGTGTGTGTGTGTGTGTGTGTGTGTGTGTGTGTGTGTGTGTGTGTGTGTGTGTGTGTGTGTGTATGTGTGTGTGTGTCGCATATGTTTATATACACAGCATGCTGTTTACATGCCAAACTGGCATGCCCTATGTCGAGGGAGTCCTCTCACAATATACAGTACACACACACACACACACACACTAC
Organism: Kryptopterus vitreolus; assembly: GCA_030449085.1. Classification (NCBI taxonomy): domain Eukaryota; kingdom Metazoa; phylum Chordata; class Actinopteri; order Siluriformes; family Siluridae; genus Kryptopterus; species Kryptopterus vitreolus. Next base: position 16,317,205 of record JACRUU010000030.1, on the reverse strand, counting down.
ACACACACACACACACACACACACACACACACACACACACACACTGTGACATCTTTAGCCTTAGACTCATGCTCTCTCTCACACACACACACACACACACACACACACACACACACACAAACACAAACCCCCCACACCCCCCCCCCCCATCCCCCCCACACCCCCTCCCCCCACCCCCCCCCCATACCCCCACCCCCCCCCCCCCCCCCCCCCCCCCCCCCCCCCCATATACACACAGTGTGTGACACCTTCTGAGACATCTGCTGCCTAAGGCTCATGCTCTCTCTCTCTCTCATACACACACACACACACACACACACCTGAACACACACACACACACACACACAGAAATTTCATGTAATTAAGACCTCGATTACAACAATCTTCCAGAACAGAAGCTTTAATTAAAATTTAAAAAATAATTTAGTTACAAAATGTTCAATTAAAAATAAATGTCCAATACCACTGTTACTATCTATATCTACACTTCTCTTATTTCTTTTTTCATATTTTATTTTTCTACTTTTTTGATTTCCATACATTAAAACATATGCAATTGGAGGATAGATAGATAGATAGATAGATAGACAGCTATAGATAGATAGATAATAGATAGATAGATAGATAGATAGATAGATATAGATAGAGATAGATAGATAGATAGATAGATAGATAGATAGATAGATAGATAGATAGATAGATAGATAGATAGATAGATAGATAGATAGATAGATAGATAGATAGATAGATAGATAGATAGATAGATGGTTTTCTCACTATTCTGCGTGAATTCCAAAGTGACTGTGTGTAGAAATTTTAGGTGGTCAGCAGTTTCCAGAAAGCAGCCCATCTGGACAAACATGCAAATGCAAACACATGAGTCCACTTTTTTTTTTCCACCTTGTGAATAAAACACAATGTTTTATATAAATGATTTTGGCCTCACTCTTACTGCAGGTGCAGCGGTATCTAAATAGACAAAAGGCAGTGTTTGCTCAGTGTTTATGATGTGGGTCTTCTGAACAAGCGAGTTCCCGGCACCACCAATCTGCCACTGGTAGGCCCATATAAGTGTATAAAAAGAGAATTAAACATCCTTCCGGATAAAGGTATTTTGCCAAATGCTGTAAATAAATTCTTGTGTACATCCGACCATTTGACCACTCTTCCGTGAAGATGTTCCACTAGATTTTGTTTGATGTGTGAACATTATATGATTGCATTATAATTCATCCAAAAGGTGTTCAGTAGGGTTGAGGTCAGATCTCTATAGAAAGCCATATATTGAAGTAGTCAATATATTACAATCACCAAATTGTTATATCCAACCTTTAATAATAATAATAATAATAATAATAATAATAATAATAATAATAATAAAAGAAATTCAACTGTCTATGCTTATTGTGTACATAAGTTTGTATTTACCCTTCATGAATGAATTTATCCTTAGATGGAGACCTAAAGCACTTCTTGTACATCGCCCTGGATAAGGGAGTCTGCTAAATACTGTAAATGTAAATGTAAAAATAATAATAAAATAATAATAATAATATAAAGGTTTACAGTGGTTTTGTGGTTAGCACGTTCGCCTCACACCTCCAGGGTTGGGGGTTTGATTCCTGCCTCTGCCATGTGTGTGTACTTGGCCATGTGTGTGTGTGGAGTTTGTATGTTCTACCCGTATTTTTTCTCTCGTTTCCACCCTGGTCCAAAAACATGCACAGTAGGTTGAATGGCACCTTGGAAAATTGTCCCTGAATGTATGAATGTGAGTGTGTGTGTGTGTGATGGGTTGGCACCCCATCCAGGGTGTATCCTGCATTGATGCCCCAAGATGCCTGAGATAGGAACAGGCTCCCCGCGACCCGAGGAAAGATCAGATAAAGTTGTAGAAGATGAATGAATGAATAATAATATAATCGCATATATGAAAATATATTGAGCACATACTGTATAAATGTCTGAATCGTGAGCCAACTTGAGCATTTATCCATCAAGCTAACCTGCTTCACTTTAAGGTCAGCATCAGCAGTCTTCCGTGCCCATGTGTGATGCGCAGTAACAGATTGTATTACTCGGCGTGCCTGCTGTTCGCTGATTAGTGCAGTGTTTGGAATCACACTTTGCTTACAGGGGGTCAGAATCCATGCGCTCGTGTGCTGAACATTCTGACGGGGACAGTAGTGAAGGTCATTCACCTGAATTTCACCTGATGTGTTGTGCCTTCTACCTAATTAACAGTTCTAACGCCTTTAATTGTGTGTTTGTGTGTGTGGGGGGATGGAGAAAGTGATATGTGATAAATCATGTCACTGATCTATTCTTAATAGCCTCACCTGCCATTCAACCCTGAAAAAAACACACATGCACTCATGAACTGGATGGTTCTGGAACTGGTCACTGCTCACACACACACTTTTACACACACACATACATATATATATATATATATATATATATATATATATATATATATATATATATATATATATATATATATATATATATATATATATATGGGGACTGACAGATTTAAAAGCTACACCTCTTACATGCCATTTATCATTTTAATTACACTATTTGGACAAAAGTATTGGGACACCTGATTTGTCCAACCGTTGGTTCAAATTGGTTCTGCGAAATTTGAAGGTACTCGATTGTCTTGCATGTTGTCACATTTTTCCTTACATTTACAGGCATTTGCCAGAATGACTTACAACTGAGCAATTGAGGGTTAAGGGCCTTGTTCAGGGACCCACTAGTGGCAGCTTGGTAGTGGTGGGATTTGAACCTGCGATCGAATGCCTTAACCAATGAGCTACCACCTCTCTTCCTTCAAAAGACCCACATCTTTTCCAGCTGTGCATAAATCCAGCTCAAATATGGGTTATATGGGTTGGAACACTGACCTCTTTTGGACACCTTTGGACCTGAATGTGGAATAAGATTGGAGCTTTTGGTGTCGAACATATTTATTAATCAAGAATTCTACCAGTTATTTCAATGGTACACCGAATATTCTTTATTAAAGGGCAATAAAAAATAAACCACAGAAAATAAGACTGGTGACTTAAAATGGACAAGTAATTTGTTTCCTGTTTTTTTAATGCTGAAATTATAAGATTACTGGAACATACTAGTTCAGAAGCCTATTGATAGACTGACAGATTTTGAGGCTGGTTGTTCTAACAAACTAGACTTGGGTTTGACAGGTGTACTAGGGTGTACTTGGGTTTGACTCCTTTGTCAATAAGGGTGTCGGGAAAAGAAACCACACCTCCTTTATTTGGAGTGACCATACCACTTACACTGGGTTTGACAGGTTTGAAAGCCACACCTTTATTAGCCTTGCCTCCTTTATTTGGACTGGCAGATCTTGCAACACTTCTTAGAAAACCAATGGAATTGACTTTTTCAACTTTTTTATTGGAATTGACTGGTTCAGAGGCCACACCTCCTACCCTGACAGATTTTGAAATTGATCTTTCTTTAATGGAACTGACATATTCGAATGCCACACCTCTTTCACTGGGTTTTACAGTTTCAGAGGCCACAAGTACCTCACAGATACTAACTGGGGAGGGGTGTAGCTCAGTGGTTTAAGGGGCTGGGTTACTGATCGGAAGATCAGGGTCTGCACCCCGGTATCGCCAAGCTGCTGCTATTTGGTCCTTAACCCTCTGTGCTCCAGGGGTTTCGTATCATGGCTGACCCTGCGCCAAACAAACTGGGATATACGAAGAAAGAATTTCACTGTGCTGTAATGTATATGTGACAAATAAAGGCTGTTCTTCTAACTGTTTCATACCTTGTTGAGCCAACCCTATATAGGAAGAACACATTTACATTTACATTTGCAAGCTCACCCTTCCAGAGCGTGAGCATTGTCATTAAGGGCCAACCCTATAGCTTGGTGGTGGTTTGGGGTTTTGAAGGATCTTCCGGTCCTGAGTCCTCCAACACCTTAACCACTGGGCTATCACCTTCAGGGGTCATACTATCTGCATCAGGATGTAAAGATTCCACACCTCCATCATTGGGGAGTCCATCAATCATACACACCTTCTTCATTGGGTTTAACCGCTGCAGAAGCCACACCTTCTTCAATGGTGCAAATCCACACTCACTTACAGAAACTGACAGGTCACAACACCATCATTGAAAATGACACCTGAGAAAACGTGAAAACATGAAATAAGTTTTAGAAATTTATGAAATAAAGTTTTTTAAAATAAGTTCATTTATTAAGTAATAATTTACATAATTAATCAATTCTATATAATATATGAAAATGTATCCAGCCATTACAGGAGACCTCAGAATTCTAGCGAGTGCTATAGAATATGTGTCCTCACTCAGCATTTCTCAGGCATGTAAGTAAAGGTTTCCACTCTGAGGTTTCTTTAGTGGAATGTAACTGATCTGATCAGTACCGGTGTTGGGTGATGGACCATGGTGCTTAGCTTTACCTTACTGCGGAATTCAGATCTAATATTTCAACTGTGTTTCAGCAGGGCAGCAAAACCAGGACTTCCATTCACCCATTAGCCATGAACAGTGTTGGGGAGTAACTGGTTATATGTAACGGCGTTACGTAATTTAATTACAAAATAAAAGTAACAGTAATTACAGTTACTGAGAAAAAGCATTACTTTTTGAAAAAGTGCCACCTAGTGGGCAAATGAAATTAATCTAAAAGTAAACAAATGAAATCAGTTACTTTACTTTTATAAAGTAATTGAAAAGATGCATTACTTATTACATTTTGAATAGGATCATTTGTAATCTGTAATCTATTACATTTGCAAAGTAACCTTCCCACACATGAAGGTCTGTTGATGTCGAGTGATTGAAACTGCTCCTCTTGAAGTAGCTACATTTGGCGCACAACAACGAAATGCTAGCAGAATTGAAGCTAGGAAAATCGAGTAGAGTTGTTTGATAAATTTGATAAAAAGTAATGAAGTGTGTGCTTCTCCAGTTTAGAGACCCACCTATCTGGGCATGGGGTGGAATTCCACCCTGAGATAGGTGTCCTTGTCTTTTGCTCAGATCAACTCTATCCTCACTCTAAAAGAAGGCATCCATCACTGTAAAGACAGTGTGGAGCTTTTGTGTCTGAGGGAAGTGGCGTTCTACGTGTTGCCACCTGGCCTCCTACACATGAGATCCAGGACTAGTGGATCTTCCCCAGGGCCAACGTGCTCTGCATAATATTACGGGCCTTAGACATATGGAAGAACCCTGAATTTCTGTCTCAGGAGCCCATGTTTTTGCGTAAAGCTAAAGCCGAACACCTCCCTCATGAGTTTGGGAGTCATGATTTGCTCAGAGACTCTGGCCATGCCTCTAGTACATTTTACTATTTGTACCCAGTTAACTGCCTGGTCAGCTGAGTGCTGGAGTCCTTCAGGAACAGTTCGCCAACGACTTTGTCCCAACACTCCACAAGTCTACGTAGCTAAGGACACGTTTTCTCTGCAGCACCCGTAGTCTGTGGCTCCAAGTACGACCCAGAATGCCTATTGGGATGTCGCCGTTGAGTTAAAGGCCCTACTGATGCCACCCTTTGAGACATTTATAGGTCCATCCTCTCCCCCCCCCCACTCCCTTCAGATACAGGCGCTCTATCTTCCTCCACAGATCTGGCCAAAAATCATACTAGCTCTTCTTAGGCTTCAATCCGTACAAACCTAGCATATGGATTGTGGATGTCATTGTTCTGCATAAGGATCCTCTGGTCTCCCCACACAAAGTGTCTTTGGGGGTCTCTGTGGTGGACTATTGGGCCTCTCTTTTGAGTGTCCTCTAGGATATTGTAATGCTGCAGACTGTTCCAGCCCTCTGACCTTCAAGGTTATGCCTGGCAATGCCTCAACCTTGGTCCAGGTGTGCCAAGTCACATTAGGCAGGGACTGGTCACTATGGCAGTGCTGGACTCTCATTCCCAAAGCACTTGAATTCCTGTGTCTGTAAAGCTTTGCGAAGCATTCGGCACATGTGACGGAACTGGCATCTGCTTCGAAAGTGGAAGTAAGTGCTACATGGACGCAAGTAGTGAGGCAAGAAGTCATTCGCTCAGGGAACCAGGATAATGAACATAATCTAGAAAGGGTTCTAGCTAAACCTACTGGTTCCAAGTTATTTTTCAGAAATACCAGAAAGTCGTAAATATTGCCATTAGAAATAAGTACATAAAGTTTTGAAAAATATACTTATATTAATTATATTATATTTGTTTCTATTAATTTTAATGGAGCATATCTACATTAGTTGGTATGTTCAATCTTTCCATATTCTATAGGGTCCAGTCAGATCTATGGATTAGGTTCTAGAAATTTCTAAATCCTTTCAGTTACTAAAGGTGAAAGAGTTAGTAGCTAAGATTCAGAATTAGGATTGTATAAAAATTATAAAAATGTATAATGTATAATGTCTTATGTATAAAAGTCTGGGATGGGACTGGATAAACTTAGTGATGAGTGGTTAATGGTGGTGTGTGTGTGTGTGTGTGTGTGTGTGTGTGTGTGTGTGTGTGTGTGTGTGTGTGTGTGTGTGTTTGTTTGTGTGTGTGTGTTGCACGCGCATGCTCTAACCTATACATCATCTCTAGTTTCTCCCCAGCATAAGGTTACTCCTCAATAGTGGCTTTAATAGATTAAAGCCACTCTGAGCCCAAATGGAGATGAGGGCAGGACCAGCGACACGTCCAACACTAAGCACACCTGTAGACCCTCATTGAGGTGAGCAAGGAATGGGTATGTGGTGCTTGAAGAGACTAAATGTGTGTGTGTGTGTGTGTGTGTGTGTGTGTGTGTGTGTGTGTGTGTGTGTGTGTGTGTGTGTGTGTGAAAGTGTGTCTGGATGTCTGCCGTTGTGTTGGCAAACTGTGAGCAATTCTACCTTGATGTTATTTCATCTGAATAACGTAAGCGTGAGTGTGTGTGTGTGTGTGTGTGTGTGTGTGTGTGTGTGTGTTTGTGTGTGTGAGAGAGAGAGCGTGTGAGAGAGCAGTTATCTCCACGTGGATAGTAAAATCTATTGTGACCTTGTGGGGACATTTGTCTGGTCCCTATAAAACACTTTCAAAAAAGTTTTTTTTAACAATGGAAAAATATTTTACTTTTGCTTTCTGAGGTTACACTTAAGGCTAAACCTACACATATATGTAGCATTATTTAAATCTATCATTAATATAATGTCAGTCATACGAATTGACGTGTATACTATAATAATATGTAATAGTGTGTTTGTAGATCCTGTATGTAAATTAATAATATGTGAATGATATATATAGAAGATCTACCGACATAAGAAAAACTATATAGTGTGGTATCTTGTAGAAGCCTATAGTCTCTTTGTATAAGTTACTTCAATCTGCTGAAGAAATTCATTACGTCACAGTACGTTTACAGCTGCATACAGATGTACACGTATGGAAGTTAAATTCTCAGGGCTGTTTGAATCAGGAGTAGACAAGTAGACTCAGTGAAACAGTAAACCAAAAAAAAAGGTCAAGGAGCTTGAAGCCAAAGTTCATGGCGACATTGCTTAGTAATGTAATTAGACAATAACAAACAGAAAGCGACAAGGACAAAAGATTGACAGAGATTGGGTCACTAGGCTGGCTGAGTTTGATGATCTGAAGCAGATCAGGTCAGGGGCTGAGATGGATCCGTAAAAGGCACGAATAGCCTCCAGGGGATGGAATAAAGAACAAGGAGTGTGATCAAGGAGGCATATTGGAGTCTTGCAATATTGCTAGAGACTTGCTTTGGAACATATTAAGGAGGTATATCGGAGTCATTGAAGACTTTCTGAGGAAAGACTGATGCCACAGGAACAATTACTGGGACTTCGGAAACACTGGGATGTCGGAAACACTAGTATGGACCTCAAGGACCACTGGGTGGAATTACTCCTGGGCATTTGGATGGCAAGATTTGAGCCAGAACAACATTGATTTATTGGGTTCGGGGCTCATTGTCAAGACTACAAGATATTTGGGAGAAAAAGGTAGAAGCCTTGGGCAATTTGGAAATAAAGCCAGGACTACAATTGGAGTCTGGTTGTGAATAGGGAGACTGGGCCATTGTGAGCTGAGGCTGGGGTTACAGGTTCTTGTGCTTTGTCGTCATCTAATGGTTATCTCCTCTGTAGATTTGACTGTGTACCATTAACTCAGGTGCTCTCCCTTTTCATTTATCAGATGTGATTATGTGATTAGGACAAGACGTCTCAATAGTCATTTCAACCATGTATAGTTGATGCAGTACACAGTGAAATTAAACTCATATTTCTTTATTACACTGATACTACAGAAAACCACATTGGTCCACATCAGCAATATAGAGCTACATTTCACTAGACGGGCTAAAATATATATTACAACTGAAGACTTAATAATTAGTTGTACATATTAAATTGGTGTTATTTGTTCATGTCTAGCTATATTTAAATCTGTGTAGCTGTCAAACACAGTGATAAGCAATTTATGTGCAATATGCACAGGCATATAGTATCAAGACCTTCCACATGGTGACACATGAGACAGTACCTCAAATTCATCTTGTTACACACCTAGTTATATTTTTATGCCTTTTATATTTTACCTTTATAGCTCAGGTAATTGATATAGTTCTATGGACTAACTTTCATTTTAAATCATTGTATAAAACCCGTGAACACTTAATAGACTATTAAGCAAATGGAAATACAACCTATATGCTTAAGGACTGAAGATACAAACAAGCACTTGTGTGCTTTTGGCTGTAATAGTCCCACCATCTTTCCAGTCAGTCTGCAGACTTCTTGTCTATTTGGTCACTAGCACCAATTACTCACAGATGTACTAAAAGCAGCATTTTGAGCAGAATATTATGCCACTCTTTGCTTTTAAGTCCACTTTCCCATCGCATTACTGTACATAGAGTTATATTTTCCCATCTTTGACTTCGGTGATGTAAATGCGATGGAAGTCATTGGCTCCAAAAGCAGCATTACTCCCTGGATATTTCCTCTGCAGAGTATCATAACGGGTCTTATCATAACGGATGTGCAGGCAGGTCTTGTTCTTTTCTTTTTCCTTTAGATTGTTCAAGGAGATTGAGGTAGAAAAGCAACCATTAAAGAATTTGCATAATCCTCTTCACATTTATAATGTGGTTATTTATGTTATTTTAATTTTTTTGTTGGTTTTGCTAAACGTATAGTCAAATTTAAGTATGTGTGTAGTTTAAAATGAAAGTATCTATCTGAATAACCAAGATCTGAAAAATCTATGAAAAACAACTTTAAAGACAAAAGCCAAAAATAACTAACAAAAGTGATTAGGCCTCGCTCAAGCCTTGTCTTTGAAACTTGTGCTTTTGTCTTATTTTCAAATAAAAATGTTTGAATAGACTGCTAGACCATGGTCCAATCTACATCCAGAGTACTCTGGTGGAGATCTTTCAAAGGGTAACTTTTTCAATAGCAAACAAGTGCCTCCACCTACATTTACTTTACATTTACATTTTGCTTTATCCAGAGTGACTGACAATTGAGCAGTTGAGGGTTAAGGGCCTTGCTAAACTGGTTTCCTGGTTTAGAGTCTGAATGGCCTGTGATAAGAAGTTCCAGGAGAGCAATAGTGCTTTCCTGAATGCAACAGAGAAAAGGGTCTCAGTTGGGATGGCTGAGGTCCTTAATTATCTTCCTGGCCCTGGTTCAGCACTGGTTTGCTGTAGATGTCCTGAAGCACAGGGAACTTAGTCTGGATTATATGTTCATCTGACCGTACCACCCTCTGGAGGACTCACCTGTCATATATGGTGATATTCCTAAACTAGGAAGTGATGTTGTCCATCCGTATACTCTCAATGGTGCAGGTCTAAAAAGTCCTTAGCACCTGAGACAGAAGTTTAAAGTCCCTCAAGCATCTCAGATTTTAAAGACGTTGCTGGGCCTTCTTCACCAGGGTGTTGATGTGACCTCTGACCAATTGCCTTTCAGTGGGATATAACAAGGGGTGTTCTATTGTCTGCACAAGGTGTGTAGTCACTAGAAGACATCTACAACTTAAAACCTAATGCCCACCTGACTAGAAGACAGGTAGAACCACAAAACAAATTGCTCTGTAGAAGCAATATTTATTGCATATACTATTCCAATAGTATATGGGTTTTTCTGTTGTTTTCACTCTCACTATCTCTCTTGTATATCTCTCGCTTTCATTCTGGCACGCCCTTCTCCTTTACTGCATCCGAAGCTATAGGACTTGGCTCAGGATTCTTTAAGATAGATATCTCTTGGTGTCTCATGTCACCACCAGAGGAGGGGCAATTTGCTTACTCTCAGTCTGCCAAGACCGCTAACATGATCACTGACATGTTAGCCATCATTCGACAGGCCTCACACTCCTCTGTGTATCTGCTTTAATCAGTATGACATTTTATATGCCACATAGTACACGTACAGTCACTAAAACGTTTCTTTTCTTGTATTATCAGGGCCCCAAAGTTCCAACTGTGTGATGCTGCTGCTGGGAAGCCCAAAGCTGACGTTCCAGTTAGGAATTTGATCTGTAATTTATCTCCCTTGGAGGTCCAATTTCTGTCATTCGGGTTCACAGATGACTGTCCAAGCCGAGAGGATGGAGGTAGCATTAGTTGACTTTGAGAAGTTAGAGAACATGAAAAGTAATATTGATGACCCGTGTTACTCCAATGACAAAGACGCTTTGACTACAGATATGCCAGAAAGGGAACCCGGCCCCACTGTCAATCATGTCATGGATACCCCAATTATCCCTTCCTATCAAGAAAAAAGCCAGATTATGAGAGAGCCACTGTCTCCTACTATAATACCCCCAGCTACAAGGGGGCGTCCTAGCTGTGCTAGCCTTATATCCAACTGGAAACTTTTATTAAACATGGAAGGTGCTCAGGGTGACAGCATTTTCAACAACCTGGCCAAAGAATGCTACGAGGATTTATTTGTGGACAAGAAACCCATTGATGACGGTGATCAAAAAGTCATTCTAAACATTGCTGGACTTCGTTTTGAAACACGACTCAAGACCTTAGACCAGTTTCCTGATACTTTGCTGGGGGATCCCGTAAAACGAATGGACTACTTCGATCCAATGCGAAATGAATATTTCTTTGATCGCAATCGTCCAAGCTTTGACGGAATCCTGTACTATTACCAGTCGGGTGGAAAGATCCGCCGACCTGTGAATGTTCCCTTGGATATTTTTGCTGATGAAATCCATTTCTACAAGCTGGGAAGCGATGCGTTGGAGCAGTTCCGTGACGAAGAAGGCTTTATCAAAGAACCAGAGATTCCTCTACCATCCAACGAGATCTACAGACAGTTCTGGTTGCTCTTTGAGTATCCAGAGAGCTCCAATGCAGCTCGTGGAGTTGCTCTGGTCTCCCTTATAGTGATCATTGTCTCCATTATCATCTTTTGCATGGAGACCCTCCCAGAGTTTCGCGATGACTTTGAGGTCTTTCAACCCATAGGACCAATCAATCATACAAAGAGTGCTGGAATCCCTTCACCAAGTGCCACCTCCAAGAGCATAAGCACCACGGTAACTGACCCGTTCTTTATCATCGAGACGGCTTGCATCATCTGGTTTGTCTTTGAGATTATTGTCCGCTTCCTGGTTTGTCCAAGCAAGCGCAAGTTCTTTAACAACATCATGAATGTCATCGACCTCATCTCGATCGTCCCATATTTTGTCACCCTCATAACTGAACTGGCAACCGTGACTACGAATACGAGTGCGAATACGAATAGCGGAGGACAGAGCATGTCTCTGGCCATTCTTCGAATAATCAGGTTAGTACGAGTCTTCAGGATCTTCAAGCTTTCACGTCACTCCAAAGGTCTTCAGATTTTGGGGCAGACACTCAAAGCTAGCATGAGAGAGTTGGGCCTGCTTATCTTCTTTCTCTTCATTGGAGTTATACTCTTTTCCAGTGCCATCTACTTCGTTGAGGTGGATGACCCGAAAACACAGTTTAACAGCATCCCTGATGGATTCTGGTGGGCAGTTGTCACTATGACCACCGTGGGATATGGAGACATGTGCCCCATCACGCTGGGAGGGAAAATAGTCGGCACTTTGTGTGCCATTGCCGGCGTTTTGACAATCGCGTTGCCCGTGCCCGTCATTGTGTCCAATTTTAACTACTTCTACCACCGGGAGACAGACCAGGAGGACAAGAAGCCGATAGCTGAAGATTCTCCGAAATTAGGCAGCAACACATCTTTAAATAAGATAAATGAAAACTCGGAAGAGAAAAAAACTAAAAGACGACACTGACTTTGGCACTTAAATCTCACACCAAAAAATAAATCTTATAATCCCATAATGTTGCTACCTCATAAAGCCACTATATATATATATATATATATATATATATATATATATATATATATATATATATATATTTTTTTGTTTTTTTTTTTTTTTGATGATAACCCTAATCACAATGTAATAGATAGTGTAACTTTATAAAATTCTGGTTATATATATAATATATATATATATATATATATATATATATATATATATATATATATATATATATATATATATATATATATATATATATTATATATAATATTTATAATTTATATTATAAAATATAAATTTGTCAGAGTGCAGCAGAATGTAGAATGTAATTCTATTCTTATTACTTGAAAACATGATAGATTTATTAATATCTACTATTTAATTTGCCATTATTAACATCATTATTAACAACATTATTGACACTTATTACAAGTCTTTTTGCCGGTGTTTACTGTCTAATGCGCACTTTCATTTCATTGCATCTGTTTTTCTTGTCTTTTATGTCTCTTACTCACTTTTATCCCTTTTTCCTTAATCTATATATACCATGGAAATTAATTTTCTCAAACCGTAAAATAAGTCTCAGACTTGATTCGGAAAGGATTTAATGTTAACCCTTATATAGTCAGGAAAAAAAAAACCTGGTAAAGTGACCTCAGTATTTTAATCACATTATACGGGATGATAAGTATATCGTTTATTTCTACACCTATATACCAATCTATCTGCATTTTTATTGTGCTTACTGTCACTTATCCCCTCCTCATTTTGTGTTGGAGCACAGCTTGTTAAATAAAATTTATTTATGTTTAATTGTCATATAAATAAACCAATAAATTAATAGATTAATAAGATAATAATAGCATTTACTGTTTCCCCCCCCCCATTGCTTTTGCTGTATTCCAATGGCTATTATATTCATTGTATACTTAAGGAAGACTAAGGAAGACTATTTAAAAAAAAAACAGTGTTGTTATAAAGTGCAATAAAAATACAGTACTTTGTGTCCTTTTATGTGATTTGTTTGTGTTTAGAAAAAAAAAGGTATATGGTAGCTGATGGAATGTCCTCAGTTTTTTTATATGGATACCGTGAACAAGCTCCGGCACTCGCTTTCTCCAATGTTTAAGTGTCCACGATGCTTCTCCTTAGGCTTCCAGCAACTTAACATTAAATATGTCCTCTACAAAGATATCAAACCTGTGAGTGACATGAAAATCAAGGACGCGCCACTTAAGGAGTTGACTCGTGCATGCTTTCATTTCCTTGCTTGTCTTTAATGCTGGTGTCATTCAGTAACTGTGATCCAGGCAGGTCTGGTGTCAGTGTAAGCGTGATACTGTACAGCTTTGGAGAACCCCTTTTGGAAACTCCCTCTCTCTTTCTCTGTGTGTGTGTGTATGTGTGTGTGGGCGTGTTATATAAGCCACATTACCCATAAGAAGCAGCTCAACTTTCATTGTAACATGACCAGCCACTCTTTTTTTTCCCCTCCAACAAAATATCGCCTACTTCCATTGTTTCTGTTTGTCCATCCAAAACAAAGGCCTAGTAAGAGGTGTGCGGACGCCTTCTATTGATAAACATCGAGAGGTTGGGTGTGGAAGGGCAATCTTTTGATTTTATACCTGATTCCAGCGTATACTTAGAATGTAGCTTTATAAAATTCTAAACCATTATAAGATTGTCCGTGTGATGGTGTATGCAAGTGCGAACCAAACCGAACTAAAATGTTTCCATTACATTATCTTTGCAACCCCATGCTGTAAAGTTTCTTTATACTTTACACCATGAGTTAAAGTACAGTAGATATACACTCAATAATATGCTCCATTTAAACTTGGGTAAAAGTCCAATCGAATTTTTCCTCGAATCTCCTGAAGTATCCAAAATACTATCTTTTATTATGGCTATAATGTTCCTATTATCATTTTTGCCCCCAAGATTCTTTCCTTAATGGACTCAGTTTATGTGAAAAGACTTCAATGTTATTCTTAGAACATTATTCTATGAATAGAATGATCATAATGAGGCAAACACTAATCGATATCTGCTAAAATGATCATCAATCTTCATATGAACTACTTTGAAACTGAAGGACACGGATTTGAATCAGGCATTTCTTCCATCATTTATTTCCTCTGCTTGCTGTTAAACTGCTGATATTTGTCTTTATGATAAGTTAAAATCTCTCAAAATTAGTATAAGTGAAAAATAAGTGAAAAAGCTATTTAAGTACAAAAAACCCAATTGCATTTACTACATTACTGTCCAGCTTGAATTAAGCCACGCCCACATAGTTCCATAAAAGGTCATGAGAACGAAATGAACGAGCCTGGAACGGACTTTGACAGGAAATGGAAGACATTTTGACACGCTTCCTTACTGGTACATACAACATTTCGACTTTTTCCCCCCTCACAGTACTTAATGTATCTCACCCTATTACTCTTTCCAGTGATCTACTTCTGCCTCACTGGTCTCTCCATCTCTCAGGATAAAAGCACAACATCCTTCAAGAACTTTCTCTATTCTAGTACTGAGGTAATGGAACGAACTTCCACTTGATGTCTTTAAATAACCTGCAGCAGTACATAAATGTACACTTCTCCTCCATAATAAAGGGCTTTTTTAAAAATATTTTTAGGATATTGCATTTAGACTGTTGTCTACCTTCTTCTAGGACAGGGGTCGGCAACCCGTGGCTCTTAAGGCACATGCATCCCTCTGATGCGCCACCCGGTTTCTTTTGAAAATAATTAACGGGTATTTAATTAGATTTTATCTTACCCTAGTTCGTTCATTTTTAAATTAAATTAAATTAAATAATTTTTAAAATGCAATTCTAAATTAGAAAATTATGGCGATCTTGTGCAGATGCTGCATGCTGAGATTCAGGAGCAGAAATCACATTAGCCAAGTATGATACACATTTTTATTGCCTATATAAAATATATTTTTTTGCATATATTCACATTTCCTTTTATAATTTTGGTTGACAGCTTGTCTGCACGCGCCAGTCACACAGGGACACACAGGGCGAGGACGTTGGCATGTTTAGTTTGCTGACAGTGGCCAGTGGATAATTAAAGTTCGGCCTTTTTTAAAATACATACAAAAAGGGCTCAAATTGGCATTGAGTACGTTACTTGAAAGTAACCTTCAACCCAACAAGTTTGTACTACATGCAGGAATGTAATTTCGTTTTCTCTGGCCATTGATTTCATACATGAAACACATTATAGTTTAGTTTATACGTAACATAAAGGCAAAAAAACTGTTATATGCAGTGTTATTTCATTTTAAATTTATAAAGGGTTTTGTGGCTCCTAGTGTTTTCTTTACTGTGGAGTCCAAACGGCTCCTTCGCTGGTAAAGCTTATCGACCCCTGGTCTATTACATCACTGTTGTATATAAACCAGTATCAGAATATATGAAGTGATCAAGACTTTCAAGCACTTTCGTAAGTCACTCTGGCCGGAGCACTCGGAGCACGGGCTCTTCTTCAGCATTTCTGGCTTCCAACTGTTCAAACTTGATTGAAATCAAGAGCGTTCTGCTGTTACACCAGCTACAGCATGTGTGCCGTGAAACCCCTATGCATTATTGATGCCCCTGAGAGCGATCCAACCTCTTCTGCGCATTTCCCCTACCCCCCCCAACCCCCCCCCACCCCACCTCCCCACCCCTCTCCCAAAATAAGGCTTGCAGATTCGGGCAGATACGGAACTTTCCGTCGAAGTGTCCTTTTTAAAGATAGATTGCAATTCATGCAACTTTAAAAACATTTACATGCCCCCTGAGCTGTATAGTATGCTAACAGGATGCTAAGTGGGACGTTTTAAATAGCTAGCATATATTTGAATGTACAGTTACTTTCAGCGATGCAAAGCCAATTTGTTTCCTACAACTGCAGACCCAGGAGGTTTTTGTCTTTTATTTTATCATGGTACTCAGAGTTCAAAAGTAAAAAGCCCTGCTCTGACGGGTTCCAAAGTGCTGGGACTGGAGACTCCCAGAAAAAAAAACAAGCTATTAAATGCTTTTCTTTATTCAACAACAATAGTTTCTCAAAAACAAACGCTACTTTGGTTCCTGTGACAGTGTTAACCATGTAACTCTATGTGATTTAGCTGTTACTATAGAAAGAGTCCCCTAAGAGCTAGCTCAATTATGTAAACATGTGCTTTTTGTCACATTAGGGATTGATTATTGTCTGAATGATTCTATATAAATTGATTTAGAGAAAAGTTAAACATCTCCAAAGGTCTTCAAACAATACAAAAACTACGCTTGCAGTAAACACAGGTCACAGTGAGATCAGAATAATTTATATAATAATAATAATAATAATAATAATAATAATAATAATAATAACAAAAAAAAACACCCAGCAACGTGCATCCACTCCTAAATTTTACAGAATTACACATTCTAGTTGCGCATTCACAACAGTTATGAGCTTCTCACTATATTAGCGTATATTACCATATGGAACCTAATAGAAGCGTATTGCATTCCCATTTTTCTTTTGTGAACGCAATGCTCTGCCTTATAACAAACACATCACCAGTTTATACTGGAGCCTGAATTCTTAAAGGAGCCACGTCCCATATTTTACAATTGAAACAACCACTAAAAACTAAAAAATTATTGTACATAGAAATAAATAAGAAATTCTTGAATAAATAAGAAACTAATATTAAAAGATTCATTTCCTTTTGTTAAAGGGAGATATTTTTAGTGAAATATATACATTTATCTGTCACATTTAGTTATAGTATTAAACAGAAAAATGTACAATAATCACAGCAATCACAGCAATCATTAAACCCAGGGCAATTGTGTGATTAATAACTATTAAATATATATATATATATATATATATATATATATATATATATATATATATATATGTGTGGTGTGTGTGTGTGTGTGTGTGTGTGTGTGTGTGTGGTGTGTGTGTGTGTGTGTGTGCTTTTACAGCTAAAGCTTTTACAAATCTACAGGTCCGTATCAGGTCTAATGATAAAGAAAATACAAGCTCAGATGAACAACACCTGAATCATATATAAATACATAAATCATCCTTTTTTTATTCCTTTTATTTTCTCTTTCATAAATTGTTTGAAAAATGCAACATAATAAACTGATGTAATAACAATAATATTAATTTGTATTATTAAATTAATATAATACATTGCAAACAAATAATGACAAAATGTCACATATCATGTGGTTGTTATTATGTCCTGATGTGAAAAAATCATTACATAGGAGATTCAACTATTTCACATAATTTTAGACGGATGGATGAATGGATAGATAGATAGATAGATAGATAGATAGATAGATAGATAGATAGATAGATAGATAGATAGATAGATAGAGACTTAAACTTAAACACATGAGAATATAGAAAAATACATCAGTGTAAGTGCATGATCCAAACCACGACATCATCTTTACCTCCCTGAAGAGTATTGTTCAAATCTAAAAGTTAGTCTTCAGCCACTTTCTTAATAATTAACCCACAGGAATTGAGTTCAACTCTGAATTATTCACCTGGGTGACCTTGAAGGTAACATTCTGCTTCCTAAGCTATATCTCCTCCTGCCCAAAAAAAAAGGACACAGGATCTTTATGATAAGGCCCTTTTTTTCACTGTCTCACGGTCACTTAAGGTAGTTTAGGACGAATCTGTCCTCAGCGGTGGACTGTGTAAGTTAAGATTGAGTTTCAGCAGGCAGATTGAGTTCTTCTGTGATGGACGTCTCCTGATATCGAATTTGTTGTAGTGCGACGATGTTATCGCTGTCGAGCAAGTTGGCCGTAAAGCTATATGTGCCCTATATACATTGCTTTCGACTTCACATGGAGGAAATATAGTGTAGCGACCTGTAAAAGTATAAAAATAAAGGATAAATTCAACATTCTACTTATACAATATTATCTAACAACATGTAGTTTGTCTGTGTGCGTTCTATATATATATATGTTATATATATATATATATATATATATATATATATATATATATATATATATATATATATATATATATATATATATATATATATATATATATATATATATATATATATATATTGCAGATCCAACTTACATTTATCTTCGTTATACAGATTAGCAATAAGGGGCGTTGCTCAAGGACCGAGCAATAGCAGCTAATACAAGCTGCGTTTGTATTTTAAATCAAATCAATTATTTGCAATAGCAGGTGAACACAGCAGTGCATCCTAGAACCAGATCCAGAATGATTTAAAATAATATCAATGAACCTATAAATGTCCTGTAATAATAATAATAATAAATAATAATAATAATTCATTACATTTATATAGCACTTCTTTTCTGGACACTCAAAGTGCTTTACATTATGAGAAGGGATATCCTCCTCATGCACCACCGGTGTGCAGCATCCACCCGGATGATATGACGGCAGCCATAGTGCAGCAGAACTCCCACCACACACCAGCTTACTGGTGGAGAGGAGACATAGTGATGAAGCAAATCAGTATATATGGTAAACGATTAGGAGGCCGTGATGGTCGGAGGCCAATGGGTGAATTTGGCTGGGATGCCGAGGACACGCTTCTACTCTTTTCCTGGGATTTTTAATGACCACAGAGAGTCAGGATCTCGTTTTAATGTCTCAGCTGAAAGACGGTCCTTTTTGACAGTATGGTGCCCCCCATCACTATACTGGGGTAACCCACAAAGACGACAGGGTAAGCGCCCTCTGCTGGCCTCAATAACACAGTAACATAATAACATAAAAGCCTTCAAACTGGCACTGTATATAATCAAGTTAAAAACTTTGACCACAAAATATTTATATTTAAAGCATCATATAATGTCTGATCCAATATGGCAGCCATGTGTCATGAGCTTTGCTTTGTGTCTAGTCCACATTGAAAATTTGACATTTTGGAACTTTTGATGTAAAACAAGGCAGGTTTTAATGTAAATTTGGAGCTTTTTTAACGATGGATGTATTCATTCATTCATTCATTCATTCATTCATTCATCTTCTCCCGCTTTATCTGATCTTCCCTCGGGTCACGGGGAGTCTGTGCCTATCTCAGGCGTCTATTGGCATTAAGGCAGGATACACCCTGCCAACCCATTGCAGGGCACACACACACTTACACACACATTCACACACTAGGGACGATTTTCCAATGTGCCAATCAGCCTACCGTGCATGTTTTTGGACCGGGAGGAAACCGCAGAACCCGGAGAAAAACCTCCTTGAGACACGGGGAGAACATGCAAACTCCACACACACATGGCCGAGACGGGAATCGAATCCGGGCCCTGGCGGTGTGAGGCGAACGTGCTAACCACTAAGCCACCGTGCCCCTCTATGGATGTATTCATTCATTCATTCATTCATCTTCTACCGCTTTATCCGATCTTCCTCGGGTCACGGGGAGTCTGTGCCTATCTCAGGCGTCTATGGGCATTAAGGCAGGATACACCCTGGATGGAATGCCAACCCATCGCAGGGCACACACACACACACATTCACACACACATTCATACACTAGGGACAATTTTCCAAGGTGCCAATCAACCTACCGTGCATGTTTTTTGGACCGGGGGAAACCGGAGAACCCGGAGAAAAACCCCCTTGAGGCACGGGGAGAACATGCAAACTCCACACACACATGGCCGAGACGGGAATCGAACCCGGACCCTGGCGGTGTGAGGCGAACGTGCTAACCACTAAGCCACCGTGACCTATGGATGTATTATGTTCTGTAAATAAAATCAACATTAATGACACAAATCAATTCATTTTATATATGTATATAAAACTGCAATTCCAAAAGACTTGGGACAGTGTGTACAATCGAAATAAAGCCAGAATGCAATGATTTGTAAATTACATAAACCCATATTTTAATCACTTACAGAGTATCAGGTTTGAAAAAGATCCAAACCCATCCATTGAATCTTCTCAATCACTACAGAGATATTACAGACTTTTTTGTTCTTCTCACTGTATGTTTATAATTAATGTTAATTCAGATGAACGTGATTCAGTTGTAGCAGCACTTTTATTTCGTTGCTGTACACTAGTGTGTACACTAGATGTCGCAATAATTAAATCTAAACGTAAAAACTTCATGTTTTGTTCCGTTTGAGATGTTCAAGAGCTCCTTAGGGGTGATGAGGTGCATCTTGGTCTTAGGAACCAAAGTTATCATATGTATCTCTCAGCACGTTACAATGCAATATTTCATCAAATTGTATTAAATTAATCTGGTTTAAGTTAACCCTACAAATATAATAGTAATACTTTTTTTGGACCGTGTTCAATTATAGAAAACTCTAAACAAAATGTTTACATTCCATTTTTTTTAAAAGTCAGAAAAAAAAATATATATATATAAAAGAAAATAAAGAAGGTATTTGATCTGCAAAAGCAGAAACTGTTTCATTAAAATATCATTAAAATTGATTATTAAAATATGGTGATTCACCGTGGCAAACTCTGATGGGAGAAGTCGAAACAAAGAATGGATGGATGAATGGATTATTATTATTATTATTCGTTCATCGTTAATCTTCTACCGCTTTATCTTCCCTCGGGCGTCTTGGGGCATCAAGGTAGGATACACCTTGTATGGAATGCCAACCCTTCGCAGGGCACACACATACTCACATTCATACACTAGAGACAATTTTCCAAGGTGCCAATCAACCTACCGTGCATGTTTTTGGACCGGGGAGAAACCGGAGAACCCGGAGAAAAAACCCCTGAGGCATGGGGAGAACATGCAAACTCCACATCCATGGCGGAGGCGGGAATCGAACCCCGACCCTGGAGGTGTGAGGCGAATGTGCTAATCGTGTGCCTATTATTATTATTTATATTATTATTATTATTATTATTATTATTATTATTATTATTATTATTATTATTATTACTATTTTAGACTTTTTTTGTCTAATAAAAACACAAACTAGTGGAAAATGTATCTTGGTCCATTAAACCACGTCTTCTATTACAACCCATTTCCAGCACATGCAGGATCCAGTCTCGAATCGAAGGATTTTTCATACCCCACACTAGGAATGTCTGTGAGCCTGGATTGCCTCCATGTGGTCAGTTTAATAACAGAGACTCTCAATTTATTTTGGTTTTACGTACAAATATACAACTGTGGTATACGCAAAGATTTGTCATTTAGCAGCAACTCAGCCAACATGAAAAATTTATACAAAATAATACACTGCACTGTATAATACAGTCAACGATGATGTGCACTCCTGAGTTTGAGGCTTGAAATGAAATAGTTTGGGGAAGAAACTCATATGTTTGGAAAAATAGGATGTCTCAGATTTTGTCATAAATAGTGAATGTTTTTTAACTCTAAGATGTTTCGGGCATGGCAATTTATATAGCTTTTAGTCATCCTAAAAAGGCATTTTGTGCATGAATGAAGCAGACACACTCGTGAGTCTATCCTATGCCACCATTCACACATATACAGAATCGTTTGAGCTCAAATCTAGACATTCTCTTCTGTAGATTTAAGGTAAAAATCACAATCATGTCAAACGATTGCAGGAGAATTCAACACCTCTAACTTCATGTGATGGTTTAACATTTACGTTTATTCCATTTGGCAGACGCCCTCCTCCAGAGCGACGTACAACTGAGCAATTGAAGGGTAAGGGCCTTGCTCAAGGGCCCACTAGCAGCAGCTTGGTTTTGGTGATATTTGAACCCGCTATTTTCTGGTCCAATGCCTTAACCACTGTGCTACCACCTCTCTCCTTTAATGACTCGCTAGCATTAAAACAATAAACACATTTACCGGAATGTCTTAAATATGGAAAGAAAAGCGATTTCGCGACGGACATCTGTGAGGGGTTAAGGGCTGTTACAGTTCTGCCAGGGAAATATAATCTGTGTGTCAGCGATCACAATGGTGAAGTGAGAGTGTGTATAGGAAATGCAAGCCCTGTTCCAGGTCTATTTCATTGCATTGAATGCACACACACACACACACACACACACACACACACCGCACACACACACACACACACACACAGAGCATAAACAGCACTGTCTGTCATTCACACACACACATACACATGACTATTCAGGAAGATACTGTGCGACAGTAATGCGATGCTGAAACAATAGACCAGGTTGTACGCCCTTTCGGTCTTTGTGTTGTCCACGGCAAGGGTAAGTCACAAGCAGTCAAGTAGCTCCTGACATGTGCCATAAATGTTTAAAAGCACCCTTGTCTGCTCTCAAGGCGTCGAACAATATGAAGCTTAGGATGAAGTGGTGTGGTGGATTTTTAATGAGGAGAAGTCCAGTGAAATTCGGAATCAGACTAACAGTACTGTGCAAAAGTTTTAGGCAGGTGTGAAAAAATGCTGTAAACAGAGAACGCTTTCAGAAATATAAATAACGATTGTTCATTTTTGTCAATTTACAAAATGCAAAGTAAGCGAACGAAAGAAAAAAATCAATATTTGGTGTGAGTACCTTTTGAAGAAGTAGAAGTAGTAGAAGTGATGGCACGACCCACACAGAGCCCTGATCTCAACATCATGGAGTGTGTGTGGGATTCCATGAAGAGACAGACGGATGTGAGAACGTCGACATCCACAGAAGATCTGTGTTTACTTCTCCAAGCTGGAACAACCAACCAGCCGAGTTCCTTCATAAACACTGTGTGCAAGTGTACCTAGAAGAATTGCTGCTGTTTTGAATGCAAAGGGTATTTACACCAAATATGATTTGATTTCCATTTCTCTTTTATTCATTCACTGCGTTTGATGAAAGTAAATAATTAACACTTACATTTTTGAAATCATTCTTTGTTTACAGCATTTTTTTCACACCTGCCTAAAGCTTTTGCACAATACTGTAAATAAAACCAAGCAGAAGTTGAAATGTCTTTTTGGGCTCATAATAATTTCTGAGCCTTTTTATGCTTCTTCTATTAATGTCTTGCATTCACTTTGGGGTTGTAGCCAATTTGAGGGTTCAAATAACTAATTTGGTGGTCACTGTGTAGAATTATTATCACTATTTTTTTTAAAGCAAAATTGAGAAATCTGTTCTGGCATGATATTTCGAGAGATGGTTAAAAAAACAATTCTATCAAAATAGCATCCGTTGAATTTGCAAGAATAATGAATTTTTTGCCTCCACTTTACCGGAATTTCATTTCCACTTTTAGCTTTAGAATAATATAACAATGAACAACAATCTAATTTTATATCATGCCTAATTCCTATAAAAGAGGTTTAAAAATAACAAAATATCAAATTATGGGTTAAAATAGTTAGGATTAGGATTTTAGGATTGTTGTGCAATCAATTTGCATTTCAAAAATTTATTTCAAAAATTTCCATACCTTTATTGTTTATAAGATTTGATAATAATGACAGTAATTACAAAGGCAAAGTAAACAAAATTAAAATGTAACCACAACCAAAAAAAATGACTTATGGGTTGATTTTTCTTGCAAATGCAAACATAATTTGGCAATATTACATCTCACAGTTCAGAAGCAGGACTCAATTAACATGGAGCTACTCGTTACCATAAGCCACGCCCACCAGAGCTGATTTATAAAGATTTCTTTGACATTAGTTTTTCTCCATCTTTATCTGTATTTCAAAAGTACTACGTAAATACTAAGTCCTGACTTCATAACCATAAGGCAACCGATTGAATGGAACAAATAAAATCAATCAATTACATTGAGTAAAAACATTTCATTCAATCGTTCAAAATCTTGTTTCTCCATGATCATATTTACATGACACAAAAACATATTTACATGTGATGTGTTTCTTTAGGGGATTTTTACTTCTTGCACTTCTGCTGATGTGAAGTAGATGTTTAAATCCTTCTTGCACATCACCTTTCTCTGTAAATCAATCTGGTGTCACATGCAACCAAATCATTATCATAAGCCACGCCCACCATAGCCTGTTTATAAAAGTTTTCTTGGGGAATGGTTTATAATCTTTTCAACTTTTCTGCCTTCATAGGTGGATAAAGATGTCTAAACGCTAACCATGACTCAGTTTGCTTCATATCTTATGATGGGATTTAAAGTGCTTTTTTCTCTGTCAGGATCAGTGGGAGATGAAGCTCACTGAATCCAAACAAATGCTGAGCAACCAAATCATTATCATAAGTTAATCACTCCCTCACGAACCTTGGGGAAGGTCTGAGACATAGCCTATTTATAAAAGGTTTCATCGCAGGATTTGCTAAACAAACACAACATTTATTTCCATCATATCCACTTATTAAATCTATAAATGTAATAAAATCAAATTTGCACAGTCCTTCATGTTTTTTTCGTTGTTTGTTTGATAAATATGAAGGTAGTGGTGTGTCTTCATGACTGAGTTTGCTTCATAGTCTGCTTATGATGGGATTTAAACTGTTGAGGTTTCTCAGGATGCTCACGGCTGGGAGGAAGCTCACTGCATGTTTGAGGTCACATTGTTAATCACTCCCTCTAGACTACTCTCCTCCCACTTTTAGGTCCACCCAGTTGATTTTTGAGACAAGAGATTTTCTCTATCACTGTCCTTGCAGGGCATGTGAAGTATGAGATGTTTATAATCCTTCAGGTGAGTGAGTGCACAGTAAACATGGGCAGTGGTGTGTCTTCATAAGAGGTTTCTGATGGATCAGATGACATCACTTGGCTTGGATCCAATGCTCACGGCTAAGCCACGCAAACAGCCTGTTTAGTTCAGTTTTCATGTGTGATTTGCTAAACAAGCACCAATATCTCTCCATCATATGATTTCCAGAACTAAATCTATGGATGCAATAAAATTCAGACTACTCTCCTCCCACTTTTAATGCCTTCTCTCTGTTTGATAAAGATGAAGTTGATTTTTGATTTTCTTAAGCACTTGACTCATAAACATGATTATAATCATTCAATTCATGATACAAGTTTCATGTTATTTGTTTTTAAGTGTGATTTCAACCAAGTTGTAGTTTGCTAAACACAATTCTCCAACATATCAAGCTAAAAGTCAATAGTAATAATGCTGAACATCAATTATTCGTTTCCAAAGGCATGTGCATATCCCTCACATGCCACATGCTCTTCGAACTTTTGCCGTCTGGTCGACGCTACAGAGCACCGAACGACAAGATGGCCGGGCACAAGAACAGTTTCTTGCCCCAGATCATCTACCTCATGAAGACTGAAATGAAATTAACCAAAAAATAAATGAAAGATTTGGTTTGATTACAGTCAGTTTTTATCCATCATCTGTATTGTCTGTATTTCAAACGTACTACGCTAAATACTGAGTCCTGACTTCATTCTAATCATAAGGCAACCGATTGACTGGAACAAATTAAATCAATCAATTACATTGAGTAAAAACATTTCATTCAATCGTTCAAAATCTTGTTTCTCCATGATCATATTTACATGTGACACAAAAACATCATCTGTATCAATGACACTGGTGATATGCTTTTAAGAGAATGTTTACTCAATCTGGTGATTGTTTCTTTAGGGGATTTTTACTTCTGCTACTTCTGCTGTGTGAAGTAGACGTTTATAATCCTTTTTTCATCAATTACACTTTTCTGCCACTAGGTGGGAGTCTAAACGTTGAAGGCCATGAGCAGTGCTTTTTTCTCTGTTAGCTCAGATGGTACTGAATCCACATGCAACCAAATCATTATCATAAGCCACGCCCACCATAGCCTATTTATAAAAGTTTTCAGTGGATTTGCTAAACAAGCACAACATTTCTTTCCATCATATCCACTTCTAAAATCTATAAATGTAATAAAATCAAATTTGTTTTTCTCTGTTTGTTTGATAAGGATGAAGGTAACCATGACTGAGTTTGCTTCATATCCCATGATGGGATTTAAGCTCCTGTTGAGGTTTCTCAGGATCAGTGGGAGGAAGCTCACTGCAGAGGTCACATGCTGAGTGTTAATCACTCCCTCTAGAACCTTGGGGAAGGTCTGAGACAAGAGCCAATCACTGTCCTTGCAGGGCATCACCTGGCCCAGGTGAGTGAGTGCACAGTAAACATGGTCTCTTGAGTGGTGTGTCTTCATAAGAGAAAGGTCAGTCTGCTGATGGATGTGACATCACTTGGCTTGGAAATGCTCACGGCTGGCAAACAGAGTTCAATGTGTGAGCTGGAGGTGATTTCCAGAACCCAATTCAGACTACTCTCCTCCCACTTTTAATCTCCACCCAGTTGATTTTTGATTTTCTTAAGCACTTGACTCATAAACATGATTATAATCATTCAATTCATGATACAAGTTTCATGTTATTTGTTTTTTAAGTGTGATTTCAACCAAGTTGTAGTTTGCTAAACACATTATTCTCCAACATATCAAGCTAAAAGTCAATAGTAATAATGCTGAACATCAATTATTCGTTTCCAAAGGCATGTGCATATCCCTCACATCCAAGCCACATGCTCTTCGAACTTTTGCCGTCTGGTCGACGCTACAGAGCACCGAACGACAAGATGGCCGGGCACAAGAACAGTTTCTTGCCCCAGATCATCTACCTCATGAAGACTGAAATGAAATTAACCAAAAAATAAATAAAGATTTGGTTTGATTACAGTCAGTTTTTATCCATCTTTGTCTGTATTTCAAACGTACTACGCTAAATCTGAGTCCTGACTTCATTCTAATCATAAGGCAACCGATTGACTGGAACAAATTAAATCAATCAATTACATTGAGTAAAAACATTCATTCAATCGTTCAAAATCTTGTTTCTCCATGATCATATTTACATGTGAGACAAAAACATCATCTGTATCAATCTGGTGATATGCTTTTAAGAGAATGTTTACTTCTTGCTACTTCTGCTGGTGTGAAGTAGATGTTTATAATCCTTCTTGCAGCAATTACACTTTTCTACCACTAGGTCGGGGTCTAAACGTTTAAGGCCAGGAGTAGTGCTTTTTTCTCCGTTAGCTCAAATGAAGCTCAAATGGTACTAAATCCACATGCAACCAACTCATTAACATAAGCCACGCCCACCATAGCCTATTTATGAAAGGTTTCAGTGGATTTGCTAAACAAACACAACATTTATTTCCATCATATCCACTTATTAAATCTATAAATGTAATAAAATCAAATTTGTCCTTCATGTTTTTTTCGTTGTTTGTTTGATAAATATGAAGGTATCCATGACTGAGTTTGCTTCATATCTTATGATGGGATTTAAACTCCTGTTGAGGTTTCTCAGGATCAGTGGGAGGAAGCTCGCTGCAGAGGTCACATGCTGAGTGTTAATCACTCCCTCTAGAACCTTGGGGAAGGTCTGAGACAAGAGCCAATCACTGTCCTTGCAGGGCATCACCTGACGCAGGTGAGTGAGTGCACAGTAAACATTGGTTTGAGTGGTGTGTCTTCATAAGAGAAGTCAGTCTGCTGATGGATGTGACATCACTTGACTTGGAAATGCTCACGGCTGGCAAACAGAGTTCAATGTGTGAGCTGGAATTGATTTCCAGAACCCAATTCAGACTACTCTCCTCCCACTTTTAATCTCCACCCAGTTGATTTTTGATTTTCTCAAGCACTTGACTCATAAACATGATTATAATCATTCAATTCATGATACAAGTTTCATGTTATTTGTTTTTTAAGTGTGATTTCAACCAAGTTGTAGTTTGCTAAGCAGATTATTCTCCAGCATATCAGGCTATAAGTCAATAGTAATAATGCTGAACATCAATTATTCGCATCCAAAGGCATGTGCATATATTATAACACATAGTAGGTTTTAGTGAAGTTGTTTGCTCCGTAACTGTCTGATTTAGCTCAGCTACTAAATCAGACATCAGAAGATTACAGAGGACTGTTTGCACGGCTGAAAAGATGGTGGTACTCCCCTGCCCTCTATTCAAGAACTGTACATATCTAGAGTGTGTAAAAGGGCTTGGAAAATGACTCTGGATCCCTCACATCTAAGCCACATGCTCTTCGAACTTTTGCCGTCTAGCGGACGCTACAAAGCACCGAGCACCACGACGGCCAGGCACAAGAACTGTTTCTTCCCCCAGACCATCTACCTCATGAAGACTGAAATGAAATTGCTCAAGAAAATAGAAACAAAATAGAAATTTAGGCTGATTACAGTCAGTTTTTTCTCCATCTTTATCTGTATTTCAAAAGTACTACGTAAATACTGAGTCCTGACTTCATTGTAACCATAAGGCAACCGATTGACTGGAACAAATAAAATCAATCAATTACATTGAGTAAAAACATTTCATTCAATCGTTCAAAATCTTGTTTCTCCATGATCATATTTACATGTGACACAAAAACATCATCTGTATCAATCTGGTGATGTGTTTCTTTAGGGGATTTTTACTTCTTGCTACTTCTGCTGATGTGAAGTAGATGTTTATAATCCTTCTTGCAGCAATTACACCTTTCTACCACTAGGTGGGAGTCTAAACGTTTAAGGCCAGGAGTAGTGCTTTATTCTCCGTTAGCTCAGATGGTACTAAATCCACACGCAACCAACTTATTATCATAAGCCACGCCCACCATAGCCTATTTATAAAAGGTTTCAGTGGATTTGCTAAACAAGCACCAATATCTCTCCATCATATCAACTTACTAAATCTATAGATGCAAAAAACTGGTCAAATTTGTCCTTCATATGCCTTCTCTCTGTTTGATAAAGATGTAGCTAACCATGACTGAGTTTGCTTCATATCTTATGATGGGATTTAAGCTCCTGTTGAGGTTCCTCAGGATCAGTGGGAGGAAGCTCACTGCAGAGGTCACATGCTGAGTGTTAATCACTCCCTCTAGAACCTTGGGGAAGGTCTGAGACAAGAGCCAATCACTGTCCTTGCAGGGCATCACCTGGCCCAGGTGAGTGAGTGCACAGTAAACATGGGCTTGAGTGTTGTGTCTTCATAAGAGAAGTCAGTCTGCTGATGGATGTGACATCACTTGGCTTGGAAATGCTCACGGCTGGCAAACAGAGTTCAATGTTTGAGCTGGAAGTGATTTCCAGAACCCAATTCAGACTACTCTCCTCCCACTTTTAACCTCCACCCAGTTGATTTTTGATTTTCTCTATCATAGACATGTGAAGTATGAGATGTTTATAATCCTTCTTGCAGCAATTTAACTTTTCTACCACAAGGGGGAGTCTAAACGTTTAAGGCCAGGAGTAGTGCTTTTTTTCTCCGTTAGCGCAGATGGTACTAAATCCACATGCAACCAACTCATTATCATAAGCCACGCCCACTATAGCATATTTATAAAAGGTTTCAGTGGATTTGCTAAACAAGCACCAATATCTCTCCATCATATCAACTTACTAAATCTATGGATGCAATAAAATGGTCAAATTTGTCCTTCATATGCCTTCTCTCTGTTTGATAAAGATGAAGGTAACCATGACTGAGTTTGCTTCATATCCCATGATGGAATTTAAGCTCCTGTTGAGGTTTCTCAGGATCAGTGGGAGGAAGCTCACTGCAGAGGCATGCTGAGTGTTAATCACTGCCTCTAGAACCTTGGGGAAGGTCTGAGACCAGAGCCAATCACTGTCCTTGCAGGGCATCACCCAGGTGAGTGAGCAATCACTGTCCTCGAGGGCATCACCTGTGCAGGTGAGTGCACAGTGCACAGTAAACATTGATTTGAGTGGTGTGTCTTCATAAGAGAAGTCAGTCTGCTGATGGATGTGACATCACTTGGCTTGGAAATGCTCACGGCTGGCAAACAGAGTTCAATGTGTGAGCTGGAATTGATTTCCAGAACCCAATTCAGACTACTCTCCTCCCACTTTTAACCTCCACCCAGTTAATTTTTGATTTTCTCAAGCACTTGACTCATAAACATGATTATAATCATTCAATTCATGATACAAGTTTCATGTTATTTGTTTTTAAGTGTGATTTCAACCAAGTTGTAGTTTGCTAAACAGATTATTCTCCAACATATCAGGCTATAAGTCAATAGTAATAATGCTGAACATCAATTATTCGTTTCCAAAGGCATGTGCGTATCCCTCACATCCAAGCCACATGCTCTTCGAACTTTTGCCGTCTGGTCGACGCTACAGAGCACCGAACGACAAGATGGCCGGGCACAAGAACAGTTTCTTGCCCCAGATCATCTACCTGATGAAGACTGAAATGAAATTAACCAAAAAATAAATGAAAATTTGGTTTGATTACAGTCAGTTTTTATCCATCTTTATCTGTATTTCAAAAGTACTACGCTAAATACTGAGTCCTGACTTCAATTCTAATCATAAGGCAACCGATTGACTGGAACAAATTAAATCAATCAATTACATTGAGTAAAAACATTTCATTCAATCGTTCAAAATCTTGTTTCTCCATGATCATATTTACATGTGACACAAAAACATCATCTGTATCAATCTGGTGATGTGTTTCTTTAGGGGATTTTTACTTCTTGCTACTTCTGCTGGTGTGAAGTAGATGTTTATAATTCCTTCTTGCAGCAATTACACTTTTCTAACCACTAGGTGGGAGTCTAAACGTTTAAGGCCAGGAGTAGTGCTTTTTTTCTCCGTTAGCTCAGATGGTACTAAATCCACATGCAACCAACTGATTATCATAAGCCACGCCCACCATAGCCTATTTATAAAAGGTTTCAGTGGATTTGCTAAACAACACACAACATTTCTTTCCATCATATCCACTTATTAAAATCTATAAATGTAATAAAATGTCAAATTTGTCCTTCATATTTTTTCTCTGTTTGTTTGATAAAGATGAAGGTAACCATGACTGAGTTTGCTTCATATCCCATGATGGGATTTAAGCTCCTGTTGAGGTTTCTCAGGATCAGTGGGAGGAAGCTCACTGCAGAGGTCACATGCTGAGTGTTAATCACTCCCTCTAGAACCTTGGGGAAGGTCTGAGACAAGAGCCAATCACTGTCCTTGCAGGGCATCACCTGGCCCAGGTGAGTGAGTGCACAGTAAACATGGGCTTGAGTGGTGTGTCTTCATAAGAGGTCAGTCTGCTGATGGATGTTGACATCACTTGGCTTGGAAATGCTCACGGCTGGCAAACAGAGTTCAATGTGTGAGCTGGAAGGAATTGATTTCCAGAACCCAATTCAGACTACTCTCCTCCCACTTTTAACCTCCACCCAGTTGATTTTTGATTTTCTCAAGCACTTGACTCATAAACATGATTATAATCATTCAATTCATGATACAAGTTTCATGTTATTTGTTTTTTAAGTGTGATTTCAACCAAGTTGTAGTTTGCTAAACAGATTATTCTCCAACATATCAAGGCTAATAAGTCAATAGTAATAATGCTGAACATCATTGAGGTTTTAATTATTCGTTTCCAAAGGCATGTGCATGTGCGTATCCCTCACATCCAAGCCACATGCTCTTCGAACTTTTGCCGTCTGGTCGACGCTACAGAGCACCGACGACAAGATGGCCGGGCACAAGAACAGTTTCTTGCCCCAGATCATCTACCTCATGAAGACTGAAATGAAATTAACCAAAAAATAAATAAAGATTTGGTTTGATTACAGTCAGTTTTTATCCATCTTTGTCTGTATTTCAAACGTACTACGCTAAATACTGAGTCCTGACTTCATTCTAATCATAAGGCAACCGATTGACTGGAACAAATTAAATCAATCAATTACATTGAGTAAAAACATTCATTCAATCGTTCAAAATCTTGTTTCTCCATGATCATATTTACATGTGAGACAAAAACATCATCTGTATCAATCTGGTGATATGCTTTTAAGAGAATGTTTACTTCTGGCTACTTCTGCTGGTGTGAAGTAGATGTTTATAATTCTTCTTGCAGAAATTACACTTTTCTAACACTAGGTGGGAGTCTAAACGTTTAAGGCCAGGAGTAGTGCTTTTTTTCTCCGTTAGCTCAGATGGTACTAAATCCACATGCAACCAACTGATTATCATAAGCCACGCCCACCATAGCCTATTTATAAAAGGTTTCAGTGGATTTGCTAAACAACACCAAATTTCTTTCCATCATATCCAGTTATAAAATCTATAAATGTAATAAAATGTAATTTATCCTTCATATTTTTTCTCTGTTTGTTTGATAAAGATGTAGCTAACCATGACTGAGTTTGCTTCATATTCCATGATGGGATTTAAGTTCCTGTTGAGGTTTCTCAGGATCAGTGGGAGGAAGTTCACTGCAGAGGTCACATGCTGAGTGTTAATCACTCCCTCTAGAACCTTGGGGAAGGTCTGAGACAAGAGCCAATCACTGTCCTTGCAGGGCATCACCTGACCCAGGTGAGTGAGTGCACAGTAAACATGGTCTCGAGTGGTGTGTCTTCATAAGAGAAATCAGTCTGCTGATGGATGTTACATCACTTGGCTTGGAAATGCTCACGGCTGGCAAACAGAGTTCAATGTGTGAGCTGGAAGTGATTTCCAGAACCCAATTCAGACTACTCTCCTCCCACTTTTAACCTCCACACAGTTGATTTTTGATTTTCTCAAGCACTTGACTCATAAACATGATTATAATCATTCAATTCATTCAATTCATGCATTCAATTCATTCAATAGTAATAATGCTGATCACTTTTCTACCACTAGGTGGGAGTCTAAACGTTTAAGGCCAGGAATAGTATTTTTTCATCTATTATCTCAGATGGTACTAAATCCATATGCAACATTAACATATGCCAAGCCCACCATAGCTTGTTTGTACATCTGAAAAGATTACTGGTGCTCCCCTGCCCTCTATTCAAGAACTGTACACATCTACAGTGTGTAAAAGGGCTTGGAAAATTACTCTGGATCCCTCACATCCAAGCCACATGCTCTTCGAACTTTTGCCGTCTAGCGGACGCTACAAAGCACCGAGCGACAAGACGGCCGGGCACAAGAACAGTTTCTTGCCCCAGATCATCTACCTCATGAAGACTGAAATGAAATTAACCAAAAAATAAATGAAAATTTGGTTTGATTACAGTCAGTTTTTATCCATCTTTATCTGTATTTCAAAAGTACTACGCTAAATACTGAGTCCTGACTTCAATCTAATCATAAGGCAACCGATTGACTGGAACAAATTAAATCAATCAATTACAAGTAAAAACATTTCATTCAATCGTTCAAAATCTTGTTTCTCCATGATCATATTTACATGTGACACAAAAACATCATCTGTATCAATCTGGTGATATGCTTTTATGAGAATGTTTACTTCTTGCTACTTCTGCTGGTGTGAAGTAGATGTTTATAATCCTTCTTGCAGCAATTACACTTTTCTACCACTAGGTCGGGGTCTAAACGTTTAAGGGCAGGAGTGGTGCTTTTTTCTCCGTTAGCTCAGATGGTACTAAATCCACATGCAACCAACTCATTATCATAAGCCACGCCCACCAAAGCCTATTTATAAAAGGATTCAGTGGATTTGCTAAACAAACACCAAATTTATTTCCATCATATCCACTTATTAAATCTATAAATGTAATAAAATCAATTTTGTCCTTCATATTTTTTCTCTGTTTGTTTGATAAATATGAAGCTAACCATGACTGAGTTTGCTTCATATCTTATGATGGGATTTAAGCTCCTGTTGAGGTTCCTCAGGATTAGTGGGAGGAAGCTCACTGCAGAGGTCACATGCTGAGTGTTAATCACTCCATCTAGAACCTTGGGGAAGGTCTGAGACAAGAGCCAATCACTGTCCTCGCAGGGCATCACCTGATGCAGGTGAGTGAGTGCACAGTAAACATGGGCTTCAGTGGTGTGTCTTCATAAGAGGTCAGTCTGCTGATGGATGTGACATCACTTGGCTTGGAAATGCTCACGGCTGGCAAACAGAGTTCAATGTGTGAGCTGGAAGTGATTTCCAGAACCCAATTCAGACTACTCTCCTC
Source organism: Kryptopterus vitreolus (assembly GCA_030449085.1). Taxonomy (NCBI): domain Eukaryota; kingdom Metazoa; phylum Chordata; class Actinopteri; order Siluriformes; family Siluridae; genus Kryptopterus; species Kryptopterus vitreolus. The sequence continues at coordinate 16,282,903 of JACRUU010000030.1, read as the reverse complement.
CCACTTTTATTTTAATTTCAACATTAAGTGCAATTCATGATTGTTTAAAGCCTTTAATGCATGTTGAAGTCAATCTAAAATGTATCAAGAATCACTCACTCCCACCCCGAACTTGAAATCAAATCCCAATAATCCATATAATTTAGAAATCTTTTATTTCAGTTTTTTTTCAAACTGTACAATCACAAATAATTTATTTCCATACCTTCATTGTTTATAAGAATTCCTAATATGAATTGAAAATAATTACCATAATTATAACAAAAACAGGATATGTAACCAGAACAAAAAAAAACAGTAGTAAAAAAAAGGATAATGTGAAAAAAAAACTATGTATGAGAATATATGGTGTATACAGAACCAAAAAATGTAAAGCAGTAGTAAAAAAAATGCATGTATATATGGTGTATGAAAAAAAAGTACGTATGTATGAGTATTTATAGAATATGATGGTGTTGTTGTGATGAGTGGAGTCTAATATTTATAGGTAGGAGGTATGTGAATCTCAAGTCTTGAATAAACAGGACTACAAGTCTAAGAAAGACATCAGAGATCAGATCTACGGCTGGCAGGAAGGTATTGATTAGTTCAGTATGAATGATATACAAATTTCTTGATGTAAAGACATTATTCATGGTCACGCGTACAAGCTATAAGTAATGTTAAAAGACATCATAAGAATTAGAGTGCAAATTTTATGGCGCTGGAGCTACTTTTTGGAATGAAGACTGGGGTCAGTTCCCTCTTTTTAATGCTCACTCGGGGGTAGTGACCTCTGAGACACGAAATCTACAAAACCGATGGGAAGAAACAGAATATTTTTCTTTCTGCTATTTTTCACATTTCTCGTAGAGCTTCAGTAATCTTATACAGACTGGAAGGGTCTGGGGTCGACGGGGTTTTTCAACCATGCGAGACTCATCCAGAGTTCCCTAGAAAACACTTTGTAAATGGGAGTCTACAAGATTGGGCCTATATATATGGGCTTTCATAGGAAGCAAAGGAAGGGGGACTCGGGAAGGTCCAGACGATCAGACCTCTGAATGATCTCATCAGGAGTCCGAATTAAAAACCTAAAAGACGTTGTTTGAGCATATCAAGGTGAACTTCATCTAAAAGGAAAAAAGATTCAGATAAATGGCCGTCTATGAAATCTACAAAACCGATGCCAAACTACATGTTGGCCACACTGGGAGAATGTCCTTGGACAGATTAACAAAAATCGAAGTTTTTGCCAAGTCACAACTGTATGTTCACAGACAGAAATGGAAAAGGCATATCACAAAGAAAACTGGAGTTTGCTCATGCAGATGTCTGCATACAATTTCAGATTTTTCAGTGACCCAAAACACACAGCTAAAACACCCAAGAATGCCTAAGAGGATAAAATTCTATTCTAAAGTGGGTAGCCCTGACCTCAATCCGCATCTTTGGAAGGAGCAAAATATTTTAGGGGTACCATCATTTGGCCAAAATTGCTGAGAGGTGCATGTCTTTCAGTTGAAGTTTATTGTGATTTCAAAAGGTTGCGCAACATAATTGTTTCTTTGAAGCATGTTGAAAAACAATGTCTGACTTTCATTGGTTAACATTTATAGAATTTTTTTTATTTATTATTACTTTTGTCAGATTAAAGTTATTTCTGTGACCATTGTGACTTTTTCTTTCATTGACCAAAGGGTACCAACAATTTTGTCCACGTCTGTATATAACAAAATTGGCTTTAAATTTCAGCATGAAATATGAATAATGCTTTTACACTTTAAGGATAAAAATATTAGCACCTGACATTTACAGTCATATTCCCAAAACTGTATGGAGGTACAAAGTTATACAGGATTTCCCCTACAATTGAACCATGAGACTCAAACCTGTTCCTGTATGAGAGAATCCCGTTCACAAGCTCCATAACGATATATTTTACATGCGACAGAGTGGAGCTTATGTGTTTAATTGGGATGAATAAAACCATACCATCACCTGACTTTATTAATACCTTTGTGTCTGAAAGACCTCACATCTCCACAAAAACCTACAAAATCTACTAACTAAGCTGTTTCACAAACCATATAGATATAGTGTGCCTAAACCCTATACCTATAGTCATATACCTATAGTGTGTGTTTTTTATATATATATATATAGCTAATATATATATAATATATAATATATATATATATATATATATTATACCTCCTTCTTTAGTGGGTCTTCCAAAATTCATGCATTTTCTACATTCATAGGTGGTCAACTCAGGTATAGCTCTAGGAACTGATAACTGTCCTAGGAACCACCTTCAGATGACATGAATATATATATATCTATACCATATTATATATGGACACTATATATATATACATGGTTTATGGACAATGGATGTATATACTCACCACTCTAGATAGGCGTTCCTATATAGTCTCAGTACCCGGTTATCAGCGCCCCTCCCAGAGACGCCATAAGGTCGACTCTATCTCCTATATCTCTCTACTATCTCTCTTTGGCTCACATCCACCAAACGAAAAGTCCAGGGGAAGTGAATGAGCCCCACTATCTCTAGATCAACGTCATTCCATGTACTGAGCTTTCCAGAGGACAGCCTGCCGTCTCTCACATCCAGCCTTTCCAATAGGTGAGCCCGTCCCCCTCTCCTCCCGCACATAGCCCTTAATGGCAGGAATCCCGGGCAGAACGTCATATTCCTAAGGGAGGAACACCCGGTCTGAGCCCGTCGACGCCGCCCTACCGCTATAGACCCCGACAACATAGCTCCTAGGATCATCCGGTTACTCAAACCCCTCCCCACGTTAAGGTGGCGGAATCATATAATAATATCTATATATATATAATATATATAGATATACAAAACCTGTCAAAAAATATCCCACCTGAAGAGGAGTCTTTGCCCTGACTCCTTTTTGATGATGTTGAGTTTATAATAATGTCGCAGTGCTCGGGACATTTTCTCATAAGTCATGTTGGCCCGATTCTGAAATACAAAAATCAAATTGAAAAAGAAATGTATGATATCTGGGTAAGAATTTATTTCAGCCCTACAGTGTGTGGTAATTATAATTAATGTTAGTTAATTAGCCATTTAAAATGATCCATTATACATGAACAAGTACAGTTACACCATAATAATAATAAAAACACATACAAATACACAAATACACATTTCTAATGAATATAAAACTAATTGTTCCAAAAATCGGATTAAATGTGATTAAAATCTGATTGTGATTAAAATCCGAAGATTGTGATATGATTGCCTGATTGTTTCACTGATTCTCCACACGGGGATGCTGTTGAGGCAGTGGATTATATTGGAGACAATTCTTTTCCCAGCATTCATTGTGTGTCCACCATGAATGTGGTTTGTAATTAATTTTGTGACATTCAGGGATTTTGATGAATGTAATCAAAGAAATGTAAGTTTAAAGCACCACATAAAAATGATATTCTATAATATTGTTTGATATTTCATGCAATGTCTGAAATAGACCTTTTAAAATCTGATATATACAAAATATTCCTCAAATTCCATAACCTATGGGGAACCTGTAAAACAGTCAAAGTGCAACCATGACTATTCCAGGTTAAAGGTTAAGGGCCTTGCTTTTATTAAAGGCCTAATAATGGCAGCTTGGTGGCACTGGTGATCGAATCCCCTCATTTAAAGATCAGCCATTCAGAACGTCTTTTTAGCTGTAACTTCCCTTAATGGGTGCGAGATGTGAACGCAGCCTGCATGGTCTGTTTCTCTTAGCAACACCCAATTTCACAAAACTAATTCCCCTACTGGCATATTTACAAACGATGGGAGAAAACCTGACACAGGCATCCAAAACATGGAATAGTCACTAACCAAAGCTCGAGTGAATTAAAACCATTATTCATTTAAATCTATAACGTTTTTTTCCCCCACTAAGGTAACACTCACCTTATGGTTCCCCCAGAGGCGAGCGAGTCCGTTGGGGTCCACCACTCTGAAGATCATGGCTTCCCGATCCTCCCACCTAATGTAGGCTTGATATCGGGTATCCAGCAGCAGCTGGTACACATAGTCCCATAATAATCTGCAATCTTGTATGGTGGAGAAGGAAGTAACAGTATTTAAAAAGGCAATAATGGTTACGTGATATACGTTTTGAAATGATGTGAAAGCAGAAAGGTCTTCTCTTTCACCAAATTTTGAAAGTTGGCTTGGTTTGCAGACATCACCGTGTCGTTTAGGGTCATTGGGTTATATTTTTTAATTGAATATGAAACAAATACTAACTTTACCTTAACATACATAGCGACTGGCTATTTGGTTTCCCAAAAACACTAGCCAATCAGCTTTATTACAGTAATAATGTATGCAAAAGGTAGAGCTGGGCGATGGGTCATATGAATTGAATCTCCATATTAATTGAGTTTCCATATGACAAAAAGATTTTTTTTTCATGTTTGGTTATCCAGGAAAATGCCAATTTATGTGAATGCCATAAAAATTCTTTTTTTTTTTGCTTATATTGATACATTATGACTTATGCTTTTATAATATTAATTTTTTAATCTCATCTTTTTGTTTTGTATTTATATAAAAATGTAAAAGAGATGGTAGTATATTTTATAGTTATATGTAGCTATTAATCGAATTGTGAAACTACTTTGTGTTTAGATTAATGTATAAAAACATTTCATACATAACATACTGGGTATTTGGTTTACCAAAAACACTAACAAATCAGTTTTATTACAGTAATAATGTATGCAAAAGTTAGAGCTGGGTGATGTGTCATATAAGCTATCTCTAATTTTATTTTTAGACAAAATTCGATTTTGGATACAGTGAGAAAATATGTCAACTTTTATCCCGCAGCACCACACACACCTCCCCATTCAACACCGTGATTCTGTTTAATGTGGCACAAACTTTAGGCAAATTTTACGGGGCTTTGGCTTGTTGAACTTCTGAAGTTGCAAACCGGAACCATTTCCGTACGACTGACGAAACCCCGCCCCTCGCTTGGATTGGTCAGAGCGCGCCCGCATTTTGTATTTCGTATTTCTGTGTAAGTGTAAGGCGGAGAACTATGGAAGCCAAACCACGGTGAAATCGTAATTTCTATTTTATGTCGTGTTTATTAAATATGTCTATTAAATGTCGTGTGATAAGCAAAATCATGGGATAATGAGGATTAGGGAGAGGCGCCGGACGAAAGTGTTTTAATTTGACTACCTGCGATTTTTCCGTTGGCTTCAAAGGCTGGCATTTTGGTCCTGAATGATTGTGTTTTGTTGGAAAGGTTGAGCGGTTCCTCCGTACAGGAGAAGACAGCCTGAGGTTGAGCAGCCTGAACCGGAGACACCTTTGACTTGCCTTCATCCGAAGCACTCTCTAAATAATTCAGGAAACAGATGTTTTGTGCGTGTTATTTATTTCTCTTTTTAAATGTACATAATCACTTCTTTGTTTCACTGTTGTATAAAATATTTTAAGCTGAAATATCACTATATAGAGTATAGTGACAAAAAAAAAAAAAAAAATATCAGACACGCACTACATGGACAAAAGTATTGGTACAGCGTGAATACGTGAATATATTGTTCTTCCACATACTGAGGACTTAACAAACATACGCCTCCACATGTACTTTTAAAAATACAGTATAACATTTTCCCAGAAGAAAGAAGCTTATTATAACAGTATGAATTGGATGGTATGTTGAAAATTCACACACGAATCTCATGGCCAACCAACCTTTATATATATATATATATATATATATATATATATATATATATATATATATATATATATATATATATATATATATATATATATACAGTATTGTGCAAAAGTTTTATGCAGGTGTGAAAAAATGAGAGAATGCTTTCAGAAATATCAAGAATGATTGTTTATTTTTGTCAATTTACAAAATGCAAAGTAACGCGAGTAAACAAAAGAAAAAATCGAAATCAAATCATTATTTGGTGTTACTACCTTTTGAAGAAGTAGAAGTAGTGGAAGTGATGACACACACCAAAATATTCACACCATATATTGATTTGATTGCGATTTCTCTTTTGTTCTTTCACTGCATTTCGTTCACTGATGAAAGTAAACAATTAACACTTCCATTTTTTAAAGCGTTGTTTGTTTACCCGCATACCGCATTTTTTCCACACCTACCTAAAACTTTTCCACAGTACTGTGTATATATATATGTATATGTATATGATATATATATATATATATATATATATATATATATACATAACTTCATGTTATTAAAATGAAAATTGTACACGGCGCATATGGCCATGTTTCGACAAACTTTTTTTGTTTTTGTTTTTCGTGTCCTGACCTGTATGTGTTTGTGGAAGGTTCGATGGCTGCATTTGGGAGTTTTGTCTTATTTCTTCCCCCGCTGGGTTTTGGGTTCGAGAGTGTGGGTTCACTGAACAAACAGGCACAGGTTTGTTAGTGGTGCTGTATAAACCTGCAATGAAGAAGCATGGGAGAATATCAGTAACTGGCACAACCACAACCACAAACGTCTCTCATGATTAACAAACACGATCCGCTTCTAAAAGCATAGAATATTTGCACATTAAGTTGATAAGGATTAGTGAGATTAGGAGAGAAACACTACTTACTAACGCATGCATGAGACAAAAAAGTACACATGAGGAGTCACATCAGGATCGCAGGTTTTGAAGCTTTCTTAAACAACAAATCTCAATTGTGCATCAGAACAAACGCATCAAGAATAAAAAGAAAACAAGAACAACATTGGTTCTGTATACTTGTAGTGTCTAAATATAACTATGATTATTATATAATACAAATATTTTAAGGCTCAACGTATTTTAACAGAATTATTTATTTTAAATGAAATTGTTTTATCCGAATAATGCAACTTTGCGTGTCAGATACAGGGTAAATATTACCATTAACATGGTTGGTTTATAAAGGGAAAAAAAGTTTATTCATTTATTTATTTTTGCCCTTTTCTTTATGTGAATGCCATAAAAATAGTTTTTTGCATTATGCATTATGGCTTATGCTTTTATAGTATTCATTTTTAAAAATTCATCTTTTAAAAAAGAATAAAATTTTATTTATTTAATAAATTATTATGCATCTTTGCATTTTGTTTTGTATTTATACAAAGAAATAGAAAGGAAATGGTGGTATATTTTATAGCTATATGCAACTATTAATAGTTGTACAATACAATATAATTTACAATAGAATTGTAAAGTGAATTTTTGGTTATATTAATGCAGAATAAAAACATTTTATTCTGTCGTATGAAATCCTACTGTAAAATCTGCTTTCTCTAAACCCCTGACTAACGTTTAGACTCATTTTTAAGGAGAATTATTATTAAAAACAGCACAATCCTATGCTATTTGTTATGTGAAGAAACCACCTTCTTCTACACCGGATCTATCCGACGCTACCTGTATCGAAACCCGGCAGGAGAACGAAAGCAGACGTTTGATCAGGTTACACTTCGTTTGTTGACTCGCGCAGAAGGAAGAGGCAGAGAATTTGATTTCCTTTTCTGTAGAACGAGTGCGGCAGGTTGGTGCAGGTTCTCATCGCCATTTTGGCATTGGCACAAGCAGGAAATAATATAAAAAAAACACAGCAAAGCCAAAACAAACAGTTACAAGCTCACAGAAAGTGGAGCTTTGTTTAAAGAAAATATGCAAATGTGTTGCCTTTGGAATGAAAGGAAGCATATTGGGAACAAGTGCAGATGTGGTTTGGAGAGGTCATAAACATGATGCTGTGTACCAAAACATTAGCCACATTTAAATCCAGACTCAAAATTCATCAGTGCATTTACTGAATGAGCACAGTGCTACATCCGAACTGATATGTAATCATATTTATTCCTGTTTTAAAAAATTAATTAATGTTTTTTATTGTTGATTGCTTTTTACTATTATTGTATTTCCTTTATGTAAAGCACTTTGAATTACCATTGTGTATGTGTACCAATGTGCTATATAAATAAAATTGCCCTGCCTAAAACCTAATATTGTGAGAAAACGACAATCTAGGTGCATGCAAGGTGGTCACCGGTGATCATATCCCTTTCCTTTTAATTACTTAATACGTTAAAAGTTCTTCGGTTTCTTGGAACAAGAACTGTGGTAAAGGAAAAGGAGCAAAAAGGTAAGATGTTCCCAGTCCAGATTGAGCTGTTATGCAAAACAGATGAATTCAATCTGGCATGATAACCATGGTCTTTGCATAAGAGCACGTTCTCAAGGATGTTTATGTGCTTGCTACGGCAATAATAAACCACTGAGGACATCCGAACTCTGAATGAACGTCTATGGAATTATGTAGTAGTCGCAAATGTGTTCAATAACCAAGAATTTGTTTTAGAGCTGCAATTCTTCAAAGTAACCACCGTTTGCTTTTCACACTTTATTATTGAAAGAATACATTTTTTAATTTATTATTTATTATCTTATCTTATAAGTTCTAGTTGGCTGCTTTTCCTTCCCTCTCCAACTAGGTTTAGATCAGGTGATTGTGGAGGTCGTGGGAGGGTGTAGCTAAGTGGTTTAAGGCGCTGAACTACTGTTCAGAAGGTCAGGGTTCAAACCCAGAAAATCACCAAGCTGCCACTCTCGGGTCCTCGAGCAAGCCAAATAACTCCATGTGCTCCAGGAGGTGCCGTATCATGGCTGACCCGGGCTTCGAAACAAGCTGGGATATGCGAAGACAAGAATTTCCCTGTGCTGTAATGTATATGTGACAAATAAAGGCTATTCTATTCTATGTGATGCAGCACTCCATCACTCTCCTTCTTGAACAAATAGCTCAAACATAAAAGTGTGTTTGGGGACAACAGTTGGGTAAACAGTTTACAGTGCAAACCAGCCCGGATGGTTTGTTGCTGCAAAGTGCTGTAGTAGCCATACTGCCCTCATTTTTGTCTAAATCAGCAACACTGTCTCAACATCACACCTCCTCCTCCATGCTTCGAAGTGGGAACCAAACGTTCAGGAATCGTCAGTTTAACCTCTGTATGTCTACCCAAGACATGTGGTTAGAACAAAATAAGTCACATGTTTGAACTCTTTAGTTCAAAGTCCAATGTTTCTTGGCCCATCTGCATGTTGTTCTTCTGGAGAATCCATTTCGACAGTCTTCCCTGAATAGTGGATGGTGAAATATGTCTGCCACTTAAACTCTGTAAATATAAATCAGCAGTTTCTGAAGCTAGTCATTAGAATAAACATATCTTCTGCAGCAGAGGTAGCTCTTAGTCACCCTTTCCTAAGACGGTCCATTTGAAAGCTGGTTTCTTTATAGCATAGGATGTTTGGAGACTTCACTTGAGGATACATCTAAAGATCTGTAACCCTTGTCCTGTGTGGAGGGGGTGTAAGCTCAGTGTAAACCACCGAGCGACACCCCCTGGGCTGGGCTACTGAATCGGAAAGTCGGAGATTCGAACCCCGGTATCACCAAGCTACCACCTTTGTGTCCTTGAGCAAGGCCATTAACTTTCTGTACTCCAAGGGGCACCATATCATGCCCTGTAATGATATGTGACAAATAAAGGCTATTCGTCTTCTTCTTCCAGGTAGGAAGAGTGTGTTCTCACCTGCAGTCCCGAGAGTGATGGGGGTTACGGGGGCGTGAGAGCGTCTCTGCTGCTTCACGTGCTGCAGGAGTTCATACAGGACGTCACCTGGAAGTCAAATTTATAACCTGAGACATGAATTTTACAGCCTACAACAGTCAGAATACATTTTTAAAAGCATAAAAGGTTTTTTTTTATATTCTCTGTATAAGGAGATCATTTAGAATGTAGTTTATGTTAAGTTTTTAACTTGCTCACAAAGTCGCTCATGCTTTATTAGATTGCTTTAGCCTTTTTCTAAGTTCATGCAAATCCCTGGGACGCTGGAGATTTTACATTCCTAAATTCGTAATTTGCCTAGTTTATGTCATAAAATTGAAATGTATTTAAATGAATTCTTTTATCTGGAAATTCACTTATCACTTAATCAGGAATGCCGAATAAACATCTGTACATTTCGTCGCTATTGTATAATATATACATTCTGTGTCCACAATGTAGCATTATATTTCAGTTAAAAACCTGAAACCCTGATAAGATTGTGTGCTGTTCGAGGTTATAGTCCATGTGCTTGAAGGTTTCACTTCTATGCATGCCACCCTGTTTACGGTTTTTGACTTGCCACATCTTTTCCTGTCAGCTCGGACAAGTCAGCTGATCTCCTTAAGCCTGCAGAACTAAAACTCAGAGCATGTCTGTTTCCTCTAGTTACTGTTATGATTGGAAATCCCAGAGGTGTGGGAATGAAATAAAATGAATGAAATAAAACGCACAGCAGGTTATTTGCTCGTGTTAGAAGCGTCATTCCTCACCTGAACTGGGACAGCGCAGGCGGAAATCCTCTTTGGTGAGGAGGCAAAGTGCTTTGCCGTTCATCTCAAACTTGTCGTGATCGGCTCGGCGCAGGGAGTATTCCCTCTGAGCCCACCGCAGCCACAAGTTCACATCGTCCTTATCCCACAGAGATGGATTTATACCTGAGGAATCATCAGACATTTGTTAGACGTACTATATTACGCAATGAGGCATATTATGGTCTGCTTAAAGTCATATATATATATATATATATATATATATATATATATATATATATATATATATATAAATGTTAAGAATTAGGCTATAATTCTGCCATCTCTAATTTTCATTTTTCAATAACATGTGCTAATTTTTTTTTTTATTAAATTGTATCTAAACAACAGTTTTTAAAAGCAACATATATAATACGCTTGCTTATCAAACATTAAAGCGATTTTTAGATTCATTAATTAGGTTTTACTTCTGTAATCTATCTATCTATCTATCTATCTATCTATCTATCTATCTATCATCTTATTATATTATATATATATATATATATATATATAATAGATATACAGAGAGAGAGGAGAGAGAGAGAGAGAGAGAGAGAGAGATTTCAGCATTCACTTTTTTTTTTTACAGAGAATAATGATCTGAATTAAATGAAGTGTAAACACAATACGTACGCAGCCTTCCGGGAAGTTTGCAGAGTTCATCTGGTGTGTCAGGAAACATAGAGTTCGAGGGGTTTGTGGTGTGGAGTTGAGGTTCACCTTCCCCTGTGTCCTAAAAAATAATAATTCACAAAGCAGATGTTGAAGCTGCTTATAATATAGAACATTTCATTTAATGTTCATGTCATTTGGATTATTATAAATTTCAGCTTTTTTAACCTTTTTTTTTTGTACGATGGTTTTTGAAAATCTATACTCAGGTATCTGTCTTTTGTCTATCTCCCTCCTGTTTTTTTCTCCCTTCTAGCATTTATGAGCTTCTGTATGTTTCAAAATTCCTATTAGGCCATGGATCACATATATCCAGTGTAATATCCTACAGCAACCTGAAGCAAAAACACACACCTAGAACTTTTCCCAGTGTAATGCAGATTATTATAACAGCAAATGCAGATTACATGAGCTATAACATGTTCAAAAACACAAATCTTTTGCTCAGGGGTTCACATGTATTTGCATGCATATATGAAGGAATGTCTTCTGATGCAATTTTTTTATTTATTAGTGGTTACATTTTATACACTTCTCTCTATCTCTGTGCACTACTTCCCACTTCTGTGTCTGTGTATAAGATCTATACATTCTTCTTTTGTCTCGCTGACTTCGAAACGAAACCTCTCTCTCTTTTTTTAAAAATGTATGTGTCCAGAAGCTTCTGTCAGCACGTGTGAGCATGTAGATAGATAGATAGTAGATGATAGCGATAGATAGATAGATAGATAGATAGATAGATAGATAGATAGATAGATAGATAGATAGATAGATAGATAGATAATCAGATAGATAGATAGATAGATAGATAGATAGATAGATAGATAGATAGATAGATAGATAGATAGATAGATAGATAGATAGATAGATAGATAGATAGATAGATAGATAGATAGATAGATAGATAGATAGAGTTAGATAGATAGATAGATAGATAGATAGATAGATAGATAGATAGATAGATAGATAGATAGATAGATAGATAGATAGATAGATAGATAGATAGATAGATAGATAGATAGATAGATAGATAGATAGATAGATAGATAGATAGATAGATAGATAGATAGATAGATAGATAGATAGATAGATAGATAGATAGATAGATAGATAGATAGAGAGAAACAAAATTGATGAATTGATGATGTTTCATGAGAGTTTAGTGTATGCTCTGGAGATTTGTGAGACCCTTATACACTGGGGCTTTGTCATGCTGTCTGTATTATTGTCTGTATAGTGTGTATAAATATGTGTGTAGTTTCATTGCGAAAAAAAGAATCCAGGTTTCCTGTAACTAATTAGCTGCAAAGTGAAAGTATGGTCAAGACAAAAGTGAAAGTAAATGCGCTGCATTTTTTACTTCTATTTGTTTTTCGATGGTTTTATTTCTATGATGTTATAGGATTATACCTTTTTATAGATCTTTTTTAATATATATATATATATATATATATATATATATATATATATATATATATATATATATATCCTCTTGGGGGTGTGTATAAGGAAGTCTGTATTTCCTGTAGATTCTTATATTATATTATAGCGTATGTTACTCTGAGAGTTCATCTTTAGTGAGTGAAATGATGATATGCTGTAACAGCTGTGTGGCAGTGTATAGCTTCTCATGAATACTTTGTGTGTGTTTGTGTATGTGAAATGTCTGTGTATTAATACAAAAAACCAATTCTAGTGTTTTGTAGTGTTTGTATATATATAGTGTTTTTTATATATATATATATATATATATATAGATATATATATATATATAAATGACTAATAACAAGTGTTATGTGTTTGTTAAGTGTGTAAGTGTAATGGTGTGTGTGAGGACAAAAATACACCCCTTAGGTGTGTGTGAGTGTGTATATGAGTGAAATTGAGTTTTGTGTGTGAGTATTAATATAATTAATCTTTTTAGACAGAGAGAGAGAGAGAGAGAGAGAGAGAGAGAGAGTGTGTGTGTGTGTGTGTGTGTGTGTGTGTGTGTGTGTGTGTGGTGTGTGTCTTACCGTGTACCGTGAGTTTAGGCGCTGTGGAGCTGTTGGTCATTTTCTTATCGCTGAAATGTACATCACATTATTTTCATGAATATGGAGGTGAGTTTTCTGAGAAAGATAATATCTGTCTATCTGTTTCTCCCGAGATAATTGAAATGAAATGTTTTCCCAGAAGCAGTCGGTGCTGAAAGACAGTCCAAGCTGCGGTTCGTGTAGAAACATTCCGGAAAATGAAAGTGAAAGAGGATCTGCTTGTGGTATTTGGAGAAACGGAGAAACGACGCGGCCAAAGGCTGAAAAACGTTCAATCACTGCTGCTGATCTTCCTGTGTGTATAACACACACACACACACACACACACACACACACACACACACACACACACACACACACACACACACACACACACACACACACACACACACACACACACACACTGAACAACACACACACACACACAAACACTCACAAACACACACACACACATATATATATATATATATTATATATATAGATATATATATATATATATATATATAGAGAGAGAGAGAGAGAGAGAGAGAGAGGAGAGAGAGAGAGAGAGAGAGAGCATCATCTGTTACTAAAACATAAAAAATATCAACTTCTTCAATTGCAAATTAATCGCATTACAATTTTTTCGAATATCAACTCTTATCAATTGTGCAATTAATCGCGATATATTATATTATATATATCGATTGATAGCCATATATATATATATACTTATTATATATATAATATATATATATATATAGTAATATATATATATATATATAGTTTTTTTACCGATTAACTGGAACTAATAGTTGCTGGAAGTATTTGAGGGGAAAAATCAGTCTCAGTTTTTTTTTTTTACTTTTTTCCATCTAACTTTTTTTGGTCATCTGACAATTAAACATAATGATTTTTTTTTATTTAGTTCTCCTCCTATAGCGACTAGTGCATTGATTTAACACTGTGTACTCACCTGGAACTGGAGTGCACTAAAAAACGTTGAATCACTGCTGCTGATCTTCCTGTGTGTGTATAAAACACACACACACACACACACACACACACACACACACACACACACACACACACACACACACACACACACACACACATATTATATATATATATATATATATATATATATATATATATATATATATATATATATATATATATATATATATATATATATATATATATTGACTATTGACTATTGACTAAATCTTATCCTTAAGATCTTAGATCCTTAGAGCAAGACTTCGTGTACGTCGCCCTGATAAGGGCGTCTGCTAAATACCGCGAATATAAATGTAAATGTATGTATGTATATATATATATATATATATATATATATATATATATATATATATATATAGATATATATATATATATATATATATATATATATATATATATATATATATATATATATATATATATATAGATATTAATAATTTATAATAATAATAATAATAATAATAATAATAATAATAATAATAATAATAATAATACGCGTTACTCAATAAACCTACAGCGGTTATCTCTTGCTTGGCCTCCTGAAAGCTCTTTGCTCCCATCTAGTGGTGGTTTTGTTTTCTGGGGTAATCTGACTGAAAGTACATAGACACATTTGGCTTTTCTGCACAAACTGCATAAAAAAGGTGAAAAAAGAGAAAAAAACGGGGAAAAAAGGTTTTATCTGCACTGGTATTGTAAATCTGAGCAAACGAAGCATTGGTGTAGATTTCCCCCGAATCAGGAAAACTACTAATACCATCATAGGATATATAATAGGTTATATAGGACCGCTAGCCCTTCTTAGTTCATAATACAATTATTATTATTTTATATTGATTATTTATTATATATTATATTATTATTTATAATTATTATAATTAATATACAAATGTAGCCATTTCTGCTTCTTAAAATTAAATCAATAGGTTAAGGTTTATATCAAATGTTAAAATCAAAACAGATACCAAATCAGGACATGTATGAAACTAATAAACTTTATTAAATCATTTTTTTTCAACATGTATACAGAAATATGAAAATATATACATCCAAAATAGCATGTCTGAATCGCAAACTAAAAGGCTTCAAATGTCGATATAAAATTCTTTACTTTTCATGTACATTATACATAATGTCTGTGTGTGTGTGTGTACATATATATATATATATATATATATATATATATATATATATATATATATATATATATATGCATATATACACACACACATGCACACACACACACACACACACACACACACACACACACACACATACATACATATATATATATATATATAAGAAAAACAAACAAAACACACTCTGGGTAAAAAATAATAATAAGGAAATGAGCATGCTAGTTCAGAGGTAGTTATATGTATGTTTTATACAAAATAGCTAGCTACTTTACAGCTGTGAAAAGCAGAACCCCCGCGCTGTAGTACAGTCTAGTCCACGGCTGTTTCTCAGATTACATTTACAAAACATTACAAACAACAAAACCCACCAAATGCACGTACAATGCAAACATCAGACTGTTAAAACTTTATATAAATGTTAATCTTTCAGTTTAATCTTTGTTTGTGTTTCTTTTTAATAGCAATTTTGAAGAATAAAAAAAATTGGGCCGCAATTTTTAACCATCACTGTTAGGAAGTGTTTTATTGAAAAAAAGACACCCTGAAGGAACTGGAAACAACCGTTTTCGCACCGTAATATCAAAGAAACAGTCCGGGAAAAATTAAATGCTCACAGAGTCAGATCAGACTCCGATGGATGTTAGAAGTGAGGTATGGAAACTTGAGAAAATATATTTCTTTTTGTCTCAGGCTTGTGAGTTATCAGAGACTTTCTCCCACCTGAGGTTGTAAGGGTGTGTCCTACACCGATATTACTAACGTTTGCACACACACTTTCCTATTCAGCTTACTATTTGAGGTTATAAAGCCGTTTCCAACTCCTAATCAACCAACACTAACACCACAGACAGAGTCCAATTCAGCATACACTATTTTGCGGATATTAGGCCATTTCCTTTCCGTAACCAACACTAAAACCTCTCTCTAACACACACACACACACATACACACACACACACACACACACACACACACACACACACACACACACACACACACACACACCCATACAGAGTCCTGTATAGTTTGCAACATTCCCCCAGAATCAACTACATTAAATTAACATTGACACACTGCTGGATGCAAGTGATTGCGTGTTATTAACAAGAAACAGCAGGGTGCAAAATCCGATTTGGGAAAGATTCATTTATGGTTGTGTGTGTGTGTGTGTGTGTGTGTGTGTGTGTGTGTGTGTGTGTGTTTGTGTGTGTGTGTGTGTGTGTCGGGACATAAAAATAACTCGCAAACAGAGATAGAAATATTTGCAATTACATTGCAGTGTTTCAATGGAGAGTGTTTCAATTGTACATTTGATATTTTGCCAGAATTGTGGGGGAAAAAAGAAGAAACTTTTTTTTCACGATAAAAAGATATCATTTCGTGTCACACAAGCCAAAGTAAAAAAGTTAAAAAAAAAAGAGCCCAGTTGCGTGATGTTATACCGGAAGGATTTGTCATGGTAATATGATTAAAACGATGTTTAAAACGTCTGGTATTCTGTTATTGTGCAAGATGATGTCAGAATGGCGAGGTGAAAAATCGCCATGTTGCAATGAAACTAGGAGTATTATGTAGCATTATGTAGCATTTGGCCAAACATTTGGATGATGGGATTTTATTACACCTGCTGTATCGTTAGAACGTCAGAGTCTATGTTCGTTTACTCCGTTATGAAGCAACAGTATAAAAACACGTCCATGAGAAAAGTCTCTCCTAACTGGAAGGGTTCTGACGTGGGGGGAAATGTCCGTGAACCCCCCTCCCCCACGGATTTTACGAATGGCACCCGGGATGTGAAGGCTGATAGAGACCAGAGATGAGCGAGCTTCCTCTCTGATTGTCCATGCGTTTGCTCCACGCGATCTCCTCCTTTGCGTCGCTTTCTTTCTGCAGGTGGCACGGCACGAGCTGCACCGAGCCCTCGAGCGTCGCGTCTGCCTCGGAGCAAAAGGGCACTAGCGCTTGGGTGGAGTCGCACGAGCTCTTCTCCATCTCCACGGAGACGAAGGAGTCCAGGACGCGGTCCTGTACCAAGCGAGCTCGGTTCAGCAGCAGCTTGACGTCCTCGCGGAAATGCGGGTTGAAGAGGAGGTACAGCAGGGGGTTGACGCATGCCGGCAGCGGGAGGAGCAGGAGCAGGACGGATTTGATCACGTCCTCGCTGACGGGGATGAGCGAGAGCAAGGACGCGAACGTCAGGAAGGCGACAGGGCAATACAGGAGGCAGTTGGTGAAAATGAGCCAGGCGACGTGCTTGATCATGGCGCAGTCCCACACGCTGTCGAAGTTGCCCTTCATCAGATCCCAGTAGAGCTTAATGTAGGTGCTGGTGATGAGCAGGAAACAGAGCGAGTTCATCATAATCAGAGCAACCATGAAGCCCAGTGTGGTGGGAGGGGCGTCCGGGAGAGGCGAAGGGATGCAGAGCGGGGTAGTCCCGAACTTCCCTACGCCCAGGAGCGGCAGGCTCGCGGAGACCAGCGAAAGCGTGACGCAGACGGCAGCAGCACACCGGACGCTGGAGTGAGACGGCGACTTCCCGAACGACACCGAAACGCTGCATTGGACCGCCGCGAGCACCAGGAACAGGATGGACGATTCCGACGCCGCCACTGAGATGAACCCCGTTGCTCGGCAACCGGCGCCCGTTTCCCAGCGTGCACCGTACGAAGCGAACTCGCCAAAGGTCAGAGCATCGATCAGGGCCAGGACACAGACGCACAGCCCTGTGAGAAGGTTGGCGCCACCAATGGAGCCGATGATGAACTTGACGGGTGAAAGGTAGCTGGGCGAGGCGAAGACTGACAGCACAAGGAGCAAGTTGGCCAACAGAGAGACCAGAGAAACGATCCACATCCCCAAGCGAACCAACCAGCTGTCAAACAGCGCACCACATGGCTTAAATGGACCTGCAGGACAGGAAGATAAATTTGGGGCTATAAGGCCGTTACAAACAATATATATATAGATATATATATATATATATATATATATATATATATATATATATATATATATATATATATATATATATATATATATATATATAAAACGTGTTATTAATGCGCTAACACAAATTCACTTTAATGGCACTAATAGTTATTAACGCGTGATTAACGCAGGGTGCATTACTATGTGAGTGATCTGCTCCTTCACTCTGTGTTGTGTTGGCGGAATGAACGAAACCCGAACAACAAAAAAAACACATATATCAAAGAATCGATCTATCTATCTATCTATCTATCTATCTATCTATCTATATATATATATATATATATATATATATATATATATATATATATATATATATATATATATATTAACTGGAACTAATAGTTGCTGGAAGTATTTGAGGGGAAAAATCAGTCTCAGTTTTTTTTTTTTACTTTTTTCCATCTGACTTTTTTTGGTCATCTGACAATTAAACATAATGATTTTTTATTTATTTATTCTCCTCCTATAGCGACTAGTGCATTGATTTAGCACTGTGTACTCACCTGGAACTGGAGTGCACTGGACGCTAGTTTGGAGTTTGGACTCTTCAATGGCTGCATGGAATTCCTCCAGGTCAGGATCATCTGCAACAAAAAGTAATCGTGTGTGAACATTATGCCTAATCTCCTGCTGTGTTCCATCAGAACTGGTTCCCTTTGATCTGCATTTTAATATTTCAACACTTTTTAGATCTCCTTAAAAAAATGCTTGATGTCCTGTTAATCCAATACGGGGATCGAAAAAAAAGCTTGCTATCTAATCACGCTTTGTTTTCCTTCTCTTTCACAGAGATGGATGGAGCTTTCAGATCTTTTCTCGTCAATCGTTTCGCTGCATAATTGCGGCGCCGTTTTAAAGTCGGCCCGAGAAGAGACGCCTGACATAGGAATGCGCAGAGAAAGACTTTGCTGTGGTTGCTTTACGGCATAGACATGTTTTTTACTGTTCTAATTAAAGACGAAGTGACTCGTGGATAAAAATAGACAAACGCCATCACTCTGCATTATTTAAATTGTTTAAAGAAGAAACGCATTCTTCAGATCAGAACATCTTTTTTTTTATTATTAAATGTGGACCAAACAGAACACTTTCTGGAAAATCCAAAGACATCATGTGTTTTTCACTTCAACTTGGGTTTTTTTTGGTTCACATGTATATGTTCAGTATAGTGCTCAAATGTGAATACATTTCTAATTAGTTTATAATATCATGTATTCTTTTACACTCAGGTTTTGGTGTTATTAGAACATAATCAATAATTAGTTAAATCTCAAGTTATCAAATAGCTCCCCATTCATGTGGTCTTCTATAAGCCCTGATCTAAATCCTATCCAGAGCCAGTTTCTAGACATTAGGAGGACATCTTATTATGTTAATATTCACTATTATTATTATTATTAGTAGTAGTAGTAGTAGTAGTAGTAGTAGTAGTATTAGTAGTAGTAGTAGTAGTAGTAGTAGTAGTAGTAGTAGTAGTAGTAGTTGTTGTTGTAAAAATAATATAATAATAATAATAATAATAATAATAATAATAATAATAATAATAATAATAATAATAATAATAATAATAATAATATGATGATGATGATGATGTCCTCCTGGATACTATTCAGATCAGGGCTTATAGAAGCCCATATGAATGACAAGTAGTCCAGCGGTTTGTTCTTAGCTGATTTTTTCCATAAGATATTTCAGATTAATTTGGCCGTTCTTTTTTACATTTGGGGAAAGAAGTGAAAGCAATATCTTTTGAATTCTTCATATGCCACTTCGATTTTAATTAATTTATTAAAGAATGGCGTATTTTTATTTATTTATAGGTACATGGAATATGTAAATTTCACAAAAGGCTGCTATAAACAGTGGTTCTTGGCAAAAATCCTTACTGTCAGGTTTTATGTGTTGCGTTATACAGTACAAGAGCGGCCTCTAGAGGCGAGTCACTGTTGCCACACGCTGTTTATTTGAAGTGTCTTTTTTAATTATTAATTTTGGATTAGCTATATTTATTTATTTGGAGTGTTACTTTGTTTTTTATTGCCTTTTATTATTCGCATTATTTCCATGAATCACTAGTTGTATATTAAAGTGTAGTAGTATTTTACATGGAGTACCTAGCGCTGCTTGCACTAGGTTGCACACGATGCACTTTATGTAGCTAGGACAAACTTAGTCTCGTCCTCAGCATTGTGTTGTTGTGTTTGTGTTATGTCGTTTTGTGTAGCACCAGGGTCCTGGAGAAACGTTGTCTCATTTCACTGTGTACTGCGTCAGCTATATGTGGTTGAAATGACAATAAAAACCTCTTGACTTGACTTGAGTGTTCAAATGTTTTAAAAACTATTTAAAAACTATTAATCAACCTAACTATCCTGACCTTTTTGCAGAGTGTTACAGTAGAAACTAGGTCATAATGCTTTACACCTTCTGCATTTGCTGCATTTAAACCGGAGAATAGTATTTAAAGAATTCTTTATCACCATGCTTAAATACTCCGGTATAAAATGAACCCCACAGGAAGGTTATGAAGTAATCAATCTCAGGCTCTTACAGTCAGAGTGAATCGGGACGAGGCCAAGCGCTCTTTTCTGAAGCTCCTCCTCCTCTGTGGCCACTGACTCCTCCCACTGAGGAGCAGATCTGTAGCCATTGCACGCTCCAAAAACACAGCACTGATAGGCATAGGGCATCTCAATTACCCTAGGGGAAATAAACATTTTATCATTACATTTCTCGTAATGATGTAATTTTCACGTTGATGTCATCAGAATATAGGCACGGTGGCTTAGTGGTTAGCACGTTCGCCTCACACCGCCAGGGTCCGGGTTGGATTCCCGTCTCGGCCATGTGTGTGTGTGGAGTTTGCATGTTCTCCCTGTGCCTCAGGAGGTTTTTCTCCGGGTTCTCCGGTTTCCTCCCGGTCCAAAAACATGCATGGTAGGGCTGATTGGCACCTTGGAAAATTGTCCCTAGTGTGTGAATGTGAGAGTGTGTGTGTGTGAGTGTGTGTGCCCTGCGATGGGTTGGCATTCCATCCAGGGTGTATCCTGCCTTAATGAGAATGAACATCAGAATGTTAAACTATTGAATTATATATATAAAAATCATAATATGATTAGCTTGATTTTGTTTTACTGTTAATTTTTAAGGTACAAACAAAGCCACACACTTTTGTACATCAGAATGTAATTACTCGGACATTTAAACATCAGGATTTGAAACTTATTCACATTGTGAAACTGTAATATTCTATAGGCAATAAGTCAGAAGTCTTCTGACACTAAAACCCAAAGGGACACTTCCCAGGCAGTAACAGTGGATTCTGCAATACCTGATGTTTGGTAGCTGTTCCTCTCTGAAGGAGTGAGACAGATGTGTGTTTCCCCTCAGTTTGAGGTGAGTGAGACTGCTCAGGCCGGACAGGGGGACTCTGGATAACCGATTATCACTCAGATCACTGCAGAGAGAGAGAGAGAGAGAGAGAGAGAGAGAGACAGAGAGAGACAGAGAGAGACAGAGATAGAGAATAAATGTTTACAGTACATGCAGATTTGACAGACCGTTAACAGCTGTTGTTTAAGATACACAAGCATAAGTAAGAATTTATTTTTAAGTAATGATTTCGATGGAAATAATGAATATTTTCTTCAAACTTTGCAAATCTTTTGCAGCAATTCCAGCCTGGCAGACTTTAGGGTTTCTGAGCTGTCAATTTTTCAAGATAATTTTACTCCATCAGTACAACGGTCCTCAGCAGCGCAACACATTTGGCAAAAGGGTTTTCTCTTAATCATTTAGCTGTATAAAATGATTTTACAGCCCTTCCATGATCCATACCATGTTTAATCCTAAAAAAATCTGACTAAATGTAACTGATTGCAAGTGATCCCAAATGTTTGAGCAGTATTATGTATGTATGTATGTATGTATATTCTGTGAAGATATGTATGCATGCATGCATGCTAAGTATCTATCTATCTATCTATCTATCTATCTATCCATCCATCCATCCATCCATCCATCCATCCATTCATCCATCCATCTATCTTAGATACAGTTGCCAAGCAAAGGATACTGAAATCATACAAATTCAATTATATTGTACCACGGTGTTGCCTTATGAATGTTGATTTATGTTGAGTATGTGTGTGTATGTGTGTGCGCACTCACAGTTTGAGCAGAGAGTGCAGAGAAGTGAAGGCCTCTGGGTGAATCATCTCAATCTGATTCCAACTCAGATCACTGTAAATGAAAGCAAATTACATTGCAAAATATTATAATATTATACAAATTCATATTAATAATTTGAAGATTTAAACTGTTTTACATTCGATTCCTCGTCATTGGGCGGCATTAATTACCCGTGCAAGTTCACAGAAGTGCTACTTCCCGTAGCAGCCACTAGGTGTCAGTGTTGTTTCGCTAATTAATTACAGTCGCTTAGAGATTGAACGGTATATAAAAGTCGGTATAAACATGAAATCTGTATTAGAAATGACCTCTGCGGTTCTTTTCCTTCAGTAATATTCAGCCGGTATGTATTCAGTCTGAAAATCACATTTATATTATTATCTTTTTAAAACATTTACTTTTTCTTTTTTTCTTTTCAAAGCTACTTTTATATCACCTTTGCTTTTCTCTTTACACTTTGAATATTTGCGAGCCCTTCGTGATGCCTGTTCATAGTCAATTAGAAAGTAACATACATTACTAGATTAAAAATAAAAAGTATACAATAAACAAAAAAGCAATTTAGCTCTTTTAAACTGAATAAAAAATATAGGATAGTGGTATTAGCACTTCTTCTGTTAAAGAACTGCTTCAGCCTCTCCGAACAGACCTTTTTTTTAGACTTTGTACATTTTATTGTAAGTTTCTAATCATCTGACAAATGCTATACACATGTAGAACATATTCGTTAAGTAAATAGTATTAAATGGTTGTAAACTCACAGTGATCGAAGCGATACGAGCTGCTTAAACGTGTTCAGCTCGACTCGTCTGATCCGATTGTGCTGCAGACCACTAAACACACACACACACACACACACACAAAACCATAAACTCTAGAAATAAACCGTGATGTGACAGAATGTCAGAGATCTAATTAATTGAAAGATAGCTCACATCTCTTGCAGTGAAGTACAGCGGTAAAAACTTGGCAACTCCTCGACTGCATTATGAGACAACTCGCTGTGAAAGACACAAGCAAATATTATAAATGAATTATTGTTTGCTTTCCGACATGATTATACAATGTTCAAGTCTATCATGGATTCAGTGTTTCTGGAGCCGACTTTTATAAAACCAAAACACATAAAAAAAATGTGTACTTTAAAGTGTGTTATATGGATGAAAGTTATAAGACACGTGACATTTCCCACCTTTTGTGGCTAATCTCTTAAATATATTACAAACGTGTATAGCGCTTGTTTGTCCACTAGGTGGCACTTAATGAAATTAACATTCTAAGTAAAATATTTAAAACCCTCGGAAAATGTAGGTTATATCAAAAATTATTGAACATAGGGATTGGGTTCGTTCGAGGGTGCTGCGGGTGGAATATTTGAGGACTGTGGTGCGGTGAGTGGGGGGGAGGTTGTTATGGGATTGCTGTAGTGGCAAAATTTTTGTCAACTGGGGGGTGAGGGGACGGTGATATGGGCAAAATTTTTGGATGCAAACGCATTAAATTTTTCCCTTCACTTGGACTATGGAGACCAAAACTTGTCCTGGTACACAAAGCAAACATCATCAGTGATGAGTAGAGGGTAATTATAAAAGAGTAGAGGGTAATTATAATAGTAAACGGAGACTGAATGAATCAAAAGCACACATATGAATCATACTTTCAAGTGTTTGTCCATATACGGTGCAGTGTTGTATTGTCTGAAGAGAAATTCATGAGAAATCTTAACGAGAACATAATGCTGTGTGTGTGTGTGTGTGTGTGTGTGTGTGTGTGTGTGTGTGTGTGTGTGTGTGTTTGTGTGTGTATACTCACAGTACTCTGAGATTGGGCAGCTGTTGACAGAGATCAGGTGGCAGTCTGGTGAGACCAGCGCGGGTCAGAGTGCTAAAATGCAGAGAACCAGTGTGAGAGAGTTGTACAGAAAGTGGATGTGTGTGTGTGTGTGTGTGTGAGTGTGTGTGTGTATGACAACAAACATTACATCCAGAACATTCTGAGCTAGTAGACAAAACAATACAAATATCCCAAAAATGATCTGACTCATGTCTGTTTACAAATTGTCTCATGCCGGTATGTATTAGATCATTTTAGTACCGTTTTCACTTTCAGACAGACGTTGTGCAATATTTGCATTTTAGCAAGCGCTATAATACTAGACTGTCCGATGTGTCTAATAACTGTCCGATTAACCAATTACTCTTGAGCACAGTAAGAAGTATCAAATCCTATCTCGCATTATAAATCTGACAAACAAAGCATATAGTGTTTTAATGACAGTCTGATTTCTGTAATGCGATTCCTAATCCTCATATTAACAATTGCAAGAAGGATCGGCAGATGAAAGCATCTGAAGCTACTTAATTGTGGAATTGATTTAAACGGGTTTTTCCCGAGCGGGTGGATTTGAATGGGTAGAATGGGAGTGTAGAGGTTTAAGTGGGTCCAACGGATAAAAGATAGTGAACGAATTTGCACGGGAGTGAGTGAGTGGGGGTGAGGATGGTACTTGCAAATTGTAAATCTCAGATTAAGAATGACTAATGTTTAATAATGGAAGTGAGCAGTGGGGTAAAGAATGTATTGGGTGGAGCTGAGAAGTGTTTGATTTGCAAGGCTAGATTTCAGCAGATGGGTTTGACTTGGGTTTGGGGGTTGGCTCGTGAGTGAGTAGCGGAGGTGCTAGATTAGTGTTTAAGGCAGATATGGGCAAACTACGGCCCACCGGCCACATCCGGCCTGCCAAATATCAGTAAAAAATTGTCCAATTCAATCCAATTCAATTTTCTGAGTATGCGCAGTGAGTAGAAATATAGCAAACACCCCAGGCTCCCGCACCCCCTGTCAACAACTCAGCGAACAGTATGCACACACGGTATATCCGCGTATATCATGCACTCATGATACCTTGGGAGACCTGAACCTCGGTTCGCTGGGCTGACAGGCATAATTGCGTTTCCTCCACAGGGGTGTGTTTCCGGCCCGGCTGTCCAGTTTTAAAAGTCAATGTGGCCCCTGAGCCAAAAAGTTTGCCCACCCTTGGGTTATTGCATTGGGCTTTGGATCCAAAAGGTTGTGAAGTCAAATCCCAACCACACTATTCTTTGAGCAAAGGCCTTTACCCTCATAGCTGCCCCATTGTATAAAGAAAATAAATGCAAGTCTCTCTAAATAAGGGCGTCTTCCAAATAAATATACATACATACATTTATATATATATATATATATATATATATATATATATATATATATATATATATAAATATAAATGTTTGAGTGGGTGAATTTTGAGATATTTGATTGTGCTTATGAGGGAATACAGTAGAACAGTTTCCCCTAGTTCATGTTGAGTTCATAGCGAGAGCATTGTCTCAGCGTTACACTGTACACTGTATTGTACTAGGTTTATCGTAGTGCATCTTGTGTATGGCTTAGTGCCTCAGGAGGTTTTTCTCCGGGTTCTCCGGTTTCCTCCCCAGATCCAAAAACATGAACAGCAGGTTGATTAGCACCTTGGAAAATTGTCACTAGTGTGTGAATGTGTGTCCTTGTGTGCCCTGCGAAGGGTTGGCATTCCATACAGGGTGTGTCCTACCTCGATGCACAGGCTAAGGGTGAATATGGGTGAATTTGAGTAGAGGGTGGTGAAAATGACACTCACAGCACTTGCAGGCTGGTGGTCCCTGTTAGGTTGGGGAATTCTTGTATCTCAGAGGCACCATTCAGAGATCTAGGAGTAGATATCAGGACACCAATGAGTACCAACAGTAGCATCATATGACCTCCCTCACATTCTAATACTCAGTTTTTTGATTACCTTTTGCACCTAACAATTTTTATACTCACAGCGTGTGTAACTGCGGCAGAAACTGGAACGCGGATCTTCCCACAAACTGGATGGGGTTCTCGTAGAAATGGCTGAGGAGACAAGGATGTTTCCGGAAGACGGTTTTAGTGATATTTGACCAGCTCGTTTATGGACCTGTTCATTTCAAAGATCAACTTGTTGTGATGAGACTCACATGGTCTGGAGCAGTGGGTTCCCCACAAACGCTCGCTCAGGAATCACTTTGATGTTATTGTTGTGGAAACCCCTGCATAGGAGACGACCGGATATAGTTACAAGGACATGTGAAATAGAGTATTAGTGTTAAGCTGTAGTGGAACTCGACGAGGCTTCAGATCTCATCCAATTATCTTATGCCACCCTGTCAGCATGGTGATGATTGCGCTACGACATCTTCGGACATTTCAGAAATGCCATTTATTTGTATATGTGCCTGACATCCTGCCTGCAGATCAATGTTGTTGTGTGTATTACAGAGCCTTGTGTGTGTGTGTAAGCGTATGTGAGTGCGGTGTTGAAGCAGCTGTTGTATTGAGGCGCACCCCCTTCCACACACACATACACACACACACACACACTCTCGCACCCTCGCCACATCTGCTCCCGGCTCACTTGCATTTTTACCATTAAGTTAAGTGAGTTTTTATTTTCCTTTCCTGAAAGGTAACACGCCAGATGGCCCTCATGGAAAAGGGGTGGAGAAGGGGGGGTGGTGGTGCTGTGAACAGATGCATGCTGGGTAATGTTACGCAGGGTTACTCAGGGTTACTCACAGCTCCTGGAGTTTGTTCAGTGTCCGGATGGCGACGGGAAATTCCTGAAGACTGTTGAAGTTCAGCTCGCTGGGGAAAAAGAAATGAGGGGTTGGGGGAAAGGAAGGGGGTAAAGGAAGAGGGTCATCATCATACTGTAGTCACAGGGGTGTACATGTTTGCTGCTCATAGCTGGAGATTTTCTGGTGGTCCAGCAAATACACTGCACCTCAAACGTTAAAGCAATTTTAACACATCTGTGGCACCGGGCGTTGTGCAAATGTTTGTGGACACCTGACTACAGGTTAATCTTCATTATTCCACACTATGTAACGTTAGATTTTGGAGTGTGCTTATGGAGGTTTGTGCTCATTCAACCACACAAGTTTAAGTAAAATCAGGTACTAATGTGGAGTCTGGAGTGACGACTCAATCCTATATTTATATAAGACTGAGCTGTATAGCAGGTCCTTTAAGATGGAGCACAGGGATATTGTCATGCTGGACTGGGTCTCCTGGTTCAATTGAAGGGAAAACTTAATTTGACCACAGTCAAAGACATAATATACAATTATGAACCACATATACCTAGACAAATGTCCCAATACTTTTGTAAATATGTATCTACAGTGTATACACACTGTATTTAAGCATAGAAAAAGATTTCTTGTATGAATTATATAATATATATATATATATATATATATATATATATATATATATATATATATATATATATATATATATATATACACACTCAAATGTATATTGTTTATTAATATACATATAAATATATAATATGTATATTAAATTATCAGCTCATTCACATGTTGTATCTGAACCCCTCATTCACAAAATCTAACCACATCAAACTAATGATTTATAGTTTGACTAATAAGTTTTGTAGCCATTTTACTGACTCCACTATCAGCCCTTTGAGCAGCCACTAGTGGAGAATCACTGGCGCTACATGCTTTCTGCTTATACACATGAAACAGTTTTGATTGATCAATCAGTTATCAGCAAATACGATTGAACCAGTATCGATCAAATCGGTCGACCTTAAATGACTGCTGTAATGTACTGTTTGCATGTACGTTGTCATGGTGCTATATTTCTTGATTTGAGATTCATGACCGTCCATCTTATTGTCTCTTATCGACCTAGCAACCCTGGCTCTATCTAGAGTTCATTAGTTACAGAGCTTCGATTGTAGGCTGCGTCAAACACCAGCAGCTCTTCATTTATATGCGCTGTCATGTTTTGATTCTGTAACTTCATCCGTCATCCTGCTGCTCCATAACATAAGCAAACAGCTGGAGATGTGTGGGGTGGGTGGAAGGGGGGGGGTGGATATGATCCTCGCCGGGGTTTATGTAGCGTACCAGCTGTTTCGCTCAGCCTAAGTCACCATATCACGAGCTTCTTACACATATGTTACTTTTACTGCGTGCCTTTCATTAACCATCCTGTAGTGTTCGGTTTGGGTTGACACAGGCATCTTTTTTTTCCCTGGGGCCAGTCAGGAGTTGGTTTAAGGAGATCAGACCTCTTTGCATGTGACCATCAAGAGGCTTTCCCTTTTCTTCTTATGTGTTTTAGCCTGCTTCCTATAAATCTAGTTTGTTTGCAAATATGTTATGTTTGGTAGCCTGTTTACTATAAGGTTTATTATAAGAATTTGCCATTTCTTGATGACGATGCTAGGTTGATTGCTAGCATGAATACTCCTAGTTTGTGTGTTATCATGGCGTCCAGAACATGTTGGACAACAGTTTGGAGTGGAATCATAAATATTGTTGGTTATGTTGTATAAGAAGTAAAGTTGGGGCGGAGTTTGGTGACCAATGTGACACTTCAATGAGCCGTGCACTGGAGGAGTCAGAAAATTCCTTTCGTCATTCCAGTTTGCATTTCCTATCCCTGTTTATTTAGCCATGTGCAAAAAGCAAGTGCTTGTATTCTAAGCAATCTAACCCTGAAAACTGCAAACTACGTAAAGTGTAACTTTAGGTGCGTAACCCGACTTTCCTGAATCTTTTTAACTGCAGCAGTTAATATGTGCGCTTACTGTAATGTATACCTCAGCTTCCCATACTAGCACCTGAAAAAACAAAACAAAACAGAAAAATGCCTCAAAATGCAGTGCGATTGCTGAAACCCTGATGAAAGGTTACATTCAGTAAGGCATTATGGAAATGTACGTTCAAAGCCCAGCAGCTAATTCCTACAAGAAAAGCAGCTCTTCTTTGCCACTTGCCGTTAAAAAGGCGTGGCAGAGGGAATAATCAGTTCAGTAAGAGTGCGTTTGGCCACGTTCCTCCTGAGTCATGAAGCTCCATCTCTGAACTAAAGAGCACTCGGCGCTGAATAGGCCTCATCATCCCCGTAATTATCGCTCTCATCCCTCAGTGCTAAGTGTAAGCTTTCAAAGCAGGAATAATCGTTTATGTATTTTAGCTCCTTTTTTAAAAGGGGAAGCTGGAGCGCTGCCAGAGTGTTTGAAGTGCAGAGCCGAGGCAGAGCGGCCTTGGCCCAAGGCCACACACGCTAACACACTCACTCGATTTAAGCGTGTGTGTGTGTGTATGTAACTAAAGTGCCCGTTTTGATGGACATGTGACAAATTCTGTTATTGAAAGTCTTAGCATTCAAAAATGGATTAGCCCACTTATAGTAATTTGCTAAACCCCTGAGATTTAGTTTGTTAGCCTGTTTTAGATTAGATTGTGTGTTAGAATGTTTAATGCTAGTTTGTTAGTCTTTATGTTGCAGTGTTAGTATCTGTGTTAGACAGAAGAAAAACAGGTGAATGTTTACTATAAAGCTAGTTTGTGTGCTAGTCTGTTGACTGATTAACTACTGATTAACTCTAGTGCTAGTCTGTTTCTTAGCCTGTTTGCTATAACACTATTTGTGTGTAGGTGTGTGTGTGTGTGTGTGTGTGTGTGTGTGTGTGTGTGTGTGTGTTTTGGGAAGCTCATCACATATAATTATCATAAATCATCATAGGTTTATGATAAGTTTGTTTGTTAGCCTTTGTACTGTAATTCACGTGTTAGCTTGTTTGCAACACTGTTTAGGATAACATTGTTTTGCTTGTTTTTAGGCAGATTATTATCTCGCAATTTTGATCGATTATTTACTCTATAACAGGTTTGTGTAATAGGTTTTGACATTATTATTAATATTGTTTTATTATTGTTATTGTCACAGTAATCAATGTGGCATCACATGCCTCTCTCTCTCTCCCTCTCCCTCTCTCTCTCTTTATACATATATGTGTGTGTGTGTGTGTGTATTTATGTATGTTTTTGTGTGTGAGTGTATGTATGTATGTTTGTGTGTGAGTGTGTGTGGGTTTTGACAAAAATAGAATGTAAAATTTTAATCAAAAACAGGTGGACTACAGATCAAATCAAATCAAACTTGCATGTACCGCAGGAACCGTGTTGCTCGTGCAGTCACATAAGCAAGGAAAAACGCAACTCCTGTTCGTTTTCAATCAGTGGAGCGATGTGGGCGGCTTTCACGCGTTTGAGATTAAGCAGGAGTCATCGCCGAGACCTGGCCCTCCCGCTTGGGAAGCCGAAATGCAGCACTGCGATCGATTTCAATCGAAGCGGTGCGTGCATTTGCGGCTCTCGTGGGCTCGTTGTTTCTCGTAAATCCTAAACTGCCATTTTTAGCACTTCGGCAGGCCGTTAAACTAGCAGGTGTGAAAGTTGTGCTTGTGATGGAGACCACCATGACTTGAACATGTGCTGAAGTCGTACGGTATATCTGAGAACGATACGTTGGCTCTTAAATTCACGGCGCCTTTCAAAAGTTCTCAAGAAGTTTTAATAGTGCTTCCCATGTGGTCTTTTTTTAAATAATAATAATAATAAAATATCTTTTTTTTTATCAGATGTTGAAATCGATGCACTGAGAAAAGGAGCATGTGGACTTTTTGGAAATGATTTTACGCCACTTCCTGAAGGAAACGCTGCTCTTTCAACAGAGCGAATCCTTTGAAACAAGATACATTTGACAAATATTTCCAAAAGTTTTACAGTATTAAAGTCTTCCTGATCACGACTGAAACGATGGATAGAGGAAAGAACAAAGGCCCTTGGGTGCGAGCTGAAGTAAAAATATGCGCATAACGAACCCGATGCGAACCACAGGAAATTGGACGAAGGCTTAAAATACTTTTGTACAGGTTTGATGAAAATGAATGTCTCGCCTCCATTGTAGTGTTATTTTAGGGGTCATGTCCTAATCACGGTGTGACTCACTATCCTGGCTGACTTCCCCGTCCAGATCTGCTCGCTGTGACCGATCAAAGCTTCCCATGTAAGGGTCACGGACGAGAATTCAACTCAACCTTAACCTCCATTAACTATTTTAATAATTGGAGAGATCTTTTCTTTTTTTTTTGCTCTGGCTTCACCTCGGGAGCTACAGGATTGCGTTATAAGAGCACCATTGTTTTGCGTCGAATACGAAACCGGACCGCCATGAGTAAATCAACTCAGGTTATTTTTGCATTTCCCATCGTCTCCTTGAACCTGGCGCCACACTGAGACTTCAGTCACTAAAATTATAGGGGCTGATACGTATATAAAAAAAAAAACAGGAAATGGCTTTTCATGTTTGCCTTTAATCACATAAAAAAAGAGCGGGGAAAAAAGAAACAACGACGATTTGCACTTACAGAGTCTCGAGACTGCGCAGGCCCTCGAAGCAGTTCTCCCCCAGAGTCTGGACTAGGTTGTTATGAAGATGCCTGCACACAAGAACAGTCATTAAAAGTAAAGAAAAGCATCAAAAATCCTCAGAGATTATAATCATTAGAGAGCAATCATGTCTTATATAAACAGAAAGCCGAAATGAGGCTGAGATAAAGTCAGGTTCAAAAGTCTGAATCAACAACCAAGGACTTGTTTTTTTTTTTCAGTCATTATTTTCATACTGTACCACTACAAACCATGGAAATGCACCACAACACAATTTATCTTGCTTAATGAGGATGTACCTTAAAATCCCGTTTTTCCCCCTTGTGGCCAGAAATCTAAATATTCCTTATGGAGCTCTTGTTTTAACACAAACAATATTTCTATTTCTATTCCTCATTTGACCCAAATCTATCTTTTTCTCAATATTCAGTCGGAAGTCGGAAGCATGTTTCAAAAATAATTGAGGGAGAAATAGGCACATATGACTCATATGTCTGAATAATAACTGAGGGGAAAGAAACAAAAATGACCCACACCAGGGAATAAACAAGGAAGTAATGACAAGAATACACCAGGAGAAGGAACACAGCAGGATGACGTAACAGAAATAACCTAGGCCAAGCAATCGACAAGGTGAAGGTGACAGGATCTATCCAGGCCAAACAAGTTGGCGGTAGCATAAATGAAACATCTGATGCAAACAGAACAGAAACGAACCAAGTGATGAAACAAGGATGATGTTGAACAAAAAAATTACTTGGCACTATAATTACTTGACATATTCCACAATATGTCAGGTGGAAGTGACAACAATGACCCAGGCCAAATGAAAAACGAGGCACAAAAGACAACAAATGTAGGTGATTTCACAAAAGTAATAACAGATAGACCAATAAACAGATAGAATAGATAAAATTAACCTGGGTCAAGAACATTGGAGGAGAACATTGGATTAACATGGAGGAGTTTACAATTTATACCTCATGTAATAGATGTAATGTAAAATGACCCGGGTTAAATAGCACATGAATTGCAAGGGACAAAAATATGACCCCAAATAATAAGTAGTGAAGAAATGGGTGAAAGAAAAAGGTCAACACCAAATGACAAGTGTGGAGGATGTGACGCATATAATATTTTGAGGCTAAACAATAAAGAAATAGAAGTGACAAAAATTACCCAGTATATGACTCTAGAATGACCAGAATGACTCTAAATGAAGCAGAAGTGAAACAATCAATTGAACCAAAAGAGCAAGTGAGGAAGATCCGCCATAAAGACCCAGACTAAATAATAGAGATAGCAGCGAATGACACATGAATTTAACCTGTTGAATATGACCAAGGCCAAATGATCTATGAGACAGTAATGAAAGTATAACCTATACCAAATGACAGGTGAATGCGGGTAACAACGATGACCCAAGCTAAACAATATGTTTAAAGATGAAAGTGACTCAATGGCCAAATGACATGGCAGGAGTGAAAACATTCTACCAAATGAGGGGGGTGTAATAATAAATGAGGGCGGTATTATAATAATGACCCCAGTGAAACAATTTATGGAATTCGAAGTTGACCAAAATAACCCAGGCCAAATGACAAGTTGAAAATGACCCAGGACAAATGACACATTTGATAATGTGTTACAACTGATAGTGTCCAAAATGCATATGACACTTGAGCTAAAATTGAGAAAAATGACTCTGGATAAATGACACATGAGTTGAAAGGGACCCAAATGGCCCAGGCCAAATGACACAAGTTGAAAATGACCAAAATGAAACAGGACAAATGACACATAAGGTGAAAATGGCTAAAATGACCCAGGCCAAATGAC
The DNA here is from genome assembly GCA_030449085.1 of Kryptopterus vitreolus. Lineage (NCBI taxonomy): Eukaryota > Metazoa > Chordata > Actinopteri > Siluriformes > Siluridae > Kryptopterus > Kryptopterus vitreolus. Next base: position 16,249,257 of record JACRUU010000030.1, on the reverse strand, counting down.
ATATGAGGTAAAAGTGGTGGCCAAAATGACCCATGACAAATTACTCAAATGGTGATAATGTCCAAAATTAACCAGGATAAATGACAAGGTGAAAGTGTCTAAAATGACCCAGGCCAAATAACACTTGATTTGAAAGTTACCAATATGACCCAGGCTAAATGACACAAACTGACCGAGGCCAAATGATATATTAGGCAAAACAATAATAACTATGCCGAATGACAAAGGAAGTGGATCTAACAACAATAAACAGACGTGACCAATGAGAAGTTACCACGGGAACAGATTTCCATCAACAACGTTCCTGCGGTACATTCCAATCAAAATCTTGTTGTTCGCTTCTCTAAAGTTACTCAACACGTTATGCGGTTCTTTTCTTCATGTTGGGTTTCATTCTCCGTATACTGATACAAATACAAATGCATCAATACAAGCATGCCGCCATAAAGGGAGTGTTTACGTACAGCACCACCAGGTTGGACAGGTTCCTGAAGGCGTAGTCGGGGATGTGTGTGATGCGGTTGAGAGCCAGGGTCATGGCCTGCAGGGTCGAAAGGTCCCTCAGCGCGCTCACCGGGATGTCGGTTAGCGCGTTGTCGTCCAGCCAGAGGTGGCGCAGAGAGCGCATGCCTGAAAACGTCTGAGTGGGAATGTCTGTGATGAGGTTGGCGTCTAGACGTCTGGAACGGGAAGACATACACAGCACTCAATAATAATAATAATAATAATAATAACAACAACAATAATCCATCAAGCTGATGCTCAGGTTACTGTTCATAGTAAATATTTGTGCTTACATTACTATTTGCTGTTTCTTAGGCATGTCTTTGGTGAATGTTTTTTATATCCAGACTTGAATGACTCTAGGGTTTGAGGGCAAAGGAAACGTTCCCTTTTTCACTTGCTGCCTCATAAAAGCTCTTTTAAAGTGAACTCTGCGGCCTTGAGACACGCGAACAATTTGCTATTGTTCACGTATAAAAGTCCTTTTGAAGTCTCCACTCCCTTCTGACAGAAAACACACACACGCTACCACACCATACACTCGGTCACGGGTAACTGACTTCTGTCAATCGCATATTTGACCCGATGAACCCTGGCTGTTTTGTCTCGCTGCTTTCTTTCGCCCGGGACTCCGAGCGTCTGGTTTAATGCGCATCTCCAGTTGTGGGTTTTTTTGGGTTTGTTTGGGAAGTTGTGATTAGATGCTCGAGCTTGGACTTGTTTAACAGCCATGTTGACGTGCTGCTGGTTTTCTCCACCTTTGTGGACTTGTGAAAGTTATTCTTTAGGAGAAGGAGAGTAATTAAAAGACACGCACAGAGGATGCTGGGAAAAGTGTGTGATCAGGCAAGAGCTCGATCATGTGACCCAAATGCAAACCGATAACCTATCTATCCTCCTTTATACCGTCTTGACTCATCTTATATCAAGTATCTTATATCTTTTCTTGCTATATATATATATATATATATATATATAGCATATATATATATATATATATATATATATATATATATATATATATATATATATATATATATATATATATATATATATTTCCTTCCCCAGCTTCCCTTCTTCCTTTCTTTTTACCTTTTACTTTTTTCCATGTCCTATATTTCCCCTCCTCTTTAATTTTTCTCTTGGCTGCTCTTCCTCCTTCTCTTCCTTTTCTTGTTTTCTTCACTTCATTCCCCCTGTCTTTTCTCCCTCCCCCTTCCCTCATCCTCCTCGGCGCTCGTCTGTGGCTCGCCCGCATCCCCGGTGGAGATGGATGTCCTCCCCGTGTCGACATGTTAAGCCTTTGATCTAATGAATTCTGCCCTCTGGATTCCGGGGGCGAGTCGTGATGTATGACAGCGAAGTCAGCCGCGAGCACTTCCTCCACATTCTTCCCCTCCTCTGACCTTTCACACTTGTTCATTCCTCATCACCCCTTCCCCTTCTCCCTCCCCTCATCCCTCACTCCTGCTCCAGCTTTCTTTATTACAGTCGTGTCTGAGAGCGCTCTCAAGAAGTGCCATGGATTTTAAATTATTATTATTTATTTATTTAAATTTTTTCATCATTCTTTACTAATAGCAGTGCTGTTTAGTGTATTCTGATTGGCTGACACAAGCACCGTGTCTTCCTATTGACTTACCCAAGCAAAGATTTCCCGGTCAAGCATAGTGTTATCTGATTGGTTGGGACAAGTATAGTTTTTTTGAACTGTCTAAGACAAGCATAGTGTGTGTTTATTGGCTGGCAACATCATAGCAGTAATTCTTAACTGATACAATCATAGCGGTTCTTATTGTTTGTATTGACTGGCTGTAAGAAGAATAATGTGCTCTGATTGGCTAAGACAAGCGTAATGTCTTCTGATTGGCTAAAACAAGTACAGTGTGCTATGTTTGGCTAAGACAACCATAGTGTGCTCTGAATGACTATTATGCATAATGTGCTTGTGCTGGGTGAGACAAGTAATAGGTGCTCTGATTCGCTGAAACAGTAAATGTGTCTTCTGATAGGCAAAGATATGGAGAAAACATTTCTACTGGCTGACATAAGCATAATGGTTTCTATTAACTGAGAAAAGCATAGTATGCACTGAATTTCTAAGACAAGCATAGTGTCCTTCTATTGGCTAAGATAAGAATGGTGTGCTCTGATTGGCTGAGATAAGGCCCAAAGTCAGTTCTTTTTTTTTTACAATTAAGTTTTGTCAAAAAGAAAAAAACTGTACATTCTCCTTTTTTTATCTGCTTATTATTGGGCTTAAAGTTAAATCTTTAAAGTAAAGATTTTTTTTCAATGCTACTACAGAAAGATAACATCTGCTGGCATGCTAACCGAGCGGTTCTGTAGACATTGGGTGTTTTATACAGAAGGTGCCGTAATCCTATAATGGAATAATAAAGCTTTTTGGCTCCACCTGTTCGCACTCGTCTGCACCAGGCGCCAGTGGACGTCGGCTCCTGAAGCCCTCGCCCAGTAATTAACCCCTAACTGCGTCTTATCATTAACCTAATGGTGTGTTGGGTGAGTATCAGGTTCGGCTCTGCAGGATTCACCTCGCAGACTCAGCGCTCCTCAGAGCTACACACAGGTGCTGGGATTCGCATAATGGCACTGATTTCACTTCCTGATTTCAGAGTCGATCCCATTTGCTGCAACAGTTTTTAGACTCGGGAGGTTTTCAAGAGAGAAGAATAGCTTGATGAAGAAAGAGAAAGTACAATGTAGCGCTCAAATGTAGAGACAAATGTAAGAAAAAGAAGGAGAGGAAACAAACAATGGTGAAAAGGAAAAGAAAGGTACTGGGAAGGAAATGAAGGAAGAAAGAAAGTCAGAAACACCTGCTAACTCGCGTTGTGATGGAGACATGACTGAGATCCGCCACCACACACTCCATCAGCGAAAATAATAAACAATAAAACCACGTTAACATGGGTCTAAAGTGCAGGGGCTCGGTCCCTTCATTGAATTAGAGACCATGATAATGATGTCTTCACCAGGTGCTACTCCTGTTATATAGTCGTTCTTTCCAATGAAGAGGAATGCTCTGAATAAATGAGCAGTAAAATGAACTGATGATGATGATGATGATGAAGACTCACAGTGAAAGCAGATTGGGCAGTTCCCAGGGATCTTCACTCTCCAGTCTCTCCAGCTGGTTGTTCTGCAGCATCCTGCAATGCAATTCAAGGTTTAAACAGTAGTTCAAAATAATTACTTAATTAGTTGTGTTAACAGTTTGTGCTCAAAGTGTCAGAATACGGTCTTCCTCGCTATAAACAACTATGTTTACAACAGAACATCAGTCAGCATATTAACAATTAATTAATAAATAAGTGTTTACATTGTTTATGTTTACACCATAATCAAATTGTTCACATCTGACATTGCATATTTAAAAAAAAAAAAAAAAAAAATATATATATATATATATATATATATATATATATATATATATATATATATATATATATATATATATATATATATATATATATATATATGTGTGTGTGTGTGTGTGTGTGTGTGTGTGTGTGTGTGTGTGTGTGTATGGGCAGTTGTATAATATATATATATATATATATTTTTTGTTTTTTTCCACTCATCAGTTCTTTAATTAATTCCTTCATTTCAGCACTCCATCCACCATATTTCTTTATAGCTTGCTTGCTTTCTTTCTTATTTTCTTTCCTTACTTTTATATCACCATTCCACTCATCACCGCCTTCAATTACTAATTCACTACTAATAAAAAAAGGAAAAACAGAAAATGAAAGAAATAAAACATTTAACAAAAAAAAAAGTTATACATTTAGAAATGGAAGAAAAAAAAAACTGTAGAGCTTGAGTTATCACGGAAGAGAAGAAGAATCGCTACTCCTGTATTAGTGCACGCTATATTTTATTAAAGAATGGATCGGTTATAACCATGACGAAAATATTTTTTTATTACGTTTATACAGTAAGAAAGAAAAGAAAGAAAGTGAGACGTTGCAAGGGATAAGAGAATTAACGCCTGAATAGGAAGGAGGAGGAACCGCTTGGGTGGGCCGCTGATGTCATGCTTGTAGAACCGCCTGAATAAAAGAGAGGAAAAGTGAGGGAGAAACAGAGAGAACAATGGAGCTCGAAGCAAATTATTCCAACATGAGGGAGAGAGAAAGAGAGAGAGGGGGAACAGATCTTTAAATTTCACAGCAGACAGCTTTATCACGTCTAATCGGCTGAAACCTCTGACATTCAAGAAAAGAGAGACGCCTGTTTCTTACGGAGAATAGACGAGTCTTTGTGAAGGAGACATCTTTATCGAGGACATGGCGCTGCCGCAACAGCCATTGTGGAACGAGAGTACAAAAAAAAAAGAACAAGCCTCTCTGTTCTCCTGCACTCTGCATTAGAATATAACAATGTTTTTATTCATCTGCTCTTTCCTCTGGACTCCCAGATCCCCCCTGCGGCCCGTCCACATCCCATCCCATCCCATCCCATCCTGTCTCATCTAATCCCATCTCACCCCATTTTCTCCCGGCCTATCCCGTCTCATCCCATCCTGAATTATCTAATTCCATCTCATCCCCTCTTATGCTTCTCTGTTTCTGTCTTCATCACGTGCCATCTTGTCTTGTCCCGTCCCATCTCATCCCATCTCTGTCTAATCTAATCCCACCTCATCCCGTCTCATCTTAGTCTGTCTCATCTCACTTTATCCTATCCTGGCCCAGCTTGACTCAACCCATCCCATCTCATTTAATCACATGCCGCCCCAACTCCTGTTGTATCTAATCTCATCCTGTCCAATCCAATTCCGTTCAGACGCATGTAATCCCATCTGATCCCGTTTGATCACATCCTGGCCCATCCTTTCTCATTTCATCCCGTCTCGTTTAATTCCATACCGTCGCATCCTATTCCATCCTGTATTATGTAAACTCATCCCATCCTGTTCCGTCTCATCCCAACCTATGTAATCCCATCTGAAAGAAAGAAAGAAGGAAAGTGAAAAAGAGAGACAGAAGGGAAGGAAAATGAGAAATTAAAAGGGAAAAGACAAAGTGGGAAATGAGTGAAAGAAGAACGAACGAAAGAAAGAACAAAGAAAGAAGAAAGAAAGAAAGAAAAGAAAAGAAAGAAAGAAAGAAAGAAAGAAAGAAAGAAAGAAAGAAAGAAAGAAAGAAAGAAAGAAAGAAAGAAAGAAAAATGAGAACGAGAGAAAATAAGAAATGAACAAGAAATAAATAAAAAATAATGAGAATAAAAGTGGAAAAGAATGAAATAAAAAGAAAAAGAGAAAAAGTAGGAAATAGAGAAGAACATGAAAAGGGAGGAGGAGAGGCAGACAGACAGGAATAAAGATAAATGGAATAATATTGTCAAAAATTGAGGATGAAAGAAAAGGAAAGATAAATGCGCTGATGGTAAAAGATATTAGTGATAGTTGGATGGAATGATTACATATACTTAGGGGGGGGGAAGAATTAATGAATTAATTAATTAAATGGATCAATAATACTTGTAATCGTATAACACACTCATTATGATTACACTCTGTTTATTTCTTTTTTATTGCTTGCACATTCCTTTCTTTTTTGTTGAAAGTAAGTAAATGACAGAGTAAATGAAAGGAAAAAAGAAAGAGATACATTTAGAAATGAAAGAGAAAGAATAAAGAAGTAATTCAAAAGAAAAAGAAAATAAGGAAATAAAACTAAATAGGAAAAGAAAGAAAGAAAGAAAGGTATGTAGAGAAAATAAAGAAAGATGACTTAGTTAAAAAACAAAAAGCCACCTCATGTCATTCTATCATCCTATCCAATCTCCGCCCACCTCATATCATTCCATCATTCTATCCAATCCTAGTCCACTTCATGTCATTCTATCATCCTATCTAATCTCAACCCACTTCATGTTATTCCATCATCCTATCCAATCCTAGTCCACCTCTTGTCATTCCATCATCCTATCTAATCTCAGCCCACCACATGTCATTCCATCATACTATCCAATCCTAGTCCACCTCATGTCATTCCATCATCCTATCTAATCTCAACCCACCTCATGTCATTCCATCATCCTATCCAATCCTAGTCCACCTCTTGCCATTCGATCATCCTATCCAATCTCAATCCAACTCATGTCATTCCATCATCCTATCCAATCCTAGTCCACCTCATATCATTCCATCATCCTATCCAATCTCAGTCCACCTCATGTCATTTAATTCCATTCTGTCTCATCTAATCCCCACCCTTATTCTCTCACTTAGACTATAAAGGGGCATTTTTCACAAGATTCCCATCTGAGTTAATAAACATGGGTTCAAGGAGAGCCACAAGTGTTTATTACACATTTCTACAATAACACTTCATCCTTCATCACTAATACAAATCCAAAACAGGCGCCTCATTCCTCTCATAGCCAGGCTCCCTAGATATGGAATAGCAGCATGTTGGGCAGCACTTGTGAACAGTTTACTCTTCCGAGTGTTGAGATGAGGATGATTGACGTGTTGTATATAACATATATCAAATTTGATTGTTGATATGAAATAAAGAAGGAAGGATTGGAATAAAGGGGAGGAGGGGGTTACACTGAGTATAATCCTAACACAAACTCATTACGATCACACACTATTTATTTCTTTTGCTTTCACATTCCTTACTTTCTAAAAAAAAATGCATTAAGAAAAAGGAAAGGAAGGAAGGAACAAACAAAAGCAGTAAGAAGAGAAAGAGAAACAAAAGAAGGAAATTAAAAGAGAAAATGAGGAAATGCAAGACAGAAAGTATAAAACAAAAAGAGATAAAAAGAAGGAAATGAAGAGAGAAGGAAAGGGTAAATGAAAGGGAAAGAAGGAAATATACAGTATACATACATACTATATATATATATATATATATATATATATATATATAATATAAAATGAAAAAAGAGAAAGACTGAAATGAAAAAGAAAGAGTAGAGATAGACAAAAAATGTAAAAGAATAAAAGAAAGAAAATGAAACTGAATATTATTAAACATAGTGCATGAAAGAACAAGATAGATAGGGTGAACTGAACTGATAGAAAAAGATTAAAAAAAAAAACTGGAATTAGATGGATGGAGTGATGGTGAAACATATATGAGAAGAAAGGGGAGGGGGATGGAAATATTAATAAAAAAAAGATGAGGAATGGAGTGATATTGAAAGGTATTTAAATGTTGAAGTAAGAAGAGAAATATAATATAAAAGGATAATTAATATAAGAAGAAAGACAGATTCTATCCATACTTCTGTGTGTGTGTGTGTGTGTGTGTGTGTGTGTGTGTGTGTGTGTGTGTGTGTGTGTGTGTGTGTGTGTGTGTGTGTGTGTGTGTGTGTGTGTGTGTGTGTGTGTGTGTGAGAGAGAGTAAAACATACAGGATTTTGAGAGCAGTCAGGCCGTGCAGAGCTGAGCCGCTGATGTGTCGGAGTTGATTCCCAGAGAGACGTCTGCAAAGGAAGAAAAGTGACATTGAAACAGTTACCTGAAATGTGTGTGTGTGTGTGTGTGTGTGTGTGTGTGTGTGTGTGTGTGTGTGTGTGTCTACCATGAAATAGTAGAATAAGATGTGCAATTAGCTTACAAACAGTAATAGATGGCCTGAAATCTTTGTTGCATTATGGAGATTTTTTTACACACTCTTCTCTCTGAATAATACCGGAATATCCCACTCTTTTTCTCACTCTTTTCTTCCATCTCTTTTCATTGTCTCATCTATTTCTCTCTAAATTTCCCATCACTGTATTTCCTCACTGTATTCCTCTATCTGGTCTACTTTTCCAAATGTTTTTTTCTTTCTTCACTCTTTCTGTTTACGCTAGGTCACTCTCTAAATCACTTTTCACTTTTGCATTGTCCCTCTCTGTCTTTCTCTCTGTCTAATCCTTCTCATGGTCCCTTTCAATTCCTTGTCTCTTTTTTGGTGGCTGTGTTTTCCATCATCCTTCACTTCTCCTTTTTTGTACGTGTTTCTCTCTCTCTCTCTCTCTCTCTCTATTTCTGTTTTTGTCACTGTCCCTCGCTGTCTCACAGTCATGCTCTTTATCAATCGTTCTGTTTGTCTTTTTCCATCTTGCATGATATATTATTGTGTGTGTCTGTGTGTGTGTGTGTGTGTGTGTGTGTGTGTGTGTGTGTGTGTGTGTGTGTGTGTGTGTGTGTGTGTGTGTGTGTGTGTGTGTGTGTGTGTGTGTGTATTTGTTCCCCTTTAGGGCAATGACACAGTATCCAAACAAAAAGATTTATTATTTTGTCACTCCACATTTGGACTACATAAAGATCAAAATGAAGTATACACACACACACACACACACACACACAGGATAGAGAGAAGAGATGGAGAGAGAGATGGAGAGAGAGAGAGAGAGAGAGAGAGAGAGAGAGAGAGAGAGAGAGAGAGAGAGAGAGAGAGAGAGAGAGAGAGAGAGAGAGAGAGAGAGAAGAAACACTGACTAGAGTTTTTTAGAGCTACACAGTGGGCCATGCCAAGCCTCAAAGCACCATCACACACACACACACACACACACACACACACACACACACACACACACACACACACACACACACACACACACACACACACACACACCGATTTCCGAGTAACCTTTTAAAGGAAGGTGTGAGATTTGTCTGCTTGGTCAGGCATGTGTGATGAGTCTTTCAGCACATGCTAGCATAACAATTTCATATCAATAACATTCAAATCCCTGTCAGGTTAGCGTATCCTAGCCCGCTAACCAAACAAGTATTTGTGTATCTTTACAGTATTTGAGTGTGACTTCAAATTCCTGTCAGAAGAGTTGCTGTTAGCTAGCTGCCAAACATTAGCTCAGACGATATAAACAATATGAAGATGACTTAGAAGGTGGAAATCCTTTCAACAATCCTGTCACTTTAACATCTTTTAGACCGCTAACCATGTTAGGAATGGTGTTTTACACATATTTTAGTATGATTTGCTGTCAAGGTAGCTTATCTTAGCTGGCTAGGCAGCTAGTATTTGTGATTTGTGGGAAATCAATCCTTTCAGCACACACAGGCCTCTTAGCAAACTTGTTTTAGCCTAGCAGGTTAATGTTAGCATTATTACTAAATAATATTACTAAAGTATGATATAAGATATTTAGAGAAATGGTCCACTAAGTTTGAGGGATTCTTACTCTATAAATTGGCATATCAGTGTTATTAAGATGACTGAGGGGAATTCTTGTAGCAACCCTTTCAGTTTAGTTCATACTAATTCTGCAGAAAGGATGTGAACATTGCAAAAATGACGAAAATCCTCACAAATATCCTCCCAGTTTGCTGTTTTGGCAATTCTTTAAGCAAATAACAATAATGGCCATATTAAAAATGACCTGAATCATGTCATCATGCTGGTTAGCTCATTTTAGCCTGAACTAATTGCTGAAAAATATGCACATGTTGACATGTTAGCAAGCTGACTTCATCTGCATAATATCGTAAAACGCAATGTATGTAAGAATCACCGTTTAAAAACTTTCCCATCCTGACACAACCCTCTATTACAATTTCTAGTTACCACAGCCACTAACCTCAACCTTGAATGGTTTTCTTTACACACACCATTTGGAAGAGGTACAATTCATTCTCATTGAGGTTTGAGTTTCGACATTTTTGTCGTCTGTTTTGTTGGTTTATTTTGTAAGGGCCCAACACATCTGTGTCTCTCCAAACTATAAAACACCTCCATCATTCGAGGTGTGAGTTCCAGCTTTTCCTGCTTTTTACAGCTAAACCTGAATAATGACAAAACCTATTATTATTAAGGGATTTTTCCCCCATATATCCCACATTGTTAGGAAAGTTGAGTCCTAGGAACTCAAGACTCAAGCATGATCCACTGCCCCTGAATCAAAGAGGGATAAGGGCCTTGTTCAAGAGTCCAATAGTTGGCGATAATGATGCCAAATGGCCTTATAATCAGTAACCATGAGTCTTAACCACTGAGCTAAAAAAAAAAAGAGGAAGTGAAGTAGCTTATTGGTTACAAGGTTGGACTGATCTCAAGGTCATGAGGTCAATTCCCACCATCACCAAGCTGCCAATGTTGGCCACATTAGAAAGGCCTCTAAAACTCACCTGCCCAGGTGTATAAATGAGATAACTATAAGTTGCTTTGAATAAGAGTTTTGGACATATGCCACATTTGAAAATTAAAAAAAATAGAGGTGTTCAATAACAAAGGACAATTGCTTCATTACCTTACTTAAGTAGAAATTTTACGTATAGATACTTTACTGGGGTCATTTTTCAGCTGACTTTTTATTCTGCTTAAATAAATTATCTGTACTTTCTACATTTTAAACATAGCCACATTACTTCTTCCAAAATAAAAAACCTAACCAGATTAATCACTCTATTTGATTGAATGAGAAGTATAAACATCCTTTTGGTTTGTATGTGATCCATCGCACCTGCACATGACACAAATCATGTCACACTCCAGCAAGGACATAACCAGTATTGGGGTCGTTCCAAAAAAGATTATATCTTTAAAGCTATTATTTCTCCACTACTGGCTCATTTATCAAACTGGTGCTTTCTCTTCATTCTCCACAAATTAAGCTACAGTAGGTAGTTAGTTACGTGGCTTTGAAATCAGTACTTTTACACTTTGTTTTTTACTTGAGTAAAAAGCTTGAGTTGATATTTCAACTTCTACAGAAGTCTTTTTAAAGCGTAATATCTATACTTCTACCTGAGTATTGAATTAGAATACTTTTCACACCAGTGAAAAGTAAAAATATGCAATGGAACAAATTCAGGGTTTATTGTTAGCAAGTTTTGATCATTTGTGGCATATAGCAAACACCCTTATCCTGATCCATTTATATTTTTATAAAAATAATTTTATATTTTTGTAGTGGCCTCATTGTGGTACTGGGATTTAAACTCCCAACATTCTGATTCAATGTCCAAATCCTTAACCACTGGTTGGAGAATTCTGAGAATTACGAACGCATGGTTAGCATTAGCAACCAACCCCGATCCCGCATGCTAGGCATCTGTATTCTCTTAAATGCTTCATTGGGGGCCAAGATACCATAAAACTTTAATCATGTCCCTCATTTTATTTTTTTTGTGGCAGCTAAATTTGCGTTTGTTTGCGGAGAGGTAATTGCAGAGAGGAGGGGGTGTAGACCATACTCGGGCACTGTGCTTTTTCTGCAGCTTCAGTTTCCCTCAACACTTGGCCACTGCTCAATGGAATCAGTGAAGAAAGATATGTGTGTGTTTTATATATTTCTTTTTCCATTCCGGCTGTGATCCGTGTGTATTGTGCTTGTCATTCGATCATAACTCGGTTCTTTATTTATTGTACTATACTGGACAACGATTTGTTGACTAATTCTCCCTCGCCGCGAAACACATTTGTTTTGCATTTTGTCCCCCCGTCAAATAAAAACCCTGACTGTCAGCTTCGTTGGGAAATACTCACCTTGTCTTTGAAAAGATGCACTCCCTGTACACTACACCATGCTTTGCACATAACCACAATACACAGAGGAATTGAGGTAATGTGAAACTTGCACCATTAATGATTCTATGCTGCTAGCACATTCAGTGAGCTGTTGGAAGTTGAAATAAGCATATTCGTTCAAAAAAACAAAAAAAAATAAAGAGTAAAATTAGCTTTTAGAATAATAAAAATGTCTTTTGGATTGCAAATGAGTTTGAAAAACAGTTTCGAGTTTAGCCTGTCACTACGGTCGAATCAAAAGAGATCGCTTTACAATTGTGCTTTTGTGTGAATGAGTTGTAGCGTCTCAATGACATGGATCCAGGCTAAAGGGAATAAGGAATGCATATTTACATATAGTAGCATCTAGTCAAGTCAGCTAGCAAAATAGCATTAAGAGTGACAATATGAACATTATGAAGATGGCTAAGAAAACAGTTCCTGTCAGGTTAGCTCATTCCAGCTAGCTAGTAGCGAGGATATCAAGATTTTAAAGATGTCTGTGAGGAAAAAAAGGCCCCTTAAACAAGCCTTTCAGTTTAGCTTTTTACAGGAAGCATTTGAACACTCCAAATGATAATGGAAATTCTCTCAGAGATCCTGTCACTTTAGTCTGAACTTCCGACTCCAGTTTAGCCTGTTGCTACATTATTATACAAGACTAGTATTGCTTCACAAATGTTCTTTTGTGTATGAATGAGGTGTAGCGTCTCAGTGACATAGACGGTGGCTTCAGTGACACAAATAAGAAGAAAACACTGACAGAATTCTATTCCATATTGTTCAGCTCAAGTTGGCAACCAAAATAACATTAACAGTAACAATATGAATATGTACATTCTAGGATGGATATTATTATAGTATCAGTGAGGATATCACAATGTTTGAATTTTGATTCAAAAAATTTTGGTGGGGGGTTATTTAGTCGCGCTTACTAGCAAACTAGCTTTTTTAGCTAGCACATGACATCAAATAGGTTTTGTATCGTGTTATGTTGCACAAATTTTTAATACTAGTTCTCCCTAAAAGAAACTACTTTATGTTTACACACTTTCAAAATTGTCCTCTTGCACAGCAATACAGCGCTCCCCTCATTTCTTCATCTTCTGGAATGTGTCTTGGAAGTTTTCTTATCGAAAGGTATCGAGCAACTTGTGCAATTCTTGCTGGAGCTCCTCAGTGGTCTCAAAATGGAATCCTTTCATCAGGACCTTCCTCTTTGGGCAGAGGAGTGCAGAAGTTAGATGGTGTGTTTTGTACTATCATCATGCATAAGTTGTCTTTGTCATCTTCCAATGATGTTTTTAGGCTCTTGAAGCATTCGTGCCACTCGTAAGACCCCGAACGACTCGTTGCAGCATCGCCGTATGCCAAACTTATGTCAGATGCTTCTACAACAGATTTGCCCAATTTCATGCAGAATTTCACATTTGCTCTTTCCTTAATTGCTGTCAATGATGAAATCGCAGATGTGGTAACACACTTGGTACGAATTTCACATTTGCTCTTTCCTTAATTGCTGTCAATGATGAAATCGCAGATGTGGTAACACACTTGGTACGAATAGCACCAGTTAGCACTACCAGTCTCTAACCTTTTTGATACCTGTGTGTAGGTCTGCTTATTCCTTAGCTCGGTTTATCTTGTCTTGTATACCTGTATCTTACCTCACACATGATTTTGGTCCTGAAGTAATGGTGTTTCGAAGATGTGAGGTCGGATTGTTCACTTTGCTCCCAAATAATTAATCATCAAATGAAAGCCATGAAAGCAAAAAAAAATCTGTTCTATATGCTATCATTTGTTTACTTATGAAATAAAGTATTAAAAGCATTAAAGTATTGCAATCCTGCGTCTTATCAAATCTTCTCATAAAGAAAACAGAAATAAAAGCCATTGACTTGAAAGGCTTCCTGTTCGGCTTCACGATGTTAACATAAAGGAATTTATTTTATTATGTTTCCAATGAAATACAAGTACTTTCTAGGCATTTTTATAGCATACATCACTACACTGGATGCAAAACACATTATCTCTTGCTATATATATATATATATATATATATATATATATATATATATATATATATATATATATATATATATATATATATATATATATATAGTGTGTATGGTATGGTATGTATGTCACTAGGTAAAGATTGTGTATTCAGAGTGACTGGATCCCTGATACTTTGCTTACAAATCTTCGATGAAATGGTCTTAATTATCTGATGAGATCACTGTGTTGGTATTTTTCAGCATAGAGTGGAAAATCTGAGACACTGTCCTCGGGCTGAAATGCTTTTCGATCCTGACTTGGGGAGAAAAACTGAAATAGAAAGTGCTCCCAGGAAGATGGCTTTTTCATCACGCTGACCTTTGGCCAGTGTGATGCCTGTTGAGCGTTTGGATTGTCTTGTAAGTGTTGGATGGGGTCCGGTGCATTTCCACCGGTCTGCCTGTTCTAGCTTGTTAGCTCCCATGTGGCTTAGAAAAACATCTCCCTTATAGACCCACATACACACTCACACACACATACACAAACTGTGGCTGCCAGATGGTCAGTGCTAATCCTAGAAGTTATTTATGAGGTAATAAAACAACAGTTATTCAATTATTCATCCATTAATCATTCATTTGCAGTTCCTCCTGTTCAGAGTTTAGCAGGAAATTCACAGTCCTTCACTTGAACACACTGTGTGAGGTGCAAATACACCCGGAATGGGGCATCAGTTCACCAGGTACCACGTTATCCGGTCACATCTACCTTTCTGAGAGGAAACTAGAACACCAGTATGAAAACCATATTGACGCAGGAAGAAGAGGATCAGAATCAAAGCTGTGAGGTCAGATTGTTCACTTTGTTCCGAAATAAATATTCATCAAATGAAAGCCAAGAAAATCAGAATAAGGAAAGCGCCATTCTATACTAGCTTCTATTATTTTGTTTAAACGTATGAAATAAAGTATTTAAAGTATTGCCTTCCTTCAGTGTATAGATCCAATATATGAAGGAGAGATTTACTTACTTACTCGTACTTAATACACTTTAAAAACCAATAACACATTCATGCAAATTCATTTTAACTGCACTAAAACACACATTTCTGTTCGACCAGTTTACATCATATTTCATAAAAACATAAATAAAGGAGGCGAAATGAAAGCCTTCAGCACAACACACATTTATTCACCATGTCTTTTCAATAATTCTGTTCTTAAAGAAAACTGATTATGTAATTCAAATGAAAGTTAGAAGAGATACAGATTCTCCGGAATCCCCTCATTAACTGTCCATGTGGAAACAGTAAAATTTTCCTGTTTGATTGTCCTGACACATTTACGCTATATAAAGCGTCCATATCTGTCCACGGCCATGTTGACTGAAGTTTAAAAACATTCAAATGTAATTTAAGTTACAATTAAAACAGAAAAAAAAGTGATTTAGTTGCGATTAGTGGCGAGTTAACCTATGACAATCATGTGATTAAACATGCGAAATTGATGCAATATTAGCATCGGAGTGAAAAAAACTTGTAATTGTAGACATATGCAGGGTTATAATATATGTTCCAGCTGTGGTACTGTAAAGTCTAGACGGATGACAATGCGGGTTTTAATGCAAAAAAGAAAAAAAAAAACCTTTCGAGTGACAGTTTAACAAGGGAAGCTTTAATGCGCAGGGTAAAATTGCCTGAAGCGCAAACTCAAAGCCATGATAATATTTAATTACAGTTAGCAAACATGAATCGGGTCTAAAGGAGGCGGGGACGCTATTAATGACAGGGACTGAGTTTAAATAGAGAAAGTAAGGAGTAATCTGGATGAGAGCGAGTCCGGAACATGCTCTCTCTAATCTTTATGTGATGTGGGATTTGTGGCGCCATTTTTAGCCTTTTGTCCCACATTTTACCACTCAGTATATGTTTTGTTCCTATATATTGCCTTTTTTTCAAAAATTGCTTTTGAGAAGGACTAATGAAATAAGTAGTGTCTATATGAATTTCTAGTATGGACAAAAGTATTGGGACGCCTGCCTTTGCTACGGTTTTCCATAAGCACATTCCAAAATATAGTAGAATGTCTTCCTGGTGGAATAGAGGTTATTATGGCCAGGTGTCAGCATGTAAATGATACTAAAATTGTACTTTTATGCAACTTATTGTAAAATAAGAACTAGATGTTTTTGTCAAATAAATGCAGTCAGCATCTGAAAATGGCAATTCGACATGGCAGGTTTTCAAATAACACACTTTCCAAACCATCAGTCTATCAGCGAGCATGCAATATTATTAGTTTTTTTATTTTATCACAACTCATATATGGAATCGCATACTTTCTTTACAAATTCCTTCGTTCTTGTTTTGAAAAGTGCACAGTGTTTGTATTCCCACTGAGAAACCAGCACGCTGATTGAATGTCAACTCGATTGGAACATCAAGGATTCTGAAGCTTGTGGCCAAAAAATATTTTTAGATGCTGTGTAACATCTAAAAAAGGACAAGTCAAGCCGAATATCTCATTCTTTATACTTTCTCAACTCCCCCCCCCCCCCTCAGCAGAGATTTATAGAATGCTAGGTATAGTGCTTGAAAAACAATTTGACGTGTTCATACATCGCAACCTTTTTTGCACCACGGACAGGCTTAACCAAGGGGAGCATCTTAATAAAAAAAATATAAAAATTAAACATCGTTCAGAGTGAGATAATAAATACAAAACAGAAATAATGTATTCTTTCTGTGGGTCCGGGTACTAATTATCCCATGGACCGGTCCCTCGAGGTTGAGGACTACTGATTTATGAGACTGAGCAATTCAAAATGACTGACCATGTTCTCCATTCTGTATTTTACTCTCCGTCACCTGACTCTCTCTCTTTCTCTCTTTCTCTCTCTCTCTATCGGCAGTGTGAACAACATGAAAACACTTCACATCAGAAACATGCTCATCTAAACACAGGCTGCACTTGGGCTGTGAAGTTTGACATTCCATGAGAAAAGGGTCCGATGCGTTTGTTAAACACAATTTCAAATGATTTTTATTTTTTATTTTGTCTGAAAGCTGTTTGTTGAATATCCAACTATAAATATGTCACATCCACTCGTTTTCAAAACAAACGCTTAGCGCGCTAGCACGTTACACATCGATTCTTCTGTTCGAATTCACCTCAAATCCACATTTGGAAGATGCAGAGAGTTTAATTATGTTTAATTATATATCAAAATAATCCTTTTTTCACGTGTATTAACAAATTAAACAGCATGCTGTCATTTTTACGTAAAGAATCTACTTCCCCTTTATACAGTACATGTCGGGAATAAAGCAGCAAATGGAAATCTAAATGTAAATGTGCAATAAATTTTAGCCACTCTGGTTGAGGTGCATGATGTAACAAGTATATTCTGTTAAATGCAAGATAGATGTACAGTAAAGAAATATAATGGCTATGGCAGTGAATTATGTTCATTTTAATCCTTTCCAAATGTTCCATATGTACGGTTCTAAATGTACTTTTCAAGTATTTATTTATTGCTCTAATCAACATGGGTATGGACAAATATTTATGCTTTATGCAAGGGTATGTTGATTATAAGTGAAACCAAACTCCACCTAAACAAGAAGACAAAATATTCTTGTAAAAAAGTAATTATATGTTTCCACACGGACGGCTTTAATTGCTAGCCATGTGCATCAGGACGGATTTGGGTGCTTGATGTGAGATTCATCAGTGAAACAATTGTTTTTTTATTTTTTTTTTATTTATCTTCAGCTGTTTATGAGGCAAAACAAAACAAAAAAAAAAAAAACAAGTTTCATTCATTTTGGTTTGGAGTTAGATTTAAGTGTAGCATGGCGCTAATTAATGAAATGAAAGCCAAGTAAAGATTAGTAAGGTAGAGTAAGATGTGTGTGTTCGTTCATGCACTGCATTTATCTGTGCACTGCTGTACCGAACAAGACATGCTACAAATGATCACAAAGTGTGTGCGCTCGCGTGTGTGTGTGTGTGTGTGTGTGTGTGTAATTTACTCCATATGAGCGGAGCTGCTGGGTTATGGTTTATTATGGCAGGACTCAGAGTGGGAAACGAGCCAAGACACTGCGGTAGGTTCACACACCCATACACACAAACACACAGATACAAACACACCGTCACCTGCCCTGACATGCGTCAATCAAAACACTTGCTGAGACGAAGGTGAAATTTGACCTTTTGACAAAATAATCCAACGCATTTTAAACGGAGTGCTTAAAGTAGAGCCGCTCATCTTCTATTCCAGCAAAGTAGGAAGTTTGTTTCTTTCATTATGTATTAAGAATTATGTCAATTATCCGCTGTAATTGATAATTGATTTTGATTGATTGTTATTAATGAGCACAACAGCTAATTTGAGGAACTAAAATTATGCATAGTGTATTTGCACGATCAGTATCAAAAAGTTTCAAGACTAGTGTGCCACAGATCCGGTCCATTTCCCCAAACGTCCTCCTTCAGACATGTTAAAATCCGGCAGTGGAACTCGCTAATGATGGTTTGTCCCCTTAGGACAAGTTCATAATGTGCAATTACGCAAATGTTGAAGAAGAAGATGAACATGCTTTGTCGGGTTGGTCAGGTTTGCAGACTTCTGCTCCCGGGCCAGCAGCCTGGGAATGAACTTGAAATCACACGTGAGGACTGTCGCCTGGACTGTTCTGTTCTGACACACTGACAATGGGAACAGCATTGTGGGTTGTTTTCCGATGATCATCGTGAACAAGTTGCGTCCGGATCTTCCAGATCTCTGGTCGTCTTCTGCTTTTGAAGCACACACAGGTGTCACACCTCAAACGACTCGTTGGAGCTCCATAAACTTGCAGAATCAAGTAGATGAGTTGCTCTGCTTCATGCCGTTCGTGATGAAATCAAAGCCGTGGTAACGCATGTGGTCAGAATAGCACCAGCTGCACAACTCCCGATATACACACGATGATGTCTTTTGTTACACTGATTTATGAAAGTCGGTTCTCCCTGTGACTACGCCTTGTGCTGCCATCTGCTGGTGTGTTACAAAGCTCGAAACTCGATTGACGCCATTGTATCGTTTTCCATTACGCCATTACTATCGTTTGTTTGTCTGGAAAAAAGTTGACTGAAAAAAGTAACTGAAAACAACTTAATTATGGGCTAGCTTCAGAATAGTAACACAAAACAAGGACTTTAAATCACTTTTTTCTTCTTCATTCTAGATCTTTCTTCCCTATCTTGTTTTCTTCTATTTTTTCCCCTACTTTACTTATCTGATTATCTTTGCACAGTGTTATGTCAGCTATATGATGCACAGCGTCTTCTGAGCCTCCCTGAAAAAGTGCTACTTTTCCTCATCCTGCAAACGTCTTAAGTGGACACACACATACACACAGTATGCGTGCTTCGTAACAGATTATTGTTCAAAGAGGTCATTTAAATACCAAAAACTATACAGTGGCCTCGTTTATGCTTAATCGTTATCAGAGATTTTTTTTTTCGTTTTAATCAACAGTTTAATCCTAACAGTTTCAGTACAATATAGAAGAAAAGTTCAGAGTGGAACTCTAATATCAGCCTGGTTACGTTTAGCTTTGACAGACTGCTAAAACAATTAGTGCTTTTTAAACTCTGCCCGTCTGACTGTCTCGCAGTTATTAGCTGCTTACACAAGACTTGTTATGTCTACGACGTTGTCTGCTTCGTCCAGTAGGCCAACAATTGGTGTAAACATGGTGTTGCTCATCTATAGGCCAGATCATCCCATCGATCCTGTTTACAAAATCGCCAGATATATTAGGACCGAAATATAAGCCGTAACGACAATAATAGTGATGGGTGGCCCGTAATAATGCATTCCTGGACGCCCTGAAAATGATTTATCCTCCACCGAATGCCTCTCGTTACTCCGATTTTTGACTGTGGCCCCGAAAACTGTAAACACGGGTTTTGTGTGAAAATACACAAATTACACGTGTAAACACACGTGCGGCAGATGTGAATTCCAAAACGGCGTCCGGAACGTGATTTGTGTGTTTTGCCCCGGCGTCGTGTTTAGCGGCCCCGGAGGTAAAAGGCGCTACACGTTTCTCGCCTGATTAAGAAACGCTGTCGTTTACCTCCCATCGTCTGCCTGATGAGCTGACACGCTCGCTCACAATCTTTCCATCCTCATCAGCTTCTACTAACATTGCCGTCCTTCTTCGGCTTGTCCAATTTCAGAGTTGTGAAACTTTGTAAACTTTGGAGCGTTTCGGCTCTAAATAATATAAATGGCTTGCTAGTCGAACCCTCCGACATCTCAGATTGGGGCTCGTGTTGCAGACGCTTGTGGTCATGCGTCTCTTATTTGACGTCCGCAGGAGGACCGACGTGATGTTTCAAAGTGCTCTCTCTCTCTCTTCGCCATGCTCATGTCCTCCTCGGCGGTTTTTCCAAATGACCAACATTGATTTACCGACTGGACATTTGTGGGTTGCCTTGTGGGTTGTTTTAAGATATAGAGCTTTTAGATGTGTTTATTGTTTGTTCTTGTGAGTTGTCTTGTGGCGGGGCGAACGGAAAGGTTTGTGGCACATGGTGGTTGTGTTCAGTAAAGGCAGAAACAGCATTATTCTGTTCATTCTGTTAAAATGATAACATTCATTCATTCATCTTCTATCCGATCTTCCCTTGGGACACAGGGAATCTCAGGCGTCTTTGGCCATCAAGGCAGGATACACCCTTTATCCCCATATAGGGGGTGCCAACACATCGTAGGGCACACACATTCACATTCACACTCTAGGGATAATTTTCCATGCTGTTGGACTTGCGGGAAACCGAAGAACCCGGAGAAAAATCCCCTGAGGCACGGGCAGAACATGCAAACTCCACACACACACACACACACACATCAACACACACACACACACACACACACACACACACACACACACACACACACACACACACACACACACATATATATGGCTGAGGCAGGAACGCTGGAGGTGAGAGGCAAACATGTTAACCACTAAGCCACCGTGCCCCTAAATGAAAACATAATGCATAAAAAGAAAAAAAAGAAGTGAATTAATGAGAATTAATGAGAAGTGAGAAGCGAATTAGTGACCTACAATAAAAGGCCAATACTAGGAAAGCATTGAAGTAGTATCCAGACA
Source organism: Kryptopterus vitreolus (assembly GCA_030449085.1). Lineage (NCBI taxonomy): Eukaryota > Metazoa > Chordata > Actinopteri > Siluriformes > Siluridae > Kryptopterus > Kryptopterus vitreolus. Next base: position 16,228,074 of record JACRUU010000030.1, on the reverse strand, counting down.
CAAGAAACTGTACAGAGTAGAATTTGTGATTGTTGATGAGGGGTCTGCAGTGCAGCTACTGGGCAGCAGGGCAGTACAAAACATCATGGCTGTGGACAGTATTAGTGAATTCCCCTTAAGGATGAATAGAGAATCGATCTGTCTGTCTGTCCATCTGTCTATCTATATAGTATTGGCATAGAGGAGACTGTGAAAATTGAAATGTGGAACATGGACAACATAAAAAGAAACTATGCTTATGTGTTTGAAGGAGATGTATGTTTCGAGGAGTGCATTTAAGATTGAAGCTGATCCCAGAGTACCTTCCCAAAAGGGTCCCTGTCGTAATAATGGTGTCACTGAAGGGAGAGCTAAGCGATCTAAGGGGGGTCATAACGTCAGTAGAATGTAGCCCAGACTGGAATAGTAGGCTCCTCATAGCCAAGAAGCCTTCAGGAAATCTAAGGATATGGTCTGAGATGTCAATTTCTATTGCCGACATTAGGTGACGTACTGACAGACTTAGAGAGAGGTTTTGGCATGTGACCCTAGGTGAGGAATCAAGTTACATGACCCCTTTTGCCACACCATTTGGTAGATACAGATGGCCTTAGGATGCCAGTGGGAATTAATACTGCTCCAGAGGTGTTTCAGTGGAGACCCACTCAAGGTCTAGAAGGATTGTGAGGTATCTTTATGACTGGAGATGGTGAAATAATGGAAAGAGTACCACCAGTACTATGATGACAAACTGAGAGCATTATGGGACAGATTCAGAGAAAAGGCCAGATTTAATGCATAAAAGTTTCGACTGAGAAGGAGTGAGCTTCCTTACATCATACATTTACTTTCTGCTCAGAATCGACAATGAAAAAGCATGAGTAGTCAGGAACATGCCAAGTCCAGGGGCTGTCCAGGGTGTCCAAAGATTTGAGGCAGCTAACTCATAAAGACAATATTTGGGAATGGTCAGATATGCATGAGGAAACCTTCACAAAACTCAAAGATGCCATCACCAAAGCCCCAATCCTCAAACATTACAATTTTGAGGACCCACTGACACTTGGTTAGGATTTGCTTTGCTTCAGAAGGTTCCAGTTGTTTATTGAAGCAGAGCATCGATTCAAACAGAAGTCAGTTATGCTGTCACTGTACATTCCGACAATAAACCACTGGGAAATATTGTAAGGAAGCCAGTGTTAATTATCACCAGGAAGGTAGACGAGTAGTTGAAGAATGCAATGAGGGTTAGATTAAAGAAGAAATCAAGAATGTGTCAATTCTGGGGCAGTTACAGCAGGTGAAAAAATGGAAGGGATGGGCAGAGTTACTTGAATTGTTACTAATTATAGCTTCATACTGTATAATTTTTAATACAACTTTGGCTTAACTGACTGTACAAACATATAGGCTAAGTAGGTTGTGGGGGTAAGTACCGATTAAGTACACGAGGGGGTGTTTGAGGTAGAAGATTTGAGGGATGGTCAGAATTAGTAGGCATTGCTGGTAGGAGAGGAAATCAAGAATAGTTTGGGACATTAGATATTGTGGTGCAGTTATTCTATTGATTAGTTCTGAGTTGGAAGTTAGGATAGGATTAGGATTAAAGGAAGGAGGAAGTATTCTTGTTAGGTTGCTGGGGTAGTGGAATACATGGATGGGATGGACAGGTTGTGAAACAGCTCATTGGATGTTGGAGAGGGCTAAAGGTAAAGATACTATGGGGTTAAACGGTGGTCTACTTATGGCAGGAAGATTGACTAACCAATAGGGTGTATTTTGGGGGGTGGGTTGCTTGGAGTAGTTTGGGGATAGGGGTTTGGTATGTGGGGAATATTTGGGGTCTTAAAAAAGCAGCTGGTCTAACTCTGCCTGATTCAATCTGCTGCTTTTCATCTCCGCTGACGGAATGACAGAAGGGAAAAAAAGACATACACAAGAGAGGAAGAGGGAGATAAAATTCTGATCCCTCTTTTTTTTTTTTTTTTTTTTTTTGCTTAGGCATCTGCAGCTGTGCAGCTCCAGCAGCACAGAAGACGAACAATCCATTCAGATTTGAGATTTTTCATCTGATCACACACGTTTCTAAATATCGTTCTTGTTATTCTGTTCTGCTCGGGGCTGGTGTTAATGAATTCACACACATAAACACACGCTTCAGTAAGTACTTTCTCCTGAAGTTGCACTCGCGCATGGCGGACATTGAGTTCGGGTAGGAAAAGATCGCTGCCCCTTTTCTTAACTTGCACTATGTGTTTTAAAATGGAAGTTGATTATAAAAGGAGACTTTTAGTCTCTCATTAAAGGAGTCACATGACATTTGCCAGATACTTTTATCCAGACCACCTTACAAGTGAGCAGTGTCTGCTTGGTGGTGGTGGGATTTGAACTTGTGACCTTGCAAGCCAATGCCTTAACCACTGAGCTTCTGAGCATCTGGGCTTGAGTTTGTAAACCAATTATACAAGTAGCAGTACATGATAAACAACTTCAAACATATAGATAGTGCTCATTAGGCGGAAGCTGATCACTGGGGCGGGGTATTGGATGATGGTGTAAGGTAAATGGAAAAGTCAGAGCTGAAATTCCAACCAGTCAAAATGGTCAGCCTGCACCAGTACTTCGTAAGTGAAATGTCTTATGGCCAAGTTCTAGTTGCACTGAGAGTAAGATGGAAAAGTTTTGTCATCTGCTAATTAAATAATGGTTTTCCCAGTTGAGCAATTATGGCCCACGAGGCAGGGCTTAGATTCTAAAAGCATTTGACCCCCTTTGTTAAGGTCTACCTGCTGCCGTCCCCTCTTAGACTTAGTGTGAAAGGCTCGATTTAGATCGACACAGATAAGAGAAAAGGCAAAAGAGGTGAAGCTGAGACCCAAAAGCAAGCTGATCCACATTAATAGAGGTATTTGGCACTGATTCTGTTTAAACACACTGGAAGCTGCAGGATTTCGTCTGGACTCCATAGCTGTGTGAGGTAGAATAAGGTGGGGGGTCGCTCTGCTTCGGTGGCTCTGAAGTAGAACTTATTGATTCTTTCAGTACGCTACATTCTCCGGCTCTGTGTAAAGAACGCTCACTCGGCAAATGCTAAACAGATCCGGGATTCTCACTCAGGCCAAGTTTGTCCGTGTCAGTATACAGAATTGAAGAAGCGCTGCCAGCAGCCTCGATGCTAACCTTCTCCAGAAACTCTGGGGAGTCTCATACGTCTCAGTCAAGCTAATTGCACAATTTTAAAGAAATGTGTGGGTCTGTGGGTGGCTTTGGACTTTATACCACTGGGAATATTACCTGAAATACGTTGAGCGTTTGGACTGGTGGATGAAATTAGCCACTTTTACCCAGCTTCCACAAATTATTTCTAAACATCTAATTACTGATTGCTCGCATTTCGCAACAACCCCTCACAGATAAACAACGCTTTCAAAACTCTGACAATAGAATACTCCTGTTACCAATTACCAGTAATTTATTGATATTGTTCCTAACAGCCAATAGTCACTGAAGACTATTTTTCCCAGTGACCAATCACTGACTGTTCTCAACAACCAGCCAACAAGACTTGTATGTGTAACACAGACGTGAATCGGATTGAATTTTTTGCCAATAATTAGTGCTAATTTTGCAATACAAAAACACCTTTTTACACAAACACCACTACTTTCTTCCTATATTTTCAAACCAGTTGCCTTACTTAAGTCTGTTTGATAACTTTTTTTACTATTCTGTAGTGATTTTAGCCCATCAACTCATTTCTTGTAATTCTGCGACTTTTTCAATATACCACTACGTAGCATTTTCTGGCTGTGCGCACCATAGATAAAGGTTAGCCTACATAGCTAACAATAGGCTACAAAGCTAACTAGAGAAGGCATCAAGAAGTCTGCTGATTGTGCGACTTTTTCAATATACCACTAGCCTAACATTTTCTGGCTATTGCGCACCATGGATGCAGATTAGCCTACATAGCTAGCAATAGCCTACAAAGCTAGCATGAAGAAGTATGCTGACGTGGATTAGATATGTGAATCAGCGATGTAAACATGGTTGAGACCAGAGTTCTATATAGTTGATGGATACATTCATTAGTCTGGATACATTCATTAGTTAAAAAAAACCCTTTTGTATTAATATATTATAGGGTCTAGTTACCAGCAAGAGACTAAAACATGTAGTAGTAATGTCTACGTCTTACTTAGGTAGATGTCAGAGCCCAAATTTCTTTATTTAACTAGCCAGTACATCAACCTTAACCAGTCTTTTAAAACATGATAACCTGTACTTCTACTTGAGTTAAGGATGTGTGTACTTTTGCCATCTGTGATAATTCGAGATGTTAATTCAAGGTGGTTTGAGGTAAGTGACAACGACACAATGGTATTTCAGGTTGTTTTGTCCTTTGTGTGGGTAAGTGGGTAGTTAAGTGATTGCATAGCTTCGATCATGTCAAAGGGACTCATTAAAGTATGCTAAGATATTACCAATCATAGAAAAGTTCTGTAAGAATCTGTATACCACTGTTTCATTGCCCCCCCACTCTCTCTGAAAAAGGCTTCTGCACTCTTATACACTCATCTTAGGTTCCTCGTGATATATTTGTTTGTATTTTACCAGATTGCTTGGCAGCCCTTTGCTATTTATTCTTGACATATCCATTACAACACAATACCATCATTAAATCAGTTGTAGAGCCTGGGAGCTTTATGGCAAAACTGGTTCTGTTTACTTGCCTTGATTTCCCCTGATTTGGGTTGTCGGTGCAGGATACGCCCACATAGGAGACAGACTGTTTGCACTTTCTGTCGCGCAACAAAAGCAGGACAATTGATCATTGATATTCCAATGTCCAACTTGATACGGCAATGTCCTACTCACCCGGTTAGTAAGCTGTAAATATGGAAAGCATGCAATAAGGCTGTAATGAATCCTAATCACTAATACGCTCTTCGTGGCAGGGCATGCATGTTTTTGTTTGTAGGACTCCGGAGAGCAGATCTTCTGCCTCACTGAATCATATCCTGCTGGAGCCAATCACACATAACTGATCCTGACTGACACGGGGCTGTATCATTGAACTTTTCCCTGTTCACTTGTTTACACAAGTGCGTTAGGGTCACACAGACACACACACACACACACACACACACACACACACACACACACACACACACACACACACACACATGCACTTACAGTTCGGTGAGGAAGGGCAGGCCGTGGAAAGCGTTGGGTTGGATTTCGCTGATGTTGTTCATGCTGAGATCTCTGCAAGGACACATGGAGAAGGAGGAGGAGGAGGAGTGTCAGAAAACATGTTGTGGTAAACACATGCTGATGATAAAGATTTCAAAGTAAATGAACCTAATAGATACTTGTGTATTAACAGAGATAATTAGGATCGTATGGTCCAGAGGTGATTAAGACACATGGCTTTGCAATCTTCAGCCTCATCATATTGAACTTTGCATTTTAAGGCTGCAATATGTGTGATTTTTATCAAATATATTCAGAATAAGCCAAGGAATTTTATGTATAAGTAATTTGATTGAGCATTAAAGACCAACAAAAAGCAAAGAAAAGTAACGAACTACAAATCTACATGGAAAATATTATAGAAGAAAAGATGTTAGAACAAAAAATAATATTATATATAATAAAAATGTTTCTTTTGCATATAGAGGCTTTTTTTTACTTGAAATCTCATTATTAACAAAGCTAACAAAACATCATATTCATATATATATATATATATATATATATATATATATATATATATATATATATATATATATATATATATATATATTAATTATTAATCTGTAATAAGAGAAAAATATGGGAAAATCCGCATCTCTATATGTGGAGCCTTTGATGCACAATGAACTGCGGCTGGACCTCTCTCTCTCTCTCTCTCTCTCTCTCTCTGTCTCATTTCTACCCTCTTCCGCACCTTCGATCCATCTCAATGCTGTGATGAAGACTGCAGAGCATCTATTACTATTTGCGATCTAATTGCGCCGTCTTGTTCTAGAATTTCGTGTCAGAGAAGGTCATCGCCCAGAAGGATCCGGACCGTAATTAAAGCATCTGAAATCTGGAACTGTCTTTCCATTATTCGTGTCTCTCCCAATTTCCCATTTCATTAATTAACATGATGCAGATGCGGGCCTGGGTTTCCTGGAGGGGGGGGGGGACAAACGATCAAGAACGCGTGCTCGTTCGCTGATGAAAGTCGACGTATCGCGTTTCAGCCTTTTATCGCCTTGATTAATGACCCGGGCCACTCATGCTGCACCTGTAAAGACGTGACCCGGACCATCTCGATGATTATATCTGGACGGAAAGAAAGAACGAATCGGTCAACCCAGCCAAACTTGGTCCGAACAAAACATGTGGACTCGGATATCAAAGACGGATGGTGCGCTCTAGCACTTTTTTTACCATCCATCAGAGAAAAGAAGAAACATGGAGAAAGAGCTAGAGAGAGAGAGAGAGAGAGAGAGAGAGAGAGAAACTTTCCATTGTGTATCATTGTTCAGCAGCTGGTGATTTTTTTTCTTCTTTTTTTATGTGTGTGTGGACAAGGTCAGGTTTCTCAAGGTTGTTTTCCAGATGTTTTTCTACCTTCTGTCTAATCAAGGCAGCTCCTACCTCTCTTTATCTTACAATTGACACCTTACCCATCATGCTTTGTGAAATGCATTCATAGAAAAAAAGTGCTGCTTTTAGATTTGGACCGGCTACGATTCTCGTGTAGCTTTATAAATAAGCAAAACGTATTATAGCCATCAGCTTCAAATGACACGTGGTTATGTTTTATTTGTTTTTACATTGTACCAAACTCTAATGGTCCTTGCCGTTGAAGTGGGGCTTAGAAATGCTGGAAACGATTTGTCAAGGTATAAAGATACACACTAAACATATATTAGATTAGCAAAACTGAACAGGAGCGAATTTCGCGGGTTCGTTCGAGCGACCGTGTTTGTCACGCAGGTAATGAATCCTTTTTGAAAATATCACGACTTTTTCAAAACTCGGGCCGTGATTGGATTATGAAATTCTCGCAGCGTAATGTAGCAGGCAGGCGGAGCGTCGCGTCTGTTTTTAAGCGAAACCTTCAGCCTGTGTCAGTAACACATCCCCCTCCAATGCGAGACGTCTGTGAGAGCCTGCAAGCCATTGTCGAACAGAACCGAACTGCAACATTACTTCATTGACGTCCCAAAGGGAACCCATAACGCCGAGACCACCAAGCAAGAGAGGATAAACGGAGTGGTCTGAAAAAATTCAACGCTCGAGACTTTGATACTCGCTTATTTATTTCTTTTGTCAGAGTGTCAGGCACGGCGAGGTGAAAAGCTAATTTGCACGGCAAGGCGTCTGGAAAACGTCTTATGGAAAACAGGAGCGCGGGAGCACATGCCGAGAAGGCACGCCGGCGCTTTATGCTGACACGGTGGCATGGAGTTCGCTCAACACAAACCTGTAAAACGGCAGGGAGGATTTGTATTTTTAAGCAAATACAATATTACACACATGCAAGAGCTGATATTCATCAGTGTGCATGTATATACATACATTTATATATATATATATATATGTATATGTTGATGAATAGCAGCTCGAAATATATATATATATATATATATATATATCATATATATATATATATATATATATATATATATCGTGTAGTGTTACTGAGGTAAAACCTATAGAGACTCCAGCATTGATGGCATTTCCATCTGTATTGGGTTCGCACCACATTTGGCTCTCTCGACTCACAAAAACGTTTCATTGATATAATTTTACATTTATATTGAATTACATTTTATTCATATAGTGTAGCATTTTACAATGTACACTGTCTCAGAGCAGCTTTACATAGATAAAGCTGTAATCAGGTTGTGTAAAAGAGTCTGCAATTTTATTGCCTATATATAGAAAGGTGGTAGCTCAGTAGTTAAGGCAAAAAAACACATCTGGCCCTTTGGTCCTTTTTATCTGGCACGCCGAATAGATTCAAATCCTAGCATAATTATGACTGCTTTCATTTGACCATTCATTAGATTTGTCCTGTAAATGTCTGACATTCCACCAGGTGGCGCATTAGATGGGGTGATACATTCAGTATTAGCATTAATGCCTTTTATATGTTTGTTTGATATTTATGGAACTGGTGCTGGCTTGGCCTCACCTGGTAGGTGGTAGCTCAGTGGTTAAAGCAGGTTCAAATCCCTTCATCACCAATCTGCCATTAGTGGGCCCTTGAGCAAGGCCCTTAACCCTCAGTTGTAAGTCGCTCTGGATAAGGGCCAAAATGCTGTAAATGTGTCTGCAAAATTGTTTGCTTACCACTTACCAGGTAAAGCTTGCTTACCACTGAGCACTGGCCCGTTACGGTCACAGATTCAACTCCCAGCACCACCAAGCTACCACTAGTGGGCCCTTGAGCAAGGCCCTTAACCAGTTATAAGTCGCTCTGGATAAGGGCGTCTGCCAAATGCCATGAATGTATAAGGCGGCTCCTTATAATTGTTTATCCCTTATGAGAAAGCCTGTGGCTAGGAAAAACTCCGGCCCCGTTTGAACAAATTCTGCATTCACGTCAATATTCATATAAATCTCCTCTCCACACACTAATTTAATCATGAAGATCTTCAGTAAGCATTTTAATCCGGTCAGGATTGCTAAGGCTTCGATGTTGAAAGTTGAGTGTGAGGCGGGAATACGGTGGATATGGGGACGTGTTTCGCGTTTTGGACCAAAGTGAAAACACATGTGGCACCTGGTCGAACCTGGAGCGAAACTCCAGAACGACTGCAACTTGACCTCGGGAATCAAAAGCTACCCCGACTTGTTAGTCGGGGTTAGAATTCAGGGTCAGCCATGATGTGGCACTTCTAGAACAGACAAGGTTAAGTGTCTTGCTAAAAGGTCCTAACCGTGGTAGGACTGGTAGGAATTGAACCCCCAACCCCAAACCTTCTGATCAGTACTCCAGAGCTTTAACCTTTGAGCCACTACTGCCTTTAGGATCAAGCTACATGTCTGATCTAGGGCCCTGCAACACCCTCTCCAATGTGACCTCATCCGACCTCGCCTTTACACTAAACGCCTGAAATCTTTCTTCAGAATCCTGCAATCTTCATGCTTATCTATGTCTTGTCTGGAATTTTTAAAAATATGACTCTTACAGCATGTTTTTGTCCACATTTGTCATTTGTATATAAACACCAAACACTTTGAAGTAAACAGGACTCTTGAAATTCTTTATAATTGAAGCTTTCCAAAATGGGGTTGCAACCTTTTAGAGATACATTTTGGACTCTGGACTTCAAGGCAAGTTTGATAACGCAATACGACCATAAAAATTCCATTCATTCATTCATTTTCTACCGCTTTATCCGATCTTCTCTCGGGTCACGGGGAGCCTGTGCCTATCTCAGGCATCTTGGGGCATCAAGGCAGGATACACCCCGGATGGGGTGCCAACCCATCACACACACACACACACACACTCACATTCATACAGACATTTATACACTAGGGACAATTTTCCAAGGTGCCAATCAACATTCTCTGCATGTTTTTGGACCACGGGAAGAAACCGGAGAACCCGGAGAAAACCCCCCTGAGGTGCGAGGGGAACATGCAAACTCCACACGGGAATCTAACTCCGACCCTGGAGGTGTGAGGCGAACGTACGAGTTCCCCAGCATAATATTTTCTCTTCTTTAAAGATCCTCAGTGCAATCCTTTGTGTGCGTGTTTTTTTTTTTTTTTTTAAAACATCGGTTTAATTTCAGTATTAACATTTCATGTTTAATCCGATCTGCTCCAGTCAAATGACATCACTTTCGCTGCACTCATTTTCCACCGGCCGTGCTGTCTGTCTACTATAAGCATGACGAGAAGCCGCAAGCCGCGCCGAACATCGGGATTCTAAAGCCTCTTTTTTTGTTTTTTTTTAAAGTAAATAAATAAATCATGAAGCAACTCAAGAAAGAAAAAAAAAACAAAAAAGGAGCAGTCGACGTATAAAAGATTTTCGACAAATGACGGTGCTACGATCCTCCAGCGGATTTATGATTTTAATGACTGCGCATTAATCAAAATGTCCGGGGTGAAAAATAGCCTCGAAAACCCCAACAGTGACACGCCGCTGAAAAACAAAACCGCCTTTTTCCATAGGAATAGTCATTCGTATCCATCAAGATTCTATTGACAGCTTGTTTTATTTGAGTCAATTCCACCGGGTGGTAATTCATAATTCCCTTTTCTTCTCCCTTACATCACATCTGCTGCTGTTTTTATTGAAATAATTACGGCCTAATGCAAACCACGTTTGTATCTTTTGCGGCCAGAAATGGGAATTATTTGGACCGGGTTCGAAAGCAATGCTTTACCGACGTAAAGGCTCTGAATGACAAGGACCCGCTGGTGTGACTCGTAATAGGAGTAAAAAAAAAAAAAAAAAAAAAAAAAAAAAACCTCTCGATCTGTACGTCTCGCCGCTCCGTGTGTTCGGAAAGCGGACTGAAAGGAAGCCCGTTGGCTTCGAGAGAAAAGCGCTTGAAAACTAAAGTTGAGTGTGCGATCAAAAGAACACCAAATGTATTTTCCATTAATAAACTGTACAAATGGAGTAAACAAAAACCTTGTGTGTGTTTCTACCACAAATGCTTCATTCGCAATGTGCAAATCTGATTGGTTTGGAAGGCGTGCATTATATTCATACAACCAGCAACGCGAGGCAAAAGCAGATTTTTGGCCTTTCCCATTATTTCTTTTCCATTCCTCTTCTGTCCTTTCCCTTCCTCTTTCCTTTGCCTTCACCTCCTTTCCTTTCCCTTCCTCTTGCTTTCTTTTTTTTACTCCTTTTCCTTTGCTTCCTACTTTCTTTTCCCTTTCACCTTTTCCTCTTCATTTGATTTCATTCCTCATTTCCTTTTTACACACTTTCCTTTATTCCCCCCTTTTCTTTCCTTCCCTTCCTCTTCACCCTCTTCCTATTCCTTTCCTTTCCTCTTCACCTCATTCGCTTTTTTTTTACTCCTTTTCCTTTGCTTCCTTCTTTTTTTCCCTTTCACCTTTTCCTCTTGATTTAATTTCATTCCTCATTTCCGTTTTACTCATTTCCCTTTATTCCCCCCTTTTCTTTCCTTCCCTTCCTCTTCACACTCTTCCTCTTCCTTTCACTTCCTCTTCACCTCATTCACTTTCATTCCCCCCCCTCCTTTTCTTTTGCTTCCTTTCTTTTCCCGTTCACATTTTCTTCTTCGTTTAATTTCATTCCTCATTTCCTTTTTACTCACTTCCCTTTACCCCCCCCCCTTTTCTTTCCTTTCCCTTACTCTTCACCTCATTCACTTTTGTTTTTTTCCTCCTTTATATTTGCTTCCTTTTTTCTTTTTTCCTCGTTCTTTTCCCTTTCGCCCTTTCCTCTTCATCATTTAATTTCATTTCTCATTTCCTTTTAACTCACTTTCCTTTAGTTTTATCCCTTTCCTTTCCAATTCTCTTCACTCTCTTCCTTTCCCTTCATCTTCACCTCCTTCACTTTCGTTTTATTTTTACTCCTTTTCCTTTGCTTTCTTTTTTCTTCTTTCTTTTCCCTTTCACCTTTTCCTCTTGATTTAATTTCATTTCTCATTTCCTTTTTCCTCACCTCCCTTTATCGCCCCCCCTTTTCTTTCCATTCATTTTCCCCCCTTTTGATTTCAGTTGTGCATTTGATGTGGACGTGGGGTACTTCACACTACCAAAGGTACGTGCGGCACCATCATGTTGCGCGGAACACAATAAAAGTAAACGCAATAAATCTGAATAATAAACATAAACAACTAACAACATAATAAATACAACAAAATGACATACAAAATTCTAATAAAAAGAAAATAATACTGATGGCAGTTACATACAAAAATCCATCACATTATGGGCACCTGAACTTAACTGGGGGTTAAGGGCCTTCTCAAGGGCCCACTAGTGACAGCTCGGTGGTGCTGGGATTTAAACCTGCGACCTTCTGGTCCAGAGCCCAATGCCTTAACCACTGTGCTAAAAGAAGAAGTAAAAGAATGGGTTGTTCTAAACAGCCTTTTTTTGTGTCTACTTCATCTCGTGACATCACAAACGCTTAAACGTCCCTAGAAATGATAGAGAGCCTCAAAGATACAAAGTTTACGATTTCGAAACACGCAAACACACACTTTGTCCTCAGCAGACGCGCTTGAAAATGTCCCGGAGGACCGAACATGCCGTTAAAAACATTTTTTTTGCTATAGAAAAGCTATAGCGGTCTTGTAGAAGACATGACCAGACGGCTCTGTCGATCGTGTCAAGACACACAAAATGAAAACTGGCGCCTTTGAAGTGGCGGCGGAGATTTTAGCTCCAAAGTGCGCAAGTATGCTTTAATCCACCGAGCCCTCCCACCGACAGCCACCGCTCGGAGAGCCGTACATGTTCGATCTTCAGATCACACACTCGTATCTGTGTACGTACACACTCTGCACTGAACGCACTGGACGCATTTCCATTACAAAACTTTTGTAATATTTTCAAAATGACGATAAAAAACTAAAATGACGGTTTTTCCATTAACCATATCATGCAACTAAAACTCGTCCTCTCGTGATAAGTCATTCAAAAACATAGAGACAGATATCGGCAGGCTTACTTGCATTAGCTGTTTTTATCTGTAATTGTAGACGTCGGTGTTATTGACAATCCCTCTATACTTGGGCGCGGCCACGTATACCCTTATTCTGGGAGGCAAAAGTGCGAGAGTTCACGGAGGACCTGTGGATTCAGAATTTACGGATGAACACGTCCGCTTTTTTGAGCTGTGCAGTGCAATAGGGCCTCTTGTAGCACCTGCAGCATCATCAAGCATTCTTTCTTTCTTTCTTTCCTTCTGTCTGTCTTTTGTTCTGTATTATTGTCTTTGTTTTTCATTCTTTCTTTCTTTCTTTCTTTCTTTCTGTCTTTCGTTCTGTATTATTGCCTTTGTTTTGTTTTTCTTTCTTTCTTGTTTTCTGTCTTTTGTTCTTTATTATGTTCTTTCTTTCTTTCTTTCTTTCTTTTTTTGTGTATTATTGTCTTTGTTTTGTTTTTCTTTCTTTCTTTCTTTCTTTTTTGGTATTATTGTCTTTGTTTTGTTTTTTTTTTTTTTTTTTTTTTTTTTTTTTTTTTTTCTTTTTTTTTTTCTTTCTTTCTTTCTTTCTTTTCTTGTGTATTATTGTCTTTGTTTAGTTTTTCTTTCTTTCTTGTTTTCTGTCTTTTGTTCTTTCTTTATTTCTTTCTTGTTTTCTGTCTTTTGTCCTTTATGTTCTTTCTTTCTTTTTTTCTGTATTTTGTTCTGTATTATTGTCTTTGTTTTGTTTTTCTTTCTTGTTTCATGTCTTTGGTCTCTTTGTTTCTTTCTAACCCTGCACCTCTTCTGGGTCATCACTCGTATCCGAAAATGCACCGTATTTAATCCTGATGAATGTAATAAGGCACTGCTGCTGCTGCCTCCTGTATTTATTCTCTACACACAGAAAAACAGCTGTTCTATTTTAGATGGTCATCTTCTCTCTGTCAATCACAATATCACGAGCCAATCGTAAAAAGTCCGTTAGGCTCAGTAGCCACGTTTATTGCAAACAAGCCCTCATTCCGGAAATCTAGACATCATGTAAACGTCTGGCGATGTTTTCTAAGCTTCTTTGTGCTCGGCGGCTTTTTTCCTGTGACTCACAACCGCCACGCCATGAACAAGAATACAAGAAAACGTTTAATTTTCAGAAGGATCGGGGGATGAGGGAGGGAAAATAGGCTATTATGCGATGCATAAAGACGGGCCAGTTGCATTATAGATTACAATCCTGTTTTGCAGGACGCTGCCGAAGGTCTCCCGGGAGAGAAACCTCAACGGCCTTTTCAGGTGAATCAAAGGGTGAAGGATGCAGCCGGGAAACATGGAGACCCCAAAACAAACAAGCAGATGCACTGTATATTTTCCTCTGTGCCAAGTGCAAGGCCATGTCTCGCCCCGGCCCTGAATGTATTATTAATTCATGTCTCTGATAAGAGCATTCCAAGTGTTGGACGAGGTTTGGTATGGAAACGCCTCGTCTTCCTCGGCCTGCTGATGACAGAGCTTCATTCATCATTGCTGGTGGAACAATCTGAACATTGTTGGCATGCATTCTGTTTTTTTGCCTTTCTTCTATGAACACACACACAATACTGACTCACACACACACACTTCCCTGCAGGTCAGGAGACACAGTTCTGTGCTTCAGATGAGACCACCCTGGAGAGAAAGGCAGGATTGACTGAACAAAGCTCGAGATAAAGATGGCTAATTCATAGTTACACTTTAAAAGGCGCCGGGATGAGGGTTCTCATAACACACCACGGCTGAACGAGCAACGTTACTACACACACAAATGACGGGCGCTGTCTTTAACTCGAACGCTTCTCTTTTTTTTTTTTCCTGATGTAACCCTCATAAACTGTATGTTTGTTTTTTTTGCTCGATATCCTTCATTCCATCTCTTTTCACGTTTCCTGTTTTTGGCCTTTCCGTCGAAATAGGTGTGTTTCTATCACTAGGCACCTGTTGATACAGACATTTACTCCGTCAACTTCCTTTCCTTATCCACACATTATCTGTGACACTTCACGTGGGGTCTGTCTACCAGACACACTGCAAGGCTATGAGGTAATTAGCGGTAAGTTCAGTGGCGGAAAATCTGTGGAAAAAATAACTGGTGATGACATAATTGGTAATGAGAAAGTAATGGAGAATCGATTGTTGGTGAAGCAAATGGTGGTGAGGTAATTGTTGGAGAAATATTTGGTGGAAAATAATTTGTGGTGAAGTATTTAAAACATGAACTAGCACTTTTTCCTACTTGGTTAAAATAAATCAATAAATAAATAAATTACAGAGGTTAAGGTTGTTTGTATCTTGTGTTGACTTATTCAGACAGAGACTCTAAATGCTGTTAAATGCAAATTTATGAGTTTCAATTCTTTTAGGTACACAATAAAAGGTGACACTAGCATATTTTCTGGCAATTGGCACCCTTTTTAAAAATTTTTTTTCCCTTCCCCGATAATGAGAACTCTTCTTCAGGCTTCGATCAGGCTAACCAAAAACTGCAAGTTTGATGTAAATGTGTGTAATGTTCATTGGTGGTTCATTCATTCATTCATTTATCTTCTACCGCTTTATCCGATCTTCCCTCGGGTAACGGGGAGCCTGTGCCTATCTCAGGCGTCTATGGGCATTAAGGCAGGATACACCCTGGATGGAATGCCAACCCATCGCAGGGCACACACGCACACTCACAAATTCGATTTTCCAAGGTGTCAATCAACCTATCGTGCATTTTTTTTTGGACCGGGGGAAACCGGAGAACCCGGAGAAAAACCCCCTGAGGCACGTGGAGAACATGTAAACTATATGCACATGGCTGAGACGGGAATCAAACCCGGACCCTGGCGGTGTGAGGCGAACGTGCTAACCACTAAGCCACCGTGCCCCCTCATTGGTGGTTATTTTTTGTTTATTTGTACTTTGCTGTTTCTAAAAGCTAAAGCTTTTAGCTAAAGCTAAAAGGCTTTCTTTATTTGGTTTGGTGACAGTGGAAGGTGTAAACATGTTTCATTTCCATTCTACTGTATTTATATGCTTTTGTGATTATTATAAAAAATCAAGAAACAGATTTATAACCCCCCCCCCCCCCCCCCCCCCACCCCCCCCAAAAAAAAGTAAATATAAGTAATTGGTAGTGAAGCAACTGGTGGTGGAGTAATTGTTGGAGAATCGTTTAGTGGTGAGGTAATTGGCGGAAAAGTAAGTGGTGGTGAGGTAATTGGTGGGGAAGTAATTTTGTAGTGAAGAATCCGATGGCGAAGTGGTGATTTATTTGGTGTTTAGATAGTTTTGATAACGTGTAGTCACTGGTAATGAGTAATTGGTGTTGAAGTAATTGGAGGAGAGGTAAATGCATATATTTATAAATTATTTTTAGTTTGTATAAATGTACCGTGATGTGATCTTGCAAAGGCTTCTGCATAAACAGTCAACAAAAAGTTCAACCATCAATATATACTTTTTTTAAGCACGTGTCGTAATCTGCAGCACAAGGCCAGGGGGTTGGGGATCACCGATCTAGACCACAGTTATCATCAGCAGTCACCATTTAGACTATGGCTCCATCCCATAGTCACCAGTGCTACAAAGTCTGAAGTTGATATCCAAAACAACTTACAATTGTGGCTGGGTACAAACCGGGAACACGATGGTTTAAGGGTTTATCAAGTGACCGCATGAATATCCTGAAATTGTCTGTATAAAAACTTGACCAATCAGCAGTGTTGGGGAATAAGTAGTTACATGTAACAGCATTACATAATTTAATTACAGTTACTATAATTTTTAAAGTGTTAAAGATTACAAATCCCAAGCCCATCCCTATCAACAATTTTTTGACTGAGGATGTTATTTTCAAAGGGCACGGTGGCTTAGTGGTTAGCACATTCGCCTCACACCTCCTGGGTCGAGGTTCGATTCCTGCCCCTGCCAGGATGTTTGCATGTTCTCCCAGTACCTCAGGGGGTTTTCCGGTTTCCTCTCCAGGTCCAAAAACATGATTGGCACCTTGGAAAATTGTCTCTTGTGCATGAAAGTGTGTGTGTATGCCCTGCGATGGATTGGCATTCCGTACAAGGTGTATCCTGCCTTGATGCCCGAAGACGCCTGAGATAGGCACAGGCTCCCCGAGTTAAGAACAGATAAAGCGGTAGAAGATGAATGAATGTTATTTTCATCAAGTGCCACTTAGTGGATTAATGAAAGTAATCAAATGTAATCAGTTACTTTTATAAAATCATTAAAAAGTTACACTACTTAATACATTTTGAAAAAGGGTCATTTGTAATCTGTAATCTATAACATTTCCAAAGTGACCTTCCCAACACTGGCGATCAGGAATCAGACTACATCTACCAAGCCGAATCAAATGAAGTTTGCCATGACAATGCAGTAAAGTATATATTTGTATTCTGTACATAAGTACAAATCCAAGTTCAATTTCATTTATTTTGATAGCTCTTTTCACTTTTCAAAGCAGCTTTACAGAATGTCAGAGTTGTAGAACATATGAGAGTGAGATACACGTAGACACGACATGAAGGTTTGAGGGGAAGATCTTGAGTGTCCTGAACAGAGCCTTGATCTCCACTTTTGAGATGAACTGGAATGCAGTCGCCCTGCCAGGCTTTACTGAATATTCTGAATGGACGCATCCCCACAGCCAAGATCTAAAATCTAGTGGGGAAAAAGACCTTACCAGGAGACCAGAGTTTAACATAACAGCAAAGGTCTAGAATAAGATGTTCAACCTTTAATGAGGATATCCTGAAATGATAGCTAATTGACATACAGAACACAAACCTAGCATTAGCTATAGTATCAGTGATCTGGTTCCATCCCATCACCCAGAAGCATATGCCAGGAGGTGGATTGACTACAATATATTGCCTCCCTGGAGGTGTGTGTTGCCTTGTTATGAACTCATCCCCCAATTCAGTCTGTATTCCTGCCTTTCTTTCAGTGTCATTGCTGTTGGGCGCAATTGCTTTTGGCAGAAACACAATTCCAGGACTTAAGATAAATAAAGGAAGGAAGTCATGAATGTTTATTTATGTCCATGGAAGCATGGATGCATTAATGAAAGCCTTTTTTTTTTTGCACCTTGATTGGTGGCTTACAGAAACGGCCATGCAGTTCCTCCTTGATGAATGGCTTTAGGGTAAAACTTGTCGCTTGTTACGTAAGTTTAGTCCTAATAAATGGAACGGAGGTAGATGAGCTGAGTCTGAAAGGAGATACAGACCGGATTTTCCGTGACAAAAAAAAAAGAAGAAAAGGACGAGCAGAAAAGTAGCTGAAAGGGGAAAAAAAAGGAGGAGGGGGGCAGCGACTTTGTTTGCTCTTCCTGTGCCGGTGAAAAGGTGGTGCAGATTAGCATTGTGCCCTCACAGACACAGGAAGGACAAGGAAACAATATACACTTCCTCTCCTTTTGTTTAAGCAGTGTCCCTCTTTTTCGCCTTTATTTGACGCGTCGTCAAGTTTCCTCAGGTTTGGCTGCTCTCTTTTCACCTGAATTTATAACGCATAGCACACATAGCGCACATACACGTGCCGGAAAGGGAGGGAACGAGGAAAGAGAGCGGTGTTGTCTTTCTTTCATGTGTACCATCTAAAAAGAGAGAGAGTGAGAGAGGAAGAGTCCGTTGTCTGGCCGGTTAAATGGGATGTTTAGTCTGTGGATACGTCATGGGAGCTGCGTTTTACACTCAACCCCCCCATCCCGGGGCTCTGGAAGGATGAACTGGAACTTGCACACTTGTACACACACACACACACACTTGTACACACGCACACACACTTGTACACACACACACACACACACACACACATGGCTGGAATTACTTATTATTAGTGCTCATCATTTTCAGTGAAGCCTGATCCTTCGGATGAGTAACTCTGAGCTCTGTTTCCGTGTCACTGCGGCCCCTAATGTTTTTTGCTGCAAGGGACATGAAGAAATGAGGCCCTCATTGTTTTCTAATTGTACAGGAAATATAGGAACATGAAGCATAAAATTAACCGCACACATTTACATCGTGCTGCGTGTGTTAAGCAAATGCGTCCACCGCGTCCGACCCGAAGTGACTCGGTCCTTCAAAGGCCTTAGCAAAAAAAATAAAAATAGAAAAGGAATTTCTCTGCTAACATTTTATGCATTTATTTATTCATTCATTTATTAACGATTGGCGCAAAAATTTCCGGTCATTTTCCAAAATAAAATAGTTCAGAATCGGATAAGAAATAAAACAGAAATAATGGAAGTTATACTACATACTGACCCGCGGCCCAGGGGTTGTTGACCATCTAGTCACACTAATCCCCAGTCACCATTTAGAGCAGACATGGGCAAAGTACATCTTGCCGAATATCGTCCAAATCAATTGTCCAAAATCAAAGCATAACTATAAATTGGCTGAGTATGCGCAGTGAGTAGAAATATAACCCCCCCCCCCCCCAAACAATTCTCGACGCGACATGCCAACGTTCCGGCTCCTTATCAATCCCGAACCCCAAAACAAATCTCAGTGAAACCTGGGTGGGGGTCTGTATTGGTAAATTTTAAAATTCAATGTCACTCCTAACCCAAAAAGTTTGCCCATCCCTGATTTAGATGGTTCAATTGTCACTGGGTACAAACCGGCATCACGATGGTTTAATGGTTTATCAAGTGGCCGAATGAATATCCTGAAATTCCCACGTTTCCCATTGGTTGTCTAAAAACCTCAGCTATCATAAATCAAATGTGGTTTGCCATGACAATGATGTCAATGCTAACCCATTCATTCGTTCATTCGTCTTCTACTCCTTTATCCGACTTTGGAAAACCTGTGCCTATCCTGTTTTCAAGAATCAAGGCAGGAAACACCCTGTATGGAACGCCAACCATAGCAGAACACACACAAACTCACATTCACAAACTAGGGACAATTTTCCCAGGTGCCAATCAACCTGCATGTTTTTGGACCAGGGAGAAAACCAGAGAACGCAGAGAAACTCCACACACACGACGGAGGCGGGTATCAAACCCCCAACCCTGTAGGTGTGAGGTGAACATGCTAACCACTGTGTCCTCTTATATAAAATATATCTTATATAAAATATTTGTAAAAATTGGCTGGGGTTTTTTGACGCCCCTCTTTGTAGCCATTCGTACAGTAGCACGGTGGCTCTCCTCCACATGCAGAGGAGATCAGTTACACCTTAATTCAGGAAGGGTTTAATGAAGGATTCGGAGGAAATGTGAAATCCTGTTTGTTGTCCCACACAAAAGGGCTGCGATCTTTAGAATAGGAGCCGCATTTCAAGTATCCGGCTGTAGCCGGTTTTCGTCTTGAAGGTGATCCATTACTCCTGACAGGTGAGCTGTGTTACAGCCTGATTCTCCTCAGGCACTAATGATATTTACTCTGTGGCTCCTAATTTCTCTCTCCTCTTCTCCTTCTTTCACAAGCAATCTCTCTTTCACTTGTTTTTTTTCAGGGTGGAACGGAAGCTCCCAGTCTCTTTGATGGAGACATCCAGAGAGTCTTAACCCCCAACACACACATTCCTCCACATCTGTTCTCTTGTCATCGAGTGTATCCGTGAGCTCTGCCTTTTCTCCTCACTGACTGCAGTGTCCCATGCAAAGTTTTTTTTTTTTCCACAACCGTGTAATCCGCTCCTCCTTTTCCCCCCTAGTCTTTGATGCTACTGTGGGGATTTGAGGAAGCATTAAGTGTCATTAACGGCAGCTCAGTTTATTTCACCTGCCAAATCCCGGTTGAAAGAGAAATGAATGGGCTTCATTCAGGTGGAATGTCTTTTTCCTTCTTTTTCATATCCTTTTTTTTTATCGGGTTTTCAGCTTTTAAAATTGTTTCCCTCCCGATGGAATTTGAATCCTGCGAGTTAATGCTGTTGTAACGGGACGAGGAACTTCAGTTAATATATTCCTGAAGGTTGTCTGAACGCTATTCAAATCCCCCAGGAACCATTTTACGTTCGGTTGTGTTTTTTAACCCATAATGTATTATGGGTACCCATAATCGCTGTATTTTATTACCCATAATGCGTTGTAAATTGTGCCCAATGAATGATACTTGCATGCTAAAGTAAAAAAAAACAAAAAAAACCTTAAAAACTATAGAATTAGCAAATGTGCATTTTTTTGCCAGCTTTGTTAATTCTCCTACAAATTCTACACATTTTCAGGGAAATGTAGACAAAATACAATTTGAGAAATCCTTATTCCAACTTCCAGCGTTTGATGAAAGAGTGTGTGGTAAAAACATCCGATAATCAGATAGTAGCAGGTAAAATATTTGTTATTTTTTTATTTTTTTAATTATTCCTTTGATTCCTTGATTGTAAACTTAAATATTTATACATTCCCATGCGATTTTATAACCCATTCAAGTTGTTTCATGTAAAATATCTATTAGAAATACCAATTAAATCCTTCCAAACATGTAGAATGATTTTCGTTGTAGCCATTATCGTGGAGCTTTCGCGAAATCTTACACAGCCATCCTGATATCTTGTCCCTGCCCTACTCTTTCCTCCCGAGCACATCATCTTGTCATCGAGTGGCGTCGTACTTATCCTCTAAATCCCTCGGCACAAATGGGACTCACTTTGCCAAACACGATTGGTTTGAGGACAGTCCAGCGATTCCATAAAAGCCCCCTTTGTGTTGCGGAAGAATAGGGTATGACGATTCAGCAGAGTCCCATGCACAAGGAGGAATGTGTACAATGCGAACATGCACTCGAGTTCGTCGCGGGTCGCTTACGTCTACAAACGAATCAGAACCCTGTCTGGTTTTCCTAATGATACTCATTTTGCACTTCAACAAACCCAAATTAAGTTTACATTCATTCATTCATCTTCTACCGGTTATATCCGATCTTCCCTCGGGTCGCAGGGAACCTGTGCCTATCGTAGGCATCTTGGGGCATCAAGGCAGGATACACCCTGTATGGAATGCCAACCCATCACAGGGCACACACACACACATTCATACACACACACACACACGCACACACAAACACACATTCACACACTAGGAACAATTTTCCAAGGTGGCAATCATCCTGCCGTTTATGTCTTTGGACCGAGAGGAAACCGAAGAACCCAGAGAAAAAACCCCTGAGACACCGGGAGAACTTGCAAACTCCACACACACACATGAGGAGTCGGGACCCTGAACATGAAAATGACGACATGTTCAGACAACTTGCAGTAGCGAATGTCCACTAGATTCGCAAGGTCTGCTACTGATTGGTCAGATTGGTTTTACCTCACACTCAAATCACAATCTGATCAAATCACAATCTGATTGGTCCGATGTCTTTCCTCACACTCAAATCACAATCTGATTGGGCAAATATTTTACCTCACACTCAAATCACAATCTGATTGGTCAGATGTTTTTCCTTACACTCAAATCAAAGTCTGATTGGTCACATGTTTTACCTCACACTCAAATCACAATCTGATCAAACCACAATCTGATTGGTTAAAGCATCAGCTTTAAGTTAAGTTTAAGAGTTTATGCTAAAAAAAAGTGTGCAGTGATATGTTTAAAAACACACCAGGGTGTAAAAAGAGTATAATTATATACATATTCATTCTCGATATTGATTTTTAGCATTTAGACAAACAGAGAAGGACTTGCTGGCTCACCATTGCCATTACTACTCCTGCTACTTTTGAACACCAATACACAACAATACAACAAAAACTACACCTGTTACTGCTAATAAAAATGCCTTTATTGGCAATATTAATGATTATTACTGCGTCTTACAGCAGTGTGTAATGATTTTGGGCTTTTATGCTTCCATTTATTTATCAGAACTATGAGATCACAGTTACTCGAGGTGTATATCAACTCTCAATGAACACACACACATAAACACTCACACACACCTCAGCTGCCTTTGTTCCTTTAACGGGAACAGGAATATTGCCGTGGCAATGAGGTCACCTTCTTCTTTGTCTCCGTCCTCGCTGTCTGTAAGCTGTCGTTACGGGTGAAACCTTACTCTCCTGCTTTTGTCCTGGCCGCATTCTTTAGTGCACATTTATTGACTTCTCTCCTTCCACTTTGCCTTATTTACCTCCCCTTTGAACACTACTCACTTTCATCAGTTTAGTAGATTTTACGGAAATTTTTTTTGGTGTATTTTAGTTGTTTTGCTCGTCTCTAAAACTTTTCGAGATCGGAGATCAGATTGATGTCACATTTCCGGGGAAGAATTTACCCAGAAGGGTCTGCTGTGATCTATTATATACTGCAGACTGCCGGGCAAAAGATTGGAACGTTGGCAAATCTCGAATTCTATGTCTCTTTAAAGCTATAAATCCATGCATCCATCCTTGTTTCGGCAGCGTGTAGTTTGACGTTTCTTGAGTTCCGCCTTTGGGGAGGGGGGTAGCTCAGTGGTTTAAGGCGCTGGGCTACCGATCAGCAGGGCGAGGGTTGGAGCCCCAGTGTCGCCAAGATCCTACTCTTGGGTCCTTGAGCAAGGACCTTAACCCTCTGTGCTCCACATGGCTGACCCTGAAATCTGGCCCCAGCTTCCAAACCAGAAGAAACAATTTCACTGTGCTGTAATGTATATGTGACAAATAAAGACCATTATCATTCTCTTTCAGCATTAGTTCATTCCTATTTACAATGCAATGAAAATGAAAGTAAGTAAAATGCATGTGTTCATCGCATCAGCTTATAATTAACCAGCCATCAAGACATTTATAGAATTATGAAAAAGAGATTGTTTGTATGCATGTCACTAGTATAATTTTCCCGAGGAGATAGACCGAAGTCGTGAATGAGACATGAATCAAAAAAACAACTGAGAAATTATAGATAGACGGACTCCTGAGTTACGATGGCGGGACTTACAATGATGATAGTTATTGACAGAACTTACATTTTGTGTAGCAAACAATTGTTGCGGTCGTCCCATCCTATACAGTGTGATAGGATGTGAAGCTGCCAGAATGTATAGTACACACCTCCATCTCAGCAGCCTTTGATAGAGTTCTGTCTCTCTCATTTTTATTTGCATTGTCAGACATTAAAACATGGTCTTGAATTATGATATTTTCAAGCTACAATTGCCTCATCGGTCCACATCTCCATCGTAAGTCAGGGACTCACTGTATTTCTGCTGATAGACTGCCGGTGTCAGCAGTTTTTCAGACATCAAGTGGAAGTTTAGGTGAGAATTCAAGTGGTAATTATAAGAAAGTATATAGTGTTTGATGAGCGACACCACCTCATAACACAAAAGACACAGCAGTATTTCTCCTTGAAGCACAAACATGTGTTCGCATTCCCATCTTTCATGGACGTGCCTTCCATCTGCATCAGTTATTATGCTTCTTGGAATAATTTGTACAAATTCCTCAGCTCCGCTTGTTGGAAAAATTCGCCCTCGGTAAATGCTAATGTGAGATATACTGCAATCTAGAGGCGGGATGCTGTCACTCCACGGGTAATATAGTCGCATCCATTGTGGTAAATGTAGTTTATTGCCAATGCACACTTTAAAGCCTTATTTTAAGACAATCATACACCTTTGAAGCTCTTGCTGGCCACATAAAATGACGTGGCGGGCCACATTCGGCCCACGACCTTGAGTTTGACAACCGTCATCTAAATCTTGGAATGTGTCTGTGTGTATGTATGTGTAAATATATATATATATATATATATATATATATATATATATATATATATATATATATATATATATATATATATATAGGCAATGTTGGCAACTGTTTAAGAAACGGACAGCATGTGAAATGTAATTTTCATCAAACATACATTCGATTGTCTGTGTTCAGATCTGATGTCTTTACACTTCTACAGGTATCATTTTACTTATCCAGGTATATATATCAAAGCAGCTAATTAGCATTCCGATCTGCCTAAAGGAACCTGAGAGTATAAATCATGGTAATGGTGGTGTAAGTATTACACGTTTTATCCTCTTGCTCGTTCTGCGCGGTAACAAAATCCAGAGCGGGAGCGAGGCCTGGCGCCGATCCGGTGTTGTTGTTTTCGGTATTACGCTGGATTATTATGGGGAAGAAACGGCAGTGTGACATCTGCTTATTGTCGTCTACAGCATGGGAAGCGTGAGGAGACGAAACCGACGCAGTCCCACGCAGATGGGAATCATTAACCATCACTTTTTTTTACCAAAAAGCCCACACACACACTTCAGAGTCTCGGCTAATATGAAATATAATTTGAGATGTCATCCATCGAAGACTTTTTCCACATCACGCTCACACACACACACACACACACACACACACACACACACATACAGGCCGAGCGCTAATGTTGCTAATAATAATCGTGATAGCGTGCTAATGGGCAACATGATGTGGAATTTATGTTTGATTGGTTGTCATCCATTTTAGAATAAAAATAGAAGCACAATTTATTTTCATTTCTTTCTGGTCACTTTAGGACACATGGGGGGAGCGTTTTTTGTTTTTGTTTTTTTTTCCTTCACAATTTGTAGTTTAGCACTGATGCTATATCAGCATGTAATACAGTAACTTGGTCATGGCTAATATTTGGTACAGATAAACTCAAATGTCACCACCTTTTTAATCAAAATTTGCAAGCACATAAAACCTACCTAAAGATAATCTACATTGCAAGAGCATGCTAATCTACTGAACAAAAGCATACAAACATTTCTAACCTAGCAAGCTAAAGCTAGTTAGCGAGCAAAAAGCAATCCAGATTATTCTTGCCTGTGCTAATTAGTTGTTCAGCAATGTAAGCCATCAGTTACTTGTGCTCATTAAAATACTAGGCCAAGCCTATTCTTGTTCTTTTGAACGGACGTATCACCGTTCCCTGGTGTCCGGCTGGATACGAAGAGCCGCCTCATCCGGTCAGTATCCGAACCATAACAATTCTAATTAGCAATTCAACATCAAGCGTCCGTTGCTGTGCTCTCAGACTTGCAGACATGAATGTAGCATGACTCAGGGGCGAGAGAGGAAAAAAAGAGGGAGCGAGGGAACTGTCTGGAGCCAGAGATTTGATCATATCGTTGGTCCTCTCCTCACAGGGCCGTGTTTACCTCCGTCTCTGACCCGGGATACGCCTGATAGCCATCGCTCCACTGACAGATCGGGGGGGGAAAGCTTTACGTTTTTCATGTCGGGGAATGCGATGTGGAAGTGTAGCAGGAAGAGATTAACGTTCTTTCACTTTGAAATTCCCAGTGGAAGACATGAACATCACTCTGTACCCGCTGCAAAATACCCCAGCTCTAGTAAGGTGTGTAAACCAAGGGACTCTGCTTTGGACAGCAGTGCATGAACTATTTTTCAACAGCAGTTGTTGAATATTTTGCAGAACCTTGAGAATGAAGCTTTTAACATTTTAGAGTCCATTTTAGAGCAGGTCCAGTCAACTTGCCACCAGTCTGATCGAGTGATCACTATTCTGTTAAACAGCTAGTTCAAACAATCTCCGAGGCATGTTTCCTATCAGCCAATCACCATTTCACACATCACTATATGTTATCTGGTGACATCTTGGTGGCATTTTCAGACCATATATGAACTACTAAAATGACTTGGCATGATTACCTATCACATTATATTAGTACTGTTTAAATTCAAATTCAAATTTTATTAGTCACATACACAGTCATACACAGTATGATATGCAGTGAAATGCTTAGAATAATACGCTCAATCTAGAATAATACACGTTAACTACGAAATGAAAGTGGTTTTGTACTTTTAAAACTGGCTGATCCAATCAATATAAAATACCTGCCCATGTCTGGTGCTGTTTGAGACACAGATGAGACACAGATGATGGCGCCGGTTTACTGGTCAGAAGGTCGGGGGTTCGAGCCCCTCTATTGCCAAGCTGCCACCCTTGGGTCCTTGAGCAGGCCCCTTAACCCCCTGTGCTCCAGGGGGTGCCGTATCATGGCCCTGCCCTCTATCCCAAGGCAAACCATAATGGAATATTTGAAGAAAGAATTTCACTGTGCTGTAATGTACAGTATATGTGACTAATAAAGACTATTCTATTACTTCCACCATCCCTAGATACTATGAGCCCACCCCCCAACCCGCCACGGTACTCCTGACCCACAACCTTGAGACTAAGAGTACTATAACTGCATTATACACTATATAGGGAACACCTAACTTTCCCATTTATATATATATGGATCTTCCACACACTATTACCACAAATCTGGATGGACACGGTTGTTTCGGATGTCTTTGGATGCATTACGATTACATTTCCTTGTCACTTCTACTTTAACTCAAGCACATGGTTTGTCTACTCTGTCGACCCCCACTGACAATCGCCCCTACCCCGAGACAAAAGAACATCCGACCGGCCAAATGGTGAAAGCCCTCAACTTCCCAAATGCCCCATCAGCCAACAAGACTCGACAAGGGCATGAGTAGCCCTGCTTTATGAGAGGTACTTTTGAAGGTGTTTTATTTTCTTTCTCCTTCTAATTAGGGCTTCACCAAAAATAATGGGGCCTACAGAAGGGCTTTGTTCGGGACAAAAAGCCCATGTCAAGCCGTGCTTCATCTGACCAGAATATACCGTGCAATCCAGGGCTGTAAAATAATAAAAAAAAGAGGCTTGTCAGCCGTTAGTAGGTTTCTCATTAGTTCTGATTTGAATAGAATCTTGTCTGTAATTATTGCAGTTGCCCGGGTCAAACTAATCCGCCTTAAATAGGGCTTTACATAGCTAATACATTTGCTCGGAAGACATCCTGTCACCTAGCCTGTCGTTGCATGTAGATTCACCTGCAGATATAATTCTCCAACAGTACATCTCGTTAATATAATGTGTAGGATTTAGCATCTCGTATTGTACTGTGTTATTGGACTTGTTGTCACGTGTATGTAGCTGCTTTTGTTTGTCGTCCTGTAGCTAGACTTCCAGGAAGCGCTCCATAATCTGTTTGTAGAATGCTAGGTGTGTCTTTCACGTTTATATTTAGCACTGAGATGGGCTCTGAGTGGGTGTGTACTGACTTTTCAATAAAGTATGTTTATATCAAGCTACTAACTCACTTTAAATTAACTCTAATCTTTATGACGATTTGATCACTTTTGATTCATCTTTTGGTGGGGCATGTTATGTAATATTCCACATCATTTCATCACTTATTCTACTTATTCTGAAGTAATTTGCGTAGTTGTGTGACCTCTTCTTATTATCTTCCCTCGCATATTGTCATGCTGCACCCGTCATGTCTTTGTAATAGATGGTTACGTTTGTACAAAGCGCAGTATGACCTTTTCCACTGTTTTTTGTTTGTTTTTTTTGTTTGTTTGTATCTTGCAATACAATAGTCTTATCACAGAGATTCTGTACATTAATAACTTTGATATTTTTATTTGTGTGTTAGTTTGAGACAATTTCTTTCCTGTCTTAATAATTCCCACTGATGATGTTTCAATCGATTTTGGAATGTGTGGGCATTTGTGCTTAAACACACACACACACACACACGCATATCCATCCATTTAATTTTTGACTTCATTTTTCTTTTTTTACATACTTTATTATTATTATTATTATTATTATTATTATTATTATTATTATTATTATTACTATATTACATATTGCTTTTTTTATATTTACATTTTTTTCTTTTTTACTTGTTGGACAGTCATATAAAAGCATTTCATATGCTTTACGTATGTTTATGTGAGAAATAAAATTGAGTTCAACATATGGGTGGCAAATACTATCAGGTTTCAGGCGTCCCAATAGTTTTGACATATAGTGCATATCGTATATTTTTATTGCTATTATTTAAATAAATAGGTCAAGAAAGGTTGTCTGGCTTAAGTCCTTAACTCAAAGTCGTTACAGGAGTGAAGAAGGAAGGAATAAGGAAGAGTATTTTGAGGATGAAGGTGGAGGCTTACAGAGGCTCGGCAGTAGAGCAGCTCCCGTTTGCGGTCTCTCGCCCCCGCGGTCGGCAGTGTGTGGGTGGTCTCCCCATACACACATTACAGGCGCAGTCTGATTTCCCCCCAAAAACTCTTAATTTGCTTGTCACGGTTTCCTCCACAGGCCAGACTGGTTAGCCATCACCGCTGAACTGCCTCAATTACAATTAACGACAGCAGTTTGTGGTCGGGGTGACAGAAAGAACGAAACAGGGACTCCAGAGAGGGACGGATGAAGAAATTGACGCGAGTATGACACATAATTAGGCCTCGGCTTAGTCACGGCTTACAACGCGATGTATCTCGTCCCACTCAGTCATGTTGTCTATTGTCAAATGTCCTTTGTTTTGTCTGCTTAATGTTGCCATTTTATTATTACTTTACATATACACTTTGTGGAAAATCAACCTTTTAAAAAAAAGGCTCATAGACATTGGACTTATCTAAACTGAACCACACAAATAATGAATCGTGAGATGCTAGCTGGAGTGCTAGCTAGGAGTTTTAGTCAGGAACTTTCTAGAAGTTTCCACATACTTGTGATGCTTTTTTTAAAAATGTTTTTATTATTATTTTTATTCTTATGATTATTATTATTAGTAGTAGTAGTAGTAAAGAACGGATATATGTCTGTAAATCTTTATTATTTACTATATATTTATTTGTGCTAGCATAGCATTTTAAAAGTAAAAGTTGATAGTGGCTTAGAAATCTTTCTTCGATGGAGAGCCAGGTGTTTCTTACACGCGCACACACACACACACACACACACACACGCGTGCGCGCGCACACACAAAACCAGGTTTTATAGCCTCCAGCTGGCCTTGTGCTCAAATGTGACACTGCACCTGTGCCCTTCCTCAGCTAGTGTTCAGTCTCACATGGACAGTGATGGATTTCGGTCTATGCTGTGCATATGCACACTGCAAGTTTCACCACACACACACACACACACACACACATACACACACACACACATGCTCAATGCTCTCTCACACTCACACTCTCACTTCTTCCTGACAGAGTCACACAGGCATTCAGTGCTTCCTGACAGAGTAGCACACACACACACACACACACACACACATCTGACATGTGTTTTCATTTTCGTGCCTTATTGTAAATGTTTTACACACTTCGCTTCTGGAACTGCTGATAAATCACTGTAGACTTTTTATCTGACTCTGTTCAGAAGTGATAAATGCACACCTCAGTCTCTAGGTGTTGAAAAAAAAATACACACACACACACACACACACACACACACACACAAGAAACTTCATCTGGCTCGAGGTAAACAAAATGCATTTTGCATGAAACTGTTTATAAAGACATCTTAAGACAATTTGGAAAGTATGAGGGTTTTATAATAGTACTGGCACAGTCACTGAATGGTAAAATCACCCTAATCTTAACTTTTTATATTTTTCCAAATTTGGTTCCAAACATGTTTCAAAGTTTTCTAAAATATTACCTTTAGAAGCCTCAGACTGATGTTTGCCCCATGCAGAATGTTTTCATCTCCATTACATTTCTCCACATTCCGAATGCATGTTTCTATTCACTATCTCGATCAAATATTAGTCTCATAGCCAGACCTTTTTGGCAACAATGTTTTAGGCTAAAAAAAATAATAAAATCCTAGCAGAAATAATGATACCATCAGTCTTTCCAAATACACCTGGACCACCATCTTCAAAACCACCCCAAAGCATTATTGATACCCTGCTGTATATCACTGGATTTGAGGGATTTCGCTTGTGTGCAGCACGGCACGTTCGATGTTGCTCATGGTCAATAAGTTCACATGGACGGTCCAATTTTAAACTCCGCAGTCCAATTGCTAACCCATATCAGATTAGCAATCATGGAGAAAGTTATGGGTGCCAATAATTCTGAAGATAACCATATTTGACACATTTTTCAAGGTCATAAATTTTCATTCATTTATTCATTAATTCATCATAAATATATGACTTGTAAAATGCACATTCAATGAACACCTATTTGTCCTAGTAAAGATTGTTTACCATTATTCCCAATGACCAATCACTGATCAGCATTGTACCGATTGACCAATCACTAATCACCATTGTTCCCCATGACCAGTCACTGATCACCATTGTTCCCAATAACCAATGCTACCAAGGACCAATCACTGACCCCCATTGGTTCTAATAATCTGTTTACCATCATTACCAATTACCAATCACTAATCACCATTGTTCCCAATGCTGAGTTACTGAGCAGTATTGTTACTAATGACCAATCCCTGATCACCATTGTTCCCAGTGACCAATCACTGAGCATCATTATTCTAAATGACCAGTCATTTATCAGTATTGCTCCTAATGACCAATTGTAGATTACTTTTCTTCCCATCAGCTATAACTGATCAATATTTATCCCAGTGACCAATCATGACTGTCCCTAATGACTGGTCAGCATTTTTCCCAAATATTCCCACTTTGGTCACCAGTGTTGCCAACAATTTATCAGTGATCACCAGTAAGCATGTACTGTGATAAACACGCTTTACCTAGTTTGCTTTGAAATGAGACACTGCATTTTAAGCCCTTTTAGTACAGTATCTGGTTTTAATGTTTTAATGTGTGGTCTACAGAGATGAATGTTGTAACAAATTCTGGCACGGTGCCAAGGGCAAGGTGTATTTCCAATTTTCTTTTAGATTTTATATTTTTATTATATTTTTAATATAAGATTTCTCTTAAAATTTTTTATTCGTATATCTTCCTGTCATACCTGAAATTATTAATACCGCATTATTCCATACAGCAATAAGTACTTCAAGATTCTTTTCTTTCTTGAATATTAATGATATTTAAACGCAAGTTTCTGGCAATCGATTCCCGCGATGCCGTTAGCGGTGCACATACATAACTCTGGTGCATTTTCACCAAAAGGCTTTGATGTTTGCAGAAAGGATAGCGAGTAAGAACATGCAGGATTTTTCCTCATTAAAAACATAAAGGAGCCCGCCTCCAGCCCAGGAAAGCAGTCTGTTCATGCCGCCCATGGAATGCGATCAAATGCGACTCCCCTCGCCTCCCATACCCTTCCTCTGCTCGCTACATCCCTCCTTTGCTTGATACATTAGCGATTAGTGTATGTATGAGGCACAAATCTAGAGTTCGCAAGCTGACGTTGGGTCAACAAATTCTTTTTAATACTAAGTGTGTTTGTCTCGATTCATTATCAACCTACAATTGATGCAATTGTAGAACTTTATTGGTATTTAATGGTCGCAATTGGTGCCCAGTAAATACCAATGCGTGACCTTGCCTAAAATCTTTCTATTAACATTGTATGAGCTTCAGTGGTATCCACTGGATTTTAAATGTCACCACTAGAAGGCGTTCACCAAGCGAGGAAATTTACATTATAACCAATAGAATTCCTTTATTATAACCATTTTCACATTCGGTCAAGGTTTGTCGGTCAATGATGTTTCCTTCTAACCATTTTATTCTATTGTGTGGCTAAAACCCGCATATATATATAGCTATATATATATATATATATATATATATATATATATATATATATATATATATATATATATATATCATTCATTCATTCATTCATCTTCTACCGCTTTATCCGATCTTCCCTCGGGTCACGGGGAGTCTGTGCCTATCTCAGGTGTCTATGGGCATTAAGGCAGGATACACCCTGGATGGAATGCCAACCCATCGCAGGGCACTCACAGACACACACACACACACACACACACACACACACACTCATACACTAGGGACAATTTTCCAATTTTCCAAGGTGCCAATCAACCTACCGTGCATGTTTTTGGACCGGGAGGAAACCGGAGAACCCAGGAGAAAAAACCTCCTTGAGGCACGGGGAGAACATGCAAACTCCACACACACACATGGCTGAGATGGCTGAGACGGGAATCGAACCCGGATCCGGGGGGTGGTGTGAGGCGAACGTGCTAACCCCTAAGCCACCGTGCCCCTCTATATATATATATATATATATATATATATATATATATATATATATATATATATATATATATATATCATGTTCATTAGCATATATTTCATCCATTCATTCATCTTCTACCGCTATATCCGATCTTTCCTCGGGTCACCAGGGAGCCTGTGCCTATCTCAGGTGTCTATGGGCATTAAGGCAGGATACACCCTGGACGGAATGCCAACCCATCGCAGAGCACATTCACACACACAATCACACGCACATTCATACACTAGGGACAATTTTCCAAGGTGCAAATCAACCTACCGTGCATGTTTTTGGACCCTGAGAAAAAAACTCTGAGACACAGGGAGAACATGCAAACTCCACACACACATGGCCGAGACGGGAATCGAACCTGGATCGCACCCGGTGTGAGGCGAACGTGCTAACCACTAAGTCACCATGGCCTATGGATATATTTCACTGAAGGTAAAAAAAGCTGAACTTACATACTGTATCTTTTATTCTGTTGATTTTAAATTGTGATTCATATTCCATTCAATTAGTCCTGAAATTCCGGCATGCTACTCAGTATTTGCTGAGGTGAATGTCCGTGTGGTTTCAAGTATTTTTTTTATCCCTGTGTCCTTCCTGTCCTTCACATTCCACTCTACTTCCCAAACACTCATACTAATAACTCAACTATGTGTGCTAAATTGCTACAAGGTGTAATATGAAGGGTGCGTTCTTGGATTATCATCATCTTTCTAGGGACAGGCTTCCACCGTCATCCACCATCACCCTGATGAGGCTCGAGAATTTCCTAAAAAGAACAGTGTGCTGTGAGGTGGTATTTATTTGTCGAGCCAGAATAAGTGATCAGACATGGTGGATCATATGTTGAAATCAGCTGAACGGGGTGTCATTCCGGAAGTCCCCGTGTTTTTTATAAAATTTTTTCCAAAGGCGCTCGGGCTTGATGTATTCACCGTATCCCCGATAGCACACAAGGGATCGGTTTGCACTGTGTTCCAGTTGTTTAGATGAGAGTTGACTGCTGAAGTTATTGGTTTATACACGGAGCGCAACTCGAGCGTTAAATGGGGTTTTACACCGATACAAACTCGCTGCAGATGCTCCATATCTCATGGCTCAGCTGTTAAACAATGTCCTCGGATGTGTCTTTATTCATGTTGGGTATGAAATCGTAAAGACGGTTACACAATATCGGACGGGTTTTTTTCCCCCTCCCTTTAAATTTGCTCTACAATGATAAACACAGGCTACTGTTAGCTCCGCCTCCTGTCACTCAGACGTGAGTAAGTAATAATAATTTCTTAGTATTAATGGAGATTTTGATAAACTATGCCACATATCCGTATCCAACTAAAAGTACCACAGTGTATGATTAAGTCTTTAAATGCCATCCTTATTAACTGGTTCCCCTTTTTGCCCAAATGGATTATGACTGGAACCAGCAGGACGTCCAGTGGAATTGTGACCGCAAAAGTTTTTAACCCACAGATCCTTCTTCTTCTTCTTCTTTTTTCTTCTTTTTTTTTCCACCGCTGAGCTTCGGCTCTCTGGATTTATTTAAAGATGGCCCAGAGATGATGATGCGCTAGTCTGCGGTAGGTCTCGCTGTTTATTTGCCCTTCATGGACTCCGACTATTTTTGGGCTGACTTCACAGGGCAATAATTGCTCTCATTTCACTGGTCGGTTCGGGAACAGGAGGAAATGAACAATTACCGCCGTGTTTGTTTGAGGCTGAAGTCGAATCGGCGTCTCCGCGGGTGAACATGTGCGCTCCCCTCTGAACGCGCAGTGCGTGGTTAATAAAATGACATCAAGCGAGCTGCAAATATGCAGCAATGCATGTTGCTATTTGTTTGGGAATTCATTTCGCAGCACACACGCACTCGAATCTAAATGTCCGGGGGGAACCGATGGAAAGTGGTTCAGTACAGTGATTTGATCGTATGACTATAAAAAATATTGTCGTGGAGTCATGGAGACAAGATAATATAAAGAGATATAAATGTATATTTTAAAAAAAATACAATATAGTAATAAGCGTAACAATAAACACTTGTCATGCAGTTGTAGAGAAATGTCCATGTTTTGTTTCTCTTCTGCTGAAGTTGGAAATGAGTTTGTTCCTGGTATTACGTTTCACTTTTTATCCACGTTTATCCCTAAAGTATCGGGACATCTGACTTTTCCGTGCCACTTGTGGTTGCAAACTTACCACACATTTTTTTAGGAGCACAATTGTACCGGATGTTTTTGGATGAAATTTCCCTTCTACATTACACGTGTCATTTTATGTGGCCCCTCAAGAGCTTAAAAGCTCTTAAAATAAGGCTACGCTGCTTTAAATCGTGCACTGGCAATAAACTACATCTCCAACAATGCATGCGACTATGTTTCCCGTGAAGTAACGGCATCCTGCCACTAGATTGCACTGTATCCCACATACCGAGGGTGATTTTCCCAACAAGCGGAGTTGAGAAATTCCTACAAATTATCCCAGGAGGTGTGAAATTGATGCGGCTGGAAGGCATTTCCTAGAAAGAGGGGAAGCGAATACATGTTTGTGCTTCAAGGAGAAAAAAATGCTATGCCTTTTGTGTTATGAGGCGACGTTGCTCATCAAAGACTGTATACTGTCTTATAATTACAACTGGCCTTTCGAGGGCAAACCATAATGCAACCATAATCTTGCCTTACTTGAACCTGGTCCAGTATGACAATGCCCCCTGTCCACTAAGCCAGCCTATGAACATGTGTTTTATATGGTTTGGAATTGAAGATATTCCGCTATAGAGCTCTGACCTCAACCCAACTGAATGAATCTTTTGGGATGAATTGGAACGGCCACTCTTGGGTCTTTGAGCAAGGCCCTTAACCCTCTGTGCTCCATGGGGCGCTGTATCATGGCTGATACAGACTTCATTTAATCTTTAACCCTAACTAGAAACTTGAATTAAATCAAACCCCCAGAATTCTAAAAATCATTCCACCCTCGAAACCGAGGGGCCATGATAATTAATCCTTGACCCTAAACCTAAACACAAGGACTTAACCCTTAACCCTGAATGGGATCGAGACTGTCCTTTACTCTCATTCTATTCTGTGATCCCTAATTGAAGTATAAATATAAATGAAGTTTATTCATACAGTAAATATGATTGAATTTATTATTTTTTTTAAACAATAAGCTGTAACGTGAAACTGATATTAAACATTCTGTAATGGATATGAGTGTCTCTCCTGAAGGAGAAAAAAAACACTCCAACAAGGGAGTGTGTGTTGATTCAGAAGTAAAAGGAAATCGCATTTCCACTGTAAACCTGTGAACAGTACCGGCTTTCTCTTTCTTATACACAGTGTGTGTGTGTGTGTGTGTGTGTGTGTGTGTGTGTGTGTGTGTGTGTGTGTGTGTGTGTGTAACATCCTGTGTCCTGGCAATACATCTAAAGTGATTTGAAAAAACTTTACCGGTAAGGTAGGATTTCACCAAAACATTTAGACAGTCTAAGAAAGTCCTCACACACCCATATACGCACACACACACACACACACAAACCCATCAAAGTGGAGTCAATATTTACCCTCATTTACCGTCAGGAGGTCGGCGAATGTACGGTATTTCCATTTCAAACCGAACTCCGACTGTGAGCACTTGCTGTGTAACTCAGCTCTAATTGCTATGACAGGTATACAGCAGTAGTTTAGTGATTAGGGTGTAGGGTTTAGGGTTAAAGATGGTTCTGATATATTATATATATATATATATATATATATATATATATATATATATATATATATATATATATATATATATATATATATATAGATATAGATAGATAGATAGATATAGATAGATAGATAGATAGATAGATAGATAGATAGATAGATAGATATTTGTCTATATTATTGATAAAATCAGTTTATACTTAACCAAAATATTTGCACTTTGCCCAAACACAGTTATACTGTTATTCAAGATTTCGAGCTGCTTCATTCGATTTTCGCTTAGACACAATTTAGACATCTGAGAAAATGTCAAAAATCCTATAATGCTACTATAAAATCTGTAGACTTTATTGACAGACATCCTTATTCATAGCGACCATTCTTAAGACCTTTCTCAAGGACCCAGATGTGGCATCTTCGTAGCAGTGGGATTTGAACCTTGAGATCTTCCAGTCCAGAGCCCATTGACTTAACCTCTGCGCTACCACCGCCGTGTGTTTTGTTTGCTGTTTTGACATTTTCGACCAAAATTGTATTTTTTTTTTTCAGATTTCAGACACTTTCCTGCCAAGAGCCAAGAAACCAATCGGCGTGACGAACACCATGACGCAATTAGAGCGACAACTTCAAACCACCTCAGGGAAAAGGAGTCAGGTGGACAGAACAGCGGGGTGGGGGGGTCTTATTGTTATAGAAGGAACGTTTATGTTCTTATAAACGTAAATATGTTTTTATTATCAAATTGAAACTGTAAACTTACCGTTTAAAATACCGTTTTTTATGCATGGACAAAAGGAAAATCAATATCAATATGAACGTGATGGTATTTTGAGGAGAGTGTAGCTCAGTGGTTAAACGGCTGGGCTACTGTTTGGAAGGTCAGGGGTTCGATCCACAGTATCTGCCACTCTTGGGTCCTTGAGAAAGACACTTAACCCTCCAGGGGGCTCCATATCATGCCTGACCCCGCTTCCAAATGGATATGAGAAACATTTCACTGATAACTGCTGTGATTATATATATATATATATATATATATATATATATATATATATATATATATATATATGTATATATATATATATATATATATATGTGTGTGTGTGTGTGTGTGTGTGTGTGTGTGTTGGTGTGTGTAAATAAAGGCTATTCTATTCTATCCTGGTGTTGCAAGACTTCCACATAGCGCAACTTATAGCTATGTACTTGTTGTTTTTGTGACGGGACCAAAAACATGGCGGACCGAATCGGTATCCTCGGGCGTCCCTGCTCCATGTTGATGCCTTTTGGCCAATTTGCAGCATAAACAGAACGACAAATGAAAGCTGGGAAATTCATCATGTTGAGTAGGAAAAGCTGCATAGAGCTCCCATTGAGTGTGATTAACACAACTTGGTATGTTTTGCTGCTGGAGGCCCTGAGCATTTTTCCTCCATCAAGAGTTCAAGGCCATTTTTTTTGCCCCCCCCCCCTGTCAGATCTCCTGCCGCCTCTTGGTGGCAAATCACAATGTTTACGTTTGTAGACAGTAAAGACCGCTGTTCCCGTCAATGAGATCCTGTAATCGCCGAGCAATATCGACAGCAGGCTGTAACTCAATCGGCAGCCAAGGACGAACAGTTGGAATCTTGTGAAGCTCTGCCTAGAACAGCCTTCAGTACAAACTCCGAAATGGCATCCTATCATTTCCTTTAAGCTTAGCCGTGAAGAGGGACACGGTTACAAAAAGGCCCTACATCAATCCAAGATTAACAAATAAACCCTACAGAGTTATTGAGACATTCAGCCACGGAACAGTGTTTAATATACAAGTCTCTCCAAATGTACTGGACTGATGTTTAGGGCCTTAGCTGGTGTTTTCGATGCTGTTGCTATCAGTACCACCAGTACCACTCCAAAATCACTCCAACAACTCGAGCTATCATTTTCTATGCCATGTACTTTGGGGTTAGGACATTTGCATTACATTTATAGGATATAGCTGCCCTTATCCACATCATTCATGCATCTTGAGCAGCTCTGGGGTCCTCAAGGGCCCGGGGAGTGGCAGCTTGGTGTGGCTAAGATTTGAACTCACAGTTTTCAGATTCAAAGTCCAATGCATTGACCAATCATCAATAACCTGTACATAAAAGACCACGCCCACCATGATAGACATGAATTCACTGATTATAGCGTTCTCCTTTATCTTTAGTGTAACCATTTTTAATATACGCAATATATATAATATAGTGTCCCTGATGTTGTCCTTGAGAGATTATATATATATATATATATATATATATATATATATATATATATATATATATATATATATATATATATATATATATATATATATATATATATATATATATTTTATCTTATCTTTTCTATGCAATTAAAGTCCAGCATTTAAGCATTAAAATGTTACCGAATGCACCTTTATTTTGTATCTTTTAATAACTCTTCAACATTACAAGCTCTGGCTTTAAATGTGTATTTTTATTTAAAACTGCATTTTAAATGCATTTTGATATTGCACACGAAAACTTAAAATAACCATTTGATAATACAAACTGTACCTTTAAATAACTGTCTCTTAAAACACATTCAAATATTATATTCTGTCCCGATAAACACATTCAAATATGTCAAATTGTTTCTTTAAATAACCCTTCAATATCACATACTGTTCCTTTAAACAATCCTTCAATATTACATATTGCTTCTTTAAATAATCCTTCAATATCATATACTGCTCCTTTAAATAATCCTTCAATATCACATACTGCTCCTTTAAATAATCCTTAAATATTACATATTGCTCCTTTAAATAACCCTTCAATATCACATACTGCTCCTTTAAACAATCCTTCAATATTACATATTACTTCTTTAAATAATCCTTCAATATCACATACTGTTCCTTTAAATAACCCTTCAATATTGCTCCTTTAAACAACCCACATACTTCCTTTAAATAACCCTTCAATATCACATACTGCTCCTTTAAATAATCCTTCAATATCACATACTGCTCCTTTAAATAATCCTTCAATATTACATATTGCTCCTTTAAATAACCCTTCAATATCACATATTGCTCCTTTAAACAACCCTACAATATCACATACTGCATCTTTAAATAACCCTTCAATATCACATACTGATCCTTTAAATAACAGTTCAATATCACATATTGCTCTTTTAAATAATTCTTCAATCTCACATATTGCTCCATTAAATAACACTTCAATATCAAATACTAGTCCTTTACATAACACTACAATATCACAAATCACACCTTTAAAAACATTTGAATATCACAAATTGCTCTATTAAATAACCATTCGATATCACATATTATTATCCAAAACCTGAATTTAATCTGGCTTTAAATAGAATTTTTCCAGGGTGTTTTTTGTGATATTTTAGTAAAATTGTTTTTCCCTGTAACGCAAACTTCTTCTTATGCTATAGCGCACATTTAATATCGCATTATATTGTAGAATTGATCATCAGCCGTTAACCCCGAACTAATCCACACCACCATATCGAACCAAAACAAGAGTGTGGTCACGTGACAGGCTCGTCAACATGCCTTGCTATTTTGAAGCTGAATTACGGTGAGACATTTTTAACACCCTGATTGGCTCTTGCCTCTTGTTTATCCTTTCACGTGAGTTGAAAGTTTTTTTTTTTTTTTTTTTTTTTTTTATGATGGAACATTTCACTCGTTCTGCGTCATCGTTTCACTATCACCAGCCATCTGGCGCGGCTTAGCGCTTAGCGTGGGCTAACGTCCAGCTGACACTGAGAAACTCAATCCTCAATACTCTACGCAACACATTCCCATCGGATAGCGGCCTCGCTCACGAACACGCACGTACACACACATGCGTCGTCGCATGAAATGCATAGGCATGGAGAATGTCCGTCCTGTCCGTAACATACTCAACTGCAGCGCTTTGCGAGCCGGATTATCTCTCCGATTTGCTCCAGCTGTTTTCCGCTCCTTTTGCTACGCGTAAACGCGATCTAGCCGCGTCCTGGCTCGCGAAACATGACATTGCGTTTCACGACTGTTACATCTGCACATGAGACTGCATAACATTAATCACAACCTTTATTGCGCCACTTTAGAGCTGCGCAGGTCTGCACGGCGTCACGGCGCGACAGCAGCACGTGCTCGTAACACACCGAGAGAGAGAGGAGGAATGAAAGAGGGAGAGATGAAAGGAGTTTAATAGGCATTTGTTGAATTAATCAGCCTGAGATCCGAGAGAAAGAGCGATCGATTGCTAAACGAGTGGTTTGAGATGTATTTTGTAGGAAGGATTGAAAGAAAGATCGAGAAAAAAGGGAGCATCTCATTCCCTGAAAAAATACTGAAAGAGAGGAAAAACAAAAAAACCACAGACAGAGTGCAGACTGAATGTCTTTGATGTGTTAACAAAAAATGAACAGATCTTGAGACCGGGCAGATGATGATGATGAGTGATGGAGATACTGAAAGAGAGATAGTTGAAAGCATGGGACAGTAGAAGAGAAGAGAGGGCAATTATGAGCGGCCGTCAAACGAGACGAAGAGAATGCAATGGAAGGATTCAAAGCGGGGGGGGAGAAAGAGAGGGGCTATAAGAAATGATGGACGGAGATAGAGTGGGGGGATGCAGTGAACGAGGCTGGAGGAGGGATGCTGGGGAAAGACTGAGATAGGGAAAGAAGCAGAAAGAGAGAGAGAACAGAGGAGGGAGAAATGGAGGAAAGAGAGCAAAAGAGAAGGAAAGTGTCAAGAGGAGCAGGTGTAGAGTGTGTGTCAAGTGTGTGTGTGTTAAGTATGAATGAAGGGAAGTAAGAATTTTACATACATGTGTGTGTCTGTGTTTGTGTGTGTGTGTGTGTGTGTACTCACAGGTAACAAGTGAGGGGGTTTAGATCCTCAGGGACGGATGATAGTCCGAGTTCGGAGCAGTCGGTGATCAGCAGAGCTCCTTCCTGTTGACATGAGCACACGGAGGGACACGCACTCGTGCCCACGGCTGCACCCACGCTGCCCATCACACACATCAACAGCAGCTCCCGCAACATGAGTGTGTGTGTGTGTGTGTGTGTGTGTGTGTGTGTGTGTGGGTCTGTGGTGATGAGTTTGTAAATCTGTAACACTATGTGAGCTGCCTGTCTTGTCGAGGATTTAGACCTAACTGTATCTGTGTGTGTATATGTGTGTGTGTGAATGAATGTGTGTGTTCAGACGCAGTAACTCTGAACAACTCTGAGCCTCCCCTCCGAGTCTCTGAACATTTATTCTGTCACTCCAAATTCGAACGAGTGAGAAGGGTGTGCAGGCCTCTCTCATTCTCATTCTCCCTCTCTCTCTCTCTTTCTCTCCCTCCCATCCCATTTAGAAGACATTCACCTATTGTAGTGGAAGTGTGTAAGTGTCATCTGATTGGCTGGAGCTTAGAGGATGGGTGGAGCCGCCCTTCACACACCCCCTCCCCTACTATGGAGCGCAGGTCTCTCTCTCTCTCTCTCTCTCTCTCTCTCTTTCTCAGGCAGATGAAGAAGGGGGAGAAGTTACCACTTACTACAACCCAGAACAACACCTCACAATACACAACACGTTTATTTACTACCAATGCAATAATCTTAAACACACTATGACGCAATACAATATACTGAAACAGCACACAACACACTATAACCCACTACAACACAATGCAACATATGCAACATATAACACATTGTACAAACCACTAAAATCCATTACAAGATATTATAACATATCATACAACACCCTGTAACCCGCTATAACCAATTACAACACACTATAACCCACTACAACACAATGCAACATATAACACATTGTACAAACCACTAAAATCCATTACAAGATATTATAACATATCATACAACACACTGTAACCCGCTATAACCAATTACAACACACTATAACCCACTACAACACAATGCAACATATAACACATTGTACAAACCACTAAAATCCATTACAAGATATTATAACATATCATACAACACACTGTAACCCGCTATAACCAATTACAACACACTATAACCCACTACAACACAATGCAACATATAACACATTGTACAAACCATTAAAATCCATTACAAGATATTATAACATATCATACAACACACTGTAACCCGCTATAACCAATTACAACACACTATAACACACTACACAACACACTGTAACCCACCACAACACAATACAACTTATAACACAATGCACAACACTTTATAAACCATTACAACATTGCAAACAAAACACTAAAATTATTCTCTAAAACAGGGATCACCAACCTTTTTGTAACTGAGAGCTACTACATGGACACCGAGTCATATAAAGGGCTACCAGTTTGAAATACTCCTCTGAAATAACAAATTTACCTTTAGTTATATATTATTATTATTATTATTATTATTAATGATACTCATTTATCTATGTAAATACACTTGACAGTGACTATCAACAACGAATTAACTACATTTTACATTATAGACGCATCTCACTGATGAGTTGTGCACTTTTTATAGCAAGCCTGAGAGCTACTCATGTGCTCCTTGGGGGCTACCTGGTGCCCACGGGCACCACGTTGGTGACCCCTGCTCTAAAACATGCTATAACACACTATACAAATGATATTACAATTAGTGTATGTGTTATAAATTATATTAATTCTTCATTCTGATTGGTCAGAATGTGTTCATGACATATTCCTTTCAGCAAAGAGTGGGCAAATTCTCTTTTATGAGGAACAATCGAGTGTATACACACACACACACACACACACACACACAGACACACACAGACAGACACACACAGACACACACAGACACATACTGTGGAGATCTAGCTCATTTATTTTATTATAACTAAGGACATGAATTGATTAGCATTCCTCATCCTAACATGTTTTCTGCAAAGATTTTGTTATTATGAACTCACTCACTCCTTTAAACACACACACACACACACACACACACACACACACACACACACACACACACACACACACACACACACACACGATCCCCAGCCAGCACCTGCAGTCTCATCATGACATCAAACACTCTTTCTGCCTCGTAAATGTGTGTAGCCTGAGGAAAGCCATAAGACACACACACACACACACACACACACACACACACACACACACACACTTTCTCTCTTAAATTACCGTGTTAAGCGCAGTGTAATTTCATCTCAGTAATTGTATGTGTTACTGAAGTGTAAATGTTTTGATGTGGATGAAGTTATTTCATTAGAATTATTTTCCCCAAAGTAAATCAACAGAGGCATAAAAATGCATATCTACCAAATATATAATAATAATAATAATAATAATAACATATATATATATATATATATATATATATATATATATACACTGCAACAAACATAATTATACAATACATAAAGTAAAAAAAAATTAATAATAATAAAGTAATCATAAAACAAATATCTCACTGTGAATAATCATAAAATAAATATAACCAATAAAGTAAAATATCTAGCAATAAAATAATAATGAAATACATAGCGTTTACCGTTTCGGCCATGTGTGTGTGTGGAGTTTGCTTGATCTCCCCGTGCCTCAGGGGTTTTTTCTACGGGTTCTCCGGTTTCCTCCCCAGTCCAAAAACATGCATGGTAGATTGATGGG
The DNA here is from genome assembly GCA_030449085.1 of Kryptopterus vitreolus. Classification (NCBI taxonomy): domain Eukaryota; kingdom Metazoa; phylum Chordata; class Actinopteri; order Siluriformes; family Siluridae; genus Kryptopterus; species Kryptopterus vitreolus. The sequence continues at coordinate 16,184,056 of JACRUU010000030.1, read as the reverse complement.
CACCTTGGAAAATTGTCCCTAGTGTGTGAATGTTTGTGTGAATGTGTGTGTGCGTGTGTGTGTGTGTGTGCCCTGCAATGGATTGGCATTCCATCCAGGGTGTATCCTGCCTTAATGCCCATAGACACCTGAGATAGGCACAGGTTCCCCAGTGACCCGAGGGAATATCGGATAAAGCGGTAGAAGATGAATGAATGAATGAAATACATATATATACTGTGCAAAGGTTGCCAACAAACAAAATGCTGGAAAATAATAACACTTCAAAAAATATAGTTGTTGATGGTTTATTTTTCTAAGATAACAAAATTTGATGAATAAAACAGGAAAACTAATCAATATTTGTTTTGCACGCCTTGCCTGCAAAAGTCCTTCTAGGTACACATGTTTTTGAAGAACTGTTTTCTGTGAATATGGGCTGCATCAAATCCTTCTGTCTTTTCATGTAAACCCAAATGAACACCATGATGTTGAGTTCAGGGGTCTGTGGGAATGAAAACCATCACTTCCAGGATTAGTTCTTATCTATGTTGTAAAATATATTTTATATTTGTGGCTGTCGGTTTGTGTAGGTTTAAATGTCAGAATAAATTTGATGTCAATCAGACTCCTCATGATAGTTTTACATGATGGATAAGTATCAACATTAAGGACACTATCAATCCTGACCAAGTATCCAAAACATATGCAGAAATGGAGCCCCAGACCTACAGGAAACCCCCACCAGGATTCACCATTGCCTGCATTCATTATTATATCACTAAGCCTTTGGCATTTGCTACAGCTAAATATTTCTATTTAGTATAATTATGTCATCTTTCCTTGTTTCATGACACATTTTGTCTGAAATTCACTTATCCAGACAGTGCATGGGTGTACAGTATCTGGTCCCATAGGTTACAGCAAGTTCTTTTCTGACGGACATCTCCTGATGTAGAATGCAGTTTTATCTCCTGCATTGAGTTTACATCTGCCATCCACTTCGTCCATGATGCTGCTAATTCAGAAAAGCTTTAATGGAAAGCTTTGCGACTTTGAAGATCCAGTACAGCAAATCTACCTTGTGCGTTTTTGCTGTGCTCAGTCTCACCACAGTGTACGACCACTGACACAATACTGTCTTATGCTATAGCCGAGTTGGTTCCTCGGCTAGTTTGAAGCTCCTACACAGCTGTTTCTGTTTCAGTTAATGACTGTGTTTTGACCAACATATGAAATTGATGATCTTTAGCACCTAATTGGTATAACATGTTAATCATACACCTGACTTCCTTGTACAAATGTACACTATGAGCAAAAGAAAGATTTGAACACCAAATAGTGGTTGGCCCAGATTTAATTTAGATTTTTTTCACTCACTTTGCATTTTGTAAATTCATTAAAAAAAAACAACAACAGGTTTTTCTCCGGGTTCTCCGCCCTTCCCCGGTCCAAAAACATGCACAGTAGGTTGATTGGCACCTTGGAAAATTGTCCCTAGTATATGAATGTGTGTGTGAATGTGTGTGTGTGTGTGTGTGTGTGTCCTGCGATGGGTTGGCATTCCATCCAGGGTGTATCCTGCCTTAATGCCCATAGATGCCTGAGATAGGCACAGGCTCCCCGTGACCCGAGGGAAGATCGGATAAAGCGGGTAGAAGATGAATAAATGAATATATATACATATATATGTATATAATTTTGGTTCTATTTCTAATAATTCCTGCCTATATTGCTATTGTTAATTATTTGTATTTCCATAATTATGGCATATTGTTATTCTTATGAACACTAACAGTATTAATAACAGAACTATTAGCTGGCTATCAAGTTAAAGTTTCAACATTATTAAACACTACCTACATATAATAAATTACACAGAGTATACAACTATTGTATGTTGTATGGTCTTCTGTTTACAACTATTGTATAAATTATTTAATGATCTTGCATATTTTACATTGGGTTAAAGAGAATTATAATAAAACCCAGCACTATGAATTTACATTATTTTACATGCGCAATCAAACTCGAGATAGGAATATAAAATTATCTTTTTCTTATTTATTATTATTATTATTATAAAATATTCTTTTAATAGTTGGTTAAATAAAAAAAAATCTGGACTGAAATCGAAAATTCTGGATGCACTTAGCCGAAAACCGGAACTAAAAATGTCTTATTTTACAATAATATTTTAGAATACTTTATATATGATTGATTATGTAATGTGACTTTTTGATTTTGTCAAATGTTATTAATCTTAATTGGAAAAGCTACAAACCAACAAAATAATCACAGCAACAGTGTACTCTGAACGCTAATCTCAGTCTTTTTGACATTCAGCGAAAAGATTCGTTGCATCTCTAATTATTACTATTATTAATTCTTACTAACTAATTTTAATTCCCTTCATTCAGTTTCGCACTACAAGCACCACTGACAGCTTTCAAACCACCAACGCAGCTACTTTGCAGTTACTTTGCACTGGGCTGTTTTTCATCTCCATATAATGCTCTAAAATTGTATAAAGCTACCCTAGCAGTGGATAATGTTATTGTTTTCATGTATGCAACATTATTCAACATCGTGTATGCAACCAAGTACTGATAGTAATAGCAGGTAGCATTAGTTAGCTATGTTTTGCTAGCGAATCCCAGTGTCATTGCTAATACAAGCTAGCTAGCATAAGTGAATGTTTTTCTAGCATATCAAGTTGTTTTTAACCAAGCGTTAACCATATACAAGCTATGTGTTTTTTGGGAACGTCCTGACAAAGCTCTGGTCAGAATTTATGGCTGTTGCTTCATGTGTTTTGCTAATCAAGTTTGCTAATCAAGCAATCAAGTTTTTTTTTATAGAATACAGCTAAACTTTTATTTGGGATCATGTCTTACACGGTAAACAAGTCATAATCCGTAAAGACTGCTCCGTACTGCGCGGCTTAATAAAAAAAAAACAAAAAAAAAAACAACCCCGGCTTAACCTAGCATCCGAACATCAGGTAGCACTTAGCGCAGGCTGCCACTATTCTCTACATCACACACATTTTTAACGTGAAAACAATTTGTGTTTAAAATTTAACAATCCTCGCGTGATCGAGCCCACATGTTCGAAACTGTGTTCTTCGAGATTACTACATAGTAAACATTTCCAAGTGTTAGGTCATGGCTCTGAGATCGAAGACGGAGCCGGAAAACGAGGGAAGCGAGGGAAAGAAGAAAGCTGCACAGAGAAAAGTAAGGATTTGCGAACAATGCAAATTGCAAGTTGAAGTCTGCTGTCAACAAACACAGCTCTGCAAACAGTCCACACCTTTAGCCACCTGCTGGGGAAGGCAGAGCAGAAACTTGCCGACACACACACACACACACACACACACACACACACAAACACACACTCACATAAACACGGTAAGCACTTCAAGCTACCTCGCAGCACCGGGAGTCTTTTAAGACACAAAAGGGAAGCGGCTCACCTGCCTGCATTCACCTCGGGCTATTCACGCTCTCTCGAGCAGGAAGTTTAGCGAAAGAAGAAAATCCACTGAAAGGACTGTAGCGAACTGAATAAACTTTGATGATTACGATCCTTTTCGCTCTTGTAACACGATCTGCATCACATGTTACGCTAAAATATCAACAATCACGGGGAACCTACCGAGTTAATCCTAGGAGCTACAGAGCTACTCGAAGATAACAAGACCCTTCGAGTTTAAAAAACACACTGTTTATTCTACAATATTATATACAGTATGTAAAGTGATTGTGTTACTAATATGTCAGACGGAGTTGTGTTTCTATTTTCTCTGTAAGGAAATCTGAGTCATGCTGTTTCAAGGATCTGAAACTGTTGATTTACAAAATGGTACAGACTTCATGGTATTTTTTGTACGTCACCCTGGAAAAGGGCGTCTGTTAAATGCAATGTGGAATTAGCAATACAGTCGAAACCTGAAATTTGCAGTGGTTCCTAAAACACCTGCGAATTGTCAAAAAAAAACAAAACATTTCATTTCATTCATTTAATTTGATTGGATTAAACAATTGAAAAATTGTTATATTGGAAAAAGAACTAAAAACTTTTTCATTAACAATTTTAGTTGGGTTGAAAGAAGAATCTGTGAATGACTGAGCATGTAAACTGGGACGGGGCTCGACTGTAGGTTCGAAATAACCGTGAATGAATTTTAACCGGGGCACGGTGGCTTAGTAGTTAGCACGTTCGCCTCACATCTCCAGGATCCGGCCATGTATGTGTGGAGTTTGCATGTTATCCCCGTGCCTCAGGGGTTTTTTCTCCGGGTTCCCTGGTTTCCACCGGTCCAAAAACATGCACGGTACATGCTACATGCTACTATACTGGTAGGTTGATTGGCACCTTGGAAAATTGTCCCTAGTTTATGAATGTGTGTGTGTGTGTGTGTGTGTGGCATTCCCCTTGACATTCCATCCAGGGTGTATCCTGCCTTAATGCCCATAGACGCCTGAGATAGGCACAGACTCCCCGTGACCCGAGGGAAGATCGGATATAGCGGTAGAAGATGAATGAATGAATGAAATCCCATGGTGCACACATCCGGCAATTAAAACCGTCCGTGTGGAAACATATCTATGTTGAGTTTGGTTCATCTAACAATAAACATACATTTTCATAACGCATCCATATTTCCATACCCATATTTGTCCATATCCATACTGATTCGAGTGTTAATGACTTGAAAACGCTATTCATTTAATGTACTTTTAGTACAGATTAACTCACGATACCCTTGCAATGTTATAAACCTCGATATTTGCTCCATATTGTTTGTCTGAAGCAGTGGATTCATATCGTGTAATGCAGATTCACCACACAAACAGACCACAAGGCCATTTATTTTGATTAGTTTTTATTGGATTGCAGAAAGCAACATTCTCAGCCGAGGCTTTTGACTGCGCTTTTGAAGTTCTTTTTATTTAAACATGTTGGATTTACCGTGTCCTTATAGTAAAAAAAAGAAACGTAAAAATGCACATTAATGTGAGCGTACGTGTGCGTGTGCCAGCGCCTGCAGGGCTGGTAAGGAAAAGAGAAAAAAGAAAAATGAAGGAGAAGCGCTTCTGTTTGATGCTATTTTCTCTTGCCATCGGCTCTAAATTACTCAGGCTGAGCTGCGACAGGACGAGGGCTTTACACAGCAATAAATAACCGTGATGAATCGGCTACTTTAATCTCTCGCTGATGAAAACACTCCGGGTGGATCATCTGGGGAAACAGGAAGCATGTATTTGCAGAACTCACAAACATACAGACAAAACAGGTTTCTTTTATGCTAATTAATTAGTCTACTGTAATTAAACTTAAAGGTGGGTATTTTTAACACTTAAAGTTTTCTCATATGAAACTGATCCAGCTGTTTTTTGGTCTTTTTTTGTACATTTGTCTGACCTGGAAACACACGTTACAGACAAATGGTTTCCAGTTAAATATGCTTCTTTGTCAGAAGTCATCAGAGGAGGTAGCATGAAATATTTCCTTCATTACAACAAGAAGACCCAAACCTGTTCCCTCATGACAATATCCCTGTGCACAATACTTCACTATAAAGATCCTGCTATAGAGCTCTGACCCCTATTGAACAGCTTTGGGATGAATTGGAACCCAGGGTTCACCTCCTCACCTTCTCACCTACACCAGTTTGTGACATTATAATAGTAATAATTCATTCATTCATTCATCTTCTACCGCTATATCCGATCTTCCCTCGGGTCACGGGGAGCCTGTGCCTATCTTAGGCGTCTATGGGCATTAAGGCAGGATACACCCTGGATGGAATGTCAAGGGGAATGCCACACACACACACACATTCATAAAATAGGGACAATATTCCAAGGTGCCAATCAACCTACTGTGCATGTTTTTGGACCGGGAGAAACCGGAGAACCCGGAGAAAAAACCCCTGAGGCACGGGGAGAACATGCAAACTCCACACACACATGGCCGAGAAGGGAATCGAACCCTGATCCTGTCGGTGTGAGGCGAACATGCTAACCACTAAGCCACCGTGCCACTAATAGTAATAATAATAATAATAATAATAATAATAATAATAATAATTAATTACAAGTGCTTTACATTATGAGAGGGGAATTCACCACCAGTGTGCAGCATCCACCTGGACGATGCGACGGCAGCCATAGTGTCGCCAGAACTCCCACCACACACCAGCTTACAGGTGGGGAGGAGATCAATCAATAGATATGATGGATGGTTAAGAGGTCGTGATGGTCAGAGGCACAACGGGCGAATTTGGCCAGGATATCAAGGACACTGTTTTTTTGAAAGATAATGTCACATCAGAAAGACGGTGCTTTTTTGGTAGTGTCCCCTTCACTATACTGGTGTGCTAAGATCCCACAGTGTAAGCGCCCCCTGCTGGCCTCACTAACAACTCTACTCTACTCTACACTAACAACTAACTACTCTTGGGCTTCAGAGAGATATTGCTTTACCTGACTAATTGGCTGAATTCAATCTCACAAAGCTCTAAAAGCACACGAAAAGATCTAGTGGACCGTCTTCCCTAAACAGTGGCACAAATGGCAACCAAATGTGGAATGGGATGTTCAAAATCACACATCAATCTTATAGTCAGATGTCCACAAACGTTTGTCCTTATAGTTTAGGTTCACCGGTTTTTGTCATCCGGTATTTGTTCAAATTGAAAAGAATCATTCATCCCTCACTGGTGCACACCCTCAATGTTCCAGAATGCAGTGGTTCAGTACAATCTCGGCTGTGCTGCATTGTGAAGGAGAACCTTTTCCAAACGATGAACGTAAAAGTGCAATTGTGTCGGTGCTGGTCTTCACCATCAAGAGTGTAATCGATGTTCAGCCTCACCAAACAAAGCAGCATTGCTTCACTCTCAATAAGTAGGGACTAAAATGTACCAGCACAGCTGTACATCAATTCAAAACTGAGCCAAAAACACGATTTACTTTTATGTCTTCGGCGTACATTATTCTGGCCTGAAAATAGGCTCCGCCCCTTCCAAGTTAAGAATTACACCATCGAAACTTTTGTAAATATCGTAAGCTGAGACATGGCCTCGGCCAGTGGTTCTCACCAGGAGGTCCCCTAGTGTTGGGTGAATCCTTCTGAGGCCCCCAAAAGCAAAACTCATGACGCAAAACCTCCTCAATCTTAAAACTTTTCTTAAAAACTTTAGATTGCAACAGCAGAAAATGCCGACAGTAGGCTGAATAACTAATAATATATTCATAATAACTATTAATAAGGATTTTTTTCACAACAATGGTTTCCAATCCCTGCCCCCCCCCAAAACTGATAAACAAATAACAGCATTTACATTTTTTAATCTGTCAATCTGCAAACATTTTAATCTGTTTATCATGTCTTTCTCTCGCGATATGCTTCAAAAAATACATATATTGATATAAATATTTAGAATTAAATTATTTATTGTGCTGTTATAAAAGAACAAAGACATGATTTTAAAAAAAGCTTGACGACCCCTCGAAAATCTTTAGAGGGTCACATTTTAAAAAATAAGTTGCGTATGCTTTATATATATATATATATATATATATATATATATATATATATATATATATATATATATATATACATACATACACACACACACACACACATAGTGTACTTTTTTTTTACCAACAAATCCAAGCATTAGACATCCAACAGTTCTTGGTGTATGAGATTGAAAGAGAATGATTTGTCCTACAGCGCCTTCCAGAGGCAATGAAAGGATATGAGCCAACATGAAAGTATAGAGCAATTCTAAATTATTTGTAGTTCATAAATGAGTTTTTAGATGTTGTTTTAGATGTTATTTTTGGCTCCATCTGTTGTCTGTGGTGAAAATATTCACTTGGCCAGTCCACACATGATGATAATGAGCTCATGATAACAGCTGTAGCCAATGCTTAATTAATAGCCTGTGTAGGGTGTGTGTGTGTGTGCATGACATTCTCATGGAGCATATGCGCCTCTCATTTCTGGTGGATAAGAGTATAGAGTTGTTTATTGTTTGGGTTTCTTACAAAAAAAGTTATAAAACGCCGTGTCTTTTATGGTTTCTGAGACACATACATGCTCTTTTTTTTTAATGTAGGCACCAGACTAGGTTAAATAAAAAATTTTAAAAACACTGGTAGAAGTTGTGGGGGTAGCACGGTGGCTTAGTGGTTAGCACGTTCACCTCACACCTCCAGGGTCCGGGTTCGATTCCTGTCTCGGCCATGTGTGTGTGTGGAGTTTGCATGTTCTCCCCGTGCCTCAGGGTTTTTTTCTCCGGGTTCTCCGGTTTCCTCCCCCGGTCCAAAAACATGCACGGTAGGTTGATTGGCACCTTGGAAAATTGTCCATAGTGTATTCAAAAAGTTAAAAATACAATTCGACTATTTTTGCAATCCATGGTTAAAGAATTGACCTCTGTTTGTTTGATTAGTAATTACCTAGAAGTTCTGTTTGCACTATAAATAGAAGGAATATCTACACTTTCCACATTCTGTACACAAGAGCTGTGTTGCCCTGTAAATCTAAAGCTCAGAATGTCCGAATATTTGTGAATTCGATTTAGAATAACGTCTTAAGATGTAATACAGGCACTCAAGGCTGTTGTGAATGAAAACAGTGTTTTTTTTTTTTGCTTGCAGAGTTTCATACGTTGGAGTGCAGTTGTGTTAGATCTTCTGCCCCCTAGTGGCTGCACTATAACAACACAAACAGATCGTTTACTCGATAGAAAAAATGATCAGAGGTGTAAAGAAAAGAAGTGATAATCCTCCTTGAGTAAAAGCACTGGTACCTTAGAGCAAAAATTACAAGTTAAAAACTCAATCAATTCCAATATGACTTAAGTAGAAGTTTTTGGCATATCAGATTTGAACAGTACTTGAGTATTATATATAACTATATTGAACTCAAACATTCAAAGTCATAGTGAATACTCCAAACAATAGTTAATTTTTGAGGCTTTATTTCCTAAAATACAAATCAAATTGTACACAGCTTTAAATGGATTGAACAAGTCGGTCAAAAAAATAAATAAATAAATAAATAAATAATGTGTAATTAAAACGGTAGGTTGATTGGCACCTTGGAAAATTGTCCCTAGTGTATGAATGTGTGTGTGAGTGTGATTGTGTGTGTGTGTGTGTGTGTGTGTGTGTGTGTGTGTGTGTGTGTGTGTGTGCCCTGCGATGGGTTCCATCCAGAATGTATCCTGCCTTAATGTTCATAGACACCTGAGATAGACACAGGCTCCCCGTGACCCAAGGGAAGATCGGATAAAGCGGTAGAAGATGAATGAATGAATGAATTATGTGTAATTCTTATGTCACAAAGTAGAAGAACCATTAGTGTTCAACGGGGAAATCAAATTAAAGTCAATCATTTTTTATCAGTATTCAAAACCAAAAATTAAGTGCTGACTGGGATTTGACGCAGCCCTCGTTCTCAGTATATGTACCTTAACAAACGCTGATTCTCTTACCATGGAAATGAGGCCAGCAGTGCTAAAACAGTGTCAGCAGATGTGTCAGAGAATGTTAATGACATCTTGCGAAAAATGTCATTGGTAGCGTCCAATTCCAATATAGTGGGGAGAAAAAAGTCTATTGAATCACAAATGTAGATGAATAAGTGAAAAGTTGCTTTCTATTTATATCTATTTATATATCTATTATATATCTATTTATTAAAAAAAATACTTAAGTACAGTAATGAAGTACTCAGATGAAAAAATTCTTCCAGTTATTTGGCTCAGAATCAAATTCAGCTGCTCCGTTTTCGATAGTTGTGCTCCTCCAGCATGTCTGCTTTTACACACGTTTATGTCCAGAAGAGAAAATAAAGGGACAAATGATGAGAAACCGAAAATGATTCGAGTCAAGTCGGCTTTATTGTCATTTCAATAATATACAGTGCGGTATACAGTGAAACGAAACGACGCGTCCCCAGGAACAAGGTGCCACAACAGACAACATAAATGAACAAGACACAATACTGCACATAATTCTGAACTAAAAACAAAAAGGAAAAATAGAAATAATATCTAGGGAAAAAAAATCAAAGTGCACATGTGGAAAAAAGGTTAAGATAAGACAGTAAATAATTCCCAGTAGCATAGACCATGTTGTTCATGCAGTGCAAAAAGGATTTGTTCCTATGCAGTGAAAAATAAATAATGTGATATTTTAATGTAAGCATTATGAGCACTCGGAAGTAGATACCAGCAGATTGTGCAAACAGATTGGCCCAAAAAGAGTATTTGTGTGTGTTTGTTTGTGTCCAGTTCCTTTGTTTTGAGGAGACTGCTGGCTCGTGGAAAGAAGGTGTTACACATTCTGGTTGTGCGGCCCAAATGCTTCTGTACCTCTTTCCAGGCAGCAGGAGGGTGAATAGTGTGTGTAAGAGGTGTGTGTATGAGATCAGACACAATACTGGTGGCTTTTCGTATGCAGCGCGTCAGCCTGATTTATTCACTTTTCTGTATGCAGAGGATGCATGAGAGGAGCCTGTGCCTATCTCAGGCGTCTGTGGGTATTAAGGCAGGATACACCCTGGATGGAATGCCAACCCTTCGCAGGACACACACACACACATTCATACACTAGGGACAATTTTCCAAGGTGCCAATCAAGCTACCGTGCCTATGAGGCACGGGGAGAACATGCAAACTCCACACACACATGGCCGCGACTGTTATAGAACCCTGGAGGATGCATGAGGGTTTTTTTTTAATTCTTTTTAAGGCAAAAACTGCAACAGCCATAATTACTTTCTATATCCTGTACAAAAACCTGTCACTTCACAAACGATTCAGAACAAAACTTTTCTGTTTCCTGTCAGACATTCAATCACAATCGCTCACGACAAATTGTTTCAGACCACATGTAGTACTAGAAGCATACCACACTATCTAATCCCGACACACAAATGTTTTTTCAGCCATATGTGTTTGTACAATTGTACAGGGTGCGGTATTCAAAATTTTCGCTTCACTTGATGTAGGAGACGTGAACCTGCTCCAGCTTTTTTTACACAAAGCAAGCTCCACATGGGAGTGAAAGAGCTTGAGTGGCTTGCAATAAAGCTCTGACCTCAACCCTATTAAACAACATTTGGGATGAACCCTGACAGCAAACCAAGCCTCACCTACTGTATATCACTACCTGACTTTACCACTTCTGGATGACAACAAAATCTAGTGTAATAGTGGAGTTTCTTATAATAGCAGCAAATGTGGACTAAATGTGGAAACATGTTAAAAAAAAAAACACACATGCAAATATTGTCATCATGTGTCCATAAACCTTTGGTCATACAGCAGACATAAAAGAAAAACAAAAACAACAACAAAAAAATGACTAGTATTCATATACAGGAACAGAAGCCTGTGATTGATCACATGGTATTAACCCAGTCATAATATATATATGAGGTGATCGACTTTATTTTATGGACTATTGTTGCGGGCTTAGAACTTTTATCGCAACATTATGCGAGTGCTCGAAATTGTGATAAACAGTTAGTGGTTTAATTTGAGTTTTATTGCTTCTGTAAATCACCAGAAATAATGAATATGGAGTTTCACAAGCAGCAGCTGCATAACAGGAGAGTATAGGAGTGATGTATGACATGGACGACATGGTGTGTGTGAGTGTGTGTGTGTTTGTTTGCAACCTTTTTGTATAAGTTGTGTTGTGTAAGAGAAAGAGAGAATACACACCCCTATTAATTTCACACCCTTTGTATTTTGATACAATATATAGTACTTGGTAGGTGTGTGTGTGTGTGTGTGTGAGAGAGAGAGAGAGAATTTACACTCTTAGTATTTGCCTAGTTTTTACCACATAAATGTGTATGTGTGTGTATATACGCACACACACACACACACACACACACACACACACATATATATGTGTGTGTGTGTGTGTGTGTGTGTGTGTTTACTCAAGTACTTATGTGCATTGCGCTTGTGTGAGAAAAAAGAAAATTCACGCTCTTCCTATTAGCTTCATTTTTACCCCATATACTTGATTGTGTGTGTGTGTGTGTGTGTGTGTGTGTGTGTGTTTGTGTGTGTGTGTGTGTGTGTGTGTGTGTGTGTGTGTGTGTGTGTGTGTACGCAAGATTCGCGCTCCCATATCTTATCTCGACAGCTTGGGAAAACTGATGATTGAGCCATTGGCGTATTTTACACTCTGCTATAAATAAAAGGAAAACGGGGATTGTTTGTATAAGGAATTTTATTGCTGGGCATGGAGCTAAATCCCACAGGAAAAAACCCAGCACTGACTCATTTCACCACCGTGAGGATCTGCTCGAGCTCTAATGCACTGATGGCCTTCGGGTTCCACAATGAACGAAAAAGACAACATAAGACACAGAAATGCTCATTCTGACCCGCTCCAAAATTGCTTGAATTTAGAGTTTTATAGTTAAATGTCCCCCAAAATGACAACTAATGTCCTCCCAAAATACTTTTGTTTACTCCTCAATATTTACCCTGTCAAATTTCAGTATGGTTTCCTGTTTGTGTTTCTGACTCTCCAATGTTTATGGCTGCAATCTTACGCTATGGTCAGAATGGAAAAGCACCTACTGTACCGCTTTCCTCATCTACAACATGAGAAGGAATATGTGAGAAAATCAGTGTGAATGAGTGAGGAAGAGAATTAGTGAGTGTGAGTGATTAGTGGGTGAGAAAGAGAGTGCCTGAGTGAATGAATACATTTTGACATACATTTTAAATTCAGTTTGACTCTATACGAATTCAGTTACATCAGTTTCAGCTCAACTCAACTCAAATTAATTTGACTCAACTCATTTTAATTTGACCTAATCCTAATCAATGCATTTTGACATGCAATTCAAATTAATTTAGACTAATTTCAAATTCTATTTCATCAGTTTCAGCTCAACTCAATTCAACTCAAATTCATTTGACTCAATTCATTTTGACTCAACTCATTTTAATTTGACCTAACCCTAACCCAATTGATGGTGTGACTGATTGAGTGAAAGTGAGAGAGAATTTGTGAGAGAAACTGTAAAGGATTGAGAAATTCAGAGTTTAAGTATATACATTAAATTGGGTAAGGGTTAGGTCAAATTAAAATGAATCGAATTGAGTTGAGTCAAATTGAATTGAGTCAAATGAATTTGAGTAGAAACTAGTGAAATTGAATTTGAAATTAGTCTAAATGAATTTGAATTGTATGTCAAAATGTATTGAACTGGGTTAGGGTTAGGTCAAATTAAAATGAGTTGAGTCAAATTGAATTGAGTCAAATGAATTTGAGTTGAATTGAGTTGAGCTGAAAGTTGGTGAAATAGAATTTGAAATTAGTCTAAATGAATTTGAATTGTATGTCAAAATGCATTGAATTGGGTTAGGATTAGGTCAAATTAAAGATGAGTTGAATTGAGTTGATTTACATTGAATTGAGTCAAATGAATTTGAGTTGAGTTGGGCTGAAACTGATGTAATTGAATTCATATAGAGTCAAACTGAATTTAAAATGTATGTGAAAATGAATTGAGTTGGGTTAAGGTTAGGTCAAATTAAAATTAGAATTAGAGTTGAAATGAATTGAGCTGAAAGTGGTGAAATTGAATTCGAAATTGAAGTCTTAATGAATTTTAAATATATGTCAAAATGAATTGAGTTGGGTTAGGGTAACTGTGTAAGAAAACGAGTGAGTGAATGAGTAAATAAGGGTGTGACTGAATAACAGTAAAGGAGTGGGAAATTGAGAGTGTGAGTAGATGAGTAAAGGTTATTGTTTATCATTCAGCCTTAACTGTGGTGACATCATACAAACACAAACACACAAAGCTGAACTCTCTCTCTCTCTCTCTCTCTCTCTCCTTCTCTCTGTTGTCATGCAGGAAAAACATGCAGTTATTCAGTCAATTGTTAAGGACAGGTGTGTGTGTGTGTGTGTGTGTGAGAGAGAGAGAGAGAGAGAGAGAGAATGTGTGAGAGGGAAAAGATGTTTATGTATAGGTGTGTGTGGGTGTGTGTTTGGGGGTTTCCCCGTGTGTGTAACTCATTTGCTTATAGACGAAAATTCAGTTGGAATTCCTTGGAAACTGTAAGAGCTCACACCTGGACTACTAATTACTCAATGACCCAGTCAAGGCCTGGACACACACACACACACACACACACACACACACATACACAGAATACACAAGGGAACAAAAGAACGACAGATTGTTTGTAGGTAAGAGTTAATAAAGACTATTTGCATAATGCGGTTCTTAACTGCTAACAGACCACAAAGAAGAAGAAGAAGAAAAAAATAATATTCGACTGTTGCTGATTAAGTCACTTTGGTAAATAAACAAACAAATAAGTAAACAATACAGCAATATATATCCAGTTATTAGAGAATACTCTATAGATAGAATACTAAATATAGAATAAAACAATGCAGCAATAATATGATCTGATTAATAAAAATATGTAACGTAAAACTTGATGGAAAAATTAAAACAATCAAAATAGAGACAGACTACATTATTGAATAAGGCAGAACTTCCGAAATAACCTATTAATGGACTTTCTTTTAATTAAGCAATTAATCACACATCCTGACCATAAATGGACTGCCTGCTAAACATGTACAAACACCCAGACCATAAACAGACTTATTAATCATACAGAGCATAAATGAACCGTCTCCTATGTGTGTCTGAGTGTGTGTGTGCCCTGCGATGGGTTATCATTCCATCCAGGGTGTATCCTGCCTTAATACCCATAGACGCCTGAGATAGGCACAGGCTCCCCGTGCCCCGAGGGAAGATCGGATAAAGGGGTAGAAGATGAATGAATGATTAATGTATTCATTATAATATCTGTACCTCCTTACCCTCTAAGTTCCAGTATAAGTTTGGAACATATATAAGTTTGCTTACTTCAGCTAATAAGCAGGAAGAGTTATAAAACAGGTGTTAGGAAATGTAATGACACGCATGTCAAACACAGGTCCTACAATCTGGTCAACCTGTCATTCGCAAATATGCATTCATAAATGTAACATAAAGCACATGTTGCTTGTAGCTGTAGCTTTAACCAATTAGATTAAGGTGACACAGGGGTCCCTCTAGCAGGAGTGCAATTTACATCGGCATTTTTGCGTCCTTTGATTTACATTTACATTTTTACATTTACAGTATTTAGCAGACGCTCTTATCCAGGGAGACGTACAAGTAGTGCTTTAAATTCATTCATGTAGGGTTGATACAAACTTAAGTATACAATAAGCATAGACAGTTTTTTATTAAAATATGGATTCCTAGACAGTGAGAGGAAAGCAGTGTTATTATAGGTGTTGTTGGAAGAGGTATGTTTTCAATCGACGTTTGAAGGTAGACAGTGTCTCTGTTGTTGGGACATCCAGGGGAAGTTCATTCCACCACCTCTGTGCCAGAACAGAGAAGAGCCTTGAGCTGATCTTACCTCTTCCCCTCAGAGACGGTGGAACCAGGCGAGCAGTGCTAGACGCTCTCAGGCAGCGAGGTGCGCTACGGGAGGTGATGAGCTTTCTGAGGTATGATTGGAAGCCAGAAAGTGCACTAGTCAGAGCACACAAACAAATCTGTGGCAAAGATTTCAATATCAACAGCTTATTGTTATTTTTTTTTTTCATTTCACAATGGCTAGCAGACGAGAAGAAACTGGTTGCAGTTACACTTCCAAGGTGATTTCCAAGAGAGGCTTTTTTTTTAAGAAAAGCCGGACTTAGTGAGCTAAAGAAGGGCAAAACATTTCAAAACAATCATTCTAATCATTTTCATGAATTAGTCCTATTTTTGCAATTTTTTTTCTCTGTAGAATTTATACAATCTGCCTTCATTTCAAATCTCCGGGAAAACTTTAATGCATAGAAAAATGCACAAAAAAGCATTTTATGTGGGTAATATTGATGCTTCTGCTATAGATGATATATGCGGGTGGGGCAGCTGTGGCTCCAGTGAAAGGAGAATTGTTGAATTGGATTCTTGCTTTAGTAATTCATTCTCACCAACTGAGATTCCTGTCTGTGATGCAGCACTCTGTTGCAGTATATTATATAATATTATTTATGGTGTAATATTTGTTTCTGGGTGTTTCCGGGGCTTCACTACTAAGAAACTTAGAAGGTTATTGAAATACAATCCTCATGGACATGGACGACCTCTTTTCTCACCACACTCTATTGCGCTTCCTTGTTTTCCTCTCGCATAATAAAAGTCCTTACAATCATATCCAAAATAACATCAAGATTCATTATTCAACATGAACTCTGAACGCTATTTAAACTCTTACAATGGTTTCTCTAGCTGTGGTCTGATAATGATGGGAGTAAGAAGTGGATTGATTCAGGCAGTGTAGACGCCAATCTACACCTACAACACTGAAAAGCATCGCATTAATAATCCACATAAAATGACTCTCTTGATCTGCTATTTTCCATATGAAGAATATTCCAAGCAATATTCAAAAAGCATAGCATATTGTATTTTTTTAAAATTGCGTAAACAAACGCTATGTTGCATTAGCAGTACTCCCGTATACAAACACGACATCGTGACATCTGATTGACAGTGTTCAGTGAAAGGTTTTGGAAATTCAAATGCACAAGGAATTCCGATTTCGCGAGGCTACATACACAAAGCCAAAAATAAAAAAGTGAAAAAGTGAATGTGGTGATTAATGTTGCTATTTAAATATATTATAATAATAAATTAAATATATTATTCCTCAGGAATAAGATGCATGAATTTGGAATTTGCTTTTCCCTTTGAAAATTGGCAGTCACTGTACGTTTGAGAATACATAAATCTGGAATATTTTTGGGAATATCCTTCCATGTTTCCCAGTACAATGACCCAATTGGGTCAAAAGTATAGAGACACACCGGCTTTTCCAACCGTATGTTTTTTTTTTTTTGTTGCCCAAATTGCAACACTTATAGTATCACATGTCTTTAAATGCAGAAGAATTACATTTTTCAATTCACTTGCAGACCCAAACCTGTTCTGGCACGATGATGCCCCTGAGCACAATGCTAGCTCCATGAAGATATACATTACATCATTTGGAGTAGAAGATCTCCTGCCATCAGCCTCACCTCACCTCACTCATATCCCTTCCTCATTTAACTAAAACCCATATGATTGAATGAGCACAAATCTCTATACACTAATGCAGAGTTGGGCAAACTAGTGCTCGTTGGCCACATCCGGCCCGTAGGTTCTTTCAATCTGGCACACAGAATATTGATACAGAACCGTCCAAATCAAATCACGGCAAAAATGCCCGCCTACGATATCAGAATAAAGTGTAACCTCACAGCCCTACTGGAGTTTGCGCAGCGAGAACAATGAAGGAGAAACACAACGCGAGAGAGGGACAGGGCAAACGAACCTTCACACAACCCCCCGCCCCACCCCATCAACAATCAACGACACAGAATATGCATAATGTCATAACACACCCCCCCCAACAATTTAAGACAAACCGCCACAGCTCAACTCCCCCAAGTTCAGGTTACAGTAGCAGGGCCTTCCAACACACCTCAGGTCTCCCATGTGGCCCTTTGGAAAAAAATATTGCCCAACACTGCTCTAGTGGGTCCTCGTTATAAAGGTATTATAACAGCAAATGTGGAATTGGATGTTCATAGGTAGTAGAGTGTTTGCATAGGTGAAAGTAGGCTGTTTGTGTGAATTTTGCAACTGACCTTGTCATCATCTTATTTTCCTTTTCACTTGACATGAAACAATATTTGATACCCAGCAAATATTTGGACACGGACACACACACACACACACACACACATCCTCTTATCTGGTGATCTCAGTTTGCAGTTTTGAAATAATAATAAAGGAAATAATGGAAACTCATAGAAAAATCCGACTGATATTTCTTCTTATTAGGTTACACGGGAGAAGATCGGATTCGGTTTGGAAACATATCTTGATATTGAGAAAGCATTTCCCCTTTTTTCAGAATTCCTATTAGAAAGACACGCAATCGAATAAAAATATTTTCAACCTAACATAATTTATTGCACTACAAAAGTTTTGGGAGATCTGAATTCTCCAGCCATATCACGTTCGTTCCTGTTACCAAACCTGGAGGCACACAGTTGTATCAGATGTCTTTGGATCGACTAGCGTTACATTTCCTCCTTCACTTTAGCTGGGACAACGAGACCAGTTCCAGCATGACATTGGAGCCGTCTTTGTGCACATGAAAATAGGCTTTGCATGAGCTGGAGTGGGAGCTGTTGAGTGGCCTGCTGTAGAGCTCGGATCTCAACCCTATTCAACACCTTTGGGATGGAGTGGAATGCTGCATCACAGACTTCCTCACCTCACACACACATCAGTACTGTATTGGTGTATTAACATCTGTGTAGATGAATGATCCCCAAAGTCCAAAATCTTCCAAGAAGAGTTATCGGAGATTATTATAACAGCATAGTGGGACGAAATATGTTTCGAAATACACTTAATGATCTCGTTTCTGTCGTATCGACAGTGTTGGAAAGGTTACTTTGGAATGTATAGATTACAAATGACCCTAATCAAAATGTAATAAGTAGTGCAACTTTTCAATTTTAAGTAAAGTAACTGATTATATTTGATTACTTTTCGATTACTTTCATTTGTCCACCAGGTGGCGCTTTAAGTTAACATTTTTAAGAAGAAAGTTTCAAACCCTCGAAAAAAAATAGGTTCTGTTTTTTTTTTCGAAATGAAACTGCATTTGTAATCATTAACATTTTCATAAATACTTGTTATAACTCTATATATATATATATATATATATGTAATAGTAATAATATATGTAGTAGGCTGTATGTATAATAGGCTGCTATAATGGCTTAGGTCTGTATTTGACATGAACACATTTGCATAACCTCTACAGTGACGGAACTATAATGTACGGACATTTGGTGTCACCCAGGTAAGAACTGGACTTCTTCCTCATACCAACACAGGTAGTTTTCTTGCCCCTATCTGCAATGGTTTCCTCATTAGGGATTATAAAAACTTATACAGATTCATTTTTAATATTTAGATTCACAATCTCTTTGCTCCTGTGACTCATCATTTTCTAATTTATGCCATATTTCCAAATGAATCTTTGGGGCATCATTTTTAAAGAAGATTTGAATAGTTTCTAGTTATTTGGTTTAGATTTAATCTAAGGCAGTATTGGATAAAGTTCGCTAGGAGAAAAAGTACTAATCTCCATCTTAAATACAACTCTTTCTTTTACGTTTCCACTTGAGGCGAAAGTACAAATGTACATGCTTTTGAGACAGCGTTATGTAAATTAATTACAAAATAAAACAGTAAAAACAGTAAAACAGTAATCCATTACAGTTACAGCGAAAAAGCATTTATTTAAATTACAGTTACTTCAGAACTTGCCCCCACCTAAAATTCATTCATTCATTCATTCATTCATTCATCTTCTACCGCTTTATCCGATCTTTCCTCGGGTCACGGGGAGTCTGAGCCTATCTCAGGCATCTATGGGCATTAAGGCAGGATACACCCTGGATGGAATGCCAACCCATCGCAGGACGCACACATTCATACACTAGAGACAATTTTCCAAGGTGCCAATCAACCTACCGTGCATGTTTTTGGGGAGGAAACCGGAGCACCCGGAAAAAAAAAAACCCTGAGGCAGGCAGAGAACATGCAAACTCCACACACACATATGGCCGAGACGGGAATCGAACCCGGATCCTGGAGGTGTGTGTGAGGCGAACGTGCTAACCACTAAGCCACCGTGCCACCCCCCTAAAATTATTTCACATTTTTTAAGACAAATAAATAAGTAATTATGGCACAGAGAAGTACGACAATGAAGTAACGTTGTTTATTGCATGTATTTCGATTTTGCGTTTCTATTTTGTTGAGAATTGGCATTGAAGTGTTCGTGAGGTAGATGGCCTGGGGGAAGAAACTTTTCTTGTGCCTGGCTTGTGTCTTGGTGCTCTGAGCATCATAGGTTCTCGCTAGAGCTTCTCATTTGACCGTGTTTTACATATATATATGCTGGAATAAAAATAAACTATTGGAACCAATCCTATGAAATAGAAATTTGAAATAGATAATACCAAACCGGGGGTCACGGTGGCTTAGTGGTTAGCACGTTCACCTCACACCACCAGGGTCCAGGTTCGATTCCCGTCTCGGCCATGTGTGTGTGGAGTTTGCATGCCGGATTTTTCTCCGGGTTCTCCGGTACAGGAAATAAAATAAATCACCACAAACAACAACAGCACATCGTTCATGTTGCTAAACCGCACCGAGCGCCTGTGAGCGCTTTTGCATAGAGAAGTTTGGCTGTATAGAAATTCATGAAGGTGCAACACGTCTTTCCCGATGGATGACATTTGGGGAAAGGGGGGGGCATGATTTACAGTTATTTGCAAAGCCTCTGCTATTCCTGGAGACATTACAGTATGTATTTTAAAAAAATGCTGAAGTCAGTTGGGTTCCAGAGAAACACACACACACACACACACACACACACACACACACTACATACATGTGGTTTTTACTATCCAGTCTGGCAGGTCTGCTGTTAACCATACCCGTGTGATAAACATCTTGTTTTTGAGGGGACCCTCGGCCACTGTAAGCCTACTTAACACTTCACTTACACACACACACACACGCACACACACACAACTCCTCCCCCACCGAACAGGTGCAGGAGTCATCTGTAACACAACGGCCACACACACACACACACACACACACACACACACACACACACTCTCTCTCTCTCCCGCCCAGGGGTTTTCCGGAGATGCACTTCATCAGATGGACTTTGGAGAAACATTCCTATTTTCCGCCCATGATGCAATTGCTGAAACCACTCCGAGTTTTTGATGTGTTTTGTTTGTGTCTTTTACGCAGGAAAACTTTTCTTTTTTATTCACATTTAATATGTATTAAATCCCTTTTGTCCATTTGCTTTTTGTGTTTAAGCTTTTCTTAGAAGTAACTTCCTACATTGTCATTCCCACAGTGCTGTGTGATTTACACTCGCATTGCTCCATGTGGAGTAGAAATAAATTTCACCTCCAGTAAAGTGTGACAGGAGAAGGTTAAGCAAGTAAGCGGTGTAATAAAGTTATAACTCTGTCAATTGTGATGAGGTCATTGCCATTTTAAAGTTACATCCTGAAGATAAAATGATTATCATTTTATTTTGCTGATGAGAATGGGTTAGAGATTATTATATTATATTCATATATATATATATATATATATATATATATATATATATATATATATATATATATATATATAGAATATATATATATATATATATATATATATATACTACAGCCTGGATTGTTTTTTTTTTACATAATACTCTATTTTTCTGTAGCACTGTTTTTTCTGTCCCATATCCCATTTCCCATACACTTAACTTTTCCCAGTGCCCCATGTTTTACACTGTACATGCATGCATTTTAAGCATGCATAAACTTTTGTTATTTCCATTTGCATCTAATATAACTTTGTAAATTTATCTCCTCATAATTTCTGACAGGCTGCTCGTAGGGTTAGGAATTTTATTGTATGCCTCAACAGGGTTTCCTGTACATTCAATAACAATCTTCTCCTGAATTTTGTTCTATACTTTTATTTGTGCAATATAATCCTTTGTCATACATTAAAACATTAATTAAAAAAAAAATTGATACTGAACTTTACGTTTAATATGCGACAAGTTCTTTAGCATACCACAATATTTTTTTGTAATATATATTTTTACTATATTATATAAGATGTACTATAATATACATATTTATAATGTCTTGTAATATACTATTCTGTTTCCACCTTTTGCATTATAATTCAATATATTTACGCAGTTCAATATTGCATTTTCCTATACAATACATTGCTATGCTCTTCAACATTATACTATACTTTTCAATATATCATATTATATATGTCTGTACTATACTATACAATATTACACTATAATATACTATACTATCAAATATTATACTATACTATATTACCCTATACAATACTATATTATGCTATACTATACCATGTTATACTATACTATATTTGGTTATACTATAAAATGCTTTTTAACATTATACCATACTTTTCTGTACTATGCTACACTATTTTCCCGTATTCGACTATACTTAGCTTTTCTATTATATACATACTTTTCTGAAATACATCACATTTTTTGCTGTGCTATACTATATATCAAGCTTTTCATTACTATAATATGCTTTTCTGCATTGCACAATACTATGTTGTTCTAGACTGTACTAGTGTAAATTGTGTACTATTAATATAATGTAATCTAATATAATCTTTTCAAACTATAATTTTCTGTGCTACATTGAATAATGTATTAATATTGATGATGATGATGATAATAATAATAATAATAATAATTATTATTATTATTATTATTATTATTATTGCATTCATATTTTTGTGTCGTGTCTCAATAACATCAAAAATTTAAATTATGCGATTATTCAAATAAATTTAGATTATTTAAATATTTGCCCTTCTGTCATAAGTAAATCATTATATCTTAATACAGATATAAATATGTTATATACATACTGAACATATAGAAAAAAGTTTTGAAAATTAAAAATACTGCATTGTTTGGTTATTGTCTTTAATTTTTACATTTTGTAAAATCTGTAAAAACATGAAGTAAATGATCATGTGATAATAATAATTCATGAGTAATAATAATTATTAATATTTAATAAGCATTTGCTAAATTTGTAAAAAAAAAAAATAATAATAATAATAATAAATAATAATAAGAAAAAGAAGAAATTATTTGGTCTATTCACATTTCACAAATATAACCTTTGTTAACATTTACATATTATCTGTGTTAAACTTTTGTGGCCAGAAGATTGGAAGTTCGAATCCCAGCTCTGCCACAGAGTCACTGTTAGGCCTGAGCAAGAATCCTTAATTATTCATCCAATTAGTCATTGTCTGAAATGTTACCCTAACGTACCAATCCATGGGAAGGATTGGTGTTGCGCAATTTTTTCCCCTCACTTCTAAATAAAGGTAAAAGGAAACAAATGTCCTGTTTTGTAGTTATTGTTTATTATAATGACTGAGTGGTCCGTAGTTAATCTTATTTCTCATAAAACATCTCTCTCTCTCTCTCTCTCTCTGATGGCCTATCTTAACCGCCTCCCGGTCGCTCTGATTTGCACTGCTGCGGCTGATAAAGTCCACCATCTGGATGCTGCACTCCTTTCTAAACACCATCACACTGTTTACTGTGTAAATAAATCACCATGTCTCATGTAGCGTGGGATCTCGCCGGCGCTCACCTGCTGGGAAAAGGTGTTGCGCAATCACCTGCGCTGCCTGGCCCAACTCTCTACCAGGGAGAGTGTGTGTGTGTGTGTGTGTGTGTGTGTGTGTTGGGAGGTTGTTGATTGGACAGATTTAAATAATGTTTCATTAAACACCCAATATCATTTATACATTTATACATCTATCTGTACATACACATACATAGATAGATAGATAGATAGATAGATAGACAGATAGATAGATAGATATATAGATAGATAGATAGATAGATAGATAGATAGATAGATAGATAGATAGATAGATAGATAGATAGATAGATAGATAGATAGATAGATAGATAGATAGATAGATAGATAGATAGATAGATAGATACCTTCATTTCTGACTCGATTAATAGTCAACAGATTGAGAGAAAGACAGGAGGACATACGCACGTTAGCAGAAAGACACAGACAAACTGATGGATGGACAAGTGAACAAACAGATGGATGGATAGATAAAATTACAGGCCGACAGATGAACAGACAGACACTCTATTCAACACAACGTTTACATCAACACCACAACAAACGCCCATGCACTCGACTACACAAGTCCTAATCACTACATGCTATATAAACACTGCATGGCTTCGTCCGAAATCACTATATAGTGCACTATATGCACTATACAGCACCTTATGCAGAGAATTCAGGTGGTAAAACACACATTGTCTGAAAGTGGACTTGTTCCTTTATATCCTTCCCTGCTGTTAATCTGTGATCAAGTCTGTCCCATCTGTGTACTCTTACCCAAATGATAAAAACCCCAATACGGCATTATACAAATGTGACGCGACACATTAAAGTCTCCCATTACACATTGAGGGTATTCAGTTATTTCTATGATTTTGTTTACATTTAAACTATGAACAATTTGTCTCCATTATTCTGT
>JACRUU010000030.1:16052247-16154747 GCA_030449085.1 Kryptopterus vitreolus | reverse complement strand
GTTACACAAAAAAGTAATTAAATTACAGTTACTTTAGAAAATGCTAAAGATTATGAATTCCAATAGCCACTGCCTAACAGCCCCCTCAAACCCCCCCCATCCCCAACATCCCGACCACCTGTCAAGTGTTTTGGGGGCAT
This sequence comes from Kryptopterus vitreolus, assembly GCA_030449085.1. NCBI lineage: Eukaryota > Metazoa > Chordata > Actinopteri > Siluriformes > Siluridae > Kryptopterus > Kryptopterus vitreolus. Next base: position 16,154,607 of record JACRUU010000030.1, on the reverse strand, counting down.
ATTTCGGGTTTAAACTATAAAAAAAGAGGCATTATATGCATTTTTACTGACAACAATTTATGGGTCTTCTACTTTCAGGGGTAGACTGTACTAATTTTTTTATTAAAAGAACGCATATTTTATTGTAAGCTACACGCAATTCTGCCTGGTGTTCATAAGTTTGCGACGTTACCGTTAGGAAGGGGTGTAGCCCAGTGGTTAAGGTGTTGGACCGGAAGATTATGGGTTCAAACCCCACCACCACCAAGCTGCCACTAGTGGGTCCTTGATCAAGGCCCTTAACCCTCAATTAACCCAAAACCCTCAAAAAACCCGGAAAATAACATTTTGACTGCCTGCCTAATTTTGTCTTGTTCCCGCTTTTGTTGCCACTTCAATCCTGTGCGCTCGAGCATTAACAGAATGAACCTCTTCAGCAATTTGAGTTACAGGAGCTCGTCTGTTGGATTAAACCATACGGGTCAGCCATTACTCACCCCACTGAATCAATGATTCATCAAAACACAAATCTTACACTTACCCATTTTTCCTGATTTAACACTGAGGGCCAGATGTTCTCTTGCTGCCTAATAATATCACACAAACTAACAGTTGCCATGATGAAGATAATTCACTTTATAATTGCTCATAATGTTATTTATATCATAATGTTTATTCTCAGAATTCTCTTTGCATAGGAGTTGGTCAGTCTTAGCTTTCTCATCTTCAGTTTCTCTTCAATAAATGCGTCATGATAAGAACAGAAATGTTTGAAACATCACATGCAGATGACTGAAATGAATCCTCACACGTAAATAAAGCATACATGGATTATATAAAATCATAAATAGATCATAGGAAAATAAATCATAGGAAATAAATGACGTATAGATGACGTAAAAATCACAGGTGGGAAATAAATAAACCATGTATTGTATTGTAAGTCACCGGGTCTCTTTTTTGAGTCTCATGTTTATCTAGCTGCTACAAAATATTGCTTAAAAGGTACTACATGATCATGGTCTTATACTTCACACCATTTTCAGGATTAAATTACCAGAGTGAGTGTGCATCCTCTGTAACGGCCCCTAGACTGGAATTTATACTATCTTACATATGACAGCTTCAAGTATTGAAAACCTTAAACCTTGCGTTCAGGAATTGTACAGTAATTAGTGTAACTGTAATTAATTCCTAGTATTCTTTGTGTCCTCTTAGTTATTTTATCGATATGCAGTTAGCTTCGACTCTTTCATTGTGTTTTAGAAAGAGAAATTGAATCGAATAATTATAGACTAAAACACAGCCTGTAATAAGACGAGCTGGGGACGTGCCGTGTCCGTGTCCTGCTATGTTCTCAGCGAGCTAATAATTACTGGAAAGTTAATCATTCTGATGGATATTTGTTTAGCCGGTTGCAAGCACACACTTAATGTAGACATCTGTGCAGAAAACAGCTGGTCGGGCCGATTTGCGTACGAGTGGCAGTATGGCGGAACGGCAACGTCTGAAAACACATGCTGCGAACAACAAAGTCAGCACCAGCAGGTGTGGATGAATTTGCCCAGCTATAATGAGTGGGTATGTAAATATACACATGTTCACACACAAACGCACACACACACACTCGATATTGATGTGTGTTAGATTCCATATGCATCATCACAACATTGTGTCTGTGTGTGTGTGTGTGTGTGTGTGTGTGTGTGTGTGTGTGTGTGTGTGTGCGCGTGTGTGTGTGTGTGTGATTAGGGAGGACAATGCCGGTTCGATCCCCCTCCCTGCAGTGACACAGATTCCCATTCGTCCAGTTCGGGGTATCAGGAGCTCCCTCCATCTCCGCCATCACACTCACACAGCATTTCTCTCTCAGGTCAGATTCATCCCTCAACACTCAGCGGCAGAAATGAATACACACATTCACTCAGCATCGACACATTATTATTCACACAGGGTTGACAGGCTGGTTGGTTGAGAACAAGATTGTTTGTACGAGGTTATAATCTGGCAAATACGATGTAGGAAAAATGACAACGGGAAATAAATCAGTCATTTGGAAAGATCATTTGGAAGCCAGAGAATTGTGTCTAGAAATTATCTTTTATTATTATTATTATTTTTTTTTTTAATAAAAGTCACATAAACTTAAACAAATAATGAAAAATCACTGGTGGAAATAAATGTGTCACGATAATAACAGTAAAGTTTGAAAAATCACGTTCAGGAGACTCACATGGAGAAAAACATAAATACATGATACAAAATTGCATGTGGAAATAAATAGGAGGTGTAAAATCACATGTGGAAATAAATAGATGGTGTAAAATCACATGTGTAAATAAATATATGATGTAAAATCACAGGTGGAAAATAAATAAACCATGCCAATCTCTTGGGATAATAAATGAAGGTCATATGTAGAAATAAATAACTGAGGCAGAATCACATGTAGAAATAACAAAAACATGATGTTAAATAATGCATAAATTAGAAAATGAGGCAAAATGAATGAAGAATTAATACATGATGTAAAATAATATATGGGGGGATAAATCAGACATGCAAATAAATATATAACATCAAAAGATGTGGAAATGAATAAACGACAAAATGACAGAATGGTTTAATAATAACGAATTGTGTAACACACCATTTAATGTTGAAATAAATGAATTCGAATGAACGTTAGTAAATCATGAAGCGGATCGGATGTGGAAACAGGCGAATAGAATAAGCGATAAATAAACGAATAAGGTGAATTTGAATGTGTTCAAAGGGGCATGGTGGTTTAGTGGTTAGCACGTTTGCCTCACACCTCCAGGATCCGGGTTCAATTCCCGGCTCGGCCATGTGTGTGTGGAGTTTGCATGTTCTCCCCGTGCGTCAGTGGGTTTTTCTCCGGGTTCTCCGGTTTCCCCCGGTCCAAAAACATGCACGGAAGGTTGATTGGCACTTTGGAAAATTGTCCCTAGTTTATGAATGTGTGTGTGTGTGTGTGCCCTGCGATGGGTTGGCATTCCTGTGTATGAATGTGTGTGTGTGTGGTCCAGGGTGTATCCTGCCTTAATGCCCATAGACGCCTGAGATAGACACAGACTCCCCGTGACCCGAGGGAAGATCGGTTATAGCGGTAGAAGATCAATGAATGAATGAATGAATGTGTTCATGTTTCAGCAGGTAAAAGGAAGGAGCGTCTGTTCCAGTTCCTGTACGAGATGCTGCAGACGCCGCACATGCGCAGCTGCATCTGGTGGGTCCAGTCGGCGAACGGCACGTTCCAGTTCTCGTCGCAAAACAAAGAGAAGCTGGCCGAGATGTGGGGAAAGCGCAAGGGCAACCGCAAAACCATGACCTACCAGAAGATGGCGCGCGCTTTGCGTAACTACTCGCGTACCGGCGAGATCTGTAAAGTAAAGCGTAAACTCACGTATCAGTTTAACGAACGAACGCTCAGGGGGCTTCAGGGAAACGCGCAGAAATTCACCCAAGTCTAAATGTAGCACTAAAAGGATAAAAAAGCAGCCCTTTCACATGGGAGAAGACATGAATAAATACTGAGTATTTGTACTGAATTTGAGAATAATCATAATTTTATCCATCCAATTTTAATTTGATTAAAAATGTTGATTTTTTTTTTTAATTATTTATCACCTTTAAATATGGACACATTTGCATTGTTCCTTGGAGAACTTGGAAAAATACCTGCGCAGGACGTTTTTCTTTTTCTGACAGTATGTTTATAAATCTGAGGATTGTCATGTTGCTCAGCGCTACGTTATAGTAGCACTACCGAACTCCTCCTGAGAAGTATAGTAATGAGTAGGAATTTTTATTATTTTTTATACACTTTTTACCTTTTCTTTTTTTACTTTTGTATTTCACTTAATCTGCTGTAAATCTCTAATAATAAAAAAAAAGACTTTAATGATCATTTTGGTTTGTCTGTGAAGAAATGTACTCATTTGTTTAAATAAAGCTAAAAAGTATAGAGCAGATTTAGAGAGATAAAACAGTTGTATAAAGAATGTAGAACTGCCTATAAGTTTGTTCCTTATGATTACGCCGAATGCATGAGCCTGGGGCGAATGTAATGCGGAAAAACTCGTCGAGATGGCATAAGGAATGTTTTTAACATCAACTAATACATTGTAAAATAAAAAGCCCTCCTTGAAACAAGTTAATATGTCATTAAAGTGTACTCAAATCGAGCGAAATAGGATGAGAAAAATTGACTTTGGGAAGTATTCTTGAAATTAGCATTAATATCTAGTCAATAATAAAGATGCTATAACCAGACAAAAAAAAAGCTCAGTTTCAAGGTTTGTTTTTGACCACTAGAGGCATTTTAGTGGTGGGATTTGAACCTGCGACCTTCTGGTCTAGAAGCCAATGATTTAACCACCTCCATTTGAAGTGTTACTGACTTGCTCACGCTTCTTGATATAAGAATTGTTCAGGGCTGTATTAGTCTTAAATTAAGCACAACATTCGATTTGAACATTCACTTCATTCCTGCACTTTAAATCGGTCACTTATTTCAAGTGATATTTTGCTCCAAAGGAGTTCACATTTACTCGCCCAGACTGAACAAGGACAATTTTCTTACTTTAAAATTGATAGGGTAATGTGCAATGTGATATTTAAGCCTTTTTTTAACTTTCATGGCAAAAAAACAAAAACAAGACATTTTTTTAGAAATTATTATTATTATTTCCTTTTTCAATTGCAGTTTTTGCAATGTAATAATGGTGGAAATGGAGTAAATTCATTTATTCATTCATTCAATCATTCATCTTCTACCCTCGAGTCACGGGGGATCCTGTGCCTATCTCAGGCGTCTATGGGCATTAAGGCAGGATACACCCTGGATGGAATGCCGACCCATCGCAGGGCACACACACTCATTTATACACTAGGGACAATTTTCCAAGGTTCCAATCAACCTATCGTGCATGTTTTTGGACCGGGGGAAACCGGAGAACCCAGAGAAAAAACCCCTGAGGCACGGGGAGAACATGCAAACTCCACACACACATGGCCAAGATGGGAATCGAACCCGGACCCTGGCGGTGTGAGGCAAACGTGCTAATCACTAAGCCACCATGCCCCTCATGGAGTAAATGTAAATGCACAATATGGGCAAAAGTATTAGGACACCTGACTTTTCCAGTCATATGTAGTTCTTCCACAACACCAAGTTGGAGGCGTATTTCCCATAAATCACACGGCTTTGCTTGTGGTAGCGTGGAAAATTCACTTCAACATGAACTACGAGACTCAAACCTGTTCCAGCATGACAATGCCCTGTGAATAAAAACAACTGAAAAAGGAAAAGTGGAATAGTGGAAAAGTGGAATATCTTAAGTGGCCTGCTGTAGAGTTTCAGTAAAATGCTTTGGAATATAAAATGACATGCTTTTATATTCATGAATCGGCTTTTCTAAATAGCCTAAAGCTCAAACTATGACGTTACAATGAGAGATGGAACTGATAAAAGCATGAGCGCATGCACACACACACACACACACACACACACACACACACACACACACAACACACACATATGCAAAGTATATGTACATAGGAAAACTGTCACTTCAACAGAACTGTTAATGATTTACACATGTCCTGTCATTTACACCTTTCTTCCTGGAATGCTCTTAAATTCTCTTTTGAGAAATGATTGATTTATTAAATACTGCATTTGGTGGTTGTTGGTTTATTGAACTCAGCTACAGTTTAAAAATAAAGCGCACTAACACACACACACACACACACACACACACACACACACACACACACACACACACACACACACAGAGGAAGTATTCGTTTAACTACAGACATTATGCCCAATGTTTAATATTCATTCATTCATTCATTCATCTTCTACCGCTTTTATCCGATCTTCCCTTCGGGTCACGGGGAGTCTGTGCCTATTTCAGGCTTCTAAGGGCATTAAGGCAGGATACACCCTGGATGGAATGCCAACCCATCGCAGAGCACACACACACACATTCACACACACATTCATACACTAGGACAATTTTTCCAAGGTGTCAATCAACCTACCGTGCATGTTTTTGGACCGGGAGGAAACCGGAGAACCTGGAGAAAAACCCCCTGAGGCACGGGGAGAACATGCAAACTCCACACACACATGGCCGAGACAGAAATCGAACCCGGATCCTTAGGTGTGAGGCGAACGTGCTAACCACTAAGCCGCCGTGCCCCTATGTTTAATATTAATTTTCTAATAATTATTAATACATGCATATGCATTACATTACATTTTTATATATGTACAGCAGTTGGCTGATCCAGAGTGCTTTGTAGTCTCCGTCAATAATCGATCATTCTTATACTAGTTCATTAGGACATGGCGGAGAGAAATATCCATCTACAGCTTTTACAAAAGAAAGTACTAATGTAAGAAGCACTGTAAGGGGTCATAAAATGAAAACTGAAGAGCTGTTTAAAATATTTAATCACACGTTACTTCACGATTAATACTCTAATTAGCATTTATTTAGCTTTATGCAAATGAAAGTTTATTTTTAGTGAAACCAAACGCAACACGGGGTATGAAGAGAAATGAAATTAAGTAAACCTTCACCTTTACACGCAAAAACCCCGTGATTGCGTGTGCGTGTGCGTGTGTGTGTGTGTAAATGCACCACAGCCTCCACACGGTGTCAGTATAAAACTGTGAGCACTGCAATGCTCTGCTCTGCTCAGCACCTTCCCTGACCTTATCATTCCGGATTATTCCTTAACGTTGAAACCACTTGCGGAAATTCCCTTGAGGGTTAAGGGCCTTTCTCAAGGGCCCGCTAGTGGCAGCTTGGTGACGCTGGTATTGTAACCTGCAAAAGTGGCAAAAGTGGCCTCCAGTCCAGAGGATAAGATCGTCTCATTTTATCTGTATAGGTGATAACATGTCCTTGCTAATTCATTTATTTATTCGAGTATTAAAAAAAGAACGTTTTTAATATATGTAAACAATTGTACAGTCGACCCCTCGAGGATTACATTCCTAGAGCACACACGAATTGTGATTTTTTTTTTTTAGTAAATATAGATATAATACAGGAACAAGACTCAAAGGGTGCCTCCATCAATTTGTGACAAATAAATAAGAGGTTCTACTTGGAACACAAGTAAACACAAACATTTTCTTCATAATCCTCAGTGTTCTCGCTCACAGACAGCACAGAAATCCCCACTATTGTCACCTGTATGATTTCCGAATAAGTAAGCAGGAATAGATGAAGTGAAGAGAAGGATGGAATCCACTGAGAGAACACTACTGGATATAGTAACCTCCCAGGCCTCGAGATCCAGTTACCCCTTAGCTTACATTAAAGCTGCACTTCCTGAAGGAGATCCTAAGTGTATATATATATATATATATATATATATATATATATATATATATATATATATATATATATATATATATATATATATATATATATATGTGTTATATATATATATATATATATATATATATAGATATATATATATATATATATATATATATATATATATATATATATATATACACGAGGGGAAGTCAAAAAGTAAAGGGTTTTTTAGATATATATAAAATGTATTACAAATGTCCCTTTACTTTTTGACTTCCCCTCATATATATATATATATATATATATATATATATATATATATATATATATATATATATATATATATATATGAGGGAAAGTCATATATCTACTTAAGTCATATATCTACTTAAGGTTCACCGAATTCTATTAAAATATACAACAATTAAATACACCCCATACGTCTCACTTACATACACACACGCACAAGCACAGATATTGGCACAGATACCTAACAACCCAAAAAAGAGACACACTTAAAGACACATCCACTTCAGCTACTTCAATTCACATAACCACACCCCACTTAAAAACACTTGAACACACACACACTCACACATGTGCTCATGTTCACATGTGTATACGTGTTTTTTTTCAATATCACACACATCTAACTGCCCCAAATACAAACACACACACAAAGAAATGCCCATAAGCCCCACTTCCAAGCATAATTCCTTGTTCCTTTTAAAGACACACCCACCTGCCCCACTCAAAGGACACACCTACTAGTCTGCGGACAGACTTGCCTCTCTCTCTCTTTGTCTCTTGCCCCTCCCCCATCTCTCTCTCTCTCTCTCTCTCTCTCTCACTCTCGTGCTTTTTTGATTCACAGCGATACATGTAATTAAACTCTCCAGACTCTGTCTCCCTTCACACACACCCCCATTGTAATTTCCCTCTCTTCCCTCTTACTCATCATGTGCTATCAATGAAGCATCCAAACATACAGTTTGAATGCATCTTGCATTCATTTCCTCCTCTTCCTCCTCTTTTTTTTACTTTTATTTCTGTCTTCTTATCTTCTTATACATGTCTTTCTTTCATCGCTATATACAACCTTTATATTTCAAGAAGCAATACATACAATGATATCGCTCTCTCCCTCTCTCTATTTCTGTCTTTCTTTGTCTCTTCTTATCACTGTCCATCCCCCTGCCCCCTCTTTCTATCCTTTCTTCATCAGCAATGTGCTACCAGTGAGTAATTATAGTGTACAGTCTGCTCTCTCTCTCTCACTCTCTCTCTCTCTCTCTCTCTTTGTCATCAGGGAGGAGAAGGAGGCTGGAGGCGGGGTGTGATCACTCTCTCTCTCTCGCCTCGCTCTTGCTCGCCCTCTCTTTCCCCTGATGGAGGGATGCAGGCTTCCTCCTCCGTGAAGAAGCTGCAGGAATAAACGGAAACGCCCAGGAGCAAGGTAAAAATAATAATAATAATAAGCATGTTATTTAACTGAAGCTCTATAATGACTTAATGATTTAATTCACGTAAAACGACTGCGATAATCTCATTAGTCTGGGGTGTGACCATCTTTTGTCTGTGATGAGGATTTGAGCTGTACAGGTGGAGCTGAAGATCGATTAGGCTGCTCACATTTACAAACAGATATTCCTTTTTATTCAGAAGTTCAAAATATTGTCAATAACATCACATTAATGCATTGTGCTATTTTGCTTTGTAATGAATAAAATATCTGTATTGTATTTAATTACTTCTAGAATCCCAGATGGGCTAGATTGATGTTCTAGTATATCATATATATATATATATATATATATATATATATATATATATATATATATATATATATATATATATATATCTTTTATCTTTATTTTATAAGAATTTTATCTTTATAGTCTTTTATCATTATTTGCAATAACACTATACATTAATAATAAAAAATACTAAATAGTAATAATATGCTTCAAAATGTAAGCATAATATAAAAAATAAATGCACTATATTATTTGTTGCATTCCTTTATAGATTAAATGTAATTAAATATATATAAAGAGTGTCTTACAAAAGTAAGTGCACCCCTTACATTTCAGCAACCATTTTAGTACCATTTAACCATGCAAAGCCACATGTCCTATTCATTATGTTCATGTTTTTGTCTGCTTGACAGGACCATACAAATTTGTGTATCTTCTCTTAGAGCAGTTAAAAAAATTTTGTGCGTTGAGTACAATTCTTTCGTACTGGCCACTGGATGTTCAACATGGCACCTCATGGTAAAGAACTATCTGAGGATTTGAGAGTTAGAATTGTTGCTCTCCACAAAGAAGGCCTAGGCTATAAGAAGATCGGTAACACAATGAACCTGAGTTACAGTACAGTGGCCAGGGTCATAGAGAGGTTTTCGAAGACGGGTTCCACTCAGAACAGGCCACGCAAAGGTCGAGCTAAGAAGTTGAGTCCTCACGCTGTGCGTCAGGTGCAGAAGCTGGCTTCAAAAAACAGAAGCATGAGTGCTGCCAGCATTGCTCTAGAGGTTGCAGAAGCAGAAGGTTCGTTTGTCAGTGCTCAAACCATACGGCGCACGCTGCAACAAGTCGGTCTGCATTGCTGTCGTCCAACAAGGAAGCCTGTTCTGAAGCAGGCTCACAAGAAAGCCCGCAAACAGTTTGCGCAAGACAACCTTTCCAAACGCATGAATTACTGGAAACATGTCCTGTGGTCTGATGAGACTAAGATAAACTTGTTTGGCTCAGATGGTGAGCAAGATGAGTGGCGACGCCCTGTTGAGGAGTACCAAGAAAATTGTGTCTTGCCTACAGTCCGGCATGGTGGTGGTAGCATCATGGTGTGGGCCTGCATGAGTGCGGCTGGTACTGGCGAGCTTCGGTTCATTGAGGGAAACTTGGATTCCAACGTGTACTATGACATCCTGAAGCAGAACGTGATGCCGTGCCTTCAGAAACTTGGCCAAACGGCAGTTTTCCAACATAATAACAATCCCCAACACACCACCAAGATGACAACGGCCTTGCTCAGGATGCTGAATGTGAAAGTGATGGATTGGCCAAGTATGTCTCCAGACCTGAACCCTATTGAGAAACTGTGGGACATCCTCAAGCGAAAGGTGGAGAAGCACCATGTGACTAACCTCCAGCAGCTCCGTGATGTCATTATGGAGGAGTGGAGGAGGATCCCAACAAAGACCTGTGCAGCTCTGGTGAATTCCATGCCCAGGAAGATTAAGGCAGTGCTAGATAACAATGGTGCTTACACGAAATATTGACAATTTGGACACGGTTTTGACAAGTTCACTTCACTTAGGGTGTACTCATTTATTTTTTGCCAGTTATTTCGGCAATTATGGCTGTATGTTATTTTTATAGGACAGGAAATATGTACTGCTTTACAAACTGCACATTGACGTTTATTAAATATTTCCACGTTTTTATTTCTACAGTATTGTCCCTTGAGAACAAATAATTAAATGGTTGCTGAAATGTGAGGGATGTACACTAACTAATAATGATATATATATATATATATATATATATATATATATATATATATATATATATATATATATATATATATATATATATATATATATATATATATATATATATATATATATATATATATATATATATCTATATATATATATATATAGTATATATATAGTGTGTGTGTTCTATCATTAATAATAACAATAATTTGAGCTTTGACAATAATTTGTTTTGTTTTAATAACAATTTGATTTGTTTATATATGACAAATGTAATAAATTATGCATTCTATATATTTATATTATATATAATGTTATGTAATGCCGCACTTTATGACTGTGAAAAATTGATGTGAATAAATGCAGCATTTGAAATTTGACAGAAGTACTTTATATAAGCATCACTCTATTACAGAATATGAGCATAAAATATATATTTTTTTATTTATTTGATCTAATTATGCAATACAATGTAATAAGCATTTTTTAATCTTAGGAAAATATGACGTTTTAAATACATTAAATCATCTTCACATGATTTTTATAATATATTAATAATCCTATCATTTAAAACAATATATTAATAATTAGGTACTAATAAATAATGAGGTCAAGAAACTACCTTTTTATTGTTACATTAGTGTGTTAACTAATACTGAAGTATTACATATATAAAAGCAGGAAAGACACTTTATATCACACATTGAAGGTACAATTGTAAATAAATAAAAATGTAATAAGGTCTTTCATTAACAGTTCTAAATGTTAAAGGTCATTTTTAGTTGTAGTGTGAGGGTTTGAATGTGGGTGATGGAGAAAGAATGATTGGCTGTTGTTTTATAGTAATGCAATGCATCGTCTTTGAATTGTTCATGCTTCTTCAGTTATGTCATTTAATTTTTTTGGTGTTTCGGTTCATATATTTCTGGTGGAAAATACCAGACATACACAATGTTAAATGCAAAGCTACACATACAATAATACAAGTAGTAATTTTATAATTTTTTTTTTTTTACAATTAAAAACTACAGTTTGCACAATTGCTACAATTTGCAATTCTGGTAAATGCTAAACTGCAGGTCATATTGCAATAACAATGAAGTTCGTTCGTTCGTAGTTCGTTCGTTCTATCTATCTATCTATCTATCTACATCTATCATCCATCTACCCAGAACCATCGACCATCATCATCCATCCATCCATCCATCCATCCACCTATCTATCTATGTATGTATCTATCTATCTATCTATCTATCTACCTATCTATCTATCTATCTATCTATCGATCGATCAATCGATCGACATAAGGTTCATAAAACGTTCCATAGTAATCTCCAGTTAATCTACAGATTCAAGCCTAGCACAGTTTAGCCTAGCAATGAAGTGAAACCAAACTCGAGAATGGAGGCTAATCAATTGGAAAAGCTATTGTACCAGGCGAAAGTGTGCGGAAGATATGTGTTTCACGCAAAAGCTAGTTATTTTAAGGGGAAGGGTATTTTAACGGAAGTTAGGGCTTAATATTTAGCCTAGCAGAGGGATACTAAAAGCTTGAAAGCTAGTGTGGAACAATTGTAGTGAGACCTAGCTCGGCTAACAGAAGCTAATCCTGAGATAAATTGCTAACATATACAGCATAATATATTACCAGTTTTGGGAAGGTTACAGATTACAAATGACCCTATTCAAAATGTAATAAGCAGTGCAACTTTTCAATTACTTTATGAAAGTAAAGTAACTGATTACATTTGATTACTTTCATTTGTCCACTAGTTGGCACTCGGAAAAAGTAGGATGTATGTTTGAAACTGAGCCGCTTCAGAATCAAACTGTTGACAGGGGGGAGGGGTTTGGGGCTACGGTGCGGACGGAAATTTCGTCGAGGGGGGGGTGGTTGTTAGGTGGTGGTCGTTGGAAATTGTAATCTAGTATGTAATTTAATTACATGTTTTTTTTCATTGTAACTGTAATGGATTACTTTTACTTTTATTTTGTAATTAAATTACATAACGCCATTACTCCCCAATGCTGTATATTACATAATGCATTAAGTGTAATTAAGTGACTTTTAATGATAGAAATTCACAGATAGAACGAGTGCTTGGGGTTAAAGATCTGTATCTTAATCTCAAACCCACGGGAACACCGTTGGGATGAATGTGAAAGATGACTGCAGCCCAGGCCTCCTCACCCTTCATGAATACCTGACATTACTAACACTGAATGACCTGAATGACCATAAATCTTCACAAGCACACTCCAAAATGAGGATATTATAAGGGACAAAAATGTGGTATGGGATGTTAAAAAAATGTTTACATGATTACTATTTATTATCTATGTATTATTTGAAATCTCGACTGAAAGCAAGTCTGGGAGTGAAAGTTTGTCCTAGCAAGTTTACAAGCTAATCGTGGGGGAGCTAGCTAACGTGGAGAAACCTAAAACATATATGTATGTTTCTCTCGCTTTTTTCCCAAGTGTGCTGATTGTATCGTAGTATCACAGAAACACTGTCTGACTATTCTTCCATGATCTTGCACGGACACTTTATGAGGATAATTACTCATTATGCATTGTGTGAATTGGGATTGGCAGATGAGTAGAAATTAGCAGCTCATATACTTGCAGCCTGTCCTTCTCTGGGCTTTTTTATTTATTTTTTTGCTGTGAGAGAAATGAGGTCAGTGGCTCAGGAAGGAGATTTGCATCTCTTATTTGTATACCAGGTGTTTAGTAAATGCTCACACTTGGGAAACGCAGAATTTGTTTTCTGTGAATTTACATGTCTAAATTCCGGAAATGCAAAGCTTATTATCTGTGTGTGTGTGTGTGTGTGTGTGTGTGTGTGTGTGTGTGCAAGATACTCTTGTCCTGTTGCTGCTTTCTAGTGCCAGCTGCTGCGAAATATAAATATCTTGGCTGAATTCTGTAACAGGCCGTGATTTTCTGGGTCTGATTATATAATGGAGATCATCTAATGCATGAACTCCAATTAAAGAACATGGACAAAGTCCAGGCTGATCTTGTACATACGCTGTACAAGATGAAATAAGGATATTTGTTTCGATCCATTAACATGTATTAACATTGCTACTACAGTAATAAATCCATGGAATATAAACGTTAAAACTGCTACAGACATAATATGGATAAAAGTATTGGGACAGCCATGTGTGGTTCCCAATAAGCACAATAAGTTGGAGGCACACAATTGTAGTATGTCGTTGGATGAGTGTAATTGGAATTGAATTGGAATGAATGTAAACGCTGACTGCACCCCAGGCCTTCTCATCTCATATCAATACCTGGTATTACTAATGGTAAAATTCTGGCAAATCTCCTCGGATATCTAGTGGAACCTCTTCCCGGAAGAATACAGGTTATTCTAACAAGAAAATGGGTCCTGGATGTGGAATGGGATGTTCAAAAAGCACAAAAGTTCTATGGTGAGGTACCCACAATTGTTTACTATATAGTATATATATAGTAATATGTCTCGGCCATGTGTGTGTGTGGAGTTTGCATGTTCTCCCTGTGTCTCAGGGGGGTTTTCTCCGGGTTCTCCGGTTTCCTCCCTGTCCAAAAACATGCACGGTAGGTTGATTGGCACCTTGGAAAATTGTCCCTAGTGAGTGTGTGCCCTGTGATGGGTTGGCATTCCATCCAGGGTGCATCGTGCCTTAATGCCCATAGACACCTGAGATAGACAAAGACTCCCCGTGACCCGAGAGAAGATGGGCTATAGCGGTAGAAAATGAATGAATGAATTAATTTAAGGAGCATTCATTTGTATCCCTATATGTATATTTATTCATTTATGGTACCAACCAGTGAGTATGAGCATTTTTCTATATTGTAATATGCATGCAACAGTTAATATTAGATTTTTTTGCATTAAAAAAAATATTTCTGAAATGACCAAAACCGCACTCATATTTGGCACAAGAATGCCCACTAGTTTTGACACCAGCAAGCTTCACTCCCAGTCAAACCATTTTTACGTTAATATGATTGATTTGCAAAAATGGTTGAGATCCAAAAATTGCCAGCCAGGAACAGGGAAAATATTACATTTCAGCAATATAGATAAATTATTTAGGCTAGACGTCATTGCCGTTCTCTGTCATTCTGAAAGGCTATTTGATGTTCTGAACTTGTCATCACTGTTCTGTTTGGTGTGTGTGTGTGTGTCCTTATTCCACACATGAAAGATCTATATACAAACACCTGCTTGTCTGTCGAAGCTACGTGTACCTGATTTGCTGTTCTGAAGGAGGGAACTGAGCAGATATTCATCGCTCAGTGATAAAACAACAATAAAGGGCGCTATCATGAGCCGCTTTCATGCCTTTATTTATCAGGTAAAATAAGCCCCATATCCTATGTGTCAGCCAAGAGATAAGAGCTGGAATGATTTCCCCAAGCATTCAAGCAAGCTCTGTCCACGCTGGTACTTATTATAAACTTTGCTTTTTATTATATACTTCGTTTGTTTTTGTTATTTTACTTATAAAATATTTTAACCCAATTTCCTATGAAAACTATTTACCCAACAGAAACCCTGAGCAGAAGGAAAAAAAATAAAAGACTGATGAATGCAGGGCTTTAAAACCCAGCTGTACACCACATGCTGTTCCTGTGAGCTACATATCTGACCACCTGCAAAAGGGAGTCCTTTTATTGGGTCCCATGGGATCATAATTCCAATCGTAACAGGACAATTCCCCTCCAGGCCTGCAGATGTCGCAATCACCAGAGTTTCAGCATGACTACCATCCCCCTTTTTTTGTTTCCTGTTTATAGTGAAGGAAATAACAGATTATTTGGCTGATTTTAATAATTTAATTTCAATCAGCAAAACGAACAAATCATGTAAAAAAAAATAGTCAAATTTAAAGATTCAATTTTACAATAGCCATGTTTACTTATGCAAATCCATGGACAACTTATGGAAAAGATAATATATATATATATATATTATATATATATATATATATATATATATATATATATATATATATATATATATATATATATAAGATATGATTTATATTAAGATATATAAGATAATTCTTTCAGCTCTCAGCTTGTTCATTTTGTGTGATCTGGACCGTGAGCAGTTAAATCAATACCCTATGAGATCAATGAATTGTAATGATTCTGAACTCTGTACAGTAGGCTATGTACAAAAAAATGAAATGATCACCATACTAAAGGCATTCACTAAAACAGCATATGTATGAGATAAATGTTTGTCATGCAAGTCTTTGTTATAATGCGTATCAGTCGTTCATTTCTGTTTTGTGTCCTGCTATCATGTAACAAATAAACAAAAGACTCAAGGCCTTCTCCTCCTACACACTTATCGAAATCACTTACTTATTACTATATTTATATAAAAATATGTCCAACAATATGGGGGCACGGTGGCTTAGTGGTTAGCACGTTCGCCTCACACCGCCAGGGTTCAGGTTCGATTCCCGTCTCGGCCATGTGTGTGTGGAGTTTGCATGTTCTCACCGTGCCTCAGGGGGTTTTCTCCGGGTTCTCCGGTTTACCTCCCGGTCCAAAAACATGCATGGTAGGTTGATTGGCACCTTGGAAAATTGTCTCTAGTGTATGAATGTGTGTGAATGTGTGTGTGTATGTGTGTCCTGCGATGGGTTGGCATTCCATACAGGGTGTATCTTGCCTTAATGCCCATAGACACCTGAGATAGGCACAGACTCCCCGTGACCCGAGGGAAGATCGGATAAAGCGGTAGAAGATGAATGAATGAATGAATGTCCAACAATATTTCATACTGTTTTCTCTGAGGTGCTGCTTCACCGAGTGTAAGTTTCATAGAAACACTTTGGCATTTTCTTGACTTTTGATTGGATGCTCCTAGAGAGTGAAAGAGAGAGCGCTACCGCAACTGGCCTCTGTTGCAAACTGCACAAGCGCTATTCTATATATACGTACATGTAGACTTTTTTTCTATTCCAAAATGGAGAAGATAATCTTTTACATTTACAAGACGGCCTTTTTTTGGTTTTCGTTCCTGTAAAAGGTACTACACAAACAACACAAGAACAATGAACAAAATGTGTGGCCATTTTCTGGGATTGATCTTGTTGCTTCCATGTGTACTGTCAGTGTGGCTGTGGCTTCAGTGAAAAGAGACTTGTTGTATTATGTTCATTTACTAAACGGCATTCACTGAATTCACTGTATGTATGAGATAAATATCCATCATGCAGCGCTTTACTGTAATGCGTTTCTCTACAATATTGATGGCTTCTGCATCCACGGCGTGCTATTGATGGTATTAAGAGGTGGGCGGGTTGAGGTAGGATGCCACTACAGGCCTTGGTGTTAACTCTAAACAAATGTCTTTCTGACACAGTGTAATCTTACAAAGCATTACGCTGAGTTTGTCTGAGTCGTGTAGAAAAATGCCTCACCTCTAAGTAATACAAATCTACCCTTCTCCTTTCCTCCTTAGATTATTACTGTAGGATTTTTTTTTTTGCTCTGAAATGTGCTGATACTATTAACCAGGCTTGTCCTGCTATTTTTTGGGAGGGATTTATTATTTTTTATTTTATTTCATCTATTTCCTATGTTAGCTCTTTTAGCTTGGATCGACTCCTCGCCTGACATGTTACACCGATGCGCACCTCGTTGCTCATATAAGCCCGTTCTGATTGGCTGAGAGCAGTAGAGATGATGTCACATCCAGGAGTGCACTGACCGAAACAGTATCATGTGGTAGTCGATACGAGGGAACGGTCTGATGTCCAACACACTGTACTTCATAAGATACATTACAGTTACACTCTGTGCTGAGTGTATTTGGTGTATTAATTCTTACTTCCTGTCTGATCCAAGTGCTGGTGATCTGTTCAATATCCTACTTATATAATTTATGCAAATGTTAAATGTTGTCTATCTATCTATCTATCTATCTATCTATCCATCTATCTATCTATCTATATCTATCTATCTACCTATCTACTTATCTATTGTCTGTTGTCTCTCTATTATCTATCTCTATATATATCTATCTATGTTGTCTGTCTATCTATCTATCTATCTTCTATCTATCTATCTATCTATCTATCTATCTATCTATCTATCTATCTATCTATCTATCTATCTCCTTATCTATGTCTGTCTGTCTGTCTGTCTATCTATCTATCTATCTATCTATCTATCTATCTATCTATCTATCTATCTATCTATCTATCTATCTATCTATCTATCTATCTATCTATCTATCTATTTCTGTCTGTCTGTCTGTCTATCTATCTATCTTTCTACCTACCTACTTATCTATTTCTGTCTGTCTGTCTGTCTATCTATCTATCTATCTATCTATCTATCTATCTATCTATCTATCTATCTATCTGATCTTCTATCTGGTCTGTCTGTCTGTCTGTCTGTCTGTCTGTCTATCTATCTATCTATCTATCTATCTATCTATCTATCTATCTATCTATCTATCTATTTATTTATTTACCTACCTACCTATCTACCTACCTACCTACCTGTGTGTCTGTCTGTCTGTCAGTCAATCTATTCATGAAAATATATCATTTTTTGGTTGATACATAAATATAAAATTATTGTTCTCATAAAAATAACCCATTCACCATGATTTATAGAGGATAAGGATAATGATTACCATATCACAAACACCTTCATGTTCAAAAAGACGGAGGCGGATAATCACATACATTGTAATCACACAATTTACTGTATTTTTCCGTCGGTCTTTGCAACAGCCAGTACATTTCCATCTTCTGAACACATTACGAGGTTTCATTTTTATGGTTTCTCAGTCCGATGACAAAGTGTGCGAGTTTATTTTACTATGCTATAATACTAGCAGGGGATTGTCTTACAAACTACAAATGTTGAATAAAGTGAATGGACTAATAAAGAGTGCAGAACGTGGACACAAAATGAAGCAAGGGAACATTTTGTCCTTAACGTTGATGCGTTAGAAGCAGTTAGAAGAAGAATTTGGGTGAAGTTTGACAAATAGTGATGGCGAGACGACTGGGTCAGAGCATCTCTGAAACGGCAGCTCTTTTGTGGTGTCTGCAGTGGTCAGTATCTCCTTAGTGGTCTAAGGAAGGAACAGTGGTGAACCGGCAGTGTCGGGGAATAACTGCTAACATGTAACAGCGTTACAAAATAAATGTAACAGTAATTCGTTACAGTTACTGAGGAAAAAAATATGTAATTAAATTACAGTTACTGATGAAAATGTTAACGATTACAAATAGGGTTCCATTCGAACAATTTCATGTAAAATCAGCGCTTTTCGCTTTTTTCCTTGGTTTGAAACCTTTTTTTATATAATGTTAACTTAAAGTGCCACCTAGTGGCCAAATGAAAATAAATAAAAAGTAATCAAATCTAACCAGTTACTTTTATGAAGTAATTGAAAAGGACACTACTTATTACATTTTGTATAGGGTCATTCATTCATTCATCTTCTACTGCTATATCCGATCTTCCCTCCGGTCACGGGGAGTCTGTGCCTATCTCAGGCGTCTATGGGCATTAAGGCAGGATACCCCCTGGATGGAATGCCAACCCATCTCAGGGCACACACACACACTCACACACACACACATTCACACACAAGGGACAATTTTCCAAGGTGCCAATCAACCTACCGTGCATGTTTTTGAACCGGGTGGAAACCGGAGAACCCGGAGAAAAACCCTGAGGCACGGGGAGAACATGCAAACTCCACACACACATGGCCGAGTTGTAAGGCGAACGTGCTAACCACTAAGCCACCGTGCGCCCGTTGAATAGGGTCATTTGTAATCTGTAATCTATTACATTTCCAAAATAACCCCTATTGATGTTTCCCCATCACTGTGAACCGGCGACAGGGTTATGGCTCATTGATGGATGTGGGGATTGATGGCTGGTTTGATCCAATAGACAAGGAACTCAAATTGTTGTAAAAATGAATGCTGTTAATGCTCGATGGGTCAAGACTGTTTTGGCAGCACTATTAATACACTATTAAGGTGATGGTCATAATATTCTGTCTGTTCAGTGTATAGCACATTGCTGTGTCGTGAGAGGGCTAAAAAACATTCCAAATATAAAAATTGACTGACTGTGTGGCGGTAACCGTATCTTTATCATTTTACCCATTTTCCTCTAACCGCACCTCCCTATGTCTTTTATTCCTTGCGTATAGCGTGAAGGAGAAAAATGCAGCATGGCTTCTGCATCCACGCAGAACATTCAGCATTACCTCCATTTTCCAGCCAGGTTCAGCGAGTACGCTCCCAACAACACCGTGTGTCATCAGTTTTCACGATGACCAGTGTAATGTTTTTTTTTCCAATCATGTTTTATAGCTAATTTTACTGCTATAATGTGCATCTTCAGGTTATGGTTTGTTCAGTTTGAGCACAAAATGTTCAATGCCGTGTCAATATGATTTCATGGCTGAGCGTATGTGGCGTCTGACTGTGTGTGTGTGTGTGTGTGTGTGTATCGTCTGGATCCCATAAAAATACCAATTTATTTATTTATTTATTTTATCAAGGAAGCGAATCGGAGACAAGACTGCGTTGCACATGTACCCGTCCTGTATACAGAAGTGTAACATCCTGTTATTTAACACAGGCTGGAGAGTTGCTCATTCTTCATTTAATCATTCCTAATTAAATGTCCTCCAAATGTACATTTCTTTTGGTAACAATATAACTGAGTAGTTTTGGATTACAGTATTTCAAGCTTGAAAATGTTGACAAATTACAGACAGACTCCTAAAGTCTACACAGAGCATTATAACCATCCCATCTACTAACACAATTTATTATATATTATATTATATTATTCATTCATTCATTCATCTTCTACCACTATATCTGATCTTCCCTCGGGTCACGGGGAGATTGTGCCTATCTCAGGCGTCTATGGGCATTAAGGCAGGATACACCCTGGATAGAATAGAATGCCAAGGGCACACACACACACACACTCACACACACATTTATACACTAGGGACAATTTTCCAAGGTGCCAATCAACCTACTGTGCATGTTTTTGGACCAGGGAGGAAACCGGAGAACCCAGAGAAAGACTCCCTGAGGCACATGAACATGCATACTCCACACACACATGCCCGAGACGGGAATCGATCCCGGACCCTGGCAGTGTGAGGCGAACGTGCTAACCACTAAGCCAACGTGCCCCTATATGATATTATAAATTATATAATTTTTATATATTATATTATATATTATGCTTTTATTATAAGAAAGAGGCTTAAGACCCACACACATCCTCTGTTAAACACGAGTTAATAGAGTCACGAGTCACAAAAAAAGTGTCGAAAAAAAGGAATTCCTTGGCCTATATAGTGAAACGTTTGAATGTCTTGAAATGAATCTAACCTTCTGTCTATCCCTCATTTTCCTAAAGAGAAACTGGAGGTGCGAAGTGTTGTGTAATTCATTAATAATGATAATACATTTTGTTTGGCTCAAGCGACACAAAGAATAAATGAAGACACATGAGACACAGTAATGGCTATGTGATTGATTATGGTGCCTTCACAAGCCAGGACTACTGTTTAGTGATGCTGAGGTCGGAAATGGAGATGTATTTGGTTGTAGTGATGTTTAGCGACGTGTCATTCAAGAACAATTCATTCATTTTGAACGAAGCTTCAATGTGACTCAGAAGAACGAGTCGTCTCAACTTGTGATTCGTTCATGTGCTACTGGAAGCGTATGAACAAAGCATTGCGAAAGCTATGCAGGTTAGGAAATACAAATGAGTAGTTCATCCATTGACTTTTATAGTCTAAGCCATTTGTCCTTTTATCATAGAGCATATGCAGTTCATTACACAGATAGTTTACTCCTGTACACTCTACACAATGCAGTAGATCAGTGGCCCCCCAACCCTTGGGCAGCGGTCCGGTACTGATCCATGGGTCAATTGGTAAAATAAATGAATAACTTTTGGAAAATTATCAGATTTTCTCCGCCACATCTGTCTATGACTCACTCTTGACTTACACATAATACATTACAGCTAAATTGAAAAAAACCCAAGCTAGCAAAATAAAAAATAAAAAAACATCTCGCTTTGTTTCTTTGCTCCGGATAAAAGAGACAGTGAGTCAACTGAAGAAGATCCTGCAAGTTACAGACAATACCAAGACTTGAAATATGGATTTATTGCAACAGGATGTAACATTTACAGCATTTGGCAGACGCTCTTATCCAGAGCAACTTATAACTGAGGAATTGAGGGTTACAGGCCTTGCTCAAGACCCACTAGTGGCAGCTTGGTGGTGGGGTTTGAACCCATGATCTTCCACTCCAGAGTCCAACACCTTAACCACTGGGCTACCACCTCCCTTACACAGGTGGTTGTTCTCGCATGCCGAACTCCACTCTGTATAATATCCAGTGACCGGCTCTCTAATTTACGTCAGTAGCATTTCATAATATTTCTGATCAAAGGAACAAAATGAAGTAACTGAGCGAGAGTCAAAGAACCGAGTCACTTTAATGATCCAATCTTCCCATCACTAGTGATGGGAGGGGTGAGAATCACTACATATGGTGACGCTGGGGTGAGAACAGCACTCTCAAAAGCTACAATGATAGGAGCTGGTGTTTAATTGGTTACTCTGAGACTGGAGTGAGAACTAAGGTTTGGTTATAGTGACACCTGGAGCTTAAAACTTTACATTAATTAAAGATTAATTGACCATTAGAGGCAGGCATTGATGTTCGATTGGTTCCAGTGACACTGGATTGATGCTTGGTTTGGGGCTCAAAGTTCATTTCAGTGGACTGTATTGATATTAGAGGATGGAGGAATGTAATATGCTGCTGTTGTCTGCTGTTTGTTTCTAGTGACATTTTGGGTGTTCTTTAAATGTTTATGATGACATTACACGCAGAAACGGCTGTTAAATTATAGAATAAAATAGCCTTTATTTGTTATACATTATATACAGCGCCCATGGAGCACAGAGGGTTAAGGGTTACGAAACAAGCTAGGATATGCAGAGAAATCATTTCAATGTGCTGTAATGTATATCTGACAAATAAAGGCTATTCTATTCTATTCTGTTCTAATCCGACCTGCCACTATTGGGACCTTGAGAAAGGCCCCTAATCCTCAATTGTAAGTCGCTCTGGATAAGGGCATCTCCCAAATGCTGCAAATGTGATGTAAATGTAATGGGTCCTATTAGCTTTCCACTTGGTGCTAAACCCTCAGAGGTGTTCAAGTCAAACCAGGACTTACATTGCTTATGCTAGTATTTGAAGGACCGGAAATGTGGTTAAGGTTACTGAATGTACTGTAGGAACGAAAGGATTCATTTTCAGTATTATTTAAGGCAGACATTGTAATTGAATCAAAGATTTAAAAAGGTTTATTCATTCATTCATTCATTCATCGGGGCTGAAATGTCATTTTGTTTTAGAAGGCAGGGAACTGAAATTCTTTAACGAAACAGGACTTGTGCTGTGATTGTTTAAAGTGCCATTTGTCGAGAAGGGGAACTGCAGTTTAATTGGTGTGGTATATTGGGTTTATAGGCTTGTTAACTGTTTAAATTGACCCTAGGGAGAAAATTTTGGATGGGAACTTTAGTTAAAATGGTTACTGCAGAAGGAAAAGGCGACGTCTGACCGGCTGTAAAACATGTCGAGTCAATAAGATCTTTATTACCGCTATCTTGATTATCAACTAAATACAGTGCACACAGCACAGTGAGGTAAAATAATGCCCCCCCCCCCCCAAGACATGTGGAGGACAAACATTTGTGACTGAAACAAGAATTATTGCGGGAGGGGTGAGGTGAAACAGTGCGGATAGGGGGCAGTGGTCATCCAAAGTGAAAATGATGGACTAAAGCTGTTATCTGATTGGCCGCCGTGGAGCTGCAGTCCTGGATCTTATTGATGTGGAGGTTCTTGTGTTTATTGATGAAATGATAACTGCTCCTGAGTGTTATTTGTGTTTAATTACATCTGAGCTGACTGATCAATAGAAATAAATCAGGTCTCTGCGTTCGCCTTTTTATCACCACCGCGTCTGGTGTGAAGAAGAGAGGGAACGGCGGATATTATTGTACGAAGATGATATTTCGTGCAAGTTTTGCTCGTAGAAACGCTTTCTCTGTTCTCTCTTTCTTTCTTTCTTTCTCTCTCTTACTAAATTGTGGATAGTAACTGAAACATGTGACTCATGCATTAAGATTCAATGTTCCAGTCCTGGGGGCACGGTGGCTTAGCGGTTACCATGTGCGCCTCACACCTCCAGGGTCGGGGTTCGATTCCCACCTGTGCCATGTGTATTTGTGTGTGTGTAGTTTGCATGTTCTCCCCGTGCATCAGGGGGGTTTTCTCAGGGTTCTCCGGTTTCCTCCCTAGTAGGTTGATTGGCACCTTGGAAAATTGTCCCTATTGTATGAATGTGTGTGTGAATGTGAGTGTGTGTGTGTGTGTGTGTGTGTCCTGCAATGGGTTGGCATTCCATACAGGGTGTATCCTGCCTTGACGCCCCAAGACACCTGAAATAGGCACGGTTCCCCACGACCAGAGGGAGGATCGGCTAAAGCGGTAGAAGATGAATGAACGAATGAATGAAAGAATGAATGTTCCAGTCCTGGTAGGTGGAAGACTCAATGCCCACCAGGATAGAATACCTTTTATCATGATATCCATATTGTCCCTTAAATAAGTTCTCAATCAGTCGATTATGCTTAATCTATCAGGGTAGACTGACCTTTGAGTCCATTAGTCCCAGAGCAATGTGTTTAGCTTATCTACATTCAAGAGACAAATTCTCATAAATTATTCATTGTGTTGAACAGAAATAAAAGAAACTGAACACTGCTCCTAAAAGATCTGCTCTTTAGATGTTGCTAAAGTCTGGTTCTGTGGAGATTGAGAGATTGCGCTGTGTAAAATCACAATGATATATCGATTTTAATTCCATGAAATTTTTAAGAGACCCAGTGGCCAAAGGTTTGCAGACAACTGACCATTACACACTATTCAGTACGTCCATGTTAAACAGGATGGTCTCGACTTATTTTCTCTTTGTGCAACTTAATTATTATTACACTTGAAATCAGTACTTTTACACTTTTGCTTGATTTGATACTTCTACAAAAGTTTAAATCCTTGTATCTTCACTTCTACCTGAGTAATGAATAAGAATACTTTGGACACCACTGGTAAAGAATAATTCATTCATTCATTCATTCATCTTCTACCGCTATATCCGATCTTCCCTCGGGTCACGGGGAGCCTGTGCCTATCTCAGGCCTCTATGGGCATTAAGGCAGGATACACCCTGGATGGAATGCCAACCCATCGCAGGACACACACACACATTCATACACTAGGGACAATTTTCCAAGGTGCCAATCAACCTACCGTGCATGTTTTTGGACCGGGAGGAAACCGGAGAACCCGGAGAAAAACCCCCTGAGGCACAGGGAGTACATGCAAACTCCACACACACATGGCCGAGACGGGAATCGAACCCGGATCCTGGAGGTATTAGGCGAAGGTGCTAACCACTAAGCCACCGTGCCCCTTAGTAAAGAATAATTATTAATGATTAATTTTTCTGCTCTGTAGTAGTTGCCTGTATATCATGAAGCATGTTGATACTGAAATCTAAAAGCAAACCGAATCTTTTTTCACACCATTAAAAAAAAAAATGGTATAATATAATACACACAGGCAGTAACACATGTAGCTTTTGAACACAGTGAATGAAGCCGGGTGCCTCTAAAAATAGTGAAAAAATGCTTTCATAGACGAGGCAGCAGCTTTTTAAAGCTCAATGTGGACACGTTTACAGTTCATGGAGGACTTTGTGGTGCAGCCTGGCCTGTTTTTGGAATCATGAATTGTGTATGTGTGTGTGTGTGTGTTTGAATGTGAACTATGACACCACAAACCTCAGGCTTTTCTTCCAAAAACCTTCCCACTCACAAAAGGTTGCACACACACACACACACACACACACACAGACACACACACACACAGATTTTGTCTCCTCTGGTGTGTATGGTCTTATGTTGGTGTGTGAAGCTCGACACTACATATGAAGCTGATCGAGTACTCTGGCTAAAGAATAGCCATTCTCCTTCTGAAGCCATTTCTCATTTCGGGTTTGTGTGTGTGTGTGTGTGTGTGAAAAGCATGGCGTGGACATTAGTGAGGAATTTCGGGACTCTGTTTCTCCGTAGCGGACGTTTCCTGCTGGACATTTTACTTTGGGTGGTACGAAAATGCTACATCGGGACGGCGATGTCATGCTCGCACACCTGCTCTTACCTGCGGCAGGTCTATCAGGTACAGATAAGAAGAAAAACTTATAGGACGGGGTTTGCTTTCCGTTTTTTTTTTAGAAAAAATGATCAAACTGATTCTTTTTAATGAATCGACTCTCTGTTTCCAAGGGAATCTTCTGCATGTCATGATGTTGTGCAGCATATATGATAAGACACAGCGTTTTCCTTATTTTCCAGAGAAACACTGAAAGCTGGTGCATAGATTTAAAAAAAAGAAAAGAACGAAAGAAAGAAAGAAAATAGAGTGATCCAGAATATTATTGAAGCCCATGATGAATTAGGCCCTGATGGTTGATTAGTCATTATTCAGACAGGTTGTTTGGTCCCACAAAACCCATGTACATTT
This sequence comes from Kryptopterus vitreolus, assembly GCA_030449085.1. Lineage (NCBI taxonomy): Eukaryota > Metazoa > Chordata > Actinopteri > Siluriformes > Siluridae > Kryptopterus > Kryptopterus vitreolus. The sequence continues at coordinate 16,128,037 of JACRUU010000030.1, read as the reverse complement.
TGAGCGAATAAATCGTCTTAATTAGTTTTTCATTTCCGTGACAGCAGAAAAACCAAAGGCGAATGCGACATCCGCTTCCATTCTTATTCCAAATGTCCATCACTATATTACTACATTAGCTAAATGAGCGAGTAGCCATCTGTCACTTGTGGTTTCTGTATAAAAATGGACAGAGCGACATCCCAGACCTTAAAAAAAAAAAGAAAATCCATAGCAACACGTTCTGCCTTGCTATTTCTGCACAAAAACCCTGCAATTACACAAACAACTCCTCGAACTGGATGTTTTCTGCAGCAGGTGGTCATTTATAACATTGCAAATGATTCCCTGTAAGTTTATCCCTAATGAGCGAGCCAGTGGTGATGTGATGTGATGTGATGGTGGCAATTGACTTGAATCCATTCTCATCTCACCATTCTCACCAAAGATCCTTTCATAATAATCGCCTTACCATTGAGATTATCATCTGTATGGTATATTGATACGCACTTGAATGCAAAACCTTCATGGCGATTGCACCTTCAATCCATTGTTGCATTATATTAATCCATCTCCATGGGTCTCGAGTTCAACTCTCCACAGTAACCTTTACTAATCTTACCCATGAGGTGATGAGAAAGCATCCACGGCTGCAGCGAGTGGCTCATTCATTCACTCATTCATCTTCTCAGGCATCTTGGGGAATCAAGGCAGGATACACTCGGTATGGGGTGCCAACCCATCGCACGCGCACACACACTCACATTCTCACACACACATTCATAAACTAGAAACAAATTTTCCAAGGTGCCAATCAACCTAGCCTGCATGTTTTTGGACCGGGGAAGAAACCGGAGAATCCGGAGAAAAAACACCCTGAACACGAACAGCTGCTCTGCTCCAATCATCTGCATTTCAAGTCAATTCATTCTCTATAAACTAATAAATAAATAAATGCAATAAAAAGAAATGAAGAAAAAAAAATGAAACTATTAAATAGATGTATCATTCACAGAAATGTGCTGAAAGAAAATAACCTGACTTTACAATACAAATACAAGTAGAATAGAAAGTATATAGACATAAGTAGCATTTCTTTTTTCAAATACATTTCATTGGATATCAAGGGCCTTGCTCAGGGGCCCCAGGAGTGCCAACTAGGCGATACTGGGCTTGAACCCTGAGCGTCTGAGCAGTAACCCAGAGCCTTAACCACTGAGAGCCCACCCTTATGTGTGTAAGAAATGGAATTTCTATTTTCAGTAGGATTGGGTTTTAACAGGGGGTTTCTTTAAGTGTTTCTTAGAGTTAAAGATGCCTGTGGCACAATCACTATTCCAGTTCATCCCAAAGGTGTCGAGTAGGGTTGAGGTCAGAGCTCAAGATCTTCCACTCTAAACCCATGGAAAGCATATCTTCATGGAGCTGGCTTTGGGCACTGAGACATTGTCATGAACAGGTTTGAGTCTCTTAGTTGAAGTAAAGGAAAAATGTATTTGTATTGTATCCACAGACACCCTATGCATTTGTGCGCCTCGGATTTTGGGGCAAGTTTGGGGAAGAACCACAAATGGCTGAAAAATGTCAACTTTTGTCTATATAATATAAATGTGCCCTTTTTTTTGCTTTGACCTTACAAAGCATTCTTGGGATTTCGAAATATTACATCCTGGAAATATGATATTGTCTTGTTGTCGCTCTTTTTTTCATCTAACAGATGACGGAGGGACGTATGTGCCAAGTTCATCTTCTGGACAACAGAAAACTGGAGCTGCTGGTTCAGGTGAGATCTAAACTGGTAAACACAGCAAAAAACATGCAAATATGATACCTTTAATCTAATCTTAATTATTTATTTATTTGTTTATTATTATTATTATTGCTAATATTGTACTGACCTACATTTTCTACGCCTTGAACAAATATAAATTCCACCAGGATTTAGGGAAAAGCAACATAAATTTTTCATTTTGCTAATAATGTATACAATATGGTCCAAAGTATTGGGAATAAAATCATTTGTGTGCATTTAAGTGAGTAATAACTGATGAATTGGAGAAGAGTATTAACATTTTCCACCATATATGTGTTTCCTCCCCAAACTGTAACATGAGAGGCACACCATTGCATAGGAAGTCTTTGGGAGACTAAAAGCAGTTATAGCCTGGTAATGCACAAAAATACCACCAGATAGATTTAGTTTCCATGGGTTAGAGGGGAAGATCTTGGAGTGGCCTGCTATCAAGGTCTGACTTTATCATTATTTAACACCTTTGGGATAAATTGGAATAATGACAGCTTTTAAGGCCTCCTCTACTCAACTACATCAATACCAGACTTTAATAACACAATGCAATCTCCGCAATCTGTCTGTCTATCTATCTATCCATTCATCCATCCATCCATCTATCTATCACGCAAAGAGCAATAAAGTGAAAGGAAAGCTGTGACTTACAAACATGGTTTCTTTTCTAGCCGAAGCTGTTGTCCCGTGAGCTATTGGATTTAGTCTCGTCCCACTTCAACCTGAAAGAGAAAGAATACTTTGGCTTCACGTTCGTTGATGATACGTAAGAAACCATTACACAATTGCAAAACGAATCCAAACAAGGTTTGATATTCATATTCAAAGATTGTGTTGTATTCTTTTGAGCGACAGCAGTATAAACAGATCCTGGGGATTCAGATCCAGACGCTGGGTGCATGATAACACCAGATAATGAGCTTTTGCGAATACGTAATTGACTGTCACTTTTTTCAAACGCATTTAATAGACGCGAGCCACTTTGTAACGTGTAGAAAGATATCACACTGTGACCTTGTACACACCCCAGCCTGATTTTACACAATCCGTTGCTCTCCTAGCGGTCAGTGTCGATGGCTGCAGTTGGACCGCAGAGTATTGGAACATGACTTTTCCAAGAAGACGGGACCCATCGCTCTCAACTTCCTGGTTAGGTGTGTTGGAGCAATCCTCAAAAATTAACAATAAATTAACATAAATATTGATAGATTGATTGATTGACATGAACTAGGAGACCTGAACCTGCCCCTCGCCTCACTTACATCCGTACCTGACCTTACCAACACCTGTGGCTGAGTAAACATAATATCTCCATTCCAATATCTAGTGGCGTGGGGCCACATCCGGCCCTTTGAATCCGACCTTCCAAAGATTGGTACAGAATTGTCGAAAATAAAATCATATCATAATTATGACTGCGTTCATTTGGTTTTTAACTGTAATTGCCTGACGTTCCACCAGGTGGCGCATTAGGCACGGTTATACATTGAGTATTAACGTTAATGCTTTTTATATTTTATGTTTGATATATATGCATCTGGTGTTGGTCCAGCCCCCGAGTGTCAAATTTAAAAATTCAAAGTGGCCCCTGAGCTAAAAAGTTTGCCCCCCCCCAACTTTTTTTTTGATAGATACTGACCACTGACGACACTCAAATGTTATGCCTAGTTGGTGTATCTTCACAGAGATCTCTTTGTGCACGGGGGCATTGTCATGCTGGAACAGGTTCAGGCTCCTATAGTTCATGTAAAGGGATAAAAGACATCTAGAAATATCCTGTACAAATGTGTTTCCAAAACAAGCTGAGATATGCGAGAAAAGAGTTTCACTGTGCTGTAATGTATGTGTGACAAATAAAGCCTATTCTTTTACATCCCGCTTTAATATATACTTTATTTACAGTGTTGGGAATGCTACTTAGGAAATGTAATAGGTTACAAATTATAAATGATACTCGAAATGTAATAAGTAGTGTAACTTTTTAGTGACTTTATAAAAGTAAAGTAACTGATTCAATTGGATTACTTTCTTTTGTCCACTAGGTGGCACTTAACATACCAAATAACATACTGAGTCAAAAAAATGTTTACATATCAGAAGCAAGTTGTTTGTTTGTCGATTGCAGGGGTGGGGTGATGGGGCGTGGTTCTTTGGGATTTGTAATCTTTAACACTTTCGAAAGAAACTGTAATCAAATCACGATTTTTTTCTCAGTAACTGTAACGAATTACTGTTACTTTTATTTTGTAATTAGTTTACGTAATGCCTTTACATGTAACTAGTTACTCCCCAACACTGTTTATAACAATACAACTGAAGCAGAATATTTATCCAGCTGCAGCTGGTTCGGTCTTGAATAATAAATGATCCCAGATGAAAACTACAAAACGGTGCGCGATGGCTGATGAAATGTAAACTAGCGAAACTGGCGATGTACGAGATTTCAGCCGCTGATGAATGAAGCGACGTTCCTCTGCGCATCAAACGTCCGCCCGATGATTGTGCTGACCTCAGCGCGCCTCTCCTCGACGCCTTATTGGCTTTTATTAATGAAACGCGAATGTGCGGTTTTTCTGCCCGGCAGGTTTTACATCGAGACCATTTCTATGCTGAAAGAGCACACGACGGTGGAGCTGTTCTTCCTCAACGCTAAAACCGGCATCTATAACGTACGTCCCGAACATCTCGCATGTGCTGCCTTCTGTCAGTAATTATGTTTCTGTGCACTCGGTTTTATATCAGTTAAATGAATATATACAATATTTATGTACTGAAATTGGGGTGGACAAAGTCTGCCTGGGGGGCAGGAGTGAAAAAAGCACTAGAACTAGCTGCTGTAGAAGCACCTTACAGGGCATTGTTGCTCAAACTGTTAGAGCATTTATCCTTTTTTTAAAGAAAGCCTACATGGCACTTTCTAGCAGTTGCACTGCACTTCATATTATTTTTTCCGCACACAGACGAGCCTATATGGTAGTGCATATTTTATAGCAACTTTATACCGGGCTATCCATTGCCTTTTGGAGTTCCCATTTTCTAGTACCTATAGGGCACTCCATTACATTTCCTAAACCACTATGAGGCATTCACTCCCATTTTCTCAGAAACAGTTGAGGATAATTTCTAGTGTGTAGAGGGCACTTCATCGTAATTTTCTCAATTCCGCTATGTTTCTTCTTAAATCGGTGAACCCTATAGGGCACTCCATTATGTATACTTTGAGTTAAAAGGCACCCAAAAGTGGAGGAGTTTACAGGGCACTGCATCTAAACCCAGGAAGATCATTATAGCATTTCATATTGAATACATTATCTTGCACTGAGGCACCTAGAGGGCAGTTTGCACAATGAATACAATGATGAAAAAATGCGATCATATCACAAAATGTAATTTTCTGTAAGTTGAAATAAACTAAATAATTTTAATCAAGAGCTTCTCAGTATAGTAGTAGTATTGTTATGACAAAAATGAATATAATACAAAAATATTATTATATTATGGCTATATTTTACTCTATTTATATTGCATGGTATTTAAACCAACAGGGCGACATTGAGGTGGACAGTGAACTGGTATTTAAATTGGCTGCTCATACTCTGCAGGTACGAAGCCCATATTTTCAATATTCTGCCCCCTTTTTTAAATGATCAACTATTAAAAACAACTGTTTTCATTTCACAGGAAGCTAAAGGAGATTATACGAGGTAACGAACAAATGATCCAGATCATTGTGTTATTGCATGTACCTATTTCTATGTGTTTGTGTGACTGTATGTGGTGGCTTGTGAAAGCTTGAACCTAACTTAATTGTTAACGGTTAATTGTTTTCCTGTTTCTTTACTGCTTTGGTTGTGTAACGGCAGTGATGAAGCCACCAGAGAAGATTTAAAGAAGCTCCCAACTCTGCCAACAAAAGTGCTGAAGGAGCATCCGTCCCTGGCCTACTGGTACTGAACGAGCATCACAGCCCATAACCCTAAAATAAAGTAAAAACCACACACTGTTCATTAGTCATGTTTAAAATGTACCTGGTTTATTATATTTGTTCACTACACAACGTACAACAACCCTGTTTATTTTTAAACGGATAAAGTATTGGCACCATTTGCTAGGGAAGAGTTAGATCAGGGTTTATGAAGGTCTTAAGTTCAGTTTTTACTGAAAGTGTTGGCACCCAGGCTTCAGCTAGTCACTTGTGGTAACTTTTATCTGAAAAAAATCTGCACTTTATCTTTTCCGTGTTCATTGCTAGGTATTAGCACCCCTGCGTTAGCTAGTGTGCTATAATGCCAACTAGCATCTGTGCTTTTGTTTGTGCCTAATTTGTTTTCTTTGTACATAATCTACTGAAATGTGAAAGGATTGCTATCCTTGCGTAAATCAGTCTCTTGTGGCGTCTTACTTTTACCTGACAAACTCTCGGTGTACCTCAGTTTTGAAGCTACCGAGGTGAAACATTAGCGTCCGTTAGCATCCAATAGTCTCTTGTCGCATGTAAAGTTTAACTGATAAAAACTTTGCATGAGATTTTCTCTATTTTTTGCTCAGGTTAAAATATTGACACAAGTCTGCTGTAATGCCGCCTAGCATCTGTACTTTGAAGGCAAATTTATCGGCACCCTTCCGTAAAACAGTCTTTTGTGGCATCTAACATTTATCAGACAGAATCTGTTGTCTTTGTTTTGTTTTGGGCTTTTTTTTATTAAAATCTTAGCACCCTTGCCTTGCAATGGCTGGTTTTAGGTATATTCAAACTTCACCTGACATATAGGGGATTTGTTTTTGTTTTTCTATGATAAATGTATTGGCATCCTTTTAAAGGCTATTTAGTTTTTTTAGTACTTGGATTAATGTATAGCACAGCACTTTGCCTTCACTAATTGTTATCATGTTGAGTGCTATCTGTGTATTGAGTTTGCATATAATCTGCTTAATAAAACTGATATCAAAGTTATGCCACCCACTGCATTCACAGATCTCCTGTAGAATCTTGGGCCTATTTATACTTCATCTGACAAAATCTGCAATTTGTTGCTAAGTTCTGGCACCATTCCCTTGTAGTGTTTTTATTCTTTTGTTTTTGGATTATTCACAGGTTCTCACTGACATAAAATATTAGCATTTTAAAAAGTTCACACTTGATATTCTCTATGTTTAGAGATTCAATTATATTGGCACAGATGGTTTCATTACAACACAGCGACATTGTAAGCCAACAGGGAGCATAAACAGGGATTTTTGGGAGGAAAAATACAATAAAATTTGATTTCTTTATTTTTTAAATTTCACTTTGTAATTAATAGCATGGGGCACGGTGGCTTATTGGTTAGCACGTCCGCCTCACACCTCCAGAGTTAGGGGTTAAAATCCTGCCTCTGCCATATGTGTGTATGAGTTTGCATGTTCTCCCCGTGCCTCAGTGGTTTTTCCTCTGAGTTCTCCAAATTCCGCCCCGGTCCAAAAACATGCATGGTAGGTTGATTGGCACCTTGGAAAATTATCCCTAGTGTGTGATTGTGAGTGTGTGTGTCGCCCTGAGATGGGTTGGCATTCCATCCAGGGTGTATCCTGCCTTAATGCCCATAGATGCCTAAGATCCGCACAGACTCCCCGTGACCCGAGGGATGATTGGATATAGCGGTAGAAGATGAATGAATGAAAGAATTATCATTATTATTATTAATATTATTATTATTACTACTACTACTACTAATAATAATAAATATATAATTGCGCCTTAAGCACAGACACGAACATATGAAATACCAGATAACAGCACAACACTCTTTATACACAAACCTGGTACATTTTATATGAGTGAATACAATAAATGATTTGAAATTAAAAATGTTATTTTTAAAATATTCTTTTTTGCCTTTACATTAAAGTTTTATTTATTTATTTATTGGCTTATTTACACATGTATTTATTTACTAAATAGCTAAATAGTCTGTAGACTGTATTATTTATTGCCTTTTAAGTCACCTTCATAAAAACATTTCTATCTTTTCTTTTCTTTTTTCACTGCTCATCCTTACGCAGCATGATGCAGTGGTTTCTGTTTCATTTCTTTTAGATAGTAGATCTCTGATTATCTTAGTTAGAGCAGACGTATAAAAGACATGCTGCAAGGGATACGTTTGATTGGGTGTTTATGTTTGTGTGTGAGTGTGTGTGTGTGTTTGTGTGTGTGTGTGTTTAAAGGTCATGGTCACATTTCTCTGCAGCCTGAACATACTCATCTATTGCTAATCTGTCCCCATGTCTGTTTCTCTCTGCAGTGAAGAGAGAGTGATCAAGCAATATAAGCTGCTGAAGGGTGTGTCGAGAGGACAGGCTATCGTACAGTAAGCAACCGCGCACACATACACACACACACACACACATATACACACACACGCACACATGTACAAACAGCAATTGAGTGAGCAATAAGACATAGGTTCACCCCATACAGCATGTAATAACTCCCTTGTATTTGCTCTTGCACTTTCCTATACTTCTACTGAACAAACATTCAAGTTCACACTCATGTTGCTCAACATGCTAACTTTTCCCCATTTACTACATATCTTTAGTGTTTAATTTTTATTTTAAAAAATTGTGGTATGCTCAGACTCGTGTTTGTTCCAGGTATCTAACCCTCGTCGAGTCACTGCCTACGTATGGAGTCCACTACTACGAAGTGAAGGTAATAAACAAAACAGAGTGTTTTTAGTATTAAGTCTACACTATATGGGGGAAAAGGTATTTGTACACTTGATATTTTCCAGCCATAAATGATTCTTCCCCAAACTAGTACCAAAGATCTGGATGCACACAATGCTGTATAAGCAGCGGTAGCATGAAATATCACAAAGTAAACTCCATGAGGTTTACATGGTTTGGAGTGGAAGATCATGACTGGTCCGTTATAGAGGTCTGACCGCAATCCCAGAGAACACCTTTGGGATGAATGCGAACCCTGACTGGAGGTTATTATAACAACAAATGTGGACTAAAAGTAGAATACTAATTATTATGGTATGCCAATTTTTGTGTCGCAAGACATTTTGACAAGCTTTTGGCACGCTTTGCCTAATTCAGTTGATAGAATATTTGTTCATAAATAAAGTTCGTACCTGATAGATCACCATGCTTGTGTATTTTCCATGTGTTTCTTGTCTTTGCATATTTTAAGGATAAACAGGGCATGCCATGGTGGCTCGGGATCAGCTATAGAGGAATCGGCCAATATGACATACAGGATAAAGTCAAACCCAGACGGGTAAGAAAGAATATTTTACCTTCAAAAGTTTGATTTTTTTTTATGAATTTAGATGAATTTTGTTTTTACTCACATATACACTGTGCCTCATATGATAAGTGGAAGTGGTTTATACTCCTGTAGGGTGGGCTAACATGGTGAGGAGGTGAATCAGTATGTTACAGCAGACACACACACACACACACCATCATTCATCATCATCATTAGTTAAGGGAGCTTCTTAAAGAATCACTCATCCGTTCTACTGCAACGAACAGATTAGGTTTCTACTGCACGTGCGTGCATGTGCGCGCACACACACACACACACACACACACACACACACACACACACACACACACACAACACACACACACACACACACACACAGGACCAGTGAAAAGTTTTCTTATTCAATGACTTTCTTTATTTTCCTTTCTACTTTAATTTTCATTACTTATTAATATTAAGTATGACAGATTATGACAAGTATGGAATTATGTAGTAAACAAACATTTTTAAATAATCCTTAAAACCCTTTGCACACTCTTGGCCTAATAAATTTGTCACCTGGAATGATTTTCCAACAATTTTGAGGAGATATTTTATGGGATGCTAACTGCTGCGGTAGTCATGCGGTAGTTACAGCAAAACAATGTGCCCTCAATTTGGATCAATCCAATCACCAACAATGACCCCAGCAGAGTCCTTCCACACCAATACACACACACCCCTCGTCTTCCTCATCCATGCTTCACAGCGGGAACCACCCATTAACCCTCTGTATGTGTACCAAAGACAAGCGATTCAAATCGAAAATCTCAAATTTGGACTCATCAGACTAAAGGACAGTTTTCCACTGATCGCATTCCTTGTGTTTCTTGGCACAACCAAGTCTATGAAGTAACCATTTTTTTGCTGCAATTTGACCATTAAGGCCTGACGCACGCAGCCTCCTCTGAACATTGAATGTTGAATTATGTCTACCACACGACTTCTGAGAAGCATTGACGTAAATGTCCATCCATCCATCCATTTTGTGTGGATATATATATATATATATATATATATATATATATATATATATATATATATATATATTCATTCATTTATTCATCTTCTACCACTTTATCCGATCTTCCCTCGGGTCACGGGGAGCCTGGGCACTAATGCAGGATACACCCTGGATGAAATGCCAACCCATTGCAGGGCACACACACACACACTCACATTCATACACTAGGGACAATTTTTCCAAGGTCCAATCAACCTACCGTGCATGTTTTTGGAAGCGGGGGGAAACCGGAGAACCCGGAGAAAAAAACCCGCTGAGGCACAGGGAGAACATGCAAACTCCACACACACACATTGCTGTGACTGGAATCAAACCCCAACCCTGGAGGTGTGAGGTGAACGTGCTAACCTCTATATATATATATATATATATATATATATATATATATATATATATATATATATATATATATATATATATATATATATATATATATATATATATACAATTATTGGTTTTATGCATTTATGTTGACAATCGCCAAACATAGCAACGAATATAAGTGCCAATTATCTGGCATTTATCTGACCTCTGTGTTGCAAAAACTTAAAACACACATACACACACACACACATACGCACACACTGCTCATGTCTCAAGTGATTGATTACATTTAGGATGAACAGGACATTGTGTACATTTCACGCATTATTGCCGCACTCATCCAGGAGATGAGTCACATGCCTAGGCAGAGGATGCGCTGTTCTCTGACGTGACCCCGAACCTCTACAACAGTGTTCCAACTGTACACCAGCTCTTTCAAAATCTACACACTTATTCCTTCTTTACTTTCTATGCAATTTGTGCTGTATGCGAAGCACAGGAGCGTTTCCCTACACACCCTGCATGGGTAATTCTGGGTAAATCGAGCCAAGCTGGCAAAGGATTGCACATTTTTCTTGTGAAATGTTTTGAAATCATACGCACCGAGTCAGACCCCGGTATTGCTCTTAGTAGACATTATTCAGCATCAGTCAAGTTACGGTTATCGAAAGGTAGAGACAGATCGAGAGAGAGAGAGAGAGAGAGAGAGAGAGAGAAAGAGAGAAAGTCTCTTTCTCAGTCAGGTATTTAGAGACAGGTCTGGCTCTGTGTGCCTTTAGGCTTTCAGTAAACCTGACAAGACACGCTGAGGACATACAGCAGCTTACGGCAGCATAAAGCAGCATCCAATACACCAGACAACACCATGGATCTTGGGCTTTAGTCTCGGGAATATGACAGAATAAATAAGTAAGAACATTATTGCTCTTCTATTATTGATGCTATTAATAATTGTCGTCAGAAAGAAAGAGGTTTTTACACGTGACATATATTACTTCAAAGTGAAATGCTTTCTTCAAATATCTTAGTTTGTTAGAAAGTGGGGGTCTGGCTAATGGAGATTAAAGGGTCGTAGGGTCGTAGGGATATTTAGGAAGCGTTAGTGGAGGCACATTGCGTTGTGTTTTTCGTTAATAAAACACATCTATCGCCTCTTTGATATTCCATTTCCAAGTTTCTGTATTCAATAGTTCTTTTTATTGTTCAGCATGAAAAAGCCCAGTGTCTCGTACAATATCCTACAACGCAGAGTGACGTAGCAGATCACTCACAGAGTAATGTCCGCTGTATTATAAATAAAATCAATGCAGTTAATTGGTGTTAACACATTATAACGTGTTAATTATTACATTTGTCTGCGGCTTGAAACCCCCAACCATCTAATCAGTAACCCAGAGTTTTAAAAGACGAGCTGGTAACCACAGCGATTAGTTTTCATCACAAAGTCATATAGTGTTTGTTAATGTAAGTATTATTGTTTAAAATATTAATATTAAATATAATATTCTATTGTGCATTTTTATTATATATTGGTTTATTGGTTTAACTTGTAATAATTTAATATACATATGTATGTATATTAAAATATGTATTTCTGTAATTGTATTAGAATTTATGTGTATTCATAGAATTTAATGTAATTGTTGTAACTGAATTGAATTCGACTTATTATACTGTATAAAAAAATCTATTTATTTTTATACAGAAAGAAATACTACAAGCCAGATACTGTTAGCCATATAATGGTTTAATGTTAAAAGCCTGGGCTCAATTACAAACAATAACAAAATAACAAATAACAAAAGGATTCTTCATATCTTTATGACAATAAATGTAAATATATGCTAGCGCTCAATGTATACCTGAATCAGAATGTTTGGCTCTCATGACGACACCTTCGATTCTTTTTCCATAAAAGTGGCTGATTCATTTTCTATAAAGGCTGCGCAGCCGCAAATCGGGCGCAATGCTGTATGCCGTAAATATAAATGTAAAACATGCATTGTTGTTAACTTTCTTTAGTAGAAATAAATAGATAATATGGACTATAACTATAATTGCAACTTCCATCCGATTATAACTTCAATCCGATTGTAGATCTTTGAGATGAATTGAAATGTGAACCTCAGGCCTTCTCACCTCACCTGCACCTGCACCAATGCCTGACGTTACTAACACCCTCGAGGCTGAATACACATATACACAAATATCCACAAGAAAACATCAGTGGAACATTTTTCCGTAAAACTGAAAGTTTAATATAAGAACAAATGGGGACGAAATGTGGAATGGGACGTTCAAAAAGCATATACGATTCCTCCAGTCAGGTGTCCAAAATCAGTTAATGTATATAAGTAATGAGTGAGACATAATTATGCTCTGCTCAGACAGCCACAGTGACTCACTAAACCCTGAATATGAGTGCACCTGGAGAGGGAATGAGTTAATGTTATTGTATGGAGAAACACACTCACACATACACATTTCAAAAGACTGTCTCTCGTTTCCCTAGCTGTTTCAGTGGAAGCAGTTGGAGAATCTGTATTTCCGAGAGAAGAAGTTTGCTGTGGAGGTGAACGACCCTCACAGGTAAGAACGCCATTGGATTTGATGCTCAGAATCCAACTGTGTGATATTACATGTGTGAGTCTCTCTGTCCCCCATTGGTCTATGTGTGTATATCTGTCTGTTTAAGGGTCTGTCACTGTGTGTTTCTTTCCAGTTTGTCCACATACATCTTACTCTCTTAATCTTAATCTTAATCTTAATCAGTGTATCTTCCTATCCATTTCTCTGTCTCTCAATGGGTCTTTCTGTCTATCCATCTGTGTGTGTGTGTGTGTGTGTGTGTGTGTGTGTGTGTGTGTGTGTTGATGAAATGACAGTTTAATGCAGTTGGAATGTGTCTGTAAGTTAGTCAGCTGGTCATGACCATTATCCTGTCTATTATGAGAAGAGAAACAGTTAAAACACGAATGCAATTATTTTCTTATAAAGTGTTATACAAAAGCAGGACAATCCCTGGCATTGCTGAGTCATTTCTGCCTGACGTGCTCCGTCTAAACAAACGGATCATGTAGACTGATCACGTATATGTGGTTATAACTTCTCAATGGGAAGTAACGATTGGTATTGAGTGGTTAGTGTTGCGCTGACAGAAAAGAGCAAATGTGCACTATGCTTGTTTTGCTTTTATATGCTGTGCAGCAAAGTGTCATTCTTTATTCATATAAGTCATTGAAGTTAAGAAGGTGAGGATCAGAGCACACGGTCAGCCGTCATATCGCACCCTTGAAGCACCGAAGGTTTAGAGTCTTGCTCAAGAGCCCAAGAATGGCAGCTTGGCAACAGCAAACCCATAACCCATAACCCAGAGCTATAAAGAATGAGCTACCTCCTCCCATTACACAACAAAAGCACTATTGAATAGTAGTGGAATCATCACGATTCCGGCTTATTGGGGCAACATCTGTAATTTTTTTTTACTTAATTCTATAGGTCTTATACCTGCTACGCTTATATGCGGTTAGTTTATGCTTAGAACTTAATACATGTTCATAAATAAATAATTATGCAATATGAAGGCCCTAAATAAGAAAAATCTATAAAGTTTAGGTTTAAGATGTCAAGCCACAATCCTAAATATCATCTCACTGGCCATGTAGTTTTATGTAAGATGATATACCATCATATATATACATATATATATATATATATATATATATATATGTATATATGCAGTGCACATATACTGATTAGTCAAAACATTAAAACCACTGGCAGTCAATATGAATTGCATACAATGGCAACACATGAGTGGAATTTATTATATATTCAGTACTCAGTGTATATATGTATGTATGTATGTATAGTATATATATATATATATATATATATATATATATATATATATATATATATGGGGTGTGTGTGTGTGTGTGTGTGTGTTGATATATATATATATATATATATATATATATATCTATATATATATATATATATATATATATATATATATATATATATACCAGAAACTAATACTTTTCATGTTACTAACTGTAACAGATGTTATACTTAAGTAAATTTCTATCAAAATCTCTCCCATTAATAAAATTGTTGATTATTTAATATTTAATATACTCTGGAAATTCTTTCAATAATCATTTCTTGTTAATTAATTAATTTTGTGTTAATTTCAATGCAAATTTATAGTGTTGTTTTAAAGTTGTTATATATGGTACTTGGCTTCTTTAAGAATGATGTGTTCCGGTTGTTTTCCATATAAGCTGTACATACATACTATATACAGTAATATAGTGAGTAGCTCATACCTGAATTCGCAGCTAGGAGGCGTAATTTGGGGAAATGTAGGAAGCGTGAGTGGATGCGCGTTGCTGGTTGTTTTTGTTAATAAAATACATCTGGCACCTCTTTTATATTCCTTCCTAACATTACAAGCGGGGGGGAGCGGTACAAGCGGGGAGCGTTTCTTTATTCATTTGTTCTTTTTTTGTTGTTTGTTGTCCGTGGTTTGTTCATTAGCCAACACAACACACAGTGAAGGAGCAGATTGTCAGATAGTAATCCTTGCTGCGTTAATCGTGCATTAATAAAATTAGTGCTGTATATACAGTGAATACATATACACACACATATATATCTTCTTATAGTCTATGTCATCTTTATGTAGAACAACAAATCTTTTTTTTTTTCAGATCCTCCGAGAGTTTGTTGCCATGTGACCAGCATGAAAGAGTGAGAATGATACACACCCGCTCCCTGTTACACCTGAGACCTTGTAACACTAACGAGTCACATGGCACTGAGGAAAGAAAATGGCTATTTTGACCATTTTCATTTACTCACTTTTGTGGCCAGCGGTTTACACATGAATGAAGTGTATTAAGCCATTTTGAGGGGACGGCAAATTTACACTGTTTTACATAAAAGCTGTACGATTACTACTTTAGATTTTATCTAAAGCGCCATTCCTTCAGTGTTGTCATGAGAAAATAATAATAATAATAATAATATCCTTTATTGCTCACATATACATTACAGCACAGTGAAATTCTTTTCTTCGCATATCCCAGCTTGATGTTGGTAGCTGGGGTCAGAGCGCAGGGTCGGCCATGATACGGCGCCCCTGGAGCACAGAGGGTTAAGGGTCTTGCTCAAGGACCCAAGGGCGGCAGCTTGGCCATACCAGGGCTTGAACCTGGATCTTCCGATCAGCAGCCCAACACCTTAGACCACTGAGCTACACCCTCCCTATACCCCAAATAACATATACACCAAAATGTGAATATGATATATATTCTTTAATACTATGAGATACTGTGAGATACTATACTTGTAAATCGGGGCCAGTTTTCTCTCCCCAGTGTCATGTGACACTCGTTAGTGTTGCAAGGTCTCAGGTGTGAATGGGGAGCAGGTGTGTTCAATGAGTGTTATCGTTCTCACTCTCACATACTGGTCACTGGAAGTTCAACGTGGCACCTCGTGGCAAAGAACTCTCCGAGGATCTGAAAAAAGAATATCTGTCTATCTATTTATTTATTTAGACATTTAGAAGATACACTCCTTTAACACTACTGAAATTTTTGACTATCAGTGGCCTCATCCAGCAGGATAATATTCCCATTGCACTGTTAAGGAATGGTTTAAGGAACATCTACAGGTGTCAGATCTACATTGGAACCAGGGACGACAGCGCACCTTCAGAAATGTTGAAAATAAGAGTTGTTTAAGTGACACTAAGGAAACTACACAAGATTAGGCAGATGGCTTCCGATGTTATGGCTGATCGGTGTAGAGAATGTAAACAGTATGAACCAATTATTAGATGCTGCCAACTGTCCGGTCAGACAGTCGCTGTTGCCATAGAAACAGCCATCAAGAAAATACACATGTCTAATCATTTTCCGCTCATTCGATTTCAAACGTGTTTTCAAAATGTCACCTTGACTGTCAGTCGGAGGTTAATCAATTTCTGACTACGTAAAGCGATATTGCAATTTCATAACAAGCGCCTGTTATTGGGCGGCTGAGTGGAGCAGCTCGTCTTTAACGTCTTCATATCAGCGTGGATATTCAAAACCACCGAAACAGCCAATCTTTGCTTCCAGAACTATATTTATCACATATGATCGGTCGTATTGTTTTCCACCGTATAGGAAGCCTTGTGAATATCGAGGGAAAATACAGTGGGTTCTTGTTTGGAAGGCATCCAGAGATGTTCGAAGTGCAGGATTTATATTTATATGCACAAGCTGAGAGCAGGCTGACTCACCAGGATGCTTTTTTTTTATCCTTGTCCAAGAAACGACAGACTGGATAAACAGATTTCTTTTTTCCAACTTGTAATTACTAAGGATTTCCCTACAGTGATGGAGGAACAAAATTGAAATCCTATTTAATATAAGGAGATTGAAAGTGAATAGTTGAAGATTTGAGTTCAGGTGTTTATGGTTTGAAACTGTGTGAACTATATATATATGTGTTTGTTTGTGTGTGTGTGTTTGCAGGCGAGCAGTGACTAAGCGTACATTCGGACAGACGGGTTTAGTGATTTATACGTGGTATGCTAATCACTCTCTGATCAAAACCATCTGGGTGATGGCCATCAGTCAGCATCAGTTCTACCTCGATCGAAAACAGAGCAAGGTCAGTTATATGGGAGGCAAGCACATGCACACACACATATACACACACACACACACACACACACACACACACACACACATGTGCAGCAGGAAGAAATCACCAGGTAGTTCTACAGGATGATCATCCTGGTTCCTGCCCGATTTACCCAGAATACTTTGTCTTCCTGAAGGTATCATTAAAATTGTGATTAAATCTCATTTAATAAACAAATTTCTTTCATTCCAGGTAAAATTTGAAATGTCCATTCATTTTAAGTGCATTCCAAACAGGTACACATTACATGACCTGTCATAAGTATTTAATAGAATCAAAAGTATAGGGACACCATATCTTTTCAGTCGCCTTGCCGAAATCACTACCTGACTTTAATAATGCTACCGTGGCCGAAATGCAAATGCTAATGTGGATGTTCAAAAAGACTTACAAAAGACTTATGTGTTCAGAATTACAGACTATTTCTATATGTTGAGTCCATTTTTATTTCATTTATAATGAGATTCTCTCCATCTGTCTTTCCCTACAGGCTAAAATGACCGCAGCCAGGAGTTTAGGAGACATCGCTGTGGACCTGACGGAAAATGGAGCAGCAAAAACCACTAGACTTAACATAGGGACCAAAAATCAGCTCATCATGGCCAGCAACGGGAGTCTCGTCTCAACTGGTGGGCTTCCTTTAAATCGGTTTACTTTCTGGTTCATTGATCATCATAATGCATAAGTGCAGACTATATTGTATAATAAATAGCTTATTTATTATATAATATAATATATATATATATATATATATATATATATATATATATATATATATATATATATCTATATATATATATATATATATATATATGCACTTTTATCAAGGAAATATTAATTATATAATTTTACTATTTTTTATCAGTTTATAGATAGATAGATAGATAGATAGATAGATAGATAGATAGATAGATAGAAGATATGATATGCATATTTATTTATTTAGTTAGTTAGTTATTTTTAATTCCACCATATAAAATGTGCTGTATATTATATTGATGTGCACAGTATCCTCATGAAATTTGATTTCCAGGTTCTGCAGACTCCGAAATGAACGATGAGCAAAAAAAAGAGAAGCTGGCTGAATTACGGGTGAAGGAGAAAGAAATCCAAGCTGTATTGACTCAGAAAATGGCCGAGCTGAAAGAGATATGTCTGAGGGAAGCGGTAAGAACATATCATCCATTGCATTTATTTTAGATTGTATTTTATTGCATTTGCAAGATGCTGTATTGTATTGTTTTTTTATGTTGTTGTTGTTGTTGTTCAGGAGCTGACAGGTAAACTCCCTAAAGAGTACCCGATGAGTGCCGGTGAGAAACCCCCTGGTGTCAGGAGGAGAATCGGGACATCTTTTAAACTGGATGAGCTTTTTCCCTATAACGAGGTTGGTGTAAATCCGTAGAAAAAGCCCATATAATTCCATAATATTTGTACCATGGTATTGTGGACTGAAATATTACCAACACCAATTTACAGGATTCAAATTAACATATAATCTTTAAAAAAAAAGATTTTAGGCTTTAAAATTAAATATTGATTCAAAATATTGATTCAAAGGGGCACGGTGGCTTAGTGGTTAGCACGTTCAACTCACATCGCCAAGGGTCCGGTGTTCGATTCCCGTCTCGGCCAATGTGTGTGTGGAGTTTGCATGTTCTCCCCGTGCCTCAGGGGGGGTTTTCTCCGGGTTCTCCGGTTTCCATCCCGGTCCAAAAACATGCATGTTAGGTTGATTGGCACCTTGGAAAATTGTCCGTAGTCTATGAATGTGTGTGTGTGTGTGTGTCCTGCGATGGGTTGGCATTTCATCCAGGGTGTATCCTGCCTTAATGCCCATAGACACCTGAGATAGGCACAGGCTCCCCGTGACCCGAGGGAAAAACGGATATAGCGGTAGAAGATGAATGAATGAATGAATATTGATTCATGTCTAATCAGAGATTCCCCCTCGCACTGTTCGCCGCAGTTATATATGTTACATGTTATGTTTATTTGTTAAGTGTGTTTAAATACCCCTTTGAATCATTGTGTACTTCATGAAGTAAATTGTTGTCTGGAAAGTACATGAAAATAAGTATAGGTCCTTGAAAGTGCTTGAATTCAATATAGAAATACATTTAGGTTTAGTTGTCTAAAGGAGAAAAATATATTAGGGCAGATAAAATTAACATTAATAACGCATTAATAACGCAAAAATAAAATGTGATTAATGTGAGTTAAACTCATGGCCATCATACGATTACTCTCAATTAAATATTATATATTAAATATTAAATATAAAAAAATATAATCATGGATAGATATATATATATTATATATATATATATCTGTATATATATATATATATATCTATATATATATATATGTATATATAAACTACATCAAATACATCAAACCATTTCCAGATTTGTAAGCATTTGTGAATATCTTGAGGGGACCGTGTTATGCGCAGGATCCATACCTGAGGAACCTGGAGAGCCGTTTCGCCCTGCAGCGGAAGATCGTGGAAGCGGCGAAAAAGCTGGCGTCTGAACCCGACATTGGCAAGACGGTGAAGAAGAAGCGGAGGAGGAATTGTCTGGATGCCATGCAGAAACTTCAGGAGATCGAGGATGAGATGAACCGCTACCGCGTGAAGAAGGGAAAGAGACCCACCCAGAGAGCCTCACGGATCATCGCTGGTATGTCCCGAGTGATTGGGGGGTCGGGGGCACCAGGGGAGGTCTGGAGGGGTCCGAGCGTTCAAAAGAGGCATGGGTCTTTGACCAAAATGACCTATTTTTGAAAGACAAACAAGATAGTTGGATTTGTACCATGTTTACTGTAGCGCTTTACCTCAGACTGCTACAATCACTCCATCCAGAATCCACCTTTGATAATTATAGATTTATTTGTTAAGTAAAATTCATTCATTCATTCATTCATGTAAAAAAAACATTCATTTATTAATTTTTAAACTTTAGTTAGAAAGAGCATCCTCCATACAAGCCCCTGTTTTAATTACAGAATAAATGCATTTCAACCATTAGAGCTGTTCTGGAAAATGATTCAATCAGTTCTGACCAATCAGAATGGAGGAATCTCTGGGGTATTAATTTTGATGCATTTACCGTAAAGCAATGACGCATGAACTTTTCCTACATTTTGTTTTGCTGAAAGCACTGCTATCTTTTTATTCAACATGTCTCTTCAGGTTCCTCCACAGGCACGAGCACACACACACACACACACACACACACACACACACACGGCTATATTTATATATAACTAATACCGATGTCTTTCTTTCCTTCACAGAAGAACTGGGTCAGCCAGAATGCTGCTCCCTTTCTGACACCATTCCTCTAGATGACAGTAAGTAAGACAATAGACATTTTAAACATTTCTCACAGCTATAATATATTGGCAAACCTTTGTAGACACCTGATTCATATGTACATTTCTGAACATCCTATTTCACATTTAGTCCCCATCTGCTCTCATAACCTCTACACTTCTGCAAAGATGTTCCACTAGATATTGCTTGTGGAGACTTAGTGACAAGGGGGTCAGGTAGTGAAGTAGTGATATAGGTGAGGTGAGGCGTTCTGGGGTGCAACCGGTCCAAACCCCCCCCCCCCCCACCCCCCCGGTCCAAAAGCATGCACGGTAGTTTGATTGGCACCTTGGAAAATTGTCCCTAGTGTGTGAATGTGTGTGTGATTGTGAGTGTGTGTGTGTCCTGTGATGTGTTGGCATTCCATCCAGGGCGTATCCTGCCTTAATGCCTATAGACACCTGAGATAGGCACAGGCTCCCTGTGACCCGAGGGAAGATCGGATAAAGTAAAGGTAGAAGGTGAATGAATGAATGAATGCAAATGAACTGGGGGGGGGGGCACAGTGGCTTTGTGGTTAGCACGTTCAACACCTCCAGGGTCGGGTTGATTGGCATATTGGAAAAATTGTCCCAAAAATGAATCCTGCAATGGGTTGGCACCCTATACATGGTGTATCCTGCCTTGATGCCCGAAAAGCCTGAGATAAGCACAGGTTCCCCACGACCCGAGAGAGAAGTCAGATAAAGCAGTAGACTATGAATGAATGAATGCAAATTAACTGTAGGAAACGCGCAAGAGTTCAAATAGCTTTGTAATATTAATGTCTCGCCAGAGGTCTGCAAATAGTATCCCAGGATGTTACGTTGGTTAGTTCGGGTTGTTTAAATGGTAATGGTCTCGTGCATATTTTGTTTGGTCATTCATGCTTGCTGCCTCTCCTGGATATAAGGGTCAGGATTACACTTAGGGTAAGAGTTCAAGGAATGACAGGTTTTTTTTTTTCTACAACCGTTTTATTGGTCCTGCCGTGTGCTTGTGCGTAGATGATGTTAGTCAGCGGCGACGATCTCGCTCCTTGCAGTGCTCTCCGTTGCTTAGCGCTCCTGCCCCGGTCAACCTGGACTACGATACACAGAGAAGATCCTCCGAGAGTGACACGCACCACGACAGCAGGTGTGCCTCCTCAATGTGATGTGTCCTCCTTTTACAAATGCGCGTCCCCCTTTTTTGAATAAAAGCGCCTCTATTTTTGCACCTGTAGATTAGAGTGCGATGCTCAGTCGGGTTTGTACTACCCCTCTCATGACGCCTCCTCGGCCAGCAGCAGTCCCTATAAAACGGTCCCTCGCAGGCAGGCGGAGCTCCACAACGTAGCGCAGACGCTCGCCATGACCCGGAATGCCTACAGCAGCAGTCAGCTTGGGTAATATGATAAAATGGTCTTTTTTTTTTACTGTCTCTGCCCATTTAAAAACAAATTCCCTAAAGATTTGTTTTTTTTGTTAAACTGGCAGGTCCGAAGGTCCAGCTCACGCATTCCGACATCGCAGCGGAAGCCTGGAGTCGCAATCTCATTTCCTCTGTTACTCCGGTTCCGAGAGGTCCGTTTTTCCAGGTCGTCGAAGCAACAGCACCGAGATCCTGGACGATTGCTCGAGTGTATCCAGCGCTGATTTCGGTCCTCCTTGTCCGTCCACTCCTCCGTACCTCACCCCTTCGTCCCTCCATCACCAACACAGCACTGGCAGCATGCCGAACCTGGTGCCCCACCATACACACCCTCATGCTCACACACACACTCACCCTCGCACCCCATACAGTCCTGCTGCGTATTTCGTACCCGGCTATGCCACTGCAGACTACGAAGCCTACACTAATGCTAACGCAAACGGTGCTTATGTATACGAGAATGAACTCGAAGGACACTACAACGTCAACCCTTCGTATCACGCGCATGGCTACCACGGCAATGGGCGCAGTAAGAACTACGGGATGGTGCACAATCCCTATGCAACATTAAGACCTCCACGGAGCAAGAATGAACTTTTGGCCAAAAGCATGCAGAAAGCGTTAGTGGTGGAGCACCTGCGAGGCTGGTACAACCGCAACACTGCAGGACGGAGGCCGGTCTACGGGTACGAATACGACAGAGGCTACCCACATCATCTCGGCTATCAAACTCTGCCGGCTCCATTTAGCAGATCCAGCAGAACCAGCTCTTATTCATCAGGTAACCCATCCTCTGTTGAAGTCCTCTTCTGATGTAGCTTCAATAGGGAATTCTCTTCTGCATAGATGATGCATGAGTGTGTATTGTGTATGACCACAATTAGCCAGCTAAATCCTTTTGTGTATCGGTTGCTATTCCAGCAGAAGCAAAAAAAATAACAATGATTTTATCATACTGAGACTCATCAAGCGGTGGGCTATATTAGGCAGCAGGTGAAGAGTTAGGCCCATAAGTGAAAGCAGGAAAAGAAACATCACAACGGATAAGGAACGTTGGCAAGACAAACTGTAATGGTTACAGATCATCGCAAGATCGGTCCTGTGGGGTATTCTGGTTATACAGTGGTTAGTACCTACTGGAACGGGAGCACAGAGAGAGAGAAAAAAGTTTGGCTGGTTAGATAAATCATGGGTTCTTTTTACATCATGTGTGACTTACAGCATGTGAAGAAGGGAAGCTGGTGGCGGGGGTGTAATGCTCTGGGGAAAACCCTTTGACATGTACCACCATTGCTGATGACCAAATTCACCCCCTCGTGGCATCATCATTCCCTAACGGCCGTCCGGCAATGGTATACGGATAATGCACACTGCCACGGTGTAAAATTGTTCAGGAACGGTTTGAGGACTTTGAAAAACAATTCAAGATGTTGGCTTGGCCTCCTAATCCGACCGAGCATCTGTGGGACGTGCTTGACAAAGAAAGTCCGTTCTGTTGAGGCACTACTTCACAACATATAGGAAAATAAAGATCTGATAAAGTCTTGGGGTAAACCATCTGAGATTTTGAAGAGGAGCTCTACGATGAGTCAGGACTGTTGTAGTGGTATAAGTTGGGGGGTGGGGGCCCGGCACTTACATAATAGTAGGGGGTGGCTTCAAATGTTATAGGTGGACAGTGTCCAGTGAAAAACAAAGAATTAATATATATATATATATATATATATATATATATATATATATATATATATATATATATATATATATATACACTTTTTTTTTATTAAAACATCCCAATATATGAAAATTCCCCAAACAAATATTTAGAAACCCACAGTTGTGATATATGCTGGAGATTATGCAAGTTATGGCACTGATGCCAAATTTGTTCCACCTTTGGGACACTCCAAACCTCATTACTAGCCTCATTAATGCTCATAATGAATTATAATTACTTCAACCTTCCTACCTTTGTCGGGTTGCAGTGTCCTCTACAGCTAGCGGAGGGACCAACTGGCATGGCAATGCAGATTTAGGACGAAGTGAGAGTGAAGCGGATGGAGACGTGACACCAACATCCCAAAAGTCCTTTGCTGGTGCCTACAGTCCCACTCGCAGCAGGTGGGAGAACTTATCCTCGTTTAACGCTGATAACGTTTCTATTAGCACTCTCCTCTGTCATGTGTTTGTGGATTAAATAAGAGTGTGGAATGATTTAGTTTCAGCAAAACATATGTAGTAATCATCGTTAATTGTTTTCGTTTGGGTTTCATTGATGGTAAGGAGTAGTTATGAGAAAGGGTTCATGACTAGTAGTACTGTAGTAATCAGGTGTTTTGCATTTAACAATGGTTGTTATATTGTGCTACTGGTCAGATATTTGGATTTCCACAGGGACTTGCAATGTACTAGAGTACTACTGTTCAGGAGTTTGGGTTTCAACAAGGGATTGTGGTTGTTCTGTAGTGATACTGGTCAGGTCTTTTGGTTTCAGCAAGGGGTATGGGTTGTTGTGTAGTGGTGCTGATCAAGTGTATGGGCTTTAAGAGATAGGGGTTGTTATGTGATTTGTGTACGTGTGTAGTGTGTAGTGATATAAGGTAAGTGTTTGGACTTTATAGAGTAGTAGTGGATTTGTGTAGTGATAGAATGGTAAAGGGTTGGTGGTAACGTAGTTAGGGTTGTGTGTAGTGTTTGAGTGTGTAGAGGGTGAGGTGTAGTGTGTATAAGGTAAGTGTTTGGACTTTAGTAGAGGGTAGAGGTGTTGTGTAGTGATATAGGGTAAGTGTTTGGACTTTAGTAGAGGGTAGAGGTGTTGTGTAGTGGTATAGGGTAAGTGTTTGGACTTTAGTAGAGGGTAGAGGTGTTGTGTAGTGATAAGGTAAGTGTGTTAGAGGTGTAGTGATATAGGGTAAGTGTTTGGACTTTAGTAGAGGGTAGAGGTGTTGTGTAGTGATATATAGGGTAAGTGTTTGGACTTTAGTAGAGGGTAGAGGTGTTGTGTAGTGGTATATGGTAAGTGTTTGGACTTTAGTAGAGGGTAGAGGTGTTGTGTAGTGGTATAGGGTAAGTGTTTGGACTTTAGTAGAGGGTAGAGGTGTTGTGTAGTGATATAGGGTAAGTGTTTGGACTGGACATTAGTAGAGGGTAGAGGTGTTGTGTAGTGATATAGGGTAAGTGTTTGGACTTTAGTAGAGGGTAGAGGTGTTGTGTAGTGATATAGGGTAAGTGTTTGGACTTTAGTAGAGGGTAGAGGTGTTGTGTAGTGATATATGGTAAGTGTTTGGACTTTAGTAGAGGGTAGAGTGTGTTGTGTAGTGATATAGGGTAAGTGTTTGGACTTTAGTAGAGGGTAGAGGTGTTGTGTAGTGATATAGGGTAAGTGTTTGGACTTTAGTAGAGGGTTAGATTGGGGTGTTGTGTAGCAATTGATAGGGCCTGCTAGGGTAAGTGTTTGGACTTTATCTTCTGGTAGTACAACACCTTAACCAGGGCTACACACCTAGAGGTGTTGTGTAGTGATATAGGGTAAGTGTTTGGACTTTAGTAGAGGGTAGAGGTGTTGTGTAGTGATATAGGGTAAGTGTTTGGACTTTAGTAGAGGGTAGAGGTGTTGTGTAGTGGTATAGGGTAAGTGTTTGGACTTAGAGGGTAGTTTAATAGAGGGTAGAGGTGTTGTGTAGTGGTATATAGGGTAAGTGTTTGGACTTTAGAGGGTAGAGGTGTTGTGGTGATATATGGTAAGTGCAATTGAGGGACTTTTAGGGTAGAGTGTGATTGTCCAGGTAGTGTTTGGACTTTAGTAGAGGTGTTGTACATTTGTGGCAGAGTGACTTACATATAGGGTAAGTGTTTGGACTTTAGTAGAGGGTAGAGGTGTTGTGTAGTGATATAGGGTAAGTGTTTGGACTTTAGTAGAGGGTAGAGGGTAGAGGTGTTGTGTAGTGAGGGTATAGGGTAAGTGTTTGGACTTTAGTAGAGGGTAGAGGTGTTGTGTAGTGATATAGGGTAAGTGTTTGGACTTTAGTAGAGGGTATAGGGTAAGTGTTAGTAGAGGGTAGAGGTGTTGGTAGCGACTTTAGTAGAGGGTATAGGGTGTTTGGACTTTGTAGAGGGTAGTGTGTGTGTATATAGATATATGGTAAGTGTTTGGACTTTAGTAGAGGTGTTATGTAGTGATATAGGGTAAGTGTTTGGACTTTAGTAGAGGGTAGAGGTGTTGTGTAGTGATATAGGGTAAGTGTTTGGACTTTAGTAGAGGGTAGAGGTGTTGTGTAGTGATATAGGGTAAGTGTTTGGACTTTAGTAGAGTGTTTGGGTAGAGGTGTTGGTAGTGATAGGTGTTGTAGGGTAAGTGTTTGGACTTTAGTAGAGGGTAGGTGTTGTGTAGTGATATAGGGTAAGTGTTTGGACTTTAGTAGAGGGTAAAGGTGTTGTGTAGTGATATAGGGTAAGTGTTCAGACTTGGATAATAAATAAAACGGAAATAATTAATGATTTCTTGGCACCAATCGGTACCAATTGGTCCACGGACCAGTATCGGTCATCAGCCCAGTTGATTGGGCATTTGGTTTAAAACAGAGGGTACTGGTTGTCTTCTTGAGGGCACGGGTGAAATGTTTGGTCTCCAGCGCAAGGTAACGGGTTCGTGTTTGCCGCCGCGTCAGGTTTCACGCCGAATGCAGTCCGTCGAGGCTCTTAGACTCCCTCCCACACACTTCAGAATGCGGCGAGGTGTTCAGTAACGACAGAGACCATTAGAAGAAGCACAACAGTAGAGGTACGATCCAAACAAAACCTCACTTACACCATCATTTCTTCAAATGTTTTATATTTAGCGTGTATTTTTCTTGTTTATTTATTTACAGGAGGACCAAATCACTACAAAAGCAGCACAGCAGACAAGGGAGTGGCTTCATCATTTCCTGGGAAAAGTCGAAAAGGAGCGTTGTTTCTTTTTATTTACTTTTTTAAAATAATTTTTATTGTGCCTTGGAATGGAAAGTTCAGTCGGAGGGGGTATAATGAGAGTGTGATGATGTGTGTAGGGGGAAAAATGGTGATGTAAAATGACCAAAACATTTAATAGGGATCACTTTGAAACTCCACTGACACTCGTGCTCTTATTTAACGGAGAGTGTAATACCAATTGCCTAATAACAATCGTTTCTGAACCCAGGCTGCCGGCAGTCAGATCACAGCGGTCTCAAATAATGAGGGATTTAACCGAGAGCTCATGTTCGAGGCTCACGTAGTTCGGCGTATTAGAAAGAATAGGAGTGTGGAAGGACGTGTGCGCTAATGGCTGAATAAAATGCACAGACAAAAATGTATAGGAACAATTCGTTGTTAATCGAGTTGCGTTTCGCACCAAACGGACGCGGTTCGATTATTGTACCAAACAACCAGTTATTAGATCAAAGTGTAATAGTGAAATCGAGCGCACGAGGCACAATGTGAGAATGTCGTCAATTGTTTTTATTATTATTATTATTATTATTATACCGCAACGATGAAACCACTTAATAATTGATTTTTACGAACACACCAAAAACACAGAAACACGGTGTTTATGCAGATTTACGATTCAGACTCTGTTTGATCATTTCAATCCGATCCAAAAATGTGTACAGGTTTAAAAATAGAAGAAAAAAAAAGAAAATAAGAATAATATGGGTTGTGGGATCGTCTCAGAAGTCCCGAGCTACTTAGCCAGAGCCCTATCTAGGGACACTTGTCCGTGGTGATTGTTACCGTATATCATATAGAGATTCTGGGAGCAGGTTTTGTGGTTTTGGTGAAAATAATGAATCTAGCCATATTAAAATCAAGCTGCCTTTTTACACTCTGTGTTACAGTTCTATAGCACTGATTTTTTTTTTTTTTTTAAAGATAAATGAATGTTAGAAGAATTCCTAATGCCTTCTGACTGAATAATTAATGACTGGGGGGGAAAAAAGAAGAAGAAAAAAAAGAGAACAACAATATGAAAAATGGTCCAACACTCAGTGCACAACCTGAATATAAACAGCTATGAAACACGATGTAATATAATGTAATCTAATATAGATATTCGTTAGGATTTGAATTACGGGAGAGAAAAAAAAGTGCATTCGGACACTTGGAACCTAAATGAGGTGTAAAAAAAAAACAAAAACAAAGTGAAACTTGCTTTCTTCAAGTCACACATAATAAAGGTAAAAAAAATTAAAGAACGCTGGTGTAAAAAAAAAAAAAAAAAAAAAAAATAAAAAAAAAATAAATAAATTAATAAATAAAAAGCCAATGTTTAAGACAATGTCCTTTACCAGGAACGGCAATGAAAAATTCGCCAGAGAAAAAAAGAAGAAAGAAAAAAACAACAAAAAAAGAGGTTTTTGGTGTTTTAAAATGATTTGTGTCTTTATTTATTAAGGAATAAATGCAGAACAAAAATGACCTGAATGGGGCTGTTCATCTTAATTCATTTATGTCACATAAAGCTTGCTATCTTACTATCATATTCATATCTGGAAAATGCATTTAAATTTAAATTAATTATTAAAAAAAAAAAAACAATAATTGACAGTGTTTTGTAAACACCCTTATCAAATCAAATTCTTGTGTAATATGTTATTGGCATAAAATGCCAGTAAACCCATAAATTAGAACCAATAAAATTATTCATTTCAGTACATCTAATGAATAAACAAACACTCGAGCAGCTGAAAAAAATTTCTGCTGTATAATTATTATTATTATTATTAAAAATGGCAGAGGAGTAAGTGCGCTCGGCCTAATATGGAGTTTTTTTTTTTTAATGCAAATAAGCAGAAACACTCATAACACTTTCCAGGTGATCAATATGCACAGTATGAACAAAAAAATGTTTTTTAATTAAATAAATAAATAAATAAAACCCCTCCTTTATAACAGGATTGGGAAATGGGGCTCGAGTAGTATATGAAATGATGTGGCCCGACACAAAACATCCACGTTAATTAACCATGAGCGTCTGACCAATCAGTAATCAGTTTATATCAGGCGGTGTCTTTTAACCACGGCGATAAAATTAAGTTCCTAAAAATGAGAAAGAAATAAACTAATTACAAAGAAAAACATGAGATTTAATGATATGATAAGGAAAAAAATCAATCATATTATCCACTGGAAAATACTTTATAATAAAATACTATACAACCTTTTTCCAAAGGGGTTAAGAAAAATCTCTGAAAAGAGAACTACAAAATCTCAAATAAGAATAATATTTAATACATACGTCAAATATTTGTGACGTATTGTTGCCAAAATTAAAAAAAAAAAAAAAAACAAAAAAAAAAAAAAAAAACTACAAAAACCAGCTTTTTTTCCCCGTTTGTATTGGAGCCATAAGGCTAATGTAGCAACCAACTACAGTACACACCTACAGGCCACCAGTTCTGGGTCATTTATGTCCTGTATCTTACTTTACAAGCACAAATTTCACTAAATCATTTTAAAACATGATAAAAAGATACAAAAGTGCTTTTTTTTCTTTGCTAAAGAGAAACCGGATGCTCCATGCTGCAAAACCTTTCATTTGATTCTCATTTTTCTCTGAATGTATCGCCACAGCATCGTGTTTTTCTGTATTGCCGTTGTGTGTCGTGTCAAAACGCATGTGCTGTATAAATGCCGAATCACGCTTTTTTTTTCCCCCTTTCTTTGTTTTCTATGAAAAACCCTGAATGTTTTCTCCATCGTTGTCACAAGTGCGGATCGTCGTGTCTTTTTTTTTTTTTTTTTTTTTTAAATCATAAACTAAATAAAAGAAACAACCCACATTTCGCAGACCCGACGGGCTGCGAACAAAATACAAGTTGTACGTGTTATAATATTCTGTTCAATCTGCACACATCATCTGTGAAATTTGTTAATTAGTTTGCATTTTTGTATATGTAAAAACAAAATGGGAAAATAAATAAATAAATAAATATATAAATATAGACACAGGGGTTTAGTGTTTAGCACGTTCGCCTCACACCGCCAGGGTCCGGGTTCGATTCCCGTCTCGGCCATGTGTGTGGAGTTTGCATGTTCTCCCCGTGCCTCAGGGGGTTTTTCTCCGGGTTCTCCGGTTTCCTCCCGGTCCAAAAACATGCACGGTAGGTTGATTGGCACCTTGGAAAATTGTCCCTAGTGTATGAATGTGTGTGTGAGAGCTGCGATGATGATGAAAAGATGAATATGAAAAAGAAATGAAAAAAAAAAAAAAAAATTATATCTATATATCTATATATATATCTATATATATATATATATATCTATATATATATATATATATTATATATATTATATATATAAAATTTCTTCCATGAATGAATTATTAAAATTTTTACATACTAGCAATTTATATATTTTAGCCTTAAAGACAAATTACTGACATAAAAAAAATTAACAGTAAGGACGATGGGACAGAAATTGTGACGATTATCAAAAAAATTCAACACATTAAAGAAAAATATATTTTGTGAACGTTTTTAAACTGCAGAATTTTTTTTACATTACAAATTAAAAATAATAAAAAACACAAAAATAAATAAATAAAATAAAAATTACAAAATATTTAATCCAAAAATGTTTAAAATTATGTAATTTTTTTAATGTGTAAAATCTAATAAATATCTTTAAACTACTAAATAGCCTAGCAAGGAAGATTTGGCCAAAGAGCTCTTTTCTCTTGAATGATCATCATTCATAAATTGACGGTTGGTCACACATCGATCTGAGGCCGATGAATCTGAATCGACTGAGGTTTTGCACAAGCTTCAGTCCTTTCTCATGATTTATCACCATGGATGAACTTTCAGTTTGTTGTCCTGCCGATTAACCCCCCCCCACCCCCCTCCCCCCCCCCCCCCCCCCACACACACACACAATATGCACAGTAGAGTTCCTGAAGGTTGAGCTCTAATCCATCACCTGCACCACAGTGTACAATGCAGTTCAATGATTTATTTTTACATGTATATAATGCATTACGCATATAAACAATAACAATGAACAAGACAGGAGTATGACTTACATCTGCGCCGCTTTTCCTGTAAAATATGCTCATAAAAGTTTATTATATATATATATATATAATATATATATATATATATATATATATATATATATATATATATATATATATATATATATATATATATATATATATATTACAAAAATACAAGAATGCCCTGGAGATATATATTTTTGTGCATCGCCTTTTGATTTTAATATTATTTTAAACCCCGCACCCAAACCCCGCCCCCCCCCCCCCCCCCCCCCCCGCCCCTCTCCATCAAAAATGTTTCCTATTGGCTTTTTCACTTGATAACACAAATTGACCATAGTCGATTATGTGAACATTTTAAATTAAATCACATCGCTTCCCAAACACGTACCTTGTAATCATACCTTTGATTACAATCATGCTGCCTGCTGTTTATTGAGAAATGTTTTTCCTGTGCAAGAAGTTTCCTTCTGACGGTCTCGTCGACATAAAACATCACTGATTCAATTGTCTTGCAGGTGACGCAATAATGATACATTTTGCGAATTAAAATTTACCGTCAATTGAAATATTGGCGCACGACATTTAAAAAAAAAAAAAAAAAAAAAAAAAAAAAAAAAAACGAGACAAACAACACACACCACACACACACACACACACACACACACACACACACACACACACACACACACACACACACACACACACACACACACACACACACACACGCCTCTCCATGCACACAAAAACAATCTGGCACAAAGGAAGTTGTGTACATCACATATCTCTAGGGTTCATGGTTAAACAGCACATCTGCATAGAGCCTGTCGAAATATTTACACGTTACGGCAAAGAACAGGGTTCAAACTGTGTCACAACCTGACAGTGTTGTCCTATTCCCATTCGCCGATAATGACATCACATTCAAATATTGCTATGATTTCCTTAAAAAAAAAAAACAATAAAAAAAAAAAAACCTTATATGGCATCTAAAGTTTTCCTTTCCATATAAGCAGACACTTATTTTAAATCACCAAACTAATCGCCCTTCTCTACTCACGGTCTAAGAGAGCACTAGGACTTTTGAATGACGGTAGAAAAAAGTGTAAATATCTCCTTCATAACCATAAAGTCTTTGTTGTCATTTCTTTTTCTCTAAAAATAAAGGGAGATTTCTTTGAACACACCACACTGTGGTGAAAGGGTTTCCCCCCCCCCAGTTATCAAAGACACTGAGCATTTTCCTCATTGTATTCTTATTAGCGATGAATTGTATTATTGAACGCTGAGGGAGATGTAGTGTAAAATAATGGAAGGGAAAAAAGAAAGGAAATAGTTGTGAAATAAAAAATAAAGAATATATTGAATATATCAGTGTGCTATCACACTGGATCCTTGTGATATGGTATTGACCCAGATAATGCACTGAGGGAGAGTGTGAGTGTGTGTGAGGGTGTGTGTGTGTGTGTGCGGTCACATAGGGCTGTATTTCCTCTTTTTGGCATCGGGGGTGTCACTCCTGTATTTCATCTGCAGAAATAAAAGACAAGAGGTTTGTTGGTCGGAGTGTAAAGCTTCACAATAGTACCTAATAATTCAGCTTTAGTTTGAAAAATATGCAAAATATACAGCATGAACATGTTCTTTCTGTTTCTATCAGGACTCCAGTGCACTTGTGACTTGTCCAGCAGCTTGTGTTGTAGGATAAATAGTACTAGAAACATCAAAATAGTTACAAAGGATTTTCCTGCAGCTGAAACAGAGAGTGGAAGCGGGCTTTTTAGCCGCCCTTGGAGCTCTGTTCCTGGTTACTTTGTTATCTATGTTGCTCGGTCGGTTTTAAATCAGCAAGGTGAACTTGTAGAACATTTTCTTTACTTGCTATAGGACAAACTGCTACAAACAAGTCAAATACTGTAAAGAAAATGTTCGACAAGGTTTACCTCGTTGATAAAGACACAGATTGTATTGTTTGTTTCAAACTGATGAAAAAAAAAATCCCTCCTCGTTAATAAAATTCAAGAATTGTTAAATGAATCGAATGAACTAAGCCAATACTATAAAAAAAAACCCTGTAGCGGTAGTATTGATACACCCAGACACCTGTCACAAAATGATTGGGCAAGTGGGAGGACATGACTGCGGTCGCTCACCTGCCGCTCCATGCTGTCCTGCAGGGCCTGTCGAGCTCTTCTCTGCTCAAGGTTTTGCTAGAAGAAGAAAAATGTTTCAGGGATGGGATTTATTTATTTTCCTCTCAAATCTAGATTAATTTGTCAGTTAAAACAGACACATTAGCAATCTAGTTTGGTACAGGTCAATTTTCCATCCTTATTGTGTTTATAATTTAATTTAATTATAAAAAAAGAAGAAAAATTATACAGCATGGTTGTAGGATTTGTTAAAAGATTTAAAAAAAAAAAAAAAAAAGGAAAAGAAAATGCAGACTCTCTTGAGCCTTTTTTTTTTATAAAGAATAGGCCAGGTTCACACATTAGCTATGTAGTCGCACAGATGCTGAACATAAGATGTGGCTGAGCTGTGCTACAAATCCTGTTATTTGGATTTTAAATACAAACATTGATTTTAGCATTGTTACTGAAAATATATGAAAATTGATCATCTTTATGATCCTCCGTTTTACATTTTACACTTAGATCGAGTTATTACTTTGCATCCGTTTTCGCATTTCTTTTCTTTGCCCCAGGCATAAAGTGATAAAACATATTTGAAAAATTGCAATACATTTTACTATTATATAATTCCTCCCTATTACTGTTAAACAGCTGGTCGACGATAAAGATACAGTTATAGATTTTCCACTTTTTGCTGGCACCCCTAAAAAAAAATAATAAAAATAAAAATTGCGTGTGTGCGTGTGTGTGTGTGTGTATACACATATATAAATAAATAAAATAGAAGAATGTCCTGAGGATAGCAACATGTAGATCTATTTGGAACTGGATCTTTTTGAGCAAGACACATTTGCTGTGCACAAAATGATAAACGAGACTTTCAAAGAAAATGTCAAACACGGAGGAGCCTCAGTTATGTTTTAGGGCCGCTTTGTTTTACAAGAAGCCTCGAGGGCACAATGACACCTCAAGACTATGAAGCCATTCTGCAACACAAAATCTAAGTCACAGTTCACAGGTAGTACATCCTCATCATTATTCAAAATGTACAATTAAAAGCACAACTGGAGCAACCTGCTCATGAAAAGTGGCTCAGACTACCTACAGACTGCAGCAGGAGTCTCAGTGAGAGCTACAGAAATCACAAAATGTAGGTTAAGGATGCTGTTATTTTTGTCAATTGTATTATTATTATTAAAAATATTTCACTGAATTACAAATTTTATGACTGACAAAATCCTCTTATCTTCTTCGAGCTAATATATATATATATATATATCTATATATATATATATATATATATATATATATATATATATATATATATATATATATATATATTCATGGATGGGTGCCGTCAAATTTGTCCCCGTCAGTATCACTGAATGAACAAAGTGGAACAGAAGAAATTGTTTTATTGCCATTAGTGCAGGTATGAAGCCGATTGTGTAGATAAAGTTCTTGGGCAAGTGTTTGCTTGTCATGTTGGAGCATTCTGTGCTCCTGATAAAAGGTTTCGCAAGTTTTAAAGGCAAACTATTACAATAGACACCACATTACTGAGGGTAAGTACAGATCTCTCAATCAAGTCTGATATCAAGGTCATTAACCTTATGCACAGAAATAATTGTGGATTTTTGTATACATTATCAATAGTATGGTTTGCTAAACCCAGAACCCAGACTATAGTGTATAGCGCTCAGTATTTAAAGGTAAGGAAAAAAGATAGCCTGCTTGGATATCATCATTAATATTAAACAACAAATGCACGTAAATCACAAAAAAAAGTTATTCGACAATTGCAATATAAGTAGCAAACACACAAAAATGCAAATTCTATGGCAGAAAATTTATTTAGATTTAAATTTATATTGACTGCAAGATTCCAAAGTGCTTTTTGAAAATTCCCAGTCCCTTGTTCTTCCACTCATGTAAACCAGTCAAATCCAAAGATACCCTATACAAATTTGTTTAACTTTGTGTTAAACATTTATGTCGGAGCCACATATGGCTGACAACTAATGTCCCAATACTTTTGTGCCTAGAGTGTAGATCACTTTAAAGTAACGTCATGTTGGGCACACTATGTTCAGTACACTGGACGTCAGAGTTGAGGGGTTGGGGAAATGTAATGTGGAATATACTGTACTGTACGACGAGACCGGGTAAGAGCTTGCGGCTTTTACCTTGTGGAGTTCTGAGAGCTGCTGGTGTCTGATCAAAGCCTCTTTACTCGGAAACTGTCTCCTGCAGAGTAGACATGCCAGTTTGGCCCAGTCAGTCATCCTTTCATCCCTCTCTCCTCCTCCTCCTCCTCCCACCTCCTCTGCTTCAGTCTCGCCTCTGTACACTGGCACTGAAGTCTGAGGAGGAGGACTCTGAAACACACAAACACATACACGCAGACAGTAAGAAAACGGAGAGAGAGAGAGAGAGAGCAAGAGACAATGACAAAGTATAGAATATAGGAGAGTCATACGGAAAAATATGGCTCTGTATTAAAAGAACATTTAAATCAGGATTGGTACGAGAGTAGAAATACAAATCAAACCCAAAGTTAAAAAATGCAAAAAATAAAAACAGTCAATGAAACAAATTAAAAAAGTATTCAAAATTCAAAAGTTGTATACAATTAGACTGAACTATTGATCAATAAATAGATAGATAGATCTAATTACTTATAAAACAAATGTCCACAATGTCTAAAGAGAACCAGGGGGGGAAAAAAAAAAAAAAAAAAAAAAAAAAAAAAAAATATTGATCTGCTCACCTCTCTATCTTCAGCATGTTGTATGTGCTCCGCTAGAATCTGCAGTCGCTCTGACAGCGCCCCCTGTATTTACAATAATTCATTCATTAATAGAATGCACATTTTTTACAGACATAATTCTAATTAAGTCTAATTACTCCACAATGCTCCTGAACTCGTGAATTCGATTGCCCAGAAGGGGATGATAAAGTTTCCTATAACAGCGGCTTTAACAGTCGCAGGTTTACATGAAAGCACTGGTTCGAATACGTTATTGTTTCTATAGTAAACATAGAAACGTGAGTATGATGATTGATGATCTTGAATTAGGTGCCTAATTGGAAAGGGTCAGAGAATCAGCTGCTTTAAGACTGTCACGGCAACATGATTCATTTCTGTCTTTAAAATAAACACAACAGGTTACACCACAAGGCAAAGCGTGTTTATAGCTGATATAAAATACGTGATAACGGGAAGTAATGTCAGCGTTATACTTCACGCCGGTGTGAAACACAGAGCAAGACCAGTACGTCACCTTCTTCTCCAGAATGGCGTATCCGGCGTCGGCGCTGGCAGACTCCCGGCGCTCGTCCGCGAGTCGAGCCTGTGTGAGAGCGGAGGAGGAGGAGCGAACGCTTTCCTTCTGCCTGTTCATGCTTTTTGCCCAGCGCTCCATGTCTTTAGCAATCTGGAACATGAAGGCACACATTTAGCTTGCATGTCCTTGGTGTCGGTGCGCGATGAATGCCGTCTGGTACGCTCACCTGCTGCGCAGTCTTGGTCTTGGGTTTCTCTTTCTTGTCCTTCAGCGAACTGCAAAGGTCAGAGGTCGCCGATGTAGATGCAAGATCTCCTCCTTGATCGTTAGGTGCGGGAACGTAGGTGTGCTTCTCGCCGTCCCAGTACATATACTGCTGAGTATGAGCATTATAATAATACTGAAAGAGAAGAGTAAAAAAAAAAAAAAAAAAAAAAAATCAATGCTCTTTAGTTTTCCATATAGGAATCACCTTCAATCATATTATTATTGATATTAGTGCAAGATATCTGACGCCAAAAACAAAACTCTTTAAGTAAGTGTGTGTCAGGAAGTGGTTTCTACACTGAAGTCAAACATTTAAGAAAGTGCATGCAGCTGGAACGTTCCTGTTACCCTCAAAGATTCTCAGCGTTTCAAATTGCCATTAAATGGTTTGAATTAACATGCTTAAATTCAAACATTAAACATCTGTTTGGTCTGTTACACTTTTTTGCACTTGTTTAAAGTTTCATTTAATGTAATGCACAATTTTACAAGTGTGAACAGCCGTTACGGATAGAGTCGGAAAACTTGTAGCTTGACCTCAGTGTTATAACGCACAGACTCATTCCACACGCTTTTAATTATGTTCTGCTTAGAGGAAACATACACGTCTTGAATATTCTTTTATTTTCCCCATACAGAAATAACCCACTTTACGTTATTAATTTCACACACAACAAAAACGGCCTAAGCAGATTTAGGGTTGCAAAATTCTATGGACTCTCAAGAATGGTGACAAAGAAGATCCCTGATAAGGCCCAATTTCAGGACGTTTGATGGAAAGTAACTGTACTTAATAGCCAATCTCGGTTTAAGGGCATCGAACTCCACCTAATGCACTAGATAAAGTACAGGAAGCTTCATTACATCAATTTAACAAACATGTTTGTGATTACTCTGCAGGTTTATTGTGTGGCATTTTGCAAAATTTTACTTTATTTTTGAATTTTGAATTTAATTTAATAGCATGCATTGGTGTGTGTTCATGTTTTCCAAGCTTACAAGTTAAGCCTGAAATAAACAAATAAAATAATAATACAATATCCGGTTCCGAAAAAAAAAAAACAGGAGAATATTTTACCTGGGAATTGGGATCATAATAAAGTCCAGTCAGAGGATCGTAGTAATAACCTGAGCTTTCATCATACTGATATGTGGAAACATCAGGATCAGCTGAAATAACAAAACACTACTAATCACCCAAATGAATTACAAGTAGGGTTGGGCATTATTAAAATATTATCGAAGTTTGTAGCTTTGTCTTCAAGTTTTACACAGTGTAGCCACATTTTTAAACGCTTCCTGTGTGCCATCTATTAAACTGATTTTTACAGTACCACATAAGGTCCTGGCAGATTTGACACACGGAAGGTCCTGGCAGATTGCCAGTGAAAAATAAATAAATAAAAAATATAATGCACCCAGGAATCAGATGTATCAGATTCTTATCTTATCAAGTATCAAATTCGGAATCGATTTTCGAATTACCAACCCTAATTACGCTCACAACAAATAGAACCCATTCTTACTAATGAAACTTTACACAAAAAAAGTGAAGCTACCTCGGATTTATTTGAAAGTGAAGATGAAGTGGAGATGAAGAGAGAACTCACGGTACTGTTGCCGCTCGTATGCTGTTCCTGGAGTGGCAGGTTGTGGCTTTCCAACAATCTCAACCTACACACAGACGCACAACCAAGAAATGTTGTTATAGTTATCACAGATCATTGGAATCCATTTCGTTTGAATGAAAAGGAGAATCAGTAACAGTAGGGGTCCCCAACCACATGGATTATCAGGTACCGGGTTGAATTTAAAGAATAAAAATGTCCATTTTCTTTTAAATTTCCATTTTGTTTGCTTATGCACAGTGTTTGTTGTCGAAAGATGAACCCTTTGCCTAGGCCAACTTCATATTTCAGTTGCAGTCTTTATTTCTATGCAATAATCATTGAAATGTGCACCGATTCGGCTCTATTGTTGCTACATTTTCGTTATATATGTAATAATTCATCATTTAATGTGCAATTTAATATGCAAGTTATGCGTGTGACAGCGTGGGTGGTTGTACCTGGCTTGGTCGTGCAGTGACAACTGGTGCCTGAGCCTGTATTATGGCAGCATTAACAGCAGCACCTTCAGTTACCGTCGGAACCAGAGCAGCTTTATAAGAAAAAGTCACACCCACACACACACACACACACACACACACACACACACACACACACACACACACACACACTAGGAAAGCCATTTAAAACACTTCTCGTCAGCATACATGATCTTAGCTTCCGAAGCTCACCTGCAGTCACATTCCCGCCTTCGAAGGCACCAATTAATCCTGGGGCAGAATTTGTCACGGGGCCTGTCCCTATAACGGCCCCAGCCCCTTGATAGATGACTGCCTCGGCAGCAATTCCTTCTGGTCTCTGCTGTGTGAACGCAGGCGCTGCCGCCCCCTGCTGGTACACGCTCACATCTCCTCCTGAAGAAAGCTGGCGTGTGAAAGAGAGAGCAGAGTTATCTCTCCGATGTCAGGAAAAAAAGGACTGAATCGGAAGTTGTCAACATAAAAATGATAAAAACCATTGTAAGTAAACAGCAGACAAACAGAAAAAAATACATTTAGTTGGTTCTAGTGTGTGTGTGTGTGAGAGAGAGACCTGGGAAACCGCCCACTGTGCCGCAGCAATGGCTGTACTCGCTACTGTAGCTGCATTCACACGACTGCTGTCAGTCACACACGCTTCGCTAGAAAAGAGAAAAATTACAAATATGGAGAGAAGGGGGAAAGAAAAAAAAAAAAGAGAGAGAGGGGGAACAATTATAAATCAACCTCTATGTAATTGAACTTATTTCATTTATATTGCATTATCTGTGCTGTATTCTTAACCCTTCATGCACTTTTTTTCTGCTGTCTAAAGTCATTTTTGTTAATTTGAGAGGTATTGTACCGCTTCGAGCCCTTGGCAAACTCCACAGTTACACTCTTCCCATCGATGGACAGAGGAGGCTGAAGAGCCTGAAGGATCTGCAGCAGCTGAGATGCTTCCTGTGGAAGAAATGCAACATCGTCAGCCATTAAGTAATATCAGTTAGGCCCTTAAATTATTACTTCCTTCAAACTAGTATCAAATATTAACCTACTAATAAATAATTAAACAATAATTACAATAACAAATTATATTAATATATATATATATATATATATATATATACACTATGTATTACAGTAATTTTTGTATTAATAATTAATTATTGTATTAGTTATTAATAATTGTAGCGAGGTGATTAGGTCATTGGGTCCTAGACCAGAAGCTCACAGGTTCAAATACCAGCACCACCAAGTAGCCACTAGTGGGCCCTTGAGCAAGGCCATTAACCTTCAACTGCCCAGTTGTAAGTCACTCTAGATAAGAATATCTGCTAAATGCCATAAATCTAATTTTACTAATATAAATCAGTACTACATATTTCTTTTACATTCTATTTTATTCTATTGTTTATTGTATTTCCATTCTGTGTGTGTGTGTGCGCGGCTGTGTACACGTATATACACACGATATCCAACCTAGTTGCCGTAGCAGTAAAATCCACTAAAACTCTTTGCGTGATGAAGGTGTAGAAACTGTACCACGATGGTTGTGAGCTGTATGAAGGCGAAGCCGCGATTTAGCTGCGTCTGTTTGTCTTTAATGAGCCGAACGTTGGAAGAAGAGAGAGTAGCGAATGGTGCAAGGGACGACAAAATGGCCTCCAACGTGGTATGAGGACCGAGATTCCTCAGGATTAGGGCTGCACACACATATATGAATTTGGAAAAGTGTTAGCATCAGTTTACAGCAATGATTTATGATTCAATTTGAGCTTTCTTTTAAATCAGATCGAAATGAAAGCTGGTACATTAAAGCGGGGTTATAAAGCAGGTCGGAGGGACGTACTGTCGTTTGCTGCCTCTGAGCCCTGCGATGAAGCCGACATATTTTGCAGAGGAGTGGTGGTCTGATAGATGGCAGGAAGAGGCAGTAAGCCCTGTGCTGAGTCCTTTGACTGCCTTGTGGGTAAATCTTTTTGCAGCATGGGAAGCTTGTGCTCAGCATCTGGAGGGAGAAAGAGAAGGAAATTTAATCTGGAAGCAATACAATCACGCCATTCTCGACCTAAGTATATACTGGACCTATTTAAATCTACATATAGAAATATTTTAAATAGCTAAAAGAGAGAATTTCAACAGTGCTTGTAGTTAACATGTAATCATTACATACAGACACAGATGTAACACATGCAGCGAAATATTTGCAAATTGGGTTTTGAGCATTCAGGCAGGGCACGTGTGAATTTTAGTGTACTAACCCTAACCCTTGAAGCTAAACAGACACATTCTACAAGTCAATTATTATCTGTCCATCTGACTTGCACACTTGCATATTAAACCAGGCTGTTTGTATTGAATCCAAAAAGTAATGGATTTTACAGGGCACCAGTTATCTCGTATTTTCACCTGAGGTTCACACTAGCCAAATGGAAATCATTATTGAAGAGTTTTAGGTCTAAGGTGTGGTTCGTGGTAATAAAGATGTTTTTTCCCTGCGTGAAACAAAGGCAAATAAATGGGTGGGTGTTTATAGAAACACACACATATACATTACCTGATTTTGGAACCCCACACTTGAAACATTTCTCCCGTCGCTTGAAGTTCTGTACTCCACACTGAAAATGTACCAGACAACGCATTGCTCAGGATCAGATGACATTAGTGACTTGAGGCAAATGATGCTTGGTTAGAAAGTGTTCAAGACATTTCCTAACAGAAACTCTAAATGCACTATATTGTGAATAAAATAATTTGCAATTGTTGCAAAATGCCATGACACAGGATGAATAAAAACATCCAATTGCGCTAATATGGAGATATATTTACATTCATTCATCTTCTACCGCTATATCCGATCTTCCCTCGGGTCACGGGGAGCCTGCGCCTAGCTCAGGCGTCTATGGGCATTAAGGCAGGATACACCCTGGATGGAATGCCAACCCATCGTAGGGCACACACACATTCACACACTAGGGACAATTTTTCCAAGGTGCCAATCAACCTACCGTGCATGTTTTTGGACCGGGGAGGAAACCGGAGAACCCGGAGACCCCTGAGGCACAGGGAGAATATGCAAACTCCACACACACTTTGCCGAGACGGGACTCGAACCCGGACCCTGGTGGTGTGAGGCGAACCACTAAGCCACCATGCCCTCTTGATTAACTTCGTTAACTGATTAATTCTCATGGACAAAAGACATGTAGGTGCGAGTGCGTGTGTGTACCTTGTTACAGAGCCAGTCTTCATTAGCGCGTGGCTTTGGGTCACTATAGTGCATAGACACTCTGTGTCCCAGAACAGTGAGCACTCTCTGATCAATGGTTGGGGGGGAAAAAAGAACAAAAAAAAGAAGGAAGGGAGAAGAGAAAAAAATATATATTGCAGTCAGGGTCAAATAACAGAGATACAATACTACAGATCTCAGATCACAGAAAGAGAGCGAGAGTGAGAGGGGGAGAAAGAGGGGTTGAGAGAGAGAAAGCGAGAGATCACCTT
The DNA here is from genome assembly GCA_030449085.1 of Kryptopterus vitreolus. Classification (NCBI taxonomy): domain Eukaryota; kingdom Metazoa; phylum Chordata; class Actinopteri; order Siluriformes; family Siluridae; genus Kryptopterus; species Kryptopterus vitreolus. The sequence continues at coordinate 16,085,841 of JACRUU010000030.1, read as the reverse complement.
CAACCAGAGAAAAATGGGACGGACGTGCCAGCCTCTCTCGGCCATCACCACTTCACCACCCCTCGACATCAGGGGTAACACACGAAAACAAACCCGCATTCTTTTCACATCCAATCAACACCACGTCTTTTTGAACAGGTGAGTAGACACGCCTCCGCGTTCTGATTGGTCGATGGCGGTTCACGTGGACCAAAAATTGACCGTAAAGACCATAACGTGTAGGTATTGCATAATAAAAAGTTTAATCAATTTCTTATTTGTGCACCCTGTGTGTATGTGTGTGTGTGTATGTGTGTGTGTGTGTGTGAGAAGTGACCTGGTTGGTCTCCATCCAGCGGCTGGCCTCCTGCAAGTGATTAAACTCGACGAAGGCGAATCCTCGGCTCTGACCTGCACACACAGCGCCGAGCCACAACAACACAACACAACATTGTAGTGAGGGGTTAATGCACTCACTCGGAGAAAGAGAGAGATAGAAGGGGGGGGGGGGGGGGGGGGGGGGGGGGGGGGGGGGGGGGGAGGGGTGCAGAGAGGGAACGAGTTGTGGGGGTAATGTGTGTGTGCGCGTTGAGGGAAGAGAGAGAGAGAGACCCACTGGTTTAGATTCACTCTTTCTTTACATACACATACACACACACACACACACAGAACTTTATATGGACAGTCAAAACTTATAAGGGTAGTCCCTCCTCCACATTCTGCCTCATTTACATACAGATCCTGGGTCGTACTTCCTGGGAGAAGTTTCTTCCTCCTCTGCAGTCAAAATTAACCTCGCAGGTAAAAAGGAAGTGGGAGACTCAACACATAACATGGTTCTGGAAGACGTGGATAGACCGAATTCAGAAAAGGTTTTGTGGTTGAAATGGCTCACAAGTGACAAATCCTGACTTGGGATAGTGTGCATCCTTCCTGAAGTGTGCTTCTTCTTTCCGACCATATTAACCTACCTTGAAAGTTGCTGTCGATGTATTCGCAATAAAGCTCAAAGCGATATAGTTTTCAACCTCAGTGTGTTTTTGGCTTAAAACAAAAAAAAATAATTAAAATAATAATAAGAATAATAAAAATGTGCAGATGACTCCATGTTCTTCTTTTCTTAGTAACAAGCTATCCATCTATACTGTTCTAGAAAGAAGAACACATATGTCTAGGGATTCCGAGATACGAGTTTGAGTGGAAAAGAGCAGTAGATATTGATGAAGCAGATCAGTGATGCTTCATCTCAAAACGTCAACATGCTCGTCATGGGAGGGAGGAAAGAAAAAAAAAAAAAAAAAAAAAAAAGGTCTCATGGGAAAATGTTCTCACCTGAGGATTTATTCCTCATCAGACGAACATCACGAGGCTGAATCCCCTGAACCTGGAGAAGAGCTCGGATCTGACAATGCAAGACATAAACTTTAACCTTATAAACTCTGTATACATTTTACATGAGTTGATTTTTATGTTATTTTTAATGTTTGTAATAAAGATTAATTCTTACATTAAAAAAATGTGTAATATCTACACAGACATATATGTATTTAAGTAAATGCATTTAAAAAATATAATAAAAACAATAGGGGGAAAAAAAGAAAGTCCATAAAATATTTGTATGGCTTTCATCTGCATTTGGTGCAGACCTCGTTGGTGGTGGCGTCTGGTGGGAGCATCCTCAGCATGATGATGTTGCTTGGCTTCTGGTCTTCAGCTCTGTAATCTTGATCACGCAGCTCGGAGTTCTCCGCACTCGTCTCCGTCCTGTAACTCATCTCTCCATCCTCATCCCTCCATCCACCCTGTTGAATAAGACATTAAAAAAAAAAACAAAAAAAAAAAAAAAAAAAAAATTGTTATTGCTATCTGGTTACAAACAGATGGAATTTCAGAACAAATCCAAGCAAACGAATCATGCATAAAATTACAGAAAATAATTAAAGCTAATAATTTTCAGATGGAAATAAATGAGGCTCAAAAACAAAAAATAAATAAATAAATAAAATAATGGCAATGATGCTACAGCATTACAGGAGGTGCTACAATGTTTATATGGCATTCCAGCTTATTTTGGGAAGAATCATCAAAAAAAATGGATGGCATTTTACTAAAATTATTAATAAAGTTCTCCTGTGTGGAAACAGGGGAGCTACACAGTGTAATGCACATGCTTTACACTGGAGGGCGGTGCAAACTTTTTAAGCTCAGGGGCCACACAGATGAGCCAGCACCAGATGCATACATATAAAACAAACATTTACAACATGTTAATACCATATATATCACTGTTCTAATGCGCCACCTGGTGGAATGTCAGGCATTGCAAGACACGGTCAAATCAATGAGGTCATAATTATGAAATGATTTGGACAATTCTGTATCATTCTTCTGCTCTACACCTCAGTCAACCCTTAAACTATTTCCTTTTCAGAATGATGATAATATAAATCAGTAGATGGCGTTTTTTCCCCTACCCTCCGTGATCCTCCACTCCTGGAGTATTTTTCCTCCTCAGCTTGTCCTCCGTCTCTCCTCCAGTCCTCTGTTCTGCGTCTGGGGCGTTCGTAGTCTCGCGTGTCCTGCTCATCCTCAAACCGATGCTCTCTCTCCTCCTGCTCAAGGTTTGTGTGGGAATTCGAAAAGCCGCCTTCTCGGTTTCCCCTCGCTCGGAACCGGTTTTCATCAAATTCTCCTCGCCCAAGCTGCCTGTCTTTACTCAAACCGTCGCCTTCGTTATATCCGCCGTCCTGCGAGTATCCTCGGTAGTCCACGTCTCTGTAATCATGGTCCTTGATTTCTGTGCGCCCCACACGATCACCGCGGCCGCTCCTAAAGAGAGACAGACCAAACAGCTGGTTTGAAAAGGACACATTTTTTTACAAAAACTAAATACGTCTTCACAACGTTTAGACGTGCAGACAATCAGCCATAATGTGCTCAATGTGAACAGTTAAAGATCATACAAACAAACCTTTTTTTGTACATGGTTTGCCTAAAATTTTGAGTAATCCATAATACACAAGAAATTATTTGGATTTAACGTTGATTAGTTCCACTTCTTGTATGTAATATCTAACATATTCAGAAGCACGAGCGTTATTTTTTATACGTTCCTTCAACTGAATTTTTAAAACATTTCACAAATAGTATTTTCCTCACAATTATACTGCAGTGTCCAGACTCTTCCAGAAAACTACTTTTTTTTTTTTTACTTACCGCCTCCCATAATCCATGATCAGTAACAGGATCTGTGCCCAGCGTCTCCTCAAAACTTCTGAAAAACTAGATTTCGACCACAGCACATGTGGAATTCTTCACTCTGATTGGTCAATTGAAGAAAATAAACGAAAATTAACACGGACATATATTTCAATCATATTTCCACCCCATACATTACATCATCTTATTAATAATATAGTGAAATTGCATATTTCCTTTTATAGTTCCTGTTACCATGTCTTTCACATTACATTAATAAATCACAGGGCCTGTCCAAAGTTATGAGTCTTTCCTGGTTTTTGAGACATATTCATGTTCCTTAGTTGTCTATCAAACAAACCAAGGAAACAGAAAAAACACACAAGAACTGGAAAAACTGAACGAGTGGGGGGGGTTTTGGGGGGGGGGGGGGTTGTGCACAGTATAAATTGCATTTTTTTTTAAGATCCACCCGGTGTAGAACAGAAGTGAAGTAGTTAGCAGACTGCCTCATCCTCTCAGACAAACATGTTGGAGGAAGCTGGATAATCTGGGGTTTTAGAGCAGAGAAATTTGGAGACTTATCCAGGTGAAAGGAACAAAAAGTGCTACAATTCCAACTGTCAATAAACATCATGCAATTCCATCTGGACTGACACTTCTCAATACAACAAAAGAATAACTTGAAGTGTACGTCTGTGCACCGTATGTGAGAGAGCAAATCCATCATGCAAGGGCCTTGACCAGTCACTGCACCTAAATCCTGTTGAACTGCTTTGGGATGAACTGAAACACACGGTCACTGCTGAATGAGTGAAGATGAGGCAAAGTGATTCAGCTGAGAGAAATGAACTCTTCACATACTGACGGTGTGTAAAGCTGCTATTCCTGCTAAGGAAGGAATTTCCTATAAACAACACATCTTAACATTTGAACATTAATATATTCATTCATTCATCTTCTACAGCTTTATCAGATCTTCCCTCAGGTCACGGGGAGTCTGTGCCTATCTCAAGCGTCTGTGGGCATCAAGGCAGGACAAACACTGGATGGAATGCCAATCCATCACAGGGAGCACACTCACATTCATACACTAGGGACAATTTTTCCAAGGTGCCTATCAACCTACCGTGAACGGAGAACCCAGAGAAAAAAACCCTGAGGCACGGGGAGAACATGCAAACTCCACACACACATGGCTGAGACCCTGGACCCGGGAGGTGTGACGGCAGAATACACCCTGTATGGAATGCCAACCCATTGCAGGGCACACACTCACATCCATACACTAGGGACAATTTTCCAAGGTGCCAACCAACCTACCGTGCGTGTTTTTGGACCGGGAAAACCGGAGAAATAACTCCTGAGACACGGGGAGAACATGCAAACTCCCCCCCCACACACACATACATACATACACACACACACACACACACATACATACATACACACACACACACACACACACACACGTGTCAGTGGCGGGAATCGAACCTGGAGGTGTGAGGCGAACGTGCAAACCACTAAACCACCGTGCACCTCTAAAAAGGGGTTCCAGTTATTCAACTGCACAGCTCAGTAATAAAGCGCATCGAAATCTAGAAGACTCGCTCAGGAGCTTGTTTACAACAATAACAAATGCAGTTAGTTCGCTGGTTGTTTACTAAAGTCGGCTTGTTTAACAATTAGCGATCAACGGTATTAAACTGAGCTAATGGACATGTATAATAAGCCTAGCCAGTGTACTTCATTAGCTAGATTCCGTGCTTTAACGCTAGCTGGCTAATACGAAGGAAACTGGTTAAGTGGCTAGGCACGTAAACAGGCTAACTAATGCTAACTAACAGTAAACAATGTTAATTACTGCATCAGCGGCTGAGTTTCTGATAAAAAACCCCCGTCTGTATTCGATAGAAAACCGGCTTGCTAGCTGACTCACTGTAGCATTAGCTCACCCAGCACGGCTTCTATGAGGCTTTACTAGCTTTATTAGCTAAATAACTGTTATTAAGCGTATATTACACAGAACGCTATAATAACTATCATATATGCGTATTAAAGCTCTTACCGGTATTTAACAATATAAAGGTGTGTGTGTGTTTGGGCTTTCGGAGAATCCGACTACTGTAACTAGCGTACAGCAGGGTTGCCAAATATCTAACAAATAAAAAACTCTAATCGACTAACACCCGGGTTGCCAAATCTCCGACTTAACACTCACTTCGGCTGAATAGCAGGGTTGATAAATCGCTAACAAAACACTCCAACTAGATTCAACAGCAGAGCTGCAATCTCTAATAAACCAAACCAACAGATGAAATGTCAGGGTTTGCCATATCTGAAAGAAAAATCTTTATAACTAGGTAAAGGTTGCCAAATCTCTAAAACCCTCTTTAGAACTAGCCAAAAGGATGCCAAATTTCAGCTGGTTAAGAGCGTGGTTGCCATGTCCAGGAAATAATACACACGTCTAAATAACAGGTGCATGTCCACTTTTACTTGTTTACTATCAGGGTTGGCAAATAAGTGTCACGCCAAGCAGTGTCCTGTAGCTACTGAGTCAGTACCAAACACACTGCGCAAGTAATTTACAGAAGTTGTGTGTGTGTGTGTGTTTGTTTGTTTTAATCATTGTTAACCAGTCCTAATGCGACATCACGGTTTCCAATCACAAACCACTCTCTTTAAATAGGGTAGGGTTGCCAAATCTATAGCAAACCACACCAAGCATAAAAGGGATTCTGATGGGTTTACAAATTGGATATGGGAATATATCATACGTCGTCTTGGTCCGGGCAAGAAATAACTGTAAATAACTGCAACTAAACGGAACAGAGCAGCGGGGTTTCTGGATAAAAATAAAACAAACGTTTTTTTTTTTATTTATCAACTGTATCAATGTTTTTTACGTGTAGTACAAAAATATCTAGTTATTAAAAAAAATTATGCCTGGTTATGAATTGTAGAGACACCCATAAAATAATAACATGACATCCACAACAAATGAATTAAAATCTGGTTACTGATGAAAAGGCCTTCCTGTGTTTAACCTTACTATTTTAGTTTTTCTTGTGTTTTAGGTCAAAACATCCCTTGTTCCCTTAGATATATTGGGGAAAATAGAAATGTAAGTAATAAATTAAGTTAAAATAATTAAAATAAGTAATAAATTACCGGCATTGAGAGATTTTAACAACTTGAGAATACAAATGACTCCGTTCTGTTTTTATATAGCATTAATATTATGCACTAAATTATTACAGAAGCAAACAATATCAGATAAATGGATTCTTCATAGAAATACACGTATGTGTGAGATGGTGCAAACAGTGCACCATATCTTCTTCATCTTCTACCGCTTTATCCGATCTTCCATCGGGTCACGGGGAGCCTGTGCCTATCTCAGGCGTCTATGGGCATTAAGGCAGGATACACCCTGGATGGAATGCCAACCCATCGCAGGGCACACACACACACACATTCTCACACACATTCATACACTAGGGACAATTTTCCAAGGTGCCAATCAACCTATCATGCATGTTTTTTTTTGGACCGGGGGAAACCGGAGAACCCGGAGAAAAACCCCCTGAGGCACGGGGAGAACATGCAAACTCCACACACACATGACCGAGACGGGAATCGAACCCGGATCCTGGCGATGTGAGGCGAACGTGCTAACCACTACGCCACCGCAGTGCACCATATATATTTGTAATATAGTATAAAGTAAGATGCAATAAAAAATGTATATTTATATTAATATAAATATATGAATAGCTATGGATAACAGTCAAAAAAATAAACAGAGAAAATAAAAAGTAATGGGGCACGGTGGCGTAGTGGTTAGCACGTTCGCCTCACACCGCCAGGATTCCCGTCTCGGTCATGTGTGTGTGGAGTTTGTGCATGTTCTCCCCGTGCCTCAGGGGGTTTTTCTCCGGGTTCTCCGGTTTCCCCCGGTCCAAAAACATGCACGGTAGGTTGATTGGCACCTTGGAAAATTCTCCCTAGTGTATGAATGTGTGCGTGAATGTGTGTGTGTCCTGTGATGGGTTGGCATTCCATCCAGGGTGTATCCTGCCTTAATGCCCATAGACTCCTGAGATAGACACAGGCTCCCCGTGACCCGAGGAAGATCGGATAAAGCGGTAGAAGATGAATGAATGAATGAATGAATAAAAAGTAATAAACGGTAAAGTAATTATAATTGCGTGAATAAGATTGAATGGTTTCAAGAGGTTACAGTGACACCTTGTGGTGTTCCTTAAACGGTGCAGTTCGTGTTTCTAAATAGAGCTTTAGGTTTGACAATGCTTTATTATGTACATTATTTACATATAATGGTTTGCACCAGTAGTCCTCTCTTTAACTTTTGTGTAACGTACCTTCTTAAATCATTAGCATGAAAGTGGCCAAAACCATTCAACAGAACCTGACCAGACATAAGAGGTTAATTCAGCTAATGGAGACTAAATGCCGAATTATAGTCAGGTGTCCACAAATGGTAAATACATAACCAGACAGGTAGATAATGATTACTGTCAATCAAGAAATTCATAATATACAAATAAAAAAGCTCAAACCTCAAATATAATATTTGATCATGTAATCAAATAGATTTTTTTCTTCTCAGGAGATGCATTACGTAGACTAAAGATTGTGCACCGTCTTTGCTATTATAATAAACTTTATTCAGCAAATATGCTGAGAGCAGGTGTAGTGGCTCCAAAAGAACACAACAAAAAAGTGTTGATTGTGAATTTGTATGCACACCATTCTAAAATAAATAGTGCCACTAGGGGCACTATTGCTTTAAGAAATGCCAGGTGACAAGCGATTTACAAGCGATTCAAACGGTTCAAGAATACTCTTAGCACTTATCTCTGTTGTCTGTAAAAAAAAAATAGATAGAAGGAAAAGCGTCTATTCCGTGTGTTTGCCTATAAATGAAGAACGAGTCGTCTCAAACAGTGATTCATTCATTTCTAATGGCAAATAAACCATTGCAAAGTTCGTGTGTGTTCTTATTGGAAATATATCTTTTTTTATATTATCTCTGACCAAATGAACTGTCTTAATAATGGATTTGTTGATATTGATGAACGCGAGTCAACGAACCGAGTCGATAAAATAATGATCAGTGATTCTGAAAAGTGCCACAAGGGGGCACTATAGCTTGGCGTAATGCCAGGCAACGGTTCAATAAATACAAGAATGCGCTCATCGTGCGAAGCTATGTATTTGTTGACAATATGATAACTATAAAATAATAAAAAAGACAAGAAACGAACAGTAAAGATCAGTGGGATGAAACGTTTTTGAAACTCTTCCCCGCCACATGTGTTTATACAGAGAAGCGCTACAGTCTCTCTCACGTTGAGTCGTGGCCAAAACTAATCCTGGAAGCCACGCCTCCATTGTGACGTCAGCGCTTCTGATTGGTGACGCAATCTCCCCTGTCGTCATAGGAACGGCAAACGTTTAATTGTAAACCTCACAATCGAACCGTTGGTCGGTGAGACGAGACACAAAAACTCGAGCGTCAGAAAAAACAAATCTTCAACAAATCATCATCAAATCTTCAGCGATTCTAAAACATAAAAGCACCTCGGAGATGGTGAGAAAAATGATTCTACTTTTTTCTCAGCTTTTATCAGATAGTTATACTAAATCTTGCCGTTAATAATGCTAACTCTAGCGCTAGTTGTGCTCGAAATATAATAAACAAAAATGTCTTCTCATAATTTTACTACTCACTGTTTTTATGTGTATATTGTGTGTATTTCTAAACTTGTGTAGTGTACATAACATAAGTGTACAATCATCGAAAAAAACAAACAAACAATCATTATATAAGTGTACAATAATCACACGAGTGTACAATCATTATATAATCACTACATAAGTATATAAGTGTACAACCATTACAGAAGTTTATTATCATTCATTCATTCATTCATTCATCTTCTACCGCTTTATCCGATCTTCCATCGGGTCACGGGGAGCCTGTGCCTATCTCAGGCATCTATGGGCATTTAGGCAGGATACACCCTGGATGGAATGCCAACCCATCGCAGGGCACACACACACACATTCACACACACATTCATACACTAGGGACAATTTTCCAAGGTGCCAATCAACCTATCATGCATGTTTTTGGACCGGGGGGAAACCGGAGAACCTGGAGAAAAACCCCCTGAGGCACAGGGAGAACATGCAAACTCCACACACACATGACTGAGACGGGAATCGAACCCGGATCCTGGCGGTGTGAGGCGAACGTGCTAACCACTACGCCACCGTGCCATCATTACATACATTTTGAAAAAAAAAAAAACAATAAACAAACAATCATAATATAAGTGTACAATCATTACATGCGTGAACAATCATTATATAATCATTACATACATTTTGAAAAAAAAACAATAAACAATCATTATATAAGTGTACAATCATTATATTAGTATACAATCAATACATGAGTGTACAATAATTACATAAGTGTATATTAGTGTACAATCATTGCATACATTTTGAAAAAAAAACAATAAACAAACAAACACACAAACATGAGTGTACAATCATTGTATAGTCATTACATAAGTGTACAATCATTACTTAAGCGCGGACGCTTTGGCTTTTCCAAACCGTTATTTTTATGCTTCATAGTTGCTTTAGATTTATTGGTGTGAGGAAAGAATAGAAAGATCAGGATTATCAACTTTTATATTTACTTTAGTTGGAATGTTAACTTTAAAACTGCAATATAATGCAGGAATAACTTCATAAAAAATACAAGATCAAGCTGTGTACATTGTTTTGATTTGCTGTTGAGCAAACAAATGAAAAATATCCTTTTTTTAATGATAAGTAAAATCATTAAAATTATTTTTTGGTTGAATTAACTCCTTTTTTGTTTAGAAATTAACAAATTAAATAAAAAATTAATAAAAAGACAAATCAGTTATGTACAAATTGACCACATCCATATAAGCTGAAATCAAAATATAAGAGAGTACATTATCTCCTGCTTTATTTTTGAGAGGAAAGAGTGTGTAAACTCATCCTCCCTGTGTTGCACACTTTAAATATCAAAAAGAACTAAATAAAACAACAAATCCAGGGTATTTTTTGTTGTTTTGTTGGGCTTTTTTTTTGATGTAATAAGTGTACAATCGTCATATTCTTATACAATCAATTCATAAGTGTACAATCATCATTTAAGTGTACAACCATTACATTATTGTACAATCATTACATAAGTGTGCAATCATACCTTAAGCGTGGACGCTTTAGGATTTTTCCAAACTTTATTTTTTATGCTTCAAAGTTGCTTTAGATTTATTGGTGTAAGGAAGGAATAGAAAGATCAGGATCATCAACTCTTTTATTTACTTAATTATATAATGCAGATATAACTTCATTTACACATAAGAATTGCAATGCCAAGCTGTGTACATTGTTTCTGTGTAACATTTGCTGTTAAGCAGAGAAATGAAAAATCTCTTTTTTTTTAATGATAAGAAAAATCATTTAAATTAATGTTGGGTTAAACTCGTTTTTTGTTAATATAAAATATAATTTTTATAATATAAAATATATTTCTGTATAAATAAATATATATATATAGATATATATATATATATATATATATATATATATATATATATTCTTTTTACTATACACTCACTTAAAAGACAAACCAATTATGTACAATTTGACCATATAAGCACTGACCTGATAAACCATGACCTGATCTCTTTTAATGATCAGTGATTCTGATAAGTACCACAAGGGGGCAGTAAAGCTTGGCGTAATACAAGGTAGCGGTTCAATAAATAAATGAATGCGCTCATAGTGGGAAGCTATTTGTTCATAATAAGATCATTTTAAAATAATAAAAAAAGACAAGAAACGAACAGTAAAGATCAGTGGAATGAAACGTTTTTGAAACTCTTCCCCGCCACGTGTGTTTATACAGAGAAGCGCTACAGTCTCTCTCACGTTGAGTCATGGCCAAAGCTAATCCTGGAAGCCACGCCTCCCTTGTGACGTCATCGCTTCTGATTGGTGAAGCAATCTCCCCTGTCGTCATAGGAACGGCAAACGTTTAATTGTAAACCTCACAATCGAACCGTTGGTCGGTGAGACGAGACACAAAAACTCGAGCGTCAGAAAAAAACAAATCATCAACAAATCATCATCAAATCTTCAGCGATTCTAAAACATAAAAGCACCTCGGAGATGGTGAGAAAAATGATTCTACTTTTTTCTCAGCTTTTATCAGATAGTTATACTAAATCTTGCCGTTAATAATGCTAACTCTAGCGCTAGTTGTGCTCGAAATATAATAAACAAAAATGTCTTCTCATAATTTTACTACTCACTGTTTTTATGTGTATATTGTGTGTATTTCTAAACTTGTGTAACATAAGTGTAGAATCATCGAAAAAACAAACAAACAATCATTATATAAGTGTACAATAATCACACGAGTGTACAGTCATTATATAATCACTACACAAGTATATAAGTGTACAATCGTTACAGAAGTTTATTATCATTACATACATTTTGAAAAAAAACAATAAACAAACAATCATTATATAAGTGTACAATAATCACAGAAGTGTACAATCATTATATAATCACTACACAAGTGTACAATCATTACAGAAGTGTATTATCATTGCATACATTTTGAAAAAAAACAATAAACAAACAATCATTATATAAGTGTACAATCATTACATGAGTGTACAATCATTATATAATCATTAAATAATAAGTGTACAATCATTGTATTTCTTTTTGAAAAAAAAACTATAAACAAACATTTTATTATTATATCATTATATACAAATCATTATATAAGTGTACAATAATTACATGTGTGTACAATCATTATTTAAGCGCGGACGCTTTGGCTTTTCCAAACCGTTATTTTTATGCTTCATAGTTGCTTTAGATTTATTGGTGTGAGGAAAGAATAGAAAGATCAGGATCATCAACTTTTATATTTACTTTAGTTGGAATGTTCAGTTTATAATTGCAATATAATGCAGGAATAACTTCATTTACACATAAAAAATACAATATCAAGCTGTGTACATTGTTTTGATTTGCTTTTAACAAATGAAAAATATCCTTTTTTTTAATGATAAGATTAGTTCAATCATTAAAATTAGCTTTTGGTTGAATTAACTCCTTTTTTGTTTAGAAATTAACAAATTAAATAAAAAAGTTTTTTTTTACTATACACTCATTAAAAAGACAAACCAGTCATGTACAAATTGACCACATCCATATAAGCTGAAATCAAAATATAAGATAGTACATTATCTCCTGCTTTATTTTTGAGAGGAAAGAGTGTGTAAACTCATTCTCCCTGTGTTGTATATGAGAACTTGTGTAGTGACTGACGATGTTCATGTTTGTTCTAATCAACAGTATTCAGTGACCTATTTCCCTGTCCTGATGGATATGGCCGACTGTTCTCCAGATGAGCAGATGCTGGTAATGTACCGTTCACCGACACACTCTTTATTTTTTTCACCCTGACTGAAAGCTCATCATCTACACACACTGTCCATTTGGATTTTACTTATAAACACCTTCTTCAGTTTTTTGGCACCTAAACAAAAAGAAATGAAATGAAATAGGTAGCTTCGTGGTCATGAGGTTGGACTTCTTGACCAGAAGGTCTTGAGATCAGATCCCAGCACCACCAAAGCTGCCAGATCCTTGGAGCTGTAGTAACTATGCATAAAGCGTAACTAAATACAGATCATAAAGATTGCAAGGGCTCTGATTTGATCAAACAGAGGGAAGATTATGCATGACCCTAAAGAAGTGTACAAATCATTCACGCTACTCTACATCGAGATCGCAATTAGCCGACAAAATAATGTCTTTTATACATTTAAAGTAATTGTGATCTTATAACAATACTTTCTACCTTTCTTTCTTAACCATGCTGTACCTAAACATAATGGTGTTAGAAGTTGAGGGTGTAATGCATTCCATTCGTCCATTCCTTTTGTAGCCACATTAAGTTTCAAACACTGTTTACATCAAACTTCAAAAATCTGCAGTGTTGTTTTTTTTAATGTCGTTTTTTTTTGTGTAGTACTTAGAATGGCTTTTTGTTACAGTATCAACACAGTTCTCCTGAATATGTGGTGCCTCCTCAGCAGTACTCAATCTATCCCGAAGGATTCAGTAGCTGCTACCCGGAGCCTACTATGCCAGAATATGGTAAGTTCATCCCGCCTTTCCACTCAACCTTACCGAAATGGTTTTCATGCTGGTATTTAAAACTGATATTTTTATTTATTTATTTATTTTTTCATCTTTACTACAGGGATTCCATACTATACTGATCAGGGCATTTATGACCAGTCTCCATTCACAATGGTTCCTCCACTGCAGCAGCCTCTGCTTGCCAGAAGGGAGAAGAAAGTAGTGTGTGCTCTTACTCTTCAGATTACTATCGTTTCATTTATTATTTATTTGATTTATTTTGTAAACCCGTGTTATCTATTTCTCCTCAAGATTCGTATTCGAGACCCTAAGCAGGGCGGTAGGGACGTCACCGAAGAAATCATGTTAGAAGTCGGCTGGAGTCGGAACCCCACTCCACCAATGTGCCGGTCTTCTTTCATCCCTACTCCTCCCCTGGTAACATATGCAATCACACACACACACACACACACACACACACAAAGATGAAACAGCTTTATCTGGCTAATAGCTCACGCATAATACAGTAGCTCTTTCGTTGTAATATTTGTTTTCATTGTTTAGACAGTGAATAGTGACACAATAGTGAGTAAATCAGACACTTGTGGTGGCGTTTGTGACATTTGATTCTCTTCATTCTTCTCTGCACCCCTTTTGAAACATCGCATTTCAGTTTTATTCCTTTATTTTCGAATAATAAAAACATAGCCATAGAAGTAAAGTAGAGAAGCCATGGTGTAAAGAAACGAGAAAAAAAAAAACAACTTTCTGTACCCACTTCTGTATTAACGCTGCCCACTTTTCCACAATGCCTGTTTTTCATGTTTCCGTGTGTCCCTTCTTTCTGCTGCTCTTTTTATGTCCGCATTCTCATTATCCTCGTCTTTTCTGCCCCAAACCACAGCAGCTGAACCATGTCATGGAACATCATCGTGTCTTTAATATGGACACAGCCCAGGTCTCCCATGTTCACGTCAACTTGAAGTCAGGTGCGTGTTTAATATACTAATAATGTAAATCTATGTGTCGATCCAGTGCCCGATGTTCTTTTGGATTTTGACTAGTGTTCCGTCTATGTTCATTTTTGCCTCTGTTGGTCGACAGATGACGAGCCAAAGCTTGAGAGTTGTGCGCTAAAATGTGCTGCATTAGATATAGCACAGGAGCCTATCTCTCAGGCGGAGCCCAGTCCTGCACCAGGTGTCACGCCAGAGGCAGATACACCAGAAGCAGATACAGCAGAGGCAGATAGACCAGAGCCAGATACACCAGAGGCAGATACACCAGAGCCAGATACACCAGAGGCAGATATACTAGAGGAAGATATACCAGAGGCAGACACACCTGAGCCAGACACACCAGAGCCAGATACACCAGAGCCTGTGCACATTTCCCCAGAGGTTCAAGCCTCTGCAGCACAGGTTCAAAACCCTATCGACAGGCTGGCCGAACGTGACACAGCTCCCCCTCGTGGCGACTCCGAACTGCTCAGACAGGTGAACCTTCCTGGCCTTGCGTTGGGTTTTAATAGAACAAAGTCTTTTTACCACGCCATCAACTAGATTAAACAAGTAGTCCAGGATTTTCCAAGTGATATCCGCAAGTGATCCATGGCAGCGCTTTTCAAATATCTTCTCCTTTTCTCACACATTAAAATCTTTACAAACGATCATCAATGGCATCTTTGCAATTAGCGTAGGATCTTATTCCTTATTAAAAAACGAAGACGCCCGTCCGTTATGTATGTTAAATGTTGTTGACTATAAAGGGAGCTCGAAAAGGAACAAATCCATACTTTAAGAAATAAGCCTTTTTTTAAATGATTCAAATCACAATATGCAAATTGCGTTTACCTCACAGAATGCTAGATATAAACAAACGAATGCTGTCTCTCACTTTGGTTGATGTGTGGAATCCAGATTCGCAATAATCCTGTAGGGCTTTATCCCAATACAGGCAATTTTTAACTCTGTGTGTGTGTGTGTGTGTTAGGATAAGCCAGAGCCAGCTTTCCAGCAGTCTGAATGTGACCACGAGGCGGTCTCAACTACAGTTGAGGATTCCGGCGTGTCTTCTGCGTCGGTGAAGCATCGAGATCCAACAGAACAGAACGGAGAGCAGGACTCTGAGTCGCTGAAGGACGAACCCGGGCCTAGCTCCGAGGGCGAAAGCAACCACAGAGTCCTCTCACCTGCAAAAGAGCCCAGCAGCAACACGGAGCACAGTAAGCGCCGTTTCATCCGTCTAGCACACTCCCGACTGTTTCTCACTAGTTTTAACGTCCTTTTTTCCCCTCACGTCTTTCCCTCAGAGCCTCCGCCGACGAACGGGAAGAAACAATATAGCAGAGACTTTCTCCTGAGCTTCCAGTTCAAGCCTGCCTGTTTGCGCAGGCCAGAGGGTCTTCCCAGTATGTTTGATGTGGTACTGGACAAGGTAAACCTCACGAAGACATCGGCTTTATCGGCAACTTTAAAATAAAGAATGCGATATGACAGATTTTTTTACTTGCTGCTACAGATGAAACGATACAGAGGGCCCTTGTTACCCGAACCACAACGGCACAAATCCAGGAGCCCCGACTTCACGCCAAACTTCCGTAGGGCAAGTCCCGATGGGAAATTTGCACACGTGAGTTTCTGAATTCCGTCGCCCTCCACTCTCGTGTTATTCACGTGTATCATTATACCGCAATATGAAAGCGATCAGTAATATGGAAATCACATCAGTAACGTCGACATGTTTGTTGATCAATAACGTTTTACACCCTTTTAGCCAACGAATGAAAGCCTGAGGTGGACTCCGTCCTCCGTCAACATAAACAAGCCTGTGAATGACGAAGTACAGTTGAAGAGGACTGAGAATGCCTGGAAGAGGCATTCTTGCCAGAATAGGAAGGCTGAAGAGGACACGGAGGAATGGAAAACCAAAGTAAGTACATGACTCTCTGTGGACGAAAGATCTATTGATTTACGATTTATTGCTTGCGCTATAAACCGATCTATTGATATCCCGTTGTGTCGCGCAGAATCTTTTATACAGGTTGCGGGCTATCCTTAACAAACTGACACCGCAGAGGTTTAACAAGCTGATGAAGCAGGTGCAGGAGCTCACCATCGACACAGAGGAGCGGCTTAAGGGCGTCATCGACCTGGTATTCGAGAAAGCCATTGAGGAGTCCCACTTTGTTGTGGGTTATGGGATTATGTGTAAATGCCTGGCGACGGTAAGTAAAACATCGCTTTTGCTTCTTTATGTTTATTGTGCGTTTAACCCTATTTGTGATTGTGAATTTTCTTCTGTTTTTCTTTCTTTCTTTTTTTTTTTGTCAGATAAAAGTGCCCATGGCAGACAAGCCCAACAGCACTGTGAATTTCCGGAGGCTGCTGCTAAACCGCTGTCAGAAAGAGTTTGAGAAGGACAAAACAACCAACGATGCCATCGAGACCAAGCGGCAGGAACTGGAAGCAGCTACTTCAGTAAGCATCGTTTCACTTTATTTGTTTATTACACAGATTCGAGTAAAAAATATGGTACAATGGCGAACAAGGCAGTAAGTAGAAAATCTGTTATCAGACTTGAATCGGTCCTTCCGCAAAATTGCTATGGTATATTTTTAGGGGTTAATCAGATGATCCATCTGTCGATTCATCGATTAACCAAACACCTTGTTGTTGTTGTTGTTAGATGTCTTGCTTATTAGAACTATATAAAACCCTAATTCCAAGTATTTCTGTATGAACTTTCATTCATTCATTCATCTTCGACCGCTATATCCGATCTTCCCTCGGGTCACGGGGAGTCTGTGCCTATCTCAGGCGTCTATGGGCATTAAGGCAGGATACACCCTGGTTGGAATGCAAACCGATCACAGGGCACACACACTGACATTCACATACTAGGGACAATTTTCCAAGGTGCCATCAACCTACCGTGCATGTTTTTGGACCGGGGGGGGGAGGGGAAACCGGAGAACCCGGAGAAAAACCCACTGAGGCACGGGGAGAACATGCAAACTCCACACACACATGGCCGTGTGTGTGTGCCCTGCGATGGGTTGGCATTCCATCCAGGGTGTATCTTGCATTAATGCCCATAGACGCCTGAGATAGGCACAGACTCCCCGTGACCCGAGAGAAGGTCAGATATAGCGGTAGAAGATGAATGATTGAATGAATGATATTTGACTTGCTCCTTATTTGTTTGGTTTGTTTCAGGAAAGTGAGCGGCACATGTTAAATGAGGAGCTGGAGTTGGAAAAGTGTAAATTTCACAGGCGAACCAACGGTAACGTCAGGTTCGTCGGCGAGCTGTTTAAGCTGCAGATGTTGACCGAGGACACCATGTACAAGTGCTTGGAAAAACTGCTAAAAAATAACACCGAGGGAAATCTGGAGTGCTTCTCCATTCTCCTCACGACCATCGGCAAAGAGCTGGACCACGACAAGGCCAAGGTAAACAACCAGCTTTTTACAGCGTTATCATTTGCTGATTGTTGTGATGCACAATTATACCTTGAATGTAACTATTGATTATGTATTTATTCTTGACCTGGATTCGTGACTTCGGATTCGCAGTAAATCATCAATGCGTTCTGATAATTGTTTCTTTCTTATGTCATAAGAAAATATTAAATATAAATAATAATAATTATTATTATTATTATATGATAATAATGATCATAATAATAATATTGCATAAATATTCGAGTGAACGAATGGAAACGACGTTTAGCATGTCCTGTATCATTCCGGACGATTTAAATAGCTGAGCTCAGCACTCGCTATAGTAAAGTTTGCATGCGGTTTCCTGTTGCTTATACAGTTTCAGGGAGTAGCTATTTATATGTAATGGCTTTAAGTCATATGTAATGCCCCCCCCCTTCCCCTAATTTGCTTCTGATAGGTAAACATTTTTTGACTCAGGATGTTATTTTCATCAAGCGCCACCTAGTGGACGAATGAAAGTAATGGGAAAAAGTAATCGAACGTAATCAGCTACTTTACTTTTATAAAATAAACACTACGTATTACATTTGAATAGGGGTATTTGTAATCTGTAACCTGTTAAATTTCACCTTCCCAACACTGCTCATACAATAAATAGCTTTGTAAAAGTTTCATACAGACGAGTAAAAGTCTTCAGCTGACCACATGTTAAGAGAAAATTCCTTATATTTTATTGACCAATGCAAAAAGAGCCTTAGAAAAATTGCTGTATCCATATATTATTATAAAAGTCTGCCTCTACCAAGAGTAACTGACGAATCGTTCATGACTATTTCCTATCCTTCAGCAACGAATGGATCTGTACTTTAAACAAATGACGACCATCATAAAAGAGAAGAAATCCTCGTCTCGCGTTTGCTACTTGCTCCAGGATGTCATCGACATGCGCCAGGTAAGCGCTAGTTCTTTTTCCTAGATATAGCGTCTGTGCTTGTGTTTTAACAGTAGTATTTATGGAAAAAAAACAAAAAAACAAAACAGATGATCTTTGTTTCAGAACAACTGGGTATCACGGCGAGTTATACAACAACCCAAGACCATTATGCAGATCCACTTAGAAGCCCAACTGGAGATGCAGGCGGAGCAAAGAAATGTTTTAGCAAGCATGCAATCCATGGGCAGGAAGAGGCCAAATCAGAGAGAGCGTACGTTCTATAAGCTAAACCTTTTTACAGCTTAGTCGCATGTCTTTTTTCACATGTGTGTTCCGTCACTTTCCCAAAGCACCGCTCCTTCTGTTCTTATTTCTTCTTTCTCTTCTACAGCGGCTCCATATTCCAGTTCGTATCAGGCACAGGAGACCACCTACTCGGCCCCCACAAACCATGTGATAGACCCCAGCAAGATCCCGAAAATCTCCAAGGTACTGACTTATATTGAAAAGCGAACTTAAACGATTTCTGTCAGCATTTTTAAGCTTTTTAAGAGACGCAGATTAACTCAAAGATCCCAAATGTAGTTACCCAATATTTCTTTTATCAAGAGCTCCACCTGCTGGTGAAATTATTCACGTGGCTGAAAAGTATTTCCCTTAAAGAGCCGCCTGAGCTATGCATTAGAAGCCCAGAATTTATTATTTTTTTTTATAAAAGAAGGCGATAAATCGCATTGAGCAATGTAGAAATTTTACAATATTTTTAAAGTGGCATTTTATACGAACCATCTAATGGTTAACATTTACAAGAAAGCCTGTTCTGATTAAACAGAATTCTGATAAAGCATTCATTCTGTTTTTTTTTTTTTTTGTTTTTTTTTTTTTATTGATTCACACAATTTTAAGGAACGTCATTGGCTTCAAATTCAATACCATTCCTTAATCACCTAATGTGCACATTTTTTTTGTTATTCATAAAGCGCTTATCCTTATTTGAACCCGATTGTGTTCGTGTGTAGTTTACGTCAGATAAGACGGTTTATTTGGGATCGTGTTTCGGACGAGGACAGCTGAACTGGAAGAGCGGCTGCGGAGGAGGAGAAACTAGATACAAAGGCAACCAATCAGGTAAGTCAATGATGTGTTTGATTGTTTGTTTGTTTGTTTATTTGTTTTTGGTGGAAAAATCGGAAGGGATGTCATAATTGTAGTCCCTGTTCTTACAGATAACTTGCACCCCAGCTGCTCAAGGCCATCGGTATCAGAATCTTCCTCCATGTACGTCCCGAACACGCCCAAGCCGCAGCCCAGTACAGCATGCGGAGGCACACTGGAGCGCAGCCAATCCATCAATTCTGGTAATTTGTGCTTTCCCAAAACAAACAAAGCACTCTCTTCCTTTTCACTGAGGGGGGGGGGGGACAAAAATAACACATACATACAGTTTTCTCATGGCTCATCATGTTCCTTGTGTCAACAGAGGAGGAGATGGTGACATGTTCGAAGAGCATTATCAAAGAGTTTCTGTGCAACAAAGATTACAAGGTAATTATCTCACGCCGTGTCTTATAAAGCAGATGGCGTTATTCCGTTACGCGTGGTCGTTATAACGTTCCTTCTGTCACACCGTGTGCAGGTGACCTTGCAGTGCTTGAAAGACCTGGGTAAGGGCGCGATGATGAACGTTTTTGTTTCGATGGGTGTGGAGACCACGCTTGAGAGAAACCAGGCCACACGTGTCCACATGGGTCAGCTGTTTCTTTACCTGCTGCAGGCTGGGAGCCTCTCCAGATCTCAGTTTTTTCAAGGGTGAGTCACGCTCTGTCCCACACAGCTTTGTCCTCTTGCACTAGAGACACCACTGTCTCCTTCATGAGATTTTAAGAGCTGTAAAGTAGGGCTGGCGATCGATTAAAATATTTCATCGCGATCAAATCGCCACTTGTGATAGTGTGATAGTGAACTGTAATAGATGTTATAATTGTATACATTTCTCTCAGAATATCTCCCTTTAATAAAATTATGGAGTATTTACTTGTTTATTCATTCATTTCAATGTTACTTTGTTTAGTGATGGTTTTAAGTGTAAAAAATGGGACGTGGATCCTTTAAGAATTGTGTTCCGGTTGCTTTTCCATTTAAACTGGTGATACGTGTAGGTTATACAGAAGCGCATTGTGTTCACAAAAAGAAAAATGCGCTTTATTGCATAATACGGATTCGGGAATGCGTTGCGCTTTGCATAAGGTTCGATACAATGATATACGCTTATATAGATCATGCCTGTCGTGAATGCGCAGCTAGTAGGCGTAACTTCACTGAAGTTTCTTTATTCATTTGTTCTTTTTTGTTGCCCGGGTTTTGTTCATTCACCAACACAACTCAGGAGAATATCACTCATATAGTTAATCGCTCATTAATAAAATGAGTGACATTAACATGAACTCGTGTAACTATACTGCTATAGAGATATATTTATGCCTGTTGAGATCATTGTTAGCATTAGTATTAATATGCTTGCTTTTATTTTCACAATATCAGAGATTTCAGAGAATCAAAAGCGTCTTTTGTATGTGTGTGTGTGTGTGTGTGTGTGTCCATATTTAATTTCTTACCTATTCTTGTTCATGCAGGTTTTTAGAAGTCCTTGAGGTAGCAGATGAAATGGCCAGAGACATTCCTCATTTGTGGCTATACATAGCAGAGCTGGTTGAGCCTGTGCTCCATGAAGGAGAGATTTCAATCAGTCAGTTGTTTAGGTATTTACAGATACACACGTGAATCCTATATGTTTTGCTTGAAAGGAAGTTAGTGTCTTTTTTTAATTGTTGATTTCTTTTGTTTGCAGTGAGTTTAGCAAACCACTACTCCCTATGGCAAACGCTGGCAACTTATTTGCAGAAATAATGCACCGTCTATGCAAACAAATGGTAAGATGGCTGATCTTATATCAATTATGACTGAAGTAAAAGTGAAGGATGTTGGCATAGAAGTTAAAAAAACATTGCTGTGTTTTTCTGTGCTTTAGGGCCAGACGAAAGTGAAGGCCTTGTGGAGGGAGTCTGGACTGAGCTGGGCTGATTTCCTTCCTGAAACTGAGGATGTGAACAGCTTCATTAAAGAGCAGGTGAGCTTTGGCCCGCACACAAGATTTGGACTGTGTGTTTGTGTGTTTTATGTGTGTTTATATATATATATATATATATATATATATATATATATATATATATATATATATATATATATATATATATATATATATATATATATATACATACATATATACATATATTCATTTTTTTTTATCTTTGCCAGAGAACCTGGACTTCACGCTCCTCAAGTCCTGAAAGCTAAACGCATCCTCCATGGAATCAGACAGCAAAGACCCAACTGTACAGCAGAGCAGTAGCGATAGCGGGATAAATGCATCATTACAAATAAAAGAAAAAAAAGACTTAGAATAATGTGTTATGAAATAAACATGTATTACCTTTATGAAATAAAGTGTGTAATCAAGTTCAGACTCTAATTTTTGAGTTTTTTTTCTAAAATATTTTGAATATTTATTTAATAACTATAGGTGTTATAACTGAAGGCTCAATTATATTAATTACATTCATTATTCTTCTGTCTTTGGTATTGAGTCGGAGTTCTGTAGAGAATTTGGCGGAGGTTTACAGGAAAGGAGCAAATTACAACTTGTACAAAGACACAAGACAGATGTTGTTAAACCTAAAGTTCTTGCAATTCTCAATAGTGAGAGTAACTTCAACATATAATTATTAATATATATAATATATATATATATTATATATATATATAATTAATAGATAGGTAGATAGATAGACAGATGTATTGATATATTACTATATATATATATATATATATATATACATGATGAACTATATATATATATATATATATATATATATATATATATATATATATATATATATATAGTTCATGAGTGAGTCCGGATTGAACTTTTTAGCAGTAGCGGTTGGTGGTGTTGTTCACAGAGAGGAAGCCATATAAAAAAAAGTACATTATGCATGGTTAATTTTAATATAACTTTAACTTTAATATAAAATGACAGAACATTGTCACTCAAACATGGTACAATTATTATATCAGATCATTCATTACATCAACGATGAACTTTAAATATCAATGCAATAAACAGTATCTCAATAGTGTTCATTTATATAAATAATTGTATATTTCTTACCAGCATCACTTAATACAGTGTTGTCCACAATGATGTTACTACTTACAATGGTATTGACTTTTATTTGAATAATATAATAACAACACACACGTCCGAATGAAGCTAGCGCACTCCTTTGACCTGTACTCCTTGGTACTCAATGCATGTGCAAAGTCTTTTTTGTTATTTTTTTGTAAAAATATGTGAGTAGTAACATTTTCTTGGACTGAATGATAGAGAATGATAGAGCTAGAAAGAGCGAGATTTGCAGTCGTCCATAAACGGCAAATCTGATTTAAAAAGCAGTGATTTATGATTATTTTAAGGTCCTATAATCGATAAAGAACTACAGAGAGGCATACTAAAGCATCTGGAATGGACCCGGTATGAGGCAGCTCAGAACAGTATCCACATGACATCAGGAAATGGTTTGTGTATTGCTATATATTGAGCTCAAACTAAAGTTTTCATAAATTAAATCCGAATTCGTTGTACGATCAGTAGTAACCTGCAAGAAGAGAAATAGAGATAATTGTCACCTGAGGTACTCTCACAGCACTGCATACACTGTCCCATAGTCTGTTTAGATTCACAAATAAGGGATTGCGTGTCTCATTATGGCGTTATATCATTTACACGATCACACACAAATAGAATAGAAGAATAGAATAGAAACTTTATTGTCATTGCACAACAAGGCACAGCGGAAAAAACTGTGTATGCGCCCCAATGAAATGTGAAATATAAACAAGAACATGAGAAAAAAATATAAAAAAATATACAAATATTAGAATATGGACAAATATATTTACAAATATCTGCACATCCAACTCTGGCTATATGCCGTGCCGCATAGAGTGTACACTGAAATTGCACAGTAATATTGCACTGTATGAAGTAGTAATAAATGATAGCGGAAAAATGCACAGTAGTATTGCACCATATAAAGTTGCACAGTAATGTGTGGGAAATAATGTTGCATCCTATGAGAGTACGCAGTAGTAATTCACAGCATGAAATTGCAGAGCGATAATCTGCATTATTGATAATTGCAATAGTAATATTGCACTGTGTGAATTGTATAGTAATAGAAGTAAATGTATGTATGAAAAGTGCAGTAATAATGTAACATTGCACCATCTGAGATTACGCATTAATAATACAAATGGACACAGTTACTCACCAGTTTGTTGTCTGTATTCTCGTATGAAGGAGTATTATCTGTAACTGCACACAAAATACCCAATCAGCTCGGTCTCTTTCTGTGTGTGTGTGTGTGTGTGTGTGTTTGTGGGATAAGTTTGTGTGTACCCTGTGTGCTCTTGCGTCTCAGTTTGTATATCATCAATGCGAATCCTCCAATCAGCAGAAGAGCCAAACAAACACACGTGGTGATGAAGAATAGGGGAACCTGGAGATAACCATAATAAATCAGAATAGGAAGTGACCAGATACATCATCTACATATGTTAATGAACATGTCGATTGTAGTATGTATTATGAAGCCAGTTTGTATCTTTTTTTATTCATTCATTCATTCATCTTCTACCGCTATATCCCATCTTCCTTCGGGTCACGGGGAGCCTGTGCCTATCTCAGGCGTCTATGGGCATTAAGGCAGGATACACCCTGGATGGAATGCCAACCCATCGCAGGACACACACATTCACACACACATTCGTACACTAAGGACAATTTTTCCAAGGTGCCAATCAACCTACCGTGCATGTTTTTAGACCGGGGAGGAAACCGGAGAACCCGGAGAAAAACCCCCTGAGGCACGGGGAGAACATGCAAACTCCACATACACACATGGCCGAGATGGGAATCGAACCCGGACGTTGGCGGTGTGAGGCGAACGTGCTAACCACTAAGCCACCGTGCCCCTGTATCTTTTTTATATCACTAAATATATATTGTAATGATGTCTTGTTGCACATGAAGGATATTAGAGCGTACTAAACATATACATTCAAAATGTTTATCTTTGTTAAGCTGCTTAGTTACGAGGTCATTGTTAAAAGCGGCTCACGAAAAAAAGAGAATAAATAAATAAATAAATAAATAAACACTGATCACAACTGTAACATTTAATAACAGAAAGAATGAGATTTTATAAAGAGCGAGTTCTTACTGATACACAGCGCAGATGCCGGAGTGCTCGTGGATGCCGTTGCTGTTGTTTGAAAAATACACAAACGTTTATAAATCCTAACCCCTATAAAATGTCCATGAGAATGGATTTTCCATCATTTCTTTGAACAAAAGAAAACTCTCTTTACCTGTAACTTGAAGCCACAACACGGAAAAAAACGTGTAATATTTGACCGCCGCATCTCCGTTCCAAACACCAAATAAATAAAACGCTTCGTCGCTTTCTCCCACGTTGCTGAAGTTCACGCTGAGAACTTTCACACTCGTATCATCAGAAATGGAGAATCTGCCGTTGTGGGGCACTTGCGTTGGTATGAAGGATCTCTTGAACAAAACTATCATCGTTCAATGTGAGGAGATACTTCATGTTTCTCTCATACTCCCCTGGATAGTTACAAGTGACGGTGAGATTTTGTCCAAGATAAGCGTTCAATATTTTTGGCACCTGGCATTGAGTGTCTGTGGATTACACACACAAGATAACAAAGACAGTTGATTAGTATCAAGTCAAGAGGTTTTTCTTGTCATTCCAACTATATGTAGGCGACGCAGTGCACGAGACGACGTTTCTCCAGAACCGTGGCGCTAGAAAAAACAACAACATATTCACATTACACAACATCGAGCTACAAAACACAAGTCTAAGCTGTCCTAGCCACATAAAGTGTGCAACCTAGTGCAAACAGTGTAGAACAATGTCAGACATAATAAACACAAAATAACAGCGACCAGTATATATACTGTATATGTATATGTACACAAAATAACACAAAATAACAGCGACCAGTATATATACTGAATATGTACATGTACGTAAGTTCTACCTTTGTAATAACATTTTACTGCCTTGACTTTATAAGTCATAAAAACACTTTTTACTCACTATTATACACTTTTAAGTTCACAGCGGAGTTGCTCTGATCCCCCAGTCCAAATCTGTACGTTGCAGCATCCTGTGGCTTCAGCTTTGTGATCAATACTAAGAAGTTATTTAAGTTTGAATACAGCATGAACCGGCCATATTGAACTTTGATTTGTTTCGTGGCCACACGTATCACATCCCTGCAGTCATTCCCATCCACCATACAGATATATTTGGTGTCGTCTGCGTACCAGTTTATGTTAGTGGTTATAATGACGCTGCCTCCCAAGTAACCGATCACATCAGAGCAGTTTACCGGACCTGTAGATCAACAGCAAATCCCATTCATAACAGTAACCTCGCTGATCCCTTTCAATATTCGATAAACACTTAGAAATCATTATCGAACCTGAGATTAGGTAGAAGGTGAAGATGAGGAAGATCTTCATCCTGGAATCAAGTTCACTACTACTTTATACTGAAATTGTTTCCCCCGCCGGAGAAACGTTCTACTGATGTTCTTTTATTTATTCCCACTTCTACTTTTGCTCTTAGTTTTGTCATTTCCTCTTTTAAAAGAATAATGTATTTATCAGTGGTGCAGATCTGCATGAAACCCTTTCTGTTTGCAGGTTCTTTCGGACGCAGTGTTTGGGTTGTTGAACTGCTTTTGTCGTTCGTTTTAAGTCAGTTGTGTTTGCACTCTTGCTTTCATAAAGGAGAAAAAAAAAATCAGAATCGTGTGAAAAAAAGTGAAATCATAAAAACTTTGGTAATTAGTCTCATGCGACATGTGTATTTTTAATTTTTATACATGTAGAACACAAATTTTAAAGGAAGCATGGAAAACAATGTCAGTGTTGTTTCCCTTTTATTCAGTCTGTGGTTTAATTTGTACACTTATGTCTTTTTAATTGTGGGGCACGGTGGCTTAGTGGTTAGCACGTTCGCCTCACACCACCAGGGTCCGGGTTCGATTCCCGTCTCGGCCATGTGTGTGTGTGGTGTTTGTGCATGTTCTCCGCGTGCCTCAGGGGGTTTTTCTCCAGGTTCTCCAGTTTCCTCCCGGTCCAAAAACATGCACGGTAGGTTGATTGGCACCTTGGAAAATTGTCCCTAGTGTATGAATGTGTGTGTGTGTGTGTGCTGTGATGGGTTGGCATTCCATTCAGGGTGTATCCTGCCTTAAGATAGGCACAGGCTCCCCGTGACCAGAGAGAAAATCGGATATAGCGGTAGAAGATGAATGAATGAATGAATGTCTTTTTAAATACACTTATATTATGTGTTAATGATGGAAATTATCTTACAGCAGCTTTACTGAGGTATATTTACAAAAAGAAAATGTAAAGTGGGGTAAAAAAATAAAAAGGTGGGAGGGGACAATAAAATCCCTAAGATGGTATTTGGAAGAGACCTCAGAGAGGAAGCAGATTCCCACCCATCCGCATCTGGGTGGCATCTAATGTTCATTCGGTTTATCGCTGTACTTTTATTTATTTTAGGAATAGTGGCAGTTATTCTGGTATTGTTTCTTTCATTTCTAAGTATTTCATGCAAAAAGTATTTCCGTGTTTTTAACACAGTAGAGCAAGAATTATAGCTCAAACGTTATGAAGAATTGGAACACCTTATTCAAGTGCCAGAGAATATATAAATCTTGAAAAACATGAAGTATACGTATTTGGGAACAAGTAAACACGAACTATTTAATAAAATGTATATATATATATATATATATATATATATATATATATATATATATATATATATATATATATATATCTTTTAAAAACAATGGAAATCTTGGAGGTGTGAGGTGAACCTGCTAACCACTAAACCACAGTGCATCTACGATATATAAAACACTTGACATTTTTTAAAATGAAGATATAAACAAATGAGTCAATAACTCCATCATGAGAAAAAAAAACTTATTTTTGCACCTTCTGCAACAGATTACTCATATAAACATGGTCAGGACCATCAGCATCCCATAATTGGATTTTTAAACAACTCAATACTAATGTTTTAACTTAGGAAGAGTGGAACAAGCATTATTTGGTAGAAGATTTATTCAGTTTTGGAGATTTGAGGAATAAGTCTGGAGCCTGGGCTGATCACGACACGGTGCTCCTCCAACCACACCTTGCTGGAATTGGCTGTGTTGCGTGGAGCATTGCGCTTGAATAAATAATGGGAAATGGGAAATATTCCCTGCATAAAAAAAACGATTTCTGACAACACTTGCACTTTTTTCCTGTTTTACAAAGAGCTGTTTCATTACTTTTTATCTTTGAAACTATTGGTAGAAAAAGAATGCTTTATCACTTGATAGAGGATTTAATCTTGCAGATATTTCTAGCTTTTTTTTAGTTAACGAGTTAAATCAAGGGAATCAGGAGATTAATAGCTATTAAATATTTGAATCTATTGATATACATACATATATACATATATATATATACATACACACACAAACACACACATATATATATATATATGAAGTATACGTAAACGTATTTGGGAACAAGTAAACACGAACTATTAATAAAATGTATATATATATATATATATATATATATATATATATATATATACACACACAAACACATAGAGGCGGAAAGTAACTAATTACATTTACTCGCATTACTATAATTAAGTAGTTTTTTGTGTACTTCTACTTCTTAGAGTAGTTTTTAAAATATGTGATTTTACTTTTACTCAAGCATGTTTTTTAAATATTGTACTGCGCTTCATTTTAAATCGTTACTGATTAAAAATAAATAAATAAATACGAATCGCAACCCGGAAACCAGTGTAAATGGAAGAACTGTAAAACAGGAAGAACTGTAAATGGTTTGTAAACACACACACACACACACACACACACACACACACAGTCTCCTTTGACATACATTGAAACATCACAAAATCTTTTTTGATGTAACAAAATCATTAAAATTATAATCTGTTTTATTTTATTTATCCCATAAAGAGAAAATCATTTGCTATCAATCAATCACATACGCAATTAGAAACAAATGGAATAAAATAAGAAGAATAATAAATATTTTGAAAAATAATCAGATAAACTAGAGTTTGTTACAAGGAAACAATTAAGGAAATAAAGGGATTAAATACAAACATAAGAAATAATAAAATGACATTGTTCATTTTTTGTAAAATTTGAAAAAAAAAGCATTAGTATAATATCCCATGAATGTATTACTTAAGTCCCATAAATATTGTATTTATCTCATATCTTATTTATTTCATCTTTTAGACTCAAAAGACCTAATGAAGAATCAAAGCTACAACATGATTTTTACAATGATTTACTAACGTGTTCATAATGAGTGTATGTGCTTTCTTTTAATTGTTTAAGATACTAAAAGGCTTTTGAATGGAAAATTATTTAACCTTTTGGTAAATTCACATAATGAAGCCTGTAAAATCCAGAAATCCTTATTGTGTTTGATGTAAATTGTTAAATAATCCAGTTATTTCTGTGTGGAAAAAACATGCAGCAATTTCCAATAATAATACTTTGATTGGTGCAACAATTGTACTTTCTTGCACAACAGGAAACTATTCTTGGTTAAAGAACAAAAATAACAGCCCAGTTTGGTTTTTTGATTAAATGAAGCATTTAATGGGGGTCTATTATAACTATATATATATCACTATGGAGAGAGAGAGAAACACAAGAGATCCGGGTGTCACGTTCTCTGAACACTTCCGGGGCCACACCCCTGTGAGATTTGCTCGGGAATCTCCCCTATTTAAAGGCCCCAAGATTCCTTCCTCTCTGCCAGATTGTCTCTACAGATTGATGCCTCTCCAGTCTCTCTCTCTCTCTCGCTCACTCTCTCTCTATCATATATATATATATATAGGGGGCACGGTGGCGTTCATTTTGTGCACTTTATTTAAAGAAGCTCTGTGTTTGAATCTACTTCGCAAACCTGTGATGGCATTTATTTTTTGTCTTTTATTCATTTATTTGTCACTTTTGTATAAATTCCTCATGATAAAAGCATTTGCTTCCCGCATCACAACAACCATTACTCTGAACTTAGTTTAACCTTCTAAATATAATGGAAATTCGTATGCATTATTAACCGTGCATAAGCAGTGACTTGATGAAATGAACATCATTCATTCATTCATTCATTCATCTTCTACCGCTTTATCCGATCTTCCCTCGGATCACGGGGAGTCTGTGCCTATCTCAGGCGTCTATGGGCATTAAGGCAGGATACACCCTGGATGGAATGACAACCCATCGCAGGACACACACACACACACATTCACACACTAGGGACAATTTTCCAAGGTGCCAATCAACCTACTGTGCATGTTTTTGGACCGGGGGAGGAAACCGGAGAACCCAGAGAAAAACCCCCTGAGGCACGGGGAGAACATGCAAACTCCACACACACATGGCCGAGACGGGATTCGAACTGGACCCTGGAGGGGTGAGGCGAACGTGCTAACCACCAAACCACAGTGCCCCATGAAATGAACATCAGTCTAGCTATTTAAGATCACTACAGTTGTGATTACCGCATTTGTGATTGTTGATGTCCAAACTAAAGAAACAATCAGGCATCTTAATAAAAGTAATAAATCCAAAATTAATGAAGGGTGTGGTAAACCGAGTTGGTCTCAGCTCTACGGTTCAGACATTGGTAAAGTAAATGTGATTGGCTGGTGGCGTTAGTCGGAGATGCAGCGCCTGTATCAGAAGGATCGCTGATGGGGTTTGATGCTTGGCTTGAAAATGAAACCACCTTATTAGGATCCAGTCTGATTAAGGTGTCCAGGTTTTCGTATGCTGGTAAATGAGCCAGGTCGTTCTCATAAACACAAGGAGCCTGAAATAAATAAATAAATAAATAAATTACTGTTAGCGCTTAGTGTAATGGTAGAAAAACTATCGCTCTTAGGTACACATATTTAAGTGGTAAAAGTTGTACAATTTTATAATTTTTTGTCATTTATAAACCCACAGCATTTGTTTGGAGAAAACCTGATCGTGGCCAAAGAAGTGTGTGTAAAGGCGTGTCCCTCATGTTAGGTAGAAATCGATAAATATGGAAATGGGGAGAGAATCGCAAGGCAGTTTTATTTCAAAACCCATTGCAAACACCTTCTACAGAATGAATACACAACATGCTCATGAGCAACACAACATAATCCATGCAATTATCTAATCAGCCAATCATGTTGCGGCAATTCCATTCAATACCGTGATGGCCCTGTGATTTCATAGTATAGTTATTTGTATGTATATATGTATACCTTCACTAGACCACTTTGTAGGGCACATTCTGCACCATAACAAACATCTTTACTGGTCTATTATGCACAATTACACTGATATGTTATAGATACTTTCACCAATTTACGTAAATAGGTAACCTTTAACCCCATGCCCTCCCCCAACCTTATTACAAGTTATACATCATTATAACACATGGAATGCAGGTCGACGTGAAAAAATTAGAGTACAGATTTAGGATCTGCAGACCTGACAGGCTCAATACTGACACACAAAACAGACACAAAAATACTCACCGGTCGATCGTCTTGGAATGTTGCTCTTGAACCTTTAATTATACAAATGAGTATTCAGTTTATCTGTACAGTATAATATATACTATAATACTGACTGACGTGAGACCTTTACCTTGTGCTTTCTTGTGTTGTCTCAGTTTGTAAATGAGCAGCGTAAATCCTCCAGTCAGTTGCATGACCACACAGACACACACACTGATGATGACGACAAGGCTGATGACAAAAAGGAAGAGAGCAAATAAATCTAAAAGGGGGGGGGGGGCAGACAGAAAAAACACATCATCTTCATACATATCAGTTTACATGTATTTTGTAGTTTGTGTACAGTTGCTGGTCACATTAGGGTGCGTTTCCATTACAAATGTGTGTAAAACTTGTGCGATATTTCCGAAATGTCGATAAAAGAACGGTTGCGAAGTTTCCTTTAACCGTATCATGCGACTAAAACTCTCGTGATGTCACTCCAACAAAATGGGCAGGCTTACTTATATCGCAGCCAATCGCATGTATAACATGTGACCTGTAAATGTAAAAAAAACTGTTTTGCAAATTATTCCTTTTTCACGTCGTCTTAAAAAAAACACCTCATGCCAAATTTTGCGCATTATTTCCAATTCGCTATTTAAATTTGGATAACGGAAACGCACCTATTGATCGGTTGACATTGGTATGATGTTAGGTATAATAAACAAGTTCTTACTGAAATTCCCAGCGTCTGATGACACCGTTATAGTCGTGTATGACATGAAAGAAAGAATTACATAGTAAATCAGTTTGGACCTAAATCTTGGTGAAATCCCTAAGTGGGAATAAAAATATATAATATTCATACAAGAATGCTTTTACCTATAACATACAGCTGTATCTCTGTGAAGAAGGAGTAATAACTGAGTGGTTCGTTTCGGATGTATGAACCACACAAATAATCTCCCTGATCATCTTCTCTTGCATATTTAACGCTCATCCTGAGAATCGAAACACTTCTGTTATCATAAACTGAGAATCTGTTCTTCTGGGTCGGTGAGGATGTGTGTAGAATGTCTGTAATGACGCCGTCATCGTGAAGTTTCCAAATATGCATGCCATTTCTGTTAAATGCCACAGGATAGCTAAAGGTGATGGTGATGCTCTCTCCAAGACCAGCAGTCACAAATTTAGGTCCAGCACAACAAGAATCTGTCGATTACACATACAGGAATATAAATCTGCGTAAATGCCTTGAGGTTTGTGACTCATAGGTTTTGTTTTATTTTAAAAATCAAATGAGGTGAAATGTTTCCTCACCATTTAAAACTCTCAGGTTTACATCAGCGCTCTTTCCAGTCTCCAATCCGAGCGTGTACGTTCCAGCATCGCGTGGTTGCAGATTTCTGATCAACACTGCAAAATTGTTTCTTACGTCGTTTCGGAACAATATAAATCTCTCCCGTCGAGCCTGGTTCTTTGTGGTGCGGATTATATCCCTGCAGAATGTTTGTTCCTTTTTACAAATATATTTAGTCAATGCTAAATCCCACTGCAGGTCTGAAGACATTATAATGAGGCTTCCTCCTGTGTATCCAGACACATCAATACAGCCCACTGGACCTATTAATAATAAAAATAGTATATAATTATTCATATTTACTTGATACACAGTAACTAATAACTCCATATGTGGATAATAACGAAGAGAAGCTGACCTGATATGAGGAAGATGGTTAGGATGTGGACGAGCTCCATCGTAGACTGAAGGTTCACTTCACTTCTACTTGTCTCTATTTGCAATTTTTGTATTAGTGGACTTTTTAAAACCGTTGTTGCTTAAAACCTCCCTTGTAAGAGTAGCCACACCCACATTTCCACTGCCCTATTAGTGGAATCGCATACTGATTAGTGCAACATGTGTAGACTTAGAAGGTTCATGAAATGTTGGCTGAATCAGATTCAGATGAGATCAGTTCCTGGATCAGTTCCTGTTTGTGTGTGTGTGTGTGTG
>JACRUU010000030.1:15992247-16049747 GCA_030449085.1 Kryptopterus vitreolus | reverse complement strand
ACAATTCTAATATTTCCAAATATTATTATGAAATATAAACGATTGTAGCACGGTGCTTAGTGGTAGCTACGCATTCGCCTCACACTGCCGGGATCCGGGTTCGATTCCCGCCTCGGCCATGTGTGTGTGGAGTTTGCATGTTCTCCCCATGCCTCAGGGGGGTTTTCTCCGGGTTCTCCGGTTTCCTCCCAAGTGAAAAAACATGCACGGTAGGTTGATTGGCACTTTGGAAAATTGTCCCTAGTGTATGAATGTGTGTGTGTGTGTGTCCTGTGATGGGTTGGCATTCCATCCAGGGTGTATCCTGCCTTAATGCCCATAGACGCCTGAGATAGGCACAGGCTCCCCGTGACCCGAGGGAAGATCGTATAAAGCGGGAGAAGATGAATGAATGAATGAATGAATGAATAACGAGTGTGAATATATTTTTCAGCATGGATTTGATCAGGACGCATCGATTCTCGACGGTGCCCCTTTCCAATATGGCGGACAAACTGACGTATGGTAGCACAAGCCACCATGACTAGCCTAGTCACTAGCTGGTAGTTTGTGTTTAAAAAGAGGTTTTAAGCGCGAAAATGGCTTTCGTGTGTTACTTTGCAGGCTGTAATAAGTGTGTAATAAGCCAATGATACAATATACCCGTGAAGCTCTATAACCAGCCAAGCGAAGACGACGTATTTATAACGTCTGAAACTGTCATCAGACCAAACTAGCCGATCTATCTCTCTATGGTACGTGGTACGTTTCCAAATAGCTTGCTAACCCCTACTTTAGTACACTAAAGAGGGTGAAACAGAATGGCCGATGTACACTATATAGTGTAATGTGTTTTAAAAAGGAAGCATTTTGGTTTTCACGGAAGTCTCGCAGTATCTGTGTATATTAAGCGCCGCTGACGGGCTGAGCGAAACACTAGTCATGAACGTGTGAGAATGAAAGGCGATTGACGTGCGGTCTTTGAGAAGTTTTGAATGTACGTTTGTGCCTAATTGGGAATATAATGTCCGAAATAAAGCCTTGTAAAGTGTGCAACTGCCGCCGTCAGAAATACTACGGCGTAGTGGTGGTTTCATTAAACCAGCTCAAAGTCAAAGGTAAGAAATTACACACTGAATACCCGAATCCTATACCTCAATGTACACATTTATCTTGAAGCTCTACAATATAAACATATATACCGTTTAAATGCCACAAAGGTGCCCAATACAATATACACAGTAAAATATAGTCATAATGGATAAAAGGGAAAAAAAGAGAAATGTATGGGATTCTGATAATGTGTCGGCTCTTTGAATCGATTCTTTTTCGAAATCTGTTCCCCTGCTGTTGACCTGGTCTCCATCCGTCAGTTATTGCTTCCTTTCTTTATTTCCTTCCTCTCCTTCCCTACCTTCCCATCCATATCTATCTATCTAATTTAGACTCTTTATTTATCTATCTATCTATCCATCCTTTATTCTATCTTTACTTCTTTTCTATCCTTGATTTCCTTTTTCCATCCATCTATCCGGTTTGTCTATTGATCTATCAATCTATCAAGTTCTTTTCTTCTTTTCCGCCTTCCTTTTTTCCTTCCGATCCTTCTTTCATTTTCTCCGATTTATCTTCTTCTTGATGTCTTTTCCTCCCTTTCTTGCTTCATGTGTTCTTCCTGTCTGTCTGCATATTTCTCATTTTTTACTTCATTCCTTCTTGGCATTTCTTAGCTGTTTGGTACTATTTTCTTTCTGACTGTAATAAGTATATTATGGCAGGATTTGATTGATTGGTGAATTGGTTATTTGTGATATTGGTGATTGATTATTTGGGTTTGATTAATGAAGGTTAATAATGAAGCACAAACACAACAGCACAGTGCCATGAACTCAAAGATGTGAATAGTCAATAAACACAGTGATTTTTGAGGCAAACTGATATTTACATCAGTTTTACAAACTGCAGATTAATTGTTATTTATCACGGTATAGAGGATGAGTCGATTATAAAAGGGCAAACATGTCAAGGAAAAATGTAAATGTGTCATCTGTGGCGCAAGAGTTCGATCTTATTATACATGAGCCAAAAGATTTGACACTGGTGGGGTGAAAAAGGGCCAGAATATCCATCACTAGTTGCTGCTTGTTTGAGTAACGCTCTTTTAACTGCAAGTAGACACTTGCCCAGAAAAATCTTTCTCACTGATCATACACCTACTGCTTTTTCGTTTTCTTCTACGACTGATGATTTTATTCAGCCATTATATGGCATTATAATACTTGCACTTGTCTTCTCTACTGTTTTTCCTCAGGATTGTGGTCGAGTTTATAATCTGAATCTTTTTCCACTAGGTCGCCAGGCACTGGGCTACAGCGCCGACACGGCAGTGTCCGTCGTGCTCGACGACGATGGAACCGTAGTGGAAGATGACGCCTTTTTCTTATGTCAGCCCCCAAACACCAAATTCATGATCTTGCAAGAAGACGAGACGTGGAAGTCTATAAAGCGATGTACGAGTGTCTGTGTTTGAAAAGCTTTTTCTTTCGTTTGAGTCTTAAACTAAAAACCTCATCAGGCTTGTTGTAATTTGTAGATGACGGCGGTACGGCGTGGCTCAGACAGTCTTTCGACGTGGGTTCAGATGCAGTAGACGGCACTCATGCTGGTGTAGAACCCTGGCGTGGTTTAGCTGAGCAGCTCAGACAGGACCTATCCAGCATCATTCTCATGTCTGAGGCTGATTTACAGGTTAGGTTAATGCTTATTATGTGTGCATACATACATATGTGTGTGTGTGTGTCTGTGTGTGTCTGTGTGTGTGTGTGTGTGTGTGTGTGTGTGTGTGTGTGTGTGTGTGTGTGGGAAACACCAGGAAATCAGGAAACACCTTGCACCTAATACCAGGACTTTCTTGTGTCTTCTTTCTCTCCTACACAAAATTTGCACAAATGGACACTGGACAAGCATTTGCACAACGATCACTTTAAAATAAGGATATCTATTGCACATTTTCCTGCACTTGTTCCTGCACATTTTAACATCATCATATCTGCCAAACATACTCATCCATTATATTAAAAATTTTTTATTGTAATTTTTCTATTTATTTAGAAAAATCATTCAAATTATTATTCTTTAATTGCTCTAATAGAAATAGTTTTATTTTTACTTTATTTTTCCATGCCTACTTATTTATTTTTTACAAGTTTACATGATGGACGGTTGTAAAAAAAAACAAAAAAACACTTATGTCCTACGCTTGTATGAAAAATAAATACAATATATACAATAAATACAATAATGTAAATAATAATAGATGAATGAACAATATAATATGTATATATAATATAGTTAAGCCTACTTTTTTCCTAACCATGTGGCTAATAAAGGTGCGGCTACGCAGATTTCCAGACCGTAGGGGCTCTACGGAAATAGAATCAAAACTAACACAAAATAATGCAAAGAAAAGAATTAGTTCCTCAGATAAGTGGGTAGAAGCATGACAAACCTATACAAGGTTAAGGTGACCTCATACAGGAGAAAAAAGGTATTTTCTCTTCGTTCTGTCCCGTTTTAAGCAAGTGTTTCTCTCCCTGCTCTTTCACACACACACACACACCGAACGCAACGCACACACACACACACACCACGCACGCACGCACGCACGACCACACGGCGCAACACACACAACAACACACCACACGCGCGCGCGCAACTTCGCACACAGGACACACACACACAATCGGCGCGCGCCACAAGACACAACAAGCGCTACGCGCACGGCAACAACACAACGCACACAAGAACACACCCACACAAACCACACATACAAACCACACACGGCAACGCGCGGCCTTCGCGGACACATGATGGCCAATACGGCAACCTTAAGCGGCGTAAAAAAAAACAAAAAAACACTGTATGTCCTACGCTGTGTATGAAAAATAAATACAATATATACAATAAATACAATAATGTAAATAATAATAGATGAATGAACAATATGAAATAATGCTATAAATATACTGTATGTATATACAGAATGAGTACAATGGAGATATTACATTGTGTTTACAATTAGACATTGTGTTTACAATTAGTTTACAACTCAATTCAGTAATATGGCTTTCTAATTTTTTTGTTACCAAAGAAACACTGCTGTATTTATGTCACCGTTTGGTTTTCTGTGCATCCCGTACTATTGTTAGAAAATTAGCCAACACCTTCTGACCTATCAGAGTTGACGACTGTGAGATTTGTATTAATGCATGCTTTTCATGTGTACACTTTAGACCTTGGTGGATGTGCCTCGTGCAGCCCTGGCCTCAGCGCTCGCCTTCCCAGTGCAGAAGATTCAGGATTTACAGGACACCTTACAGAGAGTGCTGGATCGCCGCGAGGAGGAGCGGCAGTCCAAAGAGCTCCTGCAGCTCTACCTCAAAGTTGTGCAGAAAGAGCGCGAGCAGGATTTGCCACAAGGTGGGAATCGGATTTCCTGAACGCTATTGTTCTGGAAATTACTTGAGACTGACATCTGATACACAAGCTGCGGCCAAAAGGTGGGGCCATTGTGCTGTGAAAAATAATACTGTTAGGCAACCACAGACTTGTACTGCTGTTCAGGGACTAAACACCAGATGGTGGTGGAAATCTGTGGACTGGTTGCATGACTGTGTTGCAACTAGTATAGAGTTTTTTTGTAATGAATCTTGTCTCTTGCAGGTAAAACTGTGCTGGATGAAGCAGACGGCATGGACATGGATTCGGCTGTAGGGTGTAGCTCTAGGACATTGCTGGTTCTGAAAGAGAAAAGTACTCCTGAAACGAGACTCTCCAATGAGGAACTGCAGGTAGGGGGTTAACGCCATACAGGTATACTCAACAAGTTATAAGAGAGGCGAGGCATTGGGCTTCTTAGGGTTCATGTATGTACACACACACACACACACACACATTCATATATATATATATATATATATATATATATATATATATATATATATATATATATATATATATATATATAGATATTATAATATATATATATATATATATATATATAATATATATATTACAGGCAGATTTGAAATAAGGCCCAGGAAAAAAACAACAACATCTGAATGTGACAGATGTCACGTCTTGGCTGCTGGAGCAATAACAACCAATAAATTGGGTTCACCCAATTTACCCTGCTGGGGGGAACGCTTGATTTCATCTGTTTAATCATCTCATCTCAATCTTCCAGCAAGTACCAGCAGCACTGTCGTTAAAAAATACAAACCTGCACCTGCAGGGAATTTTTGCGGTTATAATGAGTGACACCCGCAATAAATTACATGGCCACACGCGTCTCGGCGTTTTCAATAATCCTGACACATCAGACTATTATTATAATTAATCACTTTAAGGAAAGTGGCAAAAATATGCATGAGTTATATGCGCTATTTTGTTAATAATACTGAAAGGCAGGCATTTGGTTCTCTGCAAGCAATAAGGTTTGGTTAAACATTATCGATATAGTAACTGAATGACTATAAAGGCTAATAGTGCTGGATCTCGCATAAACAAGCCAGGGACAAGCAGATTTTTCTGTCATTTCTGTTAGTTGTTTATTTGTATTTTTTGCGCATCAGAAGTGCAATTTCAACAGCCACAGAGCGAGAGAGAGAGAGTTCTTCACCGTGCTACAAGCCTCAGTGAATCAAAATCCAATTGCATGCTGAATTACACACATTTTCCAGGACGTGAGAAAATGTGCCGCAGAGATTTGTTGAGAAATTGCGAGAAATTTTTTGTGTGTGTGTGTGTGTGTGTGTGTTTATCAAGGTTGCAAAATGTATTACAAGTTCCTCTATTAGCTATTTCAGGGGCGAATTAGGATTGATCTCTTGTGCAAGAATTTGTCAATTACATTCATATATATCAATAGGATGGCATTTTATATTCTTGGTGAGCAAGTAAATGAATACATGATTTGTCCATATCTGTGTTAGGGTAATCCGTTTTACCCGTGTTTTCAAAATGGCTTTGGATGGCCACAATCTCTTCGATCCTGCATTTACATGCACAATCCACATGGGGGCACTAGTCCTCTTTATTCTTCTGTATGCATAATTTGATCCCAGAATAATCCTGTTTACGTTGTTCTTCAGTTATTACTTACTTTCTTTCACACAATCCGAAACTCTGCATTGAGGTACGGAAATGGAGCGTGATTTTTTTTTGTCTTGATGTCGCTGCGTGTGTAGACGGTGCTGAAGCAGGGAGTGGAGATGATGATGGGCGAGCTGCGCTGGGACAGAGACAGGACCGCGGCTTTACTTCAGGCCTGTGAGGAGGAGCTGAGTAAACGCCTGCAGCAGGTCCAATCCATGCAGTCGCTCAGCGTTCACTCGCAGAGAAGCAATTCCACCTCCGCAGCACAGCCATGTGAAGAGAAAACCGTAGCTAAACGTAGAAAATAGCCCGAGTCATGCTGGTGACACACTCCTGTAGGCGAGGCTACGCTATTTTCCCTTCTTTTTAATAGTCCAAAGATAACCTGACTGATTTTTCTATAACATTTTTAATGACGACATATTTTTCATATAATCTCATGTCAGATCATCTTTTTGTTTCCTGTTTATTTCAAAGCTCGTCACAACTGCTGTGAATTCTATGATTCTATGCACATGGGAATTATTATTAAAAGCAAAGAGGAAATATTTTATATATAACTTTGAATATGAATATATATATATATACACACACTTTTTTATTTGACAATTCTTTATAGAAGATTTTTTAAACCATTTTAAAAGATTAAAAACCTTTCTCTTTTTTATTGTTTGATTGTGAATTCTTCAATACCATTAGTTTTATATAATTAGTTAAAACAACACATAGTCTCTTCGTAATAAACCTATGAGGCACAGACACTAAGACTCCATATGATATGAATAATATTACCAGGTGACCTAATTATCAAATAATTGATACATCTGAACTTCATTTAGTTAGCGATGTACTGAATGACTTTTTGTGTAATTTAGAATATTATGCGTCTGTGCAATATCGTTTCAATGCTTTCGGGCTGTGTTTTAATCACGTTTGAGTCTGGAAATGGAGAGAGAGCGAGAAAGAGAAAGAAAGCACAGTCTCCACATCACAGCTTTCTTTTTACTATCCTCTTTCTTTGACTCTTATCTCAGCCTAGAATTATACCTGATATTTCACTTTACTGTTAAGCTTTCAATCATTTTGATTGTTTTTTCTTTTTAAAATAATGATAGACAACCTATATTTATAACCTGTAATTGTTTTGTCATGATCTTTCCATATACTGTTAAGTATTAAGAAAATCTGAGATTCCATTCAATATAGTTCTTGTCTTGTCCTATATGTGTGGCAGCAAGGGGGAAAACCGCTTTACGTGCTCTTTTCTATGAAACGAATTGCCTTTCTTGAACCGAAATACTTTTTTTTCCATATTTCCACACGTATAAGCAAAGCATTTCCAATTCACCTCCAAGTGAAAAAGGAGAAAATTGCTTTCCCGATTTCGTTCGGCTCGGCGGGCCGTTCTGACAGGTAGAATGCGAAACCGAATATGTGAATGCAAGCTGAATTGATTAGGCTCTTGTTTATTTCTCTACATTTAGGTTTTCTAACATCTTGATCAAAGCCTGGCATTCACTGTGTAAGCACATAGGTGTCATTAGGTAATTTGACCGATTTCACCATTGACCCCATTGACACCTTACACTAATGAATAAAAGCCAGCCATGATTAAAGTGGCACAGAAATATTTTCACATCACTGTGGTAAGTACTTTAGATTAGCTAAAGTATCATAGTAAAACATTCCTTTTTTCGATCAAAATCTGACATATTTAAGCTATTGCACATTGTTCATTCATTCATTCGTTTTCTACCTCTATATCCGATCTTCCCTCGGGTCACGGGGAGTCTGTGCCTATCTCAGGCGTCTATGGGCATTAAGGCAGGAAACACCCTGGATGGAATGCCAACCCATTCGCAGGACACGCACACACATTCAGACACATTCACACACTAGGGACAATTTTCCAACGTGCCAATCAACCTACCGTGCATGTTTTTTGGACCAGGGGGAAACCGGAGAACCCAGAGAAAAAACCCCTGAGGCAAGGGGAGAACATGCAAACTCCACACACACATGGCCGAGACGGGAATCGAACCCAGACCCTGGAGGTGTGAGGCAAACGTGCTAACCACTAATCCACCGTGCCCCCTGCACATTGTTCAATGTTCTATTGCTATTGCAAAAAAAAAAAAAATGCTCAATCTACTTTTTATTTACCCTTCAGCACTGAAATCCATTTAATCATCACTGGGCAAATGATATCTGACATCCATCTCTCATTCTACTAATGAATCTAAACCTAGGTGGACACACACACACACAAATCTTCTAACACTATCCAAATGTGTAAACTGACCATGTAAGTCATATTTTTTTGTCACCTTTCTACCCCTATCTAAGGAGGTCACTTTAAATTACCCGATCAAAAAGATTTATATATATAAAAGATATATATATATATATATATATATATATATATATATATATATATATATATATATATATATATATATATATATATATATATATAAAGATTCTACACAAAGCCAGGCATAGCTTGTTAGAGCGTCTTGACTTGGGAATAGCTCACCTGTGTGGATTTATCCCGGATGCTAATAATGCCCAACATTTTGCGAGTAATGAAGGCAATGTTGCGCTCGCGTCTTGTTAAAAGCCAAGAGGTCACCCCCGAGGACATGGCTCCGCCTTACAGCGTAATGAGCACCAAGTGGTGTCGGAGATAAGTTTGACCGGTGCGCGCGGCGATGCGCTTGAAAACAACCCCGTGACCCTGAAACGGCCAACGATCCCTTGCCTCGCTTTTAAGTTGCGAGGCTACGGCACACCACGCTGCCGTATTGATTAAGGATTCGACATAACGGTGCTCTGTATGCAGCGTCACAACCGTCAACGGGGTGTGTAGTTCCGATAGTATAAGTCTTCCTGTCATGAAGGCTTTAATAGCCGGCGGGACCTCAGTTCTCCCGCAAACTCCCTGCCACTGAATTATAGTCCCGATGCTGCCTTTACCTCATTTAAGTGTTTTGTTTTTCCGGATCTACTGTGTAAATGTGTTTTCACTCCTATTTGTTCGTCTCACTCAGTAGAAGGGTGTGATGATGTCGCCATATCGACCCGCACATCACCAAATCCTCTTTTTTTTTTTTGTGCTGTAGGCAAACAAATCAACTGTGCGTTATCAACCACACCTCCAGCACAGCATAAACCCCGGTATCAGACAGCCAACTGATTCTTATCTCTCCGAGGTTTGCGTTTTTTTGGTTTGTTTTTTTTTTTACGTCACTGAAATGCAAACGGCAGACAATTTACAACCGTCGGAGAGGCAATTACACCCGTGTCGAGTTCTGAAACGGGTCGCACGGAGAAACCGAAACCGGCATCTAATGCATAATGCATAAGGGTTAAACGACGATTCGGAAGCAACGTGCAGCTCATGCGCCTTTCAAACCACATCACTGAGACCCGCTCGGATGCGACAGTCGGTCGTCGGCTTCCGATGTGCTGTGGCACTAAACAAAACGCTGAATAAACAAGAGCTCTTTAATAAACGTGCTGTTTTATTTATCGGTTCTGTGACATCACATCTTCGATCCAAGTAAGGTAATTCTCCACTTTTGTGTACACCCCATAGTACCCCGCTTCGGCACAAGTATGTCCCCAGGACACGATGCCGCCAATGTACCAGCTACGGTTCTGCTTGTCCATGAATACAAACGGCCCCCCGCTGTCCCCTTGACACGTATCTACACCTCCCTCCTCCAGTCCGGCACACACCATATTGTCTGTTACTACAAGCTTTCCATTTGGCGTGTCGAGGGCATCGTACCTTGCCTTACACTGTTCGAAATCGACCACGGGTATTTCTGCAAACTTGAGATGATGAGAGGCACGATGGCTGCTCTTTTGCCAGACGCCCCACCCGCTTACTGTCCCGTAG
The DNA here is from genome assembly GCA_030449085.1 of Kryptopterus vitreolus. NCBI lineage: Eukaryota > Metazoa > Chordata > Actinopteri > Siluriformes > Siluridae > Kryptopterus > Kryptopterus vitreolus. The sequence goes on along the minus strand of JACRUU010000030.1, from coordinate 16,039,708 downwards.
TCATTCGTCTTCAGGGCAAATTCTTCCCGTCTTCCCGGTAAACACACCGGCATGACGGCCGCACTTATAGGAACTGCGTGGCTGAGTTTTATCAGAGCGATGTCATTGTCAAAGTTCTTCCCGTCGTGCTGGTAGCCCGGGTGTATGAAGACGTCCTCTGGATTGGCCACCACAGCTTCAGGATCAGAGCGCTTGACCAAGCCTAGTTTCACTGACAGGCTGGATATGTGACCGTAACCGTGCAGGACGTGAGCCGCCGTCAGGACCCAGTCATCCCTGAGGAGAGCGCCGCCGCCTTTGAAACGCCCCCCCTTCATGATCATTACTTGCCAGGGGATCTCGTTCTTCTCTACATTCTCTCCTCCAATCACCCTGGCCAGACTCCCTTTAGGCTTCCCGCAGACTATTAAAACATAGTAGATTAGGTTAGTAAACTGGATACCTGTTCACAGATATAACTTAATTGGTTTACTTACTTGGTATACAGTCAGGTGGAGCTCTACTGCCTAGTGCATCTTTCCAGTAGCCATCGTCAGAACACGTGTAGTCATTTAAAGCGTGAGGGAGGACGTTTGTAAACGCATTCATGGTAGAGTTTGGACTGTCCTGCGGCCATTTTCTGCCTAACAAGTAAAATAAATAAATAAATAAAAGTTAAATACATTTTCTGGGAATCATTCATTATTCTACGATAGATAGATGGATGGATGGATGGATGGACGGACGGACGGACGGACGGACGGATGGACAGACAGACAGATAAAGAGTCTAGATAGATAGGTAGGTAGGTAGGTAGGTAGAAAAAGAGACTAGATAGATAGATAGATAGATAGATAGATAGATAGATAGATAGATAGATAGATAGATAGAAAAAGAGACAAGATAGATAGACAGATAGATAGATAGATAGATAGATAGATAGATAGATAGATAGATAGATAGATAGATAGATAGAGAGAGAGAGATAGATAGATAGATAGATAGATAGATAGATAGATAGATAGATAGATAGATAGATAGATAGATAGATAGATAGACAGATAGGTAGAAAAGGAGTCTAGATATATAGATAGACAGATAAACGTGCAATGTTACATTATTGGTGAGTTGAATTTACATGTATCATACAAATAAATAAAGAAGAAAATGAAAAGTGTTAAACCAGTACATGCAAATAAAATGTTCGATAGTTTACAAAACATTTGGCAATCGCTTTAATGACCAGTGCGGGAATAGATAGATAGACAGACAGACTGACTGACAGACAGACTGACTGACCGACCGACCGACCGACCGTCTGTCCGTCCCGTGGCCATTTTTTGCCTAACAAGTGAAAAAAAAAAGCTAATAAGTTTGTTATAAAATTTTTCTGGAAATCATTCATTATTCCGAAAATTACTTCTTTTTTGGGGGGTTTTACAGTTTGTTTTTCTCTCTACTTAATTCACTGCATGTTGTAATACAGAGAATTCTCTTATATCAGGGAATCGTTCCCAGAAACTACCCAAAATGGGTCACGAATGCAAGCATTCCTTTTTTTCATAATAATATTGTTGCTCAAGTTGATAGTAGTGAGTCCATAGCAAAAGGTCCTGGCTGTTAAAATATTTAGAACTACAACCACCAGGGTCCCTCACCATGGACACAAAGAAATCTTAAGAGCATTGAATCCTTAAATCCTTAAACTCTGAGGTAAAATTCAGAGAAATTCACCTCAGAGGTGTTCAATAGGGTTTAGATCAGAGCTCAACAGTAGAAGATCTTCTATGTAACCTATATCTTCTTTGAGTTTGTTTTATGCACAGCTGGAACAGATGTGGGGTTTGTAGTCGAAGTGAAGGGAACATGTAATACCCATATTAAGACACCCATATTTGTGGAAGCACTACTTCCTGAGTGGAAAAGTTGGGGGTCTCAATACTTTTGCTCATATAATCAGTTTCCTCAGGCAGGCACCCGGTACATTCATTGTTGTGTATATTGTGAATAGTGTGTTCATGTCTCACCGTCGAAGCCGTCGTTTACGGTGTAGGCTTCTTTACAGGTGTACGTCACGACAGATCCGTATGTAGTTTCGTTGAATTCGGCGTTCCCATTGGAAACTTTAACAGGGGTCCCACAGTTAACCACTGCCAGAAAGAGACAGAGACAGTCTGGGCATTGCGTTTAATGGTCTAGCTGCAGGTTTACTCCACATGCTTTATAGATTTGTTCAGCGAGTCCTCATTGACAATTATATACGCTTCACACTCGTTTGAGTTCAGTCTGCTTACACGTGCAGAGCGGCATCGGGCCATCCCAGAATCCACCCTTTAGGCAAGTGGCCTGATAAGAGGGTAAGCTCTCTTCACCCTAAAGATATAAAAGTTATTTTAACCCCCACGAAAATAAAGACAGGTGACATAGAAGTTCAAGAACTTTTTTTTTTATATATATATACCAGAAATATGTGATAGCCGCGGTCACACGTGACGTTGAACGAGTCCGTTAAGATGTATTGGTCCTGCTGCGGGTGGATGTGGCCGTTGAGAGGAGCCACAGGGTTTGGACAGGGTGCGGCTGTGAAAGAGAGCAGGAGTGAAAGAAAGAGATCAAGATGAACGGAGGGAAAAGAGCAATAAACATGAAGCCATCAAACATAGCTGGGAATGGCAGTATACATTTAGATGGGTACCCGAGAAAACACACTGTTAGGGCTTTCAGTCTAAATGCTGATGTTTGCTGGAATGTGCCTATGCATAAGCATCAAAATGCACTTTTTGAAAATGTAAAATAGGCTCGTGCTAGAGTTATCATCACTGTTTTGTTGTTTTTGTTTTTTAAACAATGAAGCGTGCTGTTATCAATATAAAAAAGCATTTGTGGCTTGACAAAGTTATTAGTTGACGATTATAGAATGCCATCTTGTATGAAGGGTGTTAAAGGCAGACTGGGAGTTCATTCATTCATTCATTTATTCATCTTCTACCGATTTATCCGATCTTACCTCGGGTCACGGCGAGTCTTTGCCTGTCTCAGGCGTCTATGGGCATTAAGGCAGGATACACCCTGGATGGAATGCCAACCCATCGCAGGACACACTCACACACACACACACACATTCATACACTAGGGACAATTTTCCGAGGTGCCAATCAACCTACTGTGCATGTTTTTGGACCGGGAGGAAACCGGAGATCCCAGAGAAAAAACCCCTGAGGCACGGGCAGAACATGCAAACTCCACACACACATGGCCGAGACGGGAATCGCACCCGGGCCCTGGCGGTGTGAGGCGAACATGCTAACCACTAAACCACTGTGCCCCTCAGACTGGGAGTTTATGAAATAAATTTAATTTCATATTTATTTCACCGTACTGTGATCGAAGTCTCGTGTAGATATTTGTAGGTTTTAGACAACTTCCAGCTGTTCCATGTGCACTAACAGTTCTGTCGGCCATCTTCATTAACAGTCTCTCGACTGGTCCATCCCACATTTTGCCTGCTGACATAATAACCTCCACTTTCCTTGGAAAGAGTAGATTTGTTTGTGCTTCATCCGAAGCATGTTAGTAAATTCCGGTACAGTACTGGATGAGGTGAGGACGACTGGAGGAACATGTAATGTCCATCTTAAGACGCAGTATGTGGAAGAACCACTTACTGAGTGGGAAAGTCGGGTACTTTTGCTCATATAATAACTCTCCCATGTCATTAAAACAGCTTTAAACATAATTGTTTGATAGTAATGGAACTAGAGAGACTCTTTTCATAAAGCTCAATAAAGTGTCTTTTATCTTATACCAATGATTATATATGTTTTAATTAAGGCTGTCAAAATAACTTCAACGACACTAATTTTATTAGCGCATCGGGATTTCTATCTTTACTATCCACTCCTACCTATCGATTACTATCGATTACTATCGATTACTATCCTCTCCTCCACCCTGCGTTGTGTTGGCGAATTAACGAAACTACAAAACGAACAAATGGATAAAGAAACTTCACTCCGTGGCTTTCCTTGATCATTTCAGCATTGACCTTTCCTCACTCTTGTTTACCGCTTGTAATGTTAGCATTGAAAAAAAAAAAAAAACGCCCGGAATGGTGCATCCACTCACGCTTCCTAAATGTCCTCAAATTGCGCCTACTAGCTGCGCATTCACAACAGGTACGAGCACCCCACTATATTAGCGTATATCACCGTATGGAACCTAAACATATCAGCAGTTTATATGGAAAGCAACCAAAACCGGAACATCATTCTTAAAGGAGCCACGTCCCATATTTAGCACTTAAAACAACCAGTAAAAATGAACCAAAAAATGAATGAACAAGAATGTGAATTAATTAAAAGACCAAAAAAACCCCAAAATTAAATTATCTACGATTTTATTAAAGGGAGAGATTTGGAGGGAAATTTATATACCATGTGTTAAAGTTAGTTAGCGTATTAGAAACATGGGAAGTATTCATTTATGGCACATTGAAAATGTGGGATTAATCACGATTAAATCAATTTATTATTATAAACATGAATTGTAGTAGTTTTACTCGCGAGTGATCACATTAATATAATCCTGCGCAGCCCGATTTGAGCTTGTGCTATAGGACTGTATAAAGAGGTGAAAGTGAAGCTGCAGCAAGCATTATTAACGTCCCAGTGGCTCGGAGGCTACCTGTACTGGAGTACTTTATCTTCCATCCTCTGTTTTTTCCCGAGCCGTCTGAGCGGAATGTTATGTGCACTTCGTGAACGCCCGTTTCGATCCTAGCCGGTGGCACGGTTCCACAGAACGGCCCGTGCTCCCTCCCACCTGCGCTGATCTTTTATTTATTTATTTTTTCAATCAGAGACAAACAGAGACTTTGTATTAGTCATCACAACATGAGCGTTTTTGGAGGATAAATGCGCATCTACACGTCCGCTGGGAGTAATAAAGACAGGCAGTTTAAAGAAGCATGAGAGAGCATATATTGTTTATTCATGCGCTTGCGGTTCATTGATCACCGGGGGTCTCGGGGAGCTGGGTAATGGAACTCGTCGTGCCTGATGAACCCTCGCGTTTCCTCTCAACGAGGAGGCAGAAGCCTGAGCGAGGCAGAACTGAAGGACAGTTCATTCACACACTGCGCGGTTTGTTATTAAAGCGAGCCACAACACGCTGGCAATGGACAAACCGCTAATTATTTGCGCCGAACCTGTAATTAATATTTGAGAGAATTTGAGAGTTAAAACACTCCCTGCGAGCTCGCCATCAGCACGCTCGTGTTATGACTCATCAGATGGTTCGCTTAACGATGCTTTATTTCGCTTTAATACTCAGAATAAAGAGTGTCATTTCAAGCGCCGTGGTACCAACTCACAACTCATACACAATGACAGTGTGTGATACGTTAGTCAGATAGATAGATAGATAGATAGATAGATAGATAGATAGATAGATAGATAGATAGATAGATAGATAGATAGATAGATAGATAGATGGATGGAAAAGGAGTCTAGATAGATAGATAGATAGATAGATAGATAGATAGATAGATAGATAGATAGATAGATAGATAGATAGATAGATAGATAGATAGATAGATAGATAGATTAAAACTATCTAATATAATCTATCTATCTGTCTGTCTATCTATCTATCTATCTATCTATCTATCTATCTGTCTGCCTATCTATCTATCTATCTATCTATCTATCTATCTATCTATCTATCTATCTATCTATCTATCTATCTATCTATCTATCTATCTGTCTGTCTGCCTATCTATCTATCTATATAACAACAATGTCTGTGTGCGTGTATATATATATAGTTACAGTAAAGGATAGTACAGAAATAGTAATTCATTACAGTTACTAAGAAATAAATGTGTAAATAGATAACAGTCACTTATAAAAATGTCTAATGAGTAATTATGAACATTACAAATACATCTCGGAAAATACAACCTAATTTTTCTGAGGGTTTTCTGAGGGTTTTTTTTCCCTTAGAATGTTAACATAAAGCGCCACCTAGTGGACAAATGTAATCAAAAAGTAATCAAATGTAACCCGTTACTTTTATAAAGTATAGGGTGAATAGGGTCATTTGTAATCTGTAATCTATTACGATTTCCAAAGTAACTTTCCCAACACTATATATATATATATATATATATATATATATATATATATATATATATACATATATATATATATATATATATACATATATATATATATATATATATATATATATTATATATATATATATATATATATATATATATATATATATATATATATATATATGCACAAAACAGATGTCTGTACACTAATTTGCATATGTTAGTCTATTGATAGAATACCTCATAAAAAATACCAACACATTGTGCAATACAATTCCTAACGACAATAAATCGGTGGAAATTTTCCGGCTGTAAAGAAAAAAAAAAAAAAGTCTTTTTCGAAGAAACTATCAATACCTCGAGAAAGTCGTAAGGACACCGGACATCCGGATGAGTCTCCACGTCAAAGATATCGACAAAGTCAAGGGTCACTTGGAAGCCGTCCAGTAGCCGGATGGTGTAGTCACACTGACTCATTCTTGGATATGGAGACGGATACTTCGGGCTCATCAGCTCTCCTGATCTGCCCCCTAGCACCTGACCACTGCAATCCACTATAGAAGGGAAGACAAGCGAAATCCTATGAAATGTAACCAGATGTGACGATGCAGTCTTATACAGATGTTATAAAACGGTTCTGCTGTTTTGAAGCAATGATATTAAGACAATAAACGTGTACGAAATTAAGAATGTCATCATATTTATAAACATATATGTCTCTTTGTCAGATAACGTGCCGCCTTGGATTTTTCGTGTTTTCGATGAACACTTTCCGTCCAATCAGATATGAGAATTTGAGCCGTGTAATATAAATGGCGGCCCAATCTCGCATTTTTCCTGCATTTTCTTTGCATTTTTCTTTTAATCACTAGATTCACGAGCGTCGTCTGTTTTCGCCAACTGCTACAATTCATTTTCCTAGCGAATCAAACGTATGGGAGAACGCGACAAAGGTTCTAGCAAAGGTAAGGGAGGTTTGGTAATTTTATATAATTAGGGAGACGCAGATGCAGGTCTTTGTCCCCCCCATTCCTCAGCATAATGTGATGTCACTTTCTTCGGCGGAGAACAATAATTAAGAGGCGCGTCAAGGCTGGTAATTGTGATTAATTACCCGCCGTCATCACTCTATTAAAGCGGCAAACAGGTATCAATTTTCTTCTTCTCGCCGTCCTGCTGTTCCCTCAGGAACTTACGCTGGGTGATTAGCTTCAGCCGGAGACCGACAACGAGATGTAGTGTTTCATACGCAGGCATTTTTTACTTATTAATGACCTGTTTACAGACCTTTACGCCAGGGGTTCTTAAACTTTTTACACTATCTGCTCCAAACAAAACACTTTTTATTTATATGAACACAATGATTTGTTAGTGGGGTTTTTGGGGGATCAATCAAATAGACCCATGACTATAAAACGTGTTAATAAATACACAATGGGTAGCTCATAGGCAGTTTTGGCCCTCTAGTTACGTAATTTTAAGTAACGGCATTATGTATTTTAATTAAAAAATAAAAGTATCAGTAATTCATTACAGTTACTAAGAAAAAATGCGTAATTAAAATACATTTACTTTTGAAAATGTCCACGATTACAACCCCGTAACAATTTGATTCTGATGCAGCTCACTTTCGAAAAAAACATATCCTACTTTCTCAGAGGGTTTGAAAATTTTTTCAAGCATGTTCATTTCAGTAAGTGCCACCTAGTGGACAAATGAAAGAAAGCAAAAAAGTAATCAAATGTAATCAGTTACTTTACTTCATTCATTGATTCATTCATTCATCTTCTACCGCTGTATCCGATCTTCTTCAGAGATATCTCTTTCATTGATGAAGGAAACCTTGCAATGTATATTTCCGTTGTTTACAGCTGTATTTGTTACCCTGCCCTAGCCTGTGCGATCATAAACAGCAACTCCTGATAGGGTCAATTGTATGTGTCGGCTTCCGGGCACCCGGGTTTGTGATTCGTGATAAATAAGCCGATACGGAAAAACGGAAAAAAAAAAAAAAAAAAAAAGAAAGGAAACGAAATGGACTAGAGCAGAGGTGCAAAGTTCATCGTTGGGAAAAAAAGAATCGGTGGTGCCCTGCATACTGTGTACCAATCTCTGATACAAATATCTAAACATAAAGAGTCAGGGACACGCGTGTATTATTTTATTTTTTTGGATGTTTCATTACAGTGTCTAGCCACACACACACACACACACACACACACACACACACACACACAACACACACACACACACACACACACACACACACACACACACACATACACATACATATATATATATATATATATATATATATATATATATATATATATATATACACACACACACACACACACACACACACACACACACACACACACACAGTGTGGGGAGTAACTAGTTACATGTAGCGGCGTTACGTAGTTTCATTATAAAATAAAAGTCTTTCGTTACAATTACTGAGAAAAAATGTTTAATTAAATTACAGTTACTTATGTAAATGTTAAAGATTACAAATACCCCCTGAGGCACGGGGAGAACATGCAAACTCCACACACACACACACACACACACCACACACACCACACACACACACACATGGTGGGAGGTGGGAATCGAACCCCCAACCCTGGAAGTGTGAGGCGAACTTACCAACCAACTAAGCCATATATATATAGGTATATATATATATATATATATATATATATATATATATATATATATATATATATATATATATATATATATATATATGAGTCCCTCCCCCCCCCCCCCCCCAATATGTGTGTGTGTGTGTGTGTGTGTGTGTGTGTGTGTGTGTGTGTGTGTGTGTGTGGAGATTCATATAAATGTCTGTTAGCACAGGAGACATTTTCAGGAGACTTTTCAGCTTCATCGTTCGATGTGCAAAACTGCAAATAGTTACAAATTCAACAAAGCAAATTGCAAATCCATCGCCTCGGGGATTAATACAAACGCTCCTCGTTTGCTTCAGTGATCAGCCGGCAAATAAACTGAAGGTCACAGTGTTCGCACTTCATTTTACATCCTTACCAGTGCAGTCCCTTTTATTGGCATGAAGCTGGTATCCCTCTCTGCAAGTGCAGTAATAGCCCCCCACATAATTGTGGCAGTCCTGGTCACACACAGGCTCTCCATCCACCGTAATCACGCACTCGTCAATGTCTGCCAGCGGAGACAAAGCGAGCAATTAGTACCTACGTTCTTGCTGACAAAGTTTCATTCTACACATTGTGTTCCCTGTAATGAATAAACCATTCTCACAATGTAGTTCGACAGAACGCTGCAACTTTATAAAGTTCTGTGGCTTATTTGCAACAGCTAATTGTTGCCGTGTGTTCAGGATGCGAGTTTCTATAAAAGATGTTTAGGGTTTATTCTATTTGAATATGTTACGGCAAATTAGTCTACTTTCCTATTGAAAAAAACTTTCAGTGTTTTGTATAAACAATGCACTATAACAGAAGAATAGCCTTTATTTGTTACATATACATTACAGCACAGTGAAATTATTTCTTCTCATATTCCAGCTTGTTATTGGATGCTGGGGTCAGAGCGCATGGTCTGACATGATATGGCGCCCCCTGGAGCACAGAGGGTTAAGGGTCTTGCTCAAGGACCCAAGGGCAGCAGCTTGGCCATACCGGGGCTCGAACCCGGACCTTCCGATCAGCAGCCCAGCGCCTTAGACCACTGAGCTACCCCCTCCCCCCTTATATATACAGAAAATCGGAAAAATGTTACCTCTGAAAAATGTTAATTCATGATGGAGATTTGAGCATTTCGGAACTCTGTCATGATAACATTCTCCTATCGCATGCAGAAGTTCAGTTTTACAGAATGAAATGTTGTTTTGACAAAACAACCCAAGATTCAAGCTTCACTGGTTCAAGCTTTATAGCACATTCAATAGTAACCCATTCATTCATTCATCTTCTACCGCTATATCCGATCTTCCCTTGGGTCATGTGGAGCCTGTGCCTATGTCAGGCGTCTATGGGCATTAAGGCAGGATACACCCTGGATGGAATGCCAACCCATAGCAGGACACAAATGCTCACATTCACACACACACATTCATACACTAGGGACAATTTTCCAAGGTGCCAATCAACCTACCGTGCATGTTTTTGGACCGGGGGAGGAAACTGGAGAACCCGGAGAAAAAACCCCCGAGGCACACACATGGCCGAGACGGGAATCGAACCCGGACCCTGGCGGTGTGAGGCAAACGTGCTAACCACTAAGCCACCGTGCCCCCCCAATAGTAACCCAACAAAATTAAAAAAATACTTAAAACAATCTTACTGCATTTTGGGCTACAATAACAAAATGACCAAATTAGCTGCCATTCCTGTGCACCAAGAGCAACAACCAGAGGCAACAATGGATAGGAAACGAATGGGCATAGGGCATCAAAGGGCATCAACTAGACTTTCATTTTTTTGTTCTACTCTTTTTTTACATACTTTACTGATCTCGTGAGGGAAATTCTTTTTTCTTCGCATATCCCAGCTTTTTTTTGGAAGCAGCACAGGGTGATCAGCCATGATACGGAGCCCCCTGGAGCACAGACGATTAAAGGCCTTGCTCAAGGACCCAAGGGGTGGCGATATCGTGGCTCGACCTTCCAATCAGTAGCCCAGCGCCTTGAATCACTGAGTTACGCCCTAATTATCAAGTAGTGTAGTTATTAAGGACTATACTTAATAGCAGGATCCTATTTGGGTTCATAGGAAATAATGAACCCACCTTTCCTATGCAATGTACGCAATTTAAAGAGTGAAACCGCACGTATAGATTTCATGCTGTGAAAGATTTCCCGGGAACTTATAGATGAAAATAGATGATTTTATGGTTCAATCCCAAGAACACAGAAGGTGATCTGGAAATACAATGGGGTGTCGGTTTATTGCATGGTACCACTAATGCTTATTTACACCTAGGTGCAATTAAGTGTAAATCCACTCTATGGGATGGTAAGGAGATGACACAGGGATTGAACCAGTATAGGAGATGTTGTAAAGCTGCACATACACTACACCCTAATGCTTGTGTTCTTTTTATGTTGTTTTTGTGCTTGGTTGCGTAAGATGCATAGTACAGTGACATTGCCCAAGACGGTTTACCTTCCGCTTTGTAATGAGCTCGGAAGCCGGTAAACCGTTCTTCATTGGAATAGTCTGATGTAAAGATCACAGACATCATGTTGGTGGACGAGAACAGACTGATGTTTTTTGGGGAATCCTCATAATTCTTTGCGCTGTCACCACAGAACCGAACTTCATTTTCCGGGTTTCCCACAGGAATCACCTGTCACCCCAGCAGGAGGACGACAGAGGAAGGAGTTGATAAAGCATCCATGATTTTTAATCGCGTGAAGCAAAATACAAGCGACTATTAACACATTCGTTATTATATTTATCATTTTCACCTGACTGGTCTCTCGAATAGCTTTGTTAATGCCCAATAATGTCCTATAAAGGGGAAAAAAGTTCTACCAAGATATCTTGAATACATTCCTTTTCTAATATTATTCATACATTCATCTTCTACCGCTTTATCCGATCTTCCCTCGGGTCATGGGGAGTCTGTGCCTATCTCAAGCGTCTTGGGGCATCGAGGCAGGATACACCCTGAATGGAAGGCCAACCCATTGCAGGGCACATACACACACATTCACACACACACACACATTCACACACACAGGACAATTTTCCAAGGTGCCAATCAACCTACCGTGCATGTTTATTGGACCGGGGGACCGGAAACCCGGAGAAAAAACCCCTGAGGCACGGGGAGAACATGCAAACTCCCCACACACATGGCCGAGGCGGTAATCGAACCCGCACCCTGGCGGTGTGAGGTGAATGTGCTAACCACTAAGCCACCGTGCCCCCTTTTCTAATATTAAATCATATAAAAAATAAGATATCGCATTAAGGTTATTTAAATCCATTTGTATTTCATTCAAGTTAATAGAGTTATAATGTCCACATGTACATTAAATGATCTTATTTATGGTTTATTACAAATATTCTTGCTTAATAACCCTATGTGGAGGGGCATGGTGGCTTAGTGGCTTAGTGGTTAGCACGTTCGCCTCACACCGCCAGGGTCCAGGTTCGATTCCCGTCTCGGCCATGTGTGTGTGGAGTTTGCATGTTCTCCCCGTGCCTCAGGTTTCCTCCCGGTCCAAAAACATGCACGGTAGGTTGATTGGCACCTTGGAAAAATTGTCCCTAGTGTATGAATGTGTGAGTGTGTGTGTGTGTGTGTGTGTGTGTGTGTCCTGTGATGGGTTGGCATTCCATCCAGAGTGTATCCTGCCTTAATGCCCATAGACGCATGAGATAGGCACAGACTCCCCGTGACCCGAGGGAAGATCGGATAAAGCGGTAGAAGGTGAATGAATGAATGAATTAACCTTATGTGTGAAAAGATTCAGTAATACAGTAGAGATAAAGATTTGTGGGTGTAATGAATACATAAAAATATGCAATTATAAGTGAATAAATATTGCAATAAATCAATATTTTTTTTGCATTGAATGAAAAAAAAAAATAAAACAATTGTTCACATTACACTTTCGATGCGTCTGTCAGGAATGGCAAGATATAGTAGATAAACATGTTTTAAAGGTGTATTTGTTTACCTGATAACACACATGTTTATGTTCGCAGGCATGGCACTGGCTTCTTCATTAAGGCTCTATTTTGATTTAGCAAATCAAGTTTAATCTAATAAGCCTAATGCAATGTCAGTAATTATAAGAAAAACAAACTGCACAGCCTCTACACTGCTAATGCTTCACACGTCAAGTTCGCAAAAGGAATAGCATTCATAAGCGTTATTGGGTTTGCGTTGGAACGGGAGGCCGTAATTACCTGCAGGTAGTCATATCTGCAGTCAAGAGAGGGCTCCAGGTCAAAATGGGTAAAGTACAGGAGAGTTCGGTAACCTTCCGGGACCGTGATGTTCCAATCGGCACGCTCGTTATTAGGATACGCATTCGGAAAGTTAGGAGAAGCGAAGCTCCCGAAGAATCCTGTTAACTCCAGGCTCAAGCACAGAGGGAGTAAGCCAAACACAACCGCTAGCACACTGTAGGTAACACAATCACAACGCCACCAATTATTCATTTCTCATATTGGGAAAAAAAAAAAAAAAACACAAAGCAAACTAAGCCGAGCCCTTCTTTCTCTGTGCTTACCGCTGTATCATCCTTTCCCTTGTGTCATTCGCAAGAGAGATAACAATCTTCTAATCGCGTTTAGCCCCTATGACCACTACAGTGCAAAGTCTGTGTACATACTGACCAGTGTAGTCTTTCCCAAATGTTGAAAGCAATGCGTGTGTGTGTGTGTGTTCAGGATTAGCATTTTATTAAGCAATAGCCTGCTTGACACGATATATTTTCATTCATATAACGAGTGGTTGTACTATTAACTCGAAACCTCCGATTGATTTCGGTTTTTATGTGCAGTCAATGATCCCCTCTTCATGTCTGATAGCACCAGAAGCATTTTCAAACCTCAGATTTGGCCTGAAACCCTTTTTATCTTAAACAAACTGCGTGTACTTTATATCCACAATAAATCGATAGAATCTTTGTAAGCATCACCGTCCTGCCACTCCCGGGGCCCCTGAGCAAGACCCTTAATACTTACCTGATAAGGGTCTCTGCTACAATGTGCTTTATTCGATTATTTTAGCCAGAATACAAATCTAATACTTATATCAGTATATCCAAATTCCTCTAAAAAAACTTGAGAGCTCAAAAGGCCTGAGCTACTGCTAAAGCTGTAACAATTCCCAATAATTATAGAATATTGAACCAAATGTGCACAAACTTTTTCTTGACCCCCCCCCCTTCCCACACACACACACACACACACACAGTTAGATAAAAAAGAGATCCAAGCAGAGTGGCGCTTCTGCCCGATAATCAAGCTCCACGTCTTTGTTGAATGGGACCAGATTGCATCACCATGTGCCAATTATCCTAAGAGCAAAATTGATTTGAGGCTTTTGTTATGCTCCCGTCTCGTTCATATCTACATGTTGCTATAGAAGTAAGAGGATGTTTTAGTTGTTATTAACAAAAAAAAAAAAAATAGGTTGAAGCTCTTAGAGAGCGAGCGCGAGAGAGCGAGAGCGAGGGAATGCGACAAATGTTCCACGAGCGAGCTTTTAATGGGGCCTTTATTTCCGATACACTACACTGGTAATGGTTTGATGTACATCGAGAATTATAATAATTATCCTCATAAATGACAATGGTAATTTCCAGTTTGTGAAAAAAAAAAAAAACCCTTTGCTTATTGTGGAGCGTGTGCTCTAACCTCGCACTACTTGTCGGCTCGAGGGATCGCACGTTGTCGGGGTGTTCATGTTTAAAATGTCGACTCGGATGTTTGGTCCCAAATCGCTATTCAGAGGTACAACGATGACCATCGCTGAGGAAATGAGGACGTCTTACATTAAGTCTACATTGGGAAGCCCAAATCTGCTCTTGAGGACATTACAAACACTTTATTGGCGTTACAAACTTTCATTAAAATATGAAAAGCAGTCAAAAGCTCTTTTATAAATATACGACTCGTGTATGTCTCTAAATTATGTGATTATTTCAAGTAATAATCCTATGAAGTGAAATTTCTTTATGGGTTCATTTTGCGTTCCTTCAGACATTTATTACTTACAAGGAGATAAATGACGTGCCAGGACGGTTGAATAATTAAAAATGATAACTTTAATTAAAATGAGTAAAAATGTGTCTGAATATTTCATTTATATGCTCTGTTCTCAAAATGAATTAGATAACATTTTCTGCGTGTGTGTGTGTGTAGCTGTGTGTGTGTGTGTGTGTGTGTGTGTGTGTGGCCCGTCGTATCTCAAGCATTTTGCTGATTGTGTAGCCAGGGCAATTAAGCAGACTTTCAGCATGTCGTATTAGTCTGTCAGTCACAGTGGGCTATTTGTCAGCGCATTAGAAACAGCTTAAGTGAAACACAAGGATTTGTCAAGAGTCGTTCAGTTCCTCTTTGAAGCACAGGCTTCTTGTGGCGTCGACGGAAAAACAAATCCCACTGATTGTTGAGTAGTTTGCACTTCAGTCCGTCTCCAGGATGCGAAGACACCTTTGACACGATAGGTCAGGAGTAATCAAAACATTTTGTTTACGGGAAAAGTTAAGGCTAGTGCTCGGAGACTAAAGGACAGACTGAAAAAAGCCCAAAGACTTGTTTTATAATATGTAAAGACTTTCCTCAAAGCCTTCCTACATATTCCTTTGCATATTATAAATGGGCTTTTTTTCAGTCTGTCCTTAAATTGTCTTAGTTTGAAATTGATATAGATTGCAAACAAATGTTTGCATAAACTATTGCATAAAACTATTGCATAAAATAAGTTCATTTATATAAAATCACGAATTGCACTCATACTTTCATAACTTTTATTATACAGTATATACTATATTAATCGGGGAGGGCGTAGAGCTCAGTGGTCTAAAGCACTGGGCTGCTGATCGGAAGATCCGGGTTCGAGCCCTGGTATGGCCAAGCTGACACCCTTGGGTCCTTGAGCAAGACCCTTAACCCTCCAGGGCTCCAGGGGCGCCGTATCATGGCTATCATGATCCCAACTACCAACAACAAGCTGGGATATGCGAAGAAAGAATTTCACTGTGCTGTAATGTATATGTGACAAATGTACCTATGACTGATCAACCTCATGGTTTGATGTTTTTTTTTGTGAGGTGTCGTTCTGCTCACATGTTCTATTTACATTTACAGCATAGTGGTGGTGGTGGGGTTTGAACCCAAGATCTTCCGGTCCAGAGTCCAACACCTTAACCACTGGGCTACAACCTCCCTGCTCTATAAACAGATCTTGAGATCTTGAGTCCAATCATAATGGTTTTTCCACCTGCAGAAAATCAGTGCACTGGTTGTTTTTTGTGTTCTGCACCATGTGGGAATCCAAGGAGATCAGTAGTTTCGGAAATCTATCCACCACCAACAAATACTATATCGGATAAGATTCATTCATTCATTCATCTTCTACTGCTATATCCGATCTTCAGGGTCACGGGGAGTCTGTGCCTATCTCAGGCGTCTATGGGCATTAAGGCAGGATACACCCTGGATGGAATGCCAACCCATCGCAGGACACACACACACAATCTCACACACATTCATACACAAGGGACAATTTTCCAAGGTGCCAATCAACCTACCGGAGAAAAAACCCCTGAGGCACGGGGAGAACATGCAAACACCACACACACATGGAGGTGTGAGGCGAACGTGCTAACCACTAAGCCACCGTGCCTCTGTATCGGATAAGATCCACAAGATAATTCTAATCTAATTCTGATGTTAACTGTGAAGATTAAGTGAATCTTTTGACCTCATTTTTATGCATCATTTATACAGGTGTCATGAGGTGTTTGTATTTTTGATGTGTTTCACACAGTATTATAAAACTTTTATAAATGATAAAACTATTATAAAACAGATGTTTGCCTTGTTTTTTTTTTCTCATAAAAAAAAGGCTGACGTGTACATCAAAGTTAGAAAAAGAAATCTGGAGCGCATTAAAATCAGAGCAGATTTTCATTCTCAGACTAAATGGAGGTGTCAACCCATGTCCGTTTCGTCTTTATAAAGCTCCATGCGCCGAAAGGTAATGAAGTACCTAAATAATGAAGGTGGCCAGTCATTAAGGAGAAAGCCAGCTGCTTTGATGTGGTACACATGGTGAACAAAAAACCCCCAAAAAACACAAGAGCGATTCAAACTTGAAGAAGTGAAAAGCGACAGGCCATCCGTGCTAAAAATCATACGCTGATAAAGAATATTTCTGCGAAAATGCACTGCTGAGCACAATTGTCAAGTTGATGCGAGTTTTTCGGCAGGAAAGTAAGATTAAAAGCCTTCATTACTTCGTTTAATTGATACGACGACGATTGATTTCTTCGCCACTCCGAGTAAACGCAATGCAGTTCTGCTTCCCAAACACCGACATGGGGTAAAAATAAAAGTGCTGTCAGCTGGAAAAGAGAAGAGAGAAAGCAAGTAACGAATCCAAAGACATGGATATTGGTTTGTTTATAGCATGTCTATATACATTTATATTACATTTCCGGTATTTGGCAGATGCCCTTTACCTTGAGTGACTAACAACTATATATATATATATATATATATATATATATATATATATATATATATATATATATATATATATATATATATATATACAGTGTTGGGAAGGTTTCTTTGGAAATATGATATATTACAGATTTCAAATGACCCAATTCAAAATGTGATAAGTAGTGTAACTTTTCAATTACTTTACAAAAGTAAAGTAACTGATTACACGGTGGCTTCGTGGTTAGCATGTTTGCCTCACACCTCCAGGGTTGGGGGTTCGATTCCCGGCTCCGCCACGTGTGTGTGTAGTGTGCATGTTCTCCCCGTGCCTCAGGTGTTTTTCCTTCCCAGTCCAAAAACATGCATGGCAGGTTCGATTGGCACATTGGAAAAATGTCCCTAGTGTGTGAATGTGTGTGTGTGTGTGTGCCTGCGATTGGGTTGGCACCCCATACAGGGTGTATCCTGTCTTGATGCCCCAAGAAGATCGGATAAAGCAAGCGGTAGAAGATGCATGAATGAACGATTAGTTTTGATTGATTAGTCTCTGACCCTTGATTGTTTATGGATTGTTTTGGCTTTTGCCCTCTGTCTCTGTCTGCTGGTTCAATCATTAAAAACAGTTCTTTTGCATCCCCTGTTGCATCTTGCATTTGGGTCCAGCCTCCAGAAAAAAACACCAAACCTGACAGAATATATATATATATATATATATATATATATATATATATATATATATATATATATACCCAAATGCAAGATGCAACAGGGGATGCAAAAGAACAGTTTTTAGTGATTGAACCAGCAGAGGGCAAAGGCCAAAACAATCCATAAACAGTCCAGGGTCAGAGAACAGGCAAACTGAGCAACGAAAACCAAAAACAGTCCTAGGATCCGAAATACCGGCAAACCAGGGCAACATAGGTGGTGCCTAACGAAACAAAGTCCAAAAACATAGTTCAAAGCGTAATATCAGGCAGGCAAGGCAGAACTAGGATCCGAGACAGGGATAAGAGGAACAGGAAACTGAGCAGGGTGGCCAGAAATAAACTCAGATAATAGAGATATTCTAGCCAAGAGTTTTTTAGAGTCCTTAAATTCCGGGTGGCGTGGGGAAAAAGAGCACCCCACGTGCTCGCCCGCCGACCTGGATGAGCGCGGCGCGAAAATCCGGGAGATCCTGACATACATATGTATATGTAATGTATAATGCATAAGGTATAAATATTCTGAAGGACGAAATGAAGATAATAATAATAAAGCTGTGTCTGATATTATTAAGCTTATTAGTTAATTATTCTAGTTAATTAATCTTTATGCTCAATATATGGTGTTCATTTCAAAACATTTTTGGATGACATTTTTGGTTTTAATTCATAAAATATCACTTTGAAGTGAAAATAGCTTCCTAAATCCATGATTCAGCTTGACCATTTGCTGATAGCAGGGTTTTCCTACTACTTAATTGCTGTATTTTGATACAGAAAGTCAAGTCAAGTCAAGAGGTTTTATTGTCATTTCAACCACATATAGCTGACGCAGTACACAGTGAAATGCGACAACGTTTCTCCAGAACCCTGGTGCTTACACAAAACAACATATAACACAAACACAACAACACAATGCTGAGGACGAGACTAAGTTTGTCCTCGCTACATAAAGTGCATCGTGTGCAACCTGGGCAAACAGCGCAAAGACAGAATAGGACTGTGTTGACAACACAAGACACAACTTCCTACAAGACAGAATTTCTACCAATATCACAGACAAGCAGACGCAAGCTTTGTGATAGCACAGTAACTCTGCCTGGCTTTTCAGTCACACCTCGTACAGCAAATAATGATCTTGGTGTGATCCGAAATATACGAAGTCTCCATCATTGTGGGAGTAGGAGACTCTAATGAAGCATAGCTTTTCATTTTGAGTTTCATTTAAAGGCCTTTTGTCTCACAGAAAGTACAACTTAATTAAATAAACTGTCAAATGCTACACAAATAAAGAAAATACAGTTTGCAACCTTAACCACGGACAAGCATCTGTCCTTTGCCAAACATGCGACCCGCTCTTGCCGGTATTATATCTTGTCTCTACAACATCAAAAGGATTCAGCCGTTTTTATCTATTAAAGGCTGCTGAGGCGCTTGTTTGGTGTCTTGCCATTTCAAGCATTCACATGTGCAACTTTCTGTTGGCGCTTTTACCTCTGCCACAAATGATAAAGTTCTCCCATACCACTCCAGTGAAGCGCTCCCTTTACTAGCTTGTATATCATTGTATATATTGTCTTCCCACTGCTTCAGATCTGTTCAGTCGTTCCCACCTTCTCTCAGGGTAAGAGGTACATCTACACCAGGGGTGGGGGGCAATTATGTATTCCAAAGGGCCGCATGAGAAACCTGAGGTGTGTCCGTGGGCCGAACCAACAATAACGTTGAACATAACTTATGTTCAATATAAATTTTCTCCTCTTGTAAAGAGCGGTAAATGAAATCATGTTCGTTATGCTACCAAAAGAATAAGGATATTATATTTAAGTTATATATTTATATTTAAGTTATTTATATTATTATATTAAAAAATTGCTGTATTTTTCCTTCATTTTCACTTTCTTCTGGTGCGGCAAAGAAGCCGAAGCAGTTCAGCGGGCCGGATTAAAAGGACCAAGGGGCCGGATGTGGCCGTAGTTTGCCCACACCTTTCTGTTTTGGCACTGGTGGAATCCACTTCCTATAGGTATGCAAAAAGAGTCAAACAATTTGCAAAGTCCTAATGTTTATCACTTTTCCCTTGTTTGTTTTATGTATTTGTTAATGTACTTTCCAAAAAAACTGCTTTAATTCCTCCATAAAAGTTGTAGGTGTGACCGGCGCCGTCTGCGTTGCGTTCTCTTTTAACTAACCACATGGACATCGAACGACGTTTTGACTCTTCCTTTACCCGATAATATAGAAAACAGGATTTACCGTGTGCTTTCGCCCTCATTTTCTTTTCATCTCCCATGTGGAGACAATACGGAAAGGGGGAAAAGGAGAGAATGAATAAGGAATAGAACTTTCAAGCAGAGGATTTCAGGCAGGATACACCCTGGATGGAATGCCAACCCATCGCAGGGCACACACATTCACACACTTGGGACAATTTTCCAAGGTGCCAATCAACCTACCGTGCATGTTTTTGGACTGGGAGGAAACTGGAGAACCTGGAGAAAAACCCGCTGAGGCACGGGGAGAACATGCAAACTCCACACACACATGGCCAAGACGGGAATCGAACCTGGACCCTGGCGGTGTGAGGCGAACGTGCTAACCACTAAGCCACCGTGCTCCCCTTGTGATCCAATGTTGATTTATTCGCTGCTAAAAGACTATTTCGTACATCGTACAAAAAGCAGAAAGAAGCATCTCAATCAATATGTGAAAGTCTTTAAGTGTGAGAATGATTGTCAGTGTTCACTACACAGCAATTACGGAATCAGGGAACCAAGGGGCAGCGAGCTCTGATGTATTTCATCTGTTATTAAAGGGAAATGCCCTGAAGAAGGTATCCTCGGTATTCTATGGAATGGGGAGTGTTAATCTTAATCTGTTCTATCAAACAATCCGACAGGGCAATTTTATCTTGCCGATCGTCAAGGCATCAGTCGGAATGAGCAGTGGCTTAAAATGCATGCTAGCGAAAAACATTTCATATACCATGTCCGGGAGCACTGCCTTCTTGTTACGTAGGGCTAACCTAAGTTGGCGTCGTTCAATAATTCGTTTTTTTTTTCTTCTTTTTTTTCTTCCCACGACCGGCCTGAATAACAATCAGCAGTCAGTGCGGCACCTGTTTACCTTTTTCAACCCCCCCGAATCACATTATCCCTCCTGTTATCATCAGTTACACGGTGCTAACTCGACCTGTGTGTCAGACCTACTCGACTGGCAAAAACTTGCAGGATTTTGGGGGGGGGGAGTGCTATGAAAAAAAAACAAAGGCTATATGGGAACTTTAATTTACGGATCAATAAATAAAGAAGGGAATTGAAAGTGTAATAGCGGTGTGGCACCGGGGCTGAAACGAGCAGCCGGAGAATTCAGCTTTAATTCATCAAGAATAATTCGTAGCATTAGCTTGCTAAGGCTACGCCGGCAGCCGCCTGCCATGTTTCCTGGGCAATTCCCCGTTTTCGCTCCCGCTATGCTCGTTGTCACGGCGCGACAACAAAGAGACACTTACAATTAACGCGCGCTGAGGTGGCAATTGACCCCTTGGAAAATTAGCTCTCCTTTGTCTCCTGTGGCACCTCCCCGAAACATCCCACAAAGCACTGTTTCCAGATCTGCCTGGTACGGGGAATCTGGTGCAAATAATATGAAATCCTGCAATATACACAGATGTGTCATGCAGGAGTAAATCATTCGAGATCTTGCTCAGACTAATGAGCCTTTGTTTGTTTTTGCGATCACTTGTAGTCTAATTCGATCAATAAAACCCCATGGAAACCTGTTTTGAACATCTGAAATGCTTGTTAGCGTGAATTCCTGAGGTCTGTTTTGGGGATCCACTGGGTTTCTGCTGATTATAGGGGTGTTGTATTCGTAGGAATGCGTATTAGGGAAGGCAATCAAGGCTCAATGGAAAATAACGCCTTTAGAGAATGCAGGCATGACAACATTAATTCATAAGTATGCATTTCAATAGGGTTTAAAGGCAAGGTGCAATAATGCCATTAATGCTAGTGAGTGAGATTTTGTTCAAGAATTTCTGTATTTGTGCAAATACTAGTCCATGATATTGACATTTCACATTAAGCAAGGAAGTAAACACCTATATGACATTATATGGCAATACGAAATGATAAATTTTAAATATGTAATGGAAATACTTGTAGAGCACATTTTATACCCTTTATGCCGTCTAAAGCGCGCGGGCGATTAAGGAGTGCTGTGGTATTTGCTACCAAGACATTAGCAGGAGGTCTTGTGAGGCAGGCTATCAAACTTCCAGCACGTTCTACAAATGCGTGATCCAATTATATTCTGGAGAATAAGAAGCAGAGACAAAACCCTATACTGTTGCTTTCATTAAACCATTCAGCCGTTTGTGCTATTTTTCAATATTAATATTAATTATTGCAAGTTTATTTCTGTTGCGCATTTCAAAGTGGACATTGTCTCAATGCAGTTAGTGTACAATTAAATAGTGTGAGAAAGAATCCTTGATAGGAACCGGACTCAAAAGGGGAACCCATCAAATCATTTGAGTGATATCAAGTGTGTGATTACAAACAATACAGTTATTGGTGTTATTAATGGTATTAAAGGTACTGTAAGGTGTTATTAATTAGGGAGGAGGTAGCTTAGCGCAGGTTCAAATCCCACTACTACCACCAAGCTGCCACTAGTGGGCCTTTGAGCAAAAGGCCATTATTAAGGGTATTAAAGGTACTGTGAAGTTTATTAATGGTATTAAAGGTGCATGGTATTTCTCACCAGAGCGTGAGAAATACCATGATTGTGGAATAGCCCTGATTTGGGGCTTTATAAGTAAGCAACAATAGTAGTTGATTCTAAACTTAGCATGTAGACAGTGTAGGGATGATAAGTGTAGGAAAGTCTTTGTGTTTAATTCTGTTTAATAAGCTCATTATCCTTCACTCATCAAAATAACAAAAAAACACACATGTTTAGACGATGCGAAAAAGGAATATTTCACAAAACTGTAATGGAAGATGACTCATGTTGTACAGCGTACCCGGTTTATGTCTAGGCGATTATTCAACACTCACTTCGCTCACTTTGCTTGTCCTCAAGGGATAAAAAGCTTTTCAAAAAACAATAAGGTACATTATTTGATCAGGCTGGTCGCCGCAATCATTATTTTCGACTGGATTCGAAACTCAAATCAATGCTTTCATTTTATTTCTTTCACTTACGACACAAGATCAAGACCCCGACTAAGATCACGCAAGCATGTCAATATTTAATAATAAATAAATTAAAAAAGATAGCAACGTGATCAGTGTATGGTTGAACATGAGTAGCGAACGCCATGTGACACTCAGACCATGTGTGTCATGAAGGATTAAAGAGATGGTAACTAAAAGAAAAGCAACACATTCACACATTAGTTGTAGATCATTCAAAGCCATGAGGCACTTAACCTTTTCGCTCGAGCTAATTGCTTACATATTTGCTTTTGTGTCACCCTGGCTAGTGATATTAATTAAAATAAAAAGACAACAGTGCTCTGACCTTTAAACATAACAGAACAGCAAAAAAAACAAAAAACAAAAGAAAATATAAGAGCGGCCATTAATTAACAGGCATATTAACCAGCATATTAACCATTATACATTGCATAATGTTACAAAGATGTTATGCAAGAGATCAGTATAAAAGGCGTTGTGTTTTGAGGTTTTGTATTTTGCAGTGGTGGGCCGAAAGGGCCTGCTAGGGCTTCTCTGCTGGTATTACTGCTATTACTTATATTTTGTCCATCAGTACTTATTCAATAATTCCAAATGGTCTATTTGCTTCCTTTCATATCCGCCATAAGCAAATGTCGTTGCTTTTCCGATGCTTGTGCAGCTTCCAGACATGTATTTTCATATTAAAGCATTTAACCAATCACATTTCAGCCATCATTTGTTGCCAGGCAGAGTCAAAGTCAGAGAAGTCTTCGTATAGGCCTTCACAATCCATTCTGCAGCACCTCTAACACAGAATAAATGTTGATGAAACTGCTGCTTCATCCAATCAGATTTTGAGTTGGTGTCACCAGCGCCCGCTAGCAGGCGTATGACGTCACCGTATTTAGAGCCGTTGATTGGATAGTCTAGATTGGGTCCAATTGAGCTATTTTTGTCGCCCCCTAATGGCTGAAGGAGAAGAAAAAGCAGATGAAGTGGCAGATTTACTTTCAAGGCCATTTTCAAGTCGGACATTGTTAAGAAAGTTTGGACAAGCTCGCCTGTCACGACCAGGAAGAGGATTTGTCCGCCTCTTTCAGGTTTGCAACTGGTTTTGAGGAAAGAGAGGAGGACGGATTTTGTTTACAAACAATCCAGATTTTTTTGGTGAGTAAAATGCTGCTGTTTTCCTGTTATTGTTTTTCCTGTTATTCAGTACAGGCATTTATTGTGTCTACAGCAATGTCAATGGCTCTCTCTCTCTCTCTCTCTCTCTCTCTCTCTCTCTCTCTCTCTCTCTCTCTCTCTCTCTCTCTCTCTATCTCTCTCTCTCTCTCTCTATCTATATATATATATATATATATATATATATATATATATATATATATATATATATATATATATATATATATATATATATATATATATATATATATAGATATAGATAGATAGCACGTTCGCCTCACACCACCAGGATCCGGGTTCGATTCCCGTCTCGGCCTTAGTGTGTGTGGAGTTTGCATGTTCTCCCCGTGCCTCAGGGGGTTTTTCTCTGGGTTCTCCAGTTTCCACCCCCCCCCCCGGTCCAAAAACATGTACGGTAGGTTGATTGTCACCTTGGAAAATTGTCCCTAGTGTATGAATGTGTGTGTGTGTGTGTGTGTGTGTGTGTGTTTGTGCCCTGCGATGGGTTGGCATTCCATCCAGGGTGTATCCTGCCTTAATGCCCATAGACGCCTGAGCTAGACACAGGCTCCCCGTGACCCGAGGGAAGATCGGATAAAGCGGTAGAAGATGAATGAATGAATGAATATATAGATAGCAACTAAAGCTGTCAATCAAGTTAACGTATTTAATTGTGATTAATGGCATCACAGTCATGAATTAACTCATGATTAATCGCAACTTAATCATACAATTTTCTATTTAATTTCACGTTTAATGTCTACATGTACCTTTTTACGTCTTTTTAAGCACCATGGGAATCAACAAATATAGATGCTTTCTGCAAATTAGTGGAATTAAACCCAGCATAGAGTGAGCATGAAGATATTTTTAAAATAAGATTAACCTTTATTCATCCTACAGTGAGGAAATTTCAAAATCACATAAATCATTGGATTTCTGGTACATGCTTGTTATGCTTTGCCATATTTTTACACTGCCACCTGCTGTAGTGGATGTGCAATTTTATATTTTAATTTAAAAACATTTTAATATTTTATCCACTGCAGTAGTCTAAAGCACTGATTTTACATGAAACTGTTTAGGTGTAACCCTATTTGTAATGTTTGGTACCATTTTCGTAAGTAACTATAATTTAATTGCACATTTCTTTCTCAATAACAAATTACTGTCACCTTTCTTTTGTTACATTTAACTAGTTCATCCCCACCACTGGATATCAAACATCATTTCGTAACATATCGTATCATACTGAAAAGCCTGGAGTGTGTGATGACATCATTCCCCTATATGCTTCAACAAATTCTCTTGCAATAACAACAAATCTATTACAGGTTCAAAGGCTGCGTCAAACTGGGATTAATTTCATGTCTTTCTTCAAAAAGGAGCCTGTCTGTCTTACAGGTCACCTCGGTATTTACACAAGATGCTCAAGAGCCGAGTCCCTCATCCCAAGTCCATTTCCAGTAATTGCACCAGAGAGAGAGAAAGAGAAAGAGAGTGAACGAAAGAGTATATGAAAGAGTCACTGCACTGTTTAATGAGCTGCTACTCCAACATCCTCTCTGCTTGTTAGCTTCTCAGTATTCTCAGTCTCAGTATTATAAACTAAAAGTTACAGTTATAAAAGCTTTTGGGGTATATATATATATATATATATATATATATATATATATATATATATATATATATATATATATATATATATATATATATATATATAATATAATATAAATATTAATTAAGAATTAAATATAAATTCTTCTTCTCTGTATGTGGTTGAGTTCATTATAAACAAAAAGTTACAGTTATAAAAGCTTTTGGGTACGTATTATATATATTTTTTATATTATTATATATATATATTATATATTTTTGTATAAAATAAATTATTTATTTATTTAAAAATAATTAATTAAATATTAAGAATTTAAATCTTCTCTATATGTGGCGAGTTCATTCGTCACAAAACTTTTGCCATATATATATATATATAGATATATATAGATATATATATACATATATATATCTCTATATAATATATATATAATTATATATATATATATATATATATCATATTTCATTCATTCATTCATTCTTCATCTTCTACCGCTATATCCGATCTTCCCTCGGGGTCACGGGGAGTCTGTGCCTATCTCAGGCATCTATGGGCATTAAGGCAGGATACACCCATGGATGGAATGCCAACCATGCAAACTCACACACACACACATGGCCGAGATGGAGAATCGAAAACCAGACCCTGGCGGTGTGAGGCGACGACGTGCTAAACCACTATATATATATATATATATATATATATATATATATATATATATATATATAATGTGGCAAAAGTGTGTTATGAATGAACTCACCACATACAGAGAAGAAGAATTAATATTCATTAGTGTTTCTGAATGGCCTGCTATTGAGCCCTACTGAACACAATTTTGGAATGAATTGAATAAAACTATATGATAGCTAGATCACGATCGATACTCTACATACATACATTATCATTCATTCATCTTCTACCGCTTTATCCGATCTTCCTCGGGTCACGGGGAGCCTGTGCCTATCTCAGGCATCTATGGGCATTAAGGCAGGATACACCCTGGATGGAATGCCAACCCATCGCAGGGTACACACACACATTCACGCACACATTCATACACTAGGGACAATTTTCCAAGGTGCCAATCAACCTACCGTGCACGTTTTTGGACCGGGGGGAAACCGGAGAACCCGGGGAAAAACCCCGTCCCTGAGGAAAACACGGGGAGAACATGCAAACTCCACACACACACATTCCCGAGACGGGAATCGAACCCGGATCCTGGCGGTGTGAGGCGAACGTGCTAACCACTAAGCCACCGTGCCTCATTACATACATTATATTATTATATAATTATCATTAATGACCAATATACATGCACTATATTATGACCCAAGAATTAGCATAGTTAACCATTCTACCGCTTCAATTAAAAGCTTGTCTGACCTAAAAACAAAACAAAGCAAAGAAGCTACTATCAGTTGTCCTACAGATATCGAGAGAACATTCCCGCAATCATCTCGAGTCGTGTGTAGGAGTCATGGTGTAATGGTACAGGAAGATCTGGTCCCATGTATTCTTTATAGCCTGACGGTAAGGACACTTTCCCTCCTCCCGAATGCGGCTCCGTCGGAACGGGGCCGAGTCTCTATGGTTACATGCGTCCCGCACCCCTTCTTCATGTCCATGACATCTAATTTTCTCCAGGATTGGCTCAGTGAAGGGAGCAGAGCAGGATAATGATATGCTTTTAGCCTGCGCGCTGACTAGCAAAACAATCATGGCCCAACAGAGCAGGCATCATTAGCCGCATGAGTATCTATTACACCAGAACTGGTCAGCTGTTCCGCTCATAATCTTCTTAAGCACTGTTTTAGTTGTGAGGATATACGTTACTGTAGGCAGATTCTTTGGATGGATCTTTGACAAAAACAACAAAGATAAAGATGGTCCTTTATGGTGGATTCGCTGCTCTGGTTTTATTTCTATTTCTATTCAGAGTCACCTTTATAGGGTCTATAATATTTTGGGTTGATAAGTAATAAAGCATGGTGATTATAGGACCAGCATGGGATTATAGGAAAGTGTAATGTGTTAAAATGATTTATTTGTACAATATTTATCAGAAATTCATTTTCATTACATGTTCTGTGTTCGGACTGAATAAAGCAGCGTTTTAGATGGTAAGACCACGGCATAGGATATACACGGCATCTATATCCATTAATCCAGGGCACTGGGGCTTAGTGGTTAGCATGTTCGCCTCACACCGCCAGGGTCCGGGTTCAGTTCTCGTCTCCATGTGTGTGTGTGGAGTTTGCATGTTCTCCCTGTGCCTCACGGGGTTTTTCTCCGGGTTCTCCGGTTTCTTCCCGGTCCAAAAACATGCATGGTAGGTTGATTGGCACCTTGGAAAATTGTCCCTAGTGTATGAATGTGTGTGTGATTGTGAGTGTGTGTGTCCTGCGAAGGGTTGGCCTACCATCCTGGGTGTGTCCTGCCTTAATGCCCATAGACGCCTGAGACAGACTCCCCGTGACCCGAGGGAAGACCGAATAAAGCGGTAGAAGATGAATGAATGAATCCATTCCGGGATCTCTCATGTATGTAAATGATGCCAATCGTCTAATTTGTATAGAATGTTATATAATATATATATAATATAATATAATGTAGATATAATTGAATCAGAAGTATTGGATTGATCTGTTGTTATGCTTACCGCAAGACATTGTTTTGTTAGTAATCCATAGTGAGAAATACTTGCTTAAAATTTCTTAAAGTACATTTTCTAAACATTTGTTTGCTTTTTTGAGAAAAAAAATTACATATTGATTTTTTTTCACTCTTTGATTGTTTTTTTTTTGTTGTTTTTTTAAATAGAGTATTGCATGTTTATGGAAGTTAGGGTGAGGCAAACAATTTTGCCGCTGATTTAAAAATATATATTTAAATATAGAATTGCAGGAGGGTGTACTTTCCCGTGACTGCACGCTCTCTGAACATTTTGTGCCTGTAACAATGAAAGAATAACAATTTGTCATTCTTGGTACAAGTTTTCTTCAGTTTGTCCTGAGGGTATGCAAACGATCGCAACTGGCTGCATTCTGAAGTTGAACATGAATTTGTTCTTTTTAGTCGTTTCTAAATGACATTAATAATGCATTGTTAATTCTTTTTATTGTTTAATGAATGTTTTATGGATTAATTTCATAAAAAGAGCCTAAAAAGTAGTTTAAGAAAAAAGTTGAGCCAATATTGTAGCACAGGGATCACCAACCTTTTTGTAATGAGAGCTACTACATGGACACCGAGTCATATAAAGGGCTACCAGTTTGAAATACTCCTCTGAAATAACAAATTTACCTTTAGCATAATTATTATTATTATTATTATTAGATTACTATTATTTATCTATGTAAATAACTTGACAGTGACTATCAACAACGAATTAACTACATTTTACATTATAGACGCATCTCAACTGATGAGTTGTGCACTTTTTATAGCAAGCCTGAGAGCTATATGTGCTCCTTGGGGGCTACCTGGTGCCCACGGGCACCACGTTGGTGACCCCTTGTAGCAAAATTTTGTGAGTTATACTGACTGTTTTCCCATATATATATATATATATATATATATATATATATATATATATATATATATATATATATATCCCATATAATTCTCTTAGATGGAAAAAAAGTGTATATTAGTGCTTGCACTCTTACATATGAATTGAAACATCACGAAAAACCGCTTTGTGATGCTCGATGAACGCTTACATTGAACATGACTTATGACATATGACATGACATATTCATCCTCTGAAGTTCACTAAAACGATGTAACTCGTGAAGTGACAACATCCCGCCACGAGAGTGCACCGTATCCCACATCAGCGATTAAATCGGATAGATTTTTCCAGCAAGCGGAATTGAGAAATTTACTATCCCAAAATGTCCAGGAAGCGAAAAATTGATGCAGATGGAAGGCACTTCCAAGAAAGATGGGAAAGAAAACAAATACGTGTTTGTGCTTCAAGGAGAAAAAAAGCAGTATTTTGTGTTATGAGGCGGCGTCTCACATCAAAGACTATATACTGTCTTATAATATACAGCTGGCCCTTCGTGGCCACCATAATGCTGATCTGGCCGACGGTGAAGAGTTTCTTCAAATGTAAAACAGTTTAGCTATGACTATCGGGGATGGGGGTTTAAGGAGCTGGGCTACTGATTGGAAGGTCGGGGGTTCGAGCTCTGGCATTGCCAAGCTGCCCTCTCTTGGGTCATTGAGAAAGGCCCTAAGACCCCAGCTTCTAAAAACTAGCTAGAAGAAAGAATTTCACTGTGCTGTGTATTGTATATGTATATATAAAGGATATATATATATATATATATATATATATATCTATATATATATATGGGGCACGGTGGCTTAGTGGTTAGCACGTTCGCCTCACACCTCCAGGGATCTGGGTTCGATTCTCGTCTTGGCCATGTGTGTGTGTGGAGTTTGCATGTTCTCCCCGTGCCTCAGGGGTTTTTTTTTTTCGCCGGGTTCTCCGGTTTCCTCCCGGTCCAAAAACATGCACGGTAGGTTGATTGGCACCTTGGAAAATTGTCCCTAGTGTATGAATGTGTGTGTGTGTGTGTGTGTGTGTGTCCTGCGATGGGTGGGTTGGCATTCCATCCAGGGTGTATCCTGCCTTTAATAGCCCATAGACGCCTGAGATAGGCACAGACTCCCCGTGACCCGAGGAAGAAGATCGGATAAAGCGGTAGAGAAAATAAATGAATGAATATATATATATAGATAGATATATATATATATATATATATATATATATATATATATATATATATATATATATATATATATATATATTATATATATATATATATATATATATATATATATAAATAGGAAAACATTAATACAGTAGTGTGTATGTTGCACCTCATAAAGCCAGTATTTTTGGTACTTTTGGTATTTGCAAGGAGGAGCATCAAAACACCAAATATTGTATTAACTGCATAGGAATATACAAGATATTCCATCAGTTGGTGAATGGTGATGGTGGTAGAAAGGTACATCTCTATCTTTATATCTTTATCATAATTTATAATGCCTCATTGGTGGCCTTGAGAATTGTTTAATATTTCCCTAAAATTGGTTTCTCTGTTTCTTTAATTTGTGCAAGTTTATAAAGTGCACTCAAACCAAAACAATGTCTCATTGTAGGATAAAGGTGCTCTGTATGGTTCTACATGTCGATCTATATGCAATTTATTCTGTAATTAAACATTTTTCGGATCTTGCCCGAGGATCATGAATTAATAAAAAAAAGTCTATCACAGGCAACAAGGCCAGGTCATTTAATTCACATTTCAGCCCTGTTTTTTTCTAAAGAGTCCATTACATTTGCCAGTCATTCAGAACCAGAACAAATACCCAAATCTTTTAAAAAGGCAAAATGTAACCATGTGTCATTTTCGATCACCTTCCTTTTCCCAGCCGTGAGGTAATTTCCTCTCGCTAAAGCACTTCATATTGCAGTTGAACACAACACAAGCATCATAATAAACGAGTCGCCTCTGGTGGTGCCCTGCCTTTTCACACGTTTCCTTCAAGGAAACGCTTCTCAAAAATGAGGTGTGAAATTTGCTGCCCCGAAAATGACCCCAGGCCAAAATATGAGAGTATTTTGGCATTTGTTTATCTAGATGTACATGAACAGTGCAGGATCTCAAAAGGACACAAGCTGGCAAAAAGACACAAAGTGACAGGTGGGCAGCTGCTCAAACCCTCTCCTCATTAGTTCTGACAGTCTTTTAAAGAGGATTAAAGCCTCAATTACTCTCGCTGTAGACGACATCACGCAGAACAGGGTCCCGAGTAACAAATCTTAAATACATTCTTTTTAAAACATTAAAACATAAAACATTATTTTTTGTTTTGGAAGCACAGGGTGAGTTGTAATAGATTTGAGCTTACATCGTCTATAGAACCTTTAGAAAGTTTAGATATATAATATAGTTTTCTGAATTTACAAAACATTTTATTTTTTTTACATTTTCCAGATGAAACTATATGAAGTTCAGGGATCTTCTCAACTAGTTTCATGAATTTGCTCAAAATTAGATGGATGGCCGGCTGGCTGAATGGATGATGGATTGACGGTTGGATGAATGGAGGGATGGATTGATGTAAAGAAGAAGGGATAGATTGATGTATGAATGGATGGATGGAAGGACACATGGCTAGAGGAAAAGAACACTGGATGGCTGGATGGATAGATGGATGGATGGAATGAAGAAAAGATGAATGGATGATTGAAAGAAGCTCTCTCACAGAACTAGTTAAGAGGATACCTGCATATAGAATGCATATATTTTCCTCTGGAATACTGGATGGATGGATGGATGGATTGTTGGATGAATGGATGGATGGACGGAAAGAAGAAAGGATAGATTGATGAATGAATGGGTGGGAGGATGGATAGAGGAAAAGAACAATTGATGGATTGATGGATGGATGGAAAGAAAAAAAATTAATGGATGTAAAAAGCTACAAGAAAAAAAGAACAAGTTAAGATATTGTTTTATCTGGAACACTGGATGGATGGATGGATGAATAGATGGGTGGATGGATGAAAGAAGCTCTCTCACATAGCTAAGAACTAGCTAAGAGGATACTGAGCATACATATAGTTTCCTCTGGAATACTGGATGGATGGTTGGATGGATGGATGGAGGGATGGATGGAGGATGGGTAATTGGACACTACTTGGTTACTTGTTTGGGAAAACAGTTCAGTTTAATATAGACATTACTTGTGATAATGGATGGCTGTATGGTTGGATGGATGGATGGATGGATGAATGAATGGATAGATAAATTGGAGGGAGAAGAGGGAGTTCAGCATTACTCCTCGTAAACTCTAAAAAAAGTGCTAGTTGGAGAAAACGGTTAACTTTTAAGTAAACACTTGTGAAAATATATATTTAATTCCTTTTTAAATAGCCGATTAGCTTTATATGAGGTTGTATAATTACTATCGGAATTTTAGTCCAGTCAGTATCACGTTACTAACCACCATCGTAAGCGCAGGATTAGACTGATGTGTGGGCCGAGCGGTAATTAGGTGCAATAACAGATTTGTCAGTGGAAGATCCATACAAAAATGTTGGGTCAAAATAAATCATTGCAATCTATATTAATGCAAACGGCAACTTTCGACGGGACTTCTGATTTTCGTTTCATTAATAGGTCACCCGCATGTATCACGTCTTCTTTAAACACGCCAGCGGCTACATGAATTTCAAATTTTACGTCCGATATCGTCACGCGCTTCCACATCAAAGCTCGCCGCTTCGCTTTCACACCGAACCTTTGATGTACTTTCCAGCGTTCACACATTGCAGCTCAGGGCGCTGTCAAAGTGGACACTTTCTCCAGTTTGCATTTTTCAGATTAAAATGTCCCGCAGATATTCAGTTTAATCATCTCATTTGGAAAATTGCTAATAGGGATGAGAACTTAGCCGTGAAAAACAAAACCAGACTGTAATCCAGATCCTTGCTCTTTTGATTAGTAATATTTCAAAACTCTTTCACATTTCTGATATCCAGATCAAGAGGAGTGAAAATAGGATTGCAATAACAAAGGAACAACACCATTTTCATACACAGCAGTCGATCCACATATTTGAATTTGTTTTCTTTTGTTTTTTTTTTGGTTACATTTTTGTTTGTGTGATTAATCACAAGTTAGCTCATTTCAATTGATTAGTTCCAATTAAATATTTTAACCGATTGTGTATATATATATATATACAGACGTGGACAAAATTGTTGGTACCCTTTGGTCAATGAAAGAAAAAGTCACAATGGTCACAGAAATAACTTTAATCTGACAAAAGTAATAATAAATAAAAATTCTATAAATGTTAACCAATGAAAGTCAGACATTGTTTTTCAACCATGCTTCAACAGAATTATGTAAAAAAATAAACTCATGAAACAGGCATGGACAAAAATGATGGTACCCCTAACTTAATATTTTGTTGCGCAACCTTTTGAGGCAATCACTGCAATCAAACGCTTCCTGTAACTGTCAATGAGACATCTGCACCTCTCAGCAGGTATTTTGGCCCACTCCTCATGAGCAAACTGCTCCAGTTGTGTCCGGTTTGAAGGGTGCCTTTTCCAGACTGCATGTTTCAGCTCCTTCCAAAGATGCTCAATAGGATTGAGGTCAGGGCTCATAGACGGCCACTTTAGAATAGTCCAATTTTTTCCTCTTAGCCATTCTTGGGTGTTTTTAGCTGTGTGTTTTGGGTCATTGTCCTGTTGCAAGACCCATGACCTGCGACTGAGACCAAGCTTTCTGACACTGGCTAGTACATTTCTCTCTAGAATTCCTTGATAGTCTTGAGATTTCATTGTACCCTGCACAGATTCAAGACACCCTGTGCCAGACGCAGCAAAGCAGCCCCAGAACATAACAGAGCCTCCTCCATGTTTCACAGTAGGGACAGTGTTCTTTTCTTGATATGCTTCATTTTTTCGTCTGTGAACATACAGCTGATGTGCCTTGGCAAAAACTTCGATTTTTGTCTCATCTGTCCACAGGACATTCTCCCAGAAGCTTTGTGGCTTGTCAACATGTAGTTTGGCATATTCCAGTCTTGCTTTTTTATGATTCGTTTTCAACAATGGTGTCCTCCTTGGTCGTCTCCCATGTAGTCCACTTTGGCTCAAACAACGACGGATGGTGCGATCTGACACTGATGTTCCTTGAGCATGAAGTTCACCTTGAATCTCTTTAGAAGTCTTTCTAGGCTCTTTTGTTACCATTCGGATTATCCGTCTCTTAGATTTGTCATCAATTTTCCTCCTGCGGCCACGTCCAGGGAGGTTGGCTACAGTCCCATGGATCTTAAACTTCTGAATAATATGTGCAACTGTACTCACAGGAACATCTAGTTGCTTGGAGATGGTCTTATAGCCTTTACCTTTAACATGCTTGTCTATAATTTTCTTTCTGATCTCTTGAGACAGCTCTTTCCTTTGCTTCCTCTGGTCCATGTCGAGTGTGGTACACACCATATCACCAAACAACACAGTGATTACCTGGAGCCATATATATAGGCCCAATGGCTGATTACAAGGTTGTAGACACCTGTGATGCTAATTAGTGGACACACCTTCAATTAACATGTCCCTTTGGTCACATTATTTTCTGTGTTTTCTAGGGGTACCATCATTTTTGTCCATGCCTGTTTCATGAGTTTATTTTTTTACATAATTCTGTTGAAGCATGGTTGAAAAACAATGTCTGACTTTCATTGGTTAACATTTATAGAATTTTTATTTATTATTACTTTTGTCAGATTAAAGTTATTTCTGTGACCATTGTGACTTTTTCTTTCATTGACCAAAGGGTACCAACAATTTTGTCCACGTCATATATATATATATATATATATATATATATATATATATATATATAGAGGCACGATGGCTTAGTGGTTAGCACGTTCACCTCACACCGCCAGGGTCCGGGTTCGATTCCCGTCTCGGCCATGTGTGTGTGGAGTTTGCATGTTCTCCCCGTACCTCAGGGGGTTTTTTTCTCCGGGTTCTCTGGTTTCCCCTCCCGGTCCAAAAACATGCACGGTATGCTAGGTTGATTGGCACCTTGGAAAATTGTCCCTAGTGTGTGTGAATGTGTATGTGAATGTGAGAGTGTGTGTGTGTCCTGCGATGGGTTGGCATTCCATCCAGGGTGTATCCTGCCTTAATGCCCATAGACGACTGAGACATAGGCACAGACTCCCCGTGACCACCGAGGGAAGATCGGATATAGCAGGTAGAAGAGAATGAATGAATGAATGAATGAATGAATGAATAATATATATATATATATATATATATATATATATATATATATATATATATATATATATATATTAGGGCCGTTTACAACTACTAATAATATACTTCCATACGTAATATTTCTTTCTTTATCTGACTAAACTTAATTGTTTGTGAAATGCATAAAATGTGGTGTTGTTTTTTTTCCACCAAGACATTTGCAACATGATCCCAAACTTTTGAGTGGTAGTGTGTATTTGCATCTATGTAGGCGTATAAGTAGACATAATGTCAAGGGACAGAGATGAAC
Organism: Kryptopterus vitreolus; assembly: GCA_030449085.1. Taxonomy (NCBI): domain Eukaryota; kingdom Metazoa; phylum Chordata; class Actinopteri; order Siluriformes; family Siluridae; genus Kryptopterus; species Kryptopterus vitreolus. The sequence goes on along the minus strand of JACRUU010000030.1, from coordinate 16,003,602 downwards.
GAACTGCGTCTAGACAAATTTTCATAACCCATAAGAAGACAGTCGAGTGAGCATCAGAAAATGAAAACTGCGGGTTGAAGGGTTGCAGACTGTCTGGTTTATTATGTTCATGTCAGCAGATGTTTCAGGGATGTTAATTCACTGAGCTTGGTCACGACTGCCTCTGCAACGCTCAAGTCTTGCTCTGGATGTGGACACAGTTTAGTAATTGAGCATCAGTGCTACGGAGGTGATGTCATGAGAGATGAGTCGGGGAGCACTGCTCGCTGAGAAACCCACTGAATTTATATCTCTCTCTCTAGTGGGAATCGGGGGGAAAAAATGATAGATCGATCTTCGTGTCATTAATATCAAATTAAACATTTATGTTTAATTAAAGTCTAATAAACTAGAAACACTGCCACATTTATTAATGTGCATGTAAATTATGCATATATATATATATATATATATATATATATATATATATATATATATATATATAATACACAACTGCATATAGTAACAATGTGCTGATTAACAATGTGGTGTTTATATTATTATATATATATATATATATATATATATATATATATATATATATATATATACTATATATACATATATATATATATATATATATATATATTATATATATATATATATATATATAAAAGCCATATAATAGAAATCAAGTATTATATGTATTATTGTGTATTATACATAGAATCTCTTACACCTTATAGAAATAACATATTTAAATGTGTATATCATTGAAATAATCAAATCTACAATAGCTTTTTGTAGAATTATATATTAGATGTATGTATATAATATGTAAAGAAAGTATTCAATAGTATACTTCATAGTATATATTAATATAGCATTATTTATTTATAAACACGTATTAGAATGTACTCTTTTTAGGTGTGACCTTTTTATATATATATACTGTATATAAATGAACAGGGTCATGACATAAACATAAACAAGGCCTATATTATAGTGTTTATTAGTTGGAGAAAAAATATATACCTTTATATAATCAATTAAATAAACAGAAATAATAATATGTGGAATATATATAGAATATGTATTGTTTATTCATTTTGAAATATTAAGAGTTTGGAAGCATGCATGTCGCTGGTGTTAATGTAGAACAAAGGCCCAAACATATACACCATATATAGTTTAGATAAGGCAAAAAACAGTCGAGACAATGAGAAGATGTTATCAGATGTCCTCAGAGCCTCAGTCCAACATGAAGGTTTGGTGTTGTTTTGTGTTATAGAAGGTTATAGATGTATTTCTGGTAAAAGGAACACTGAACTATTCTATACTACAGCACCAGCCGTTGGGCACTAACCTTACCGTACATGAAGACAACGTCCCAAAAAGCACATGCTCATGAATCGAAGAACAAGGAGTTGCCTGGAGTATTATCCATCATGGTATGGCCTGTCTTGTCACCACACCTAATCCTATTGAACTGCTCTGGGATGAACCGGATCAGGTCAGGTCAGATCAGATCAAGGTCAGAAAGAAATATCTAACAATGAATGTTATGGAGAAAAGCACGTTCCAGATGTCTGCAAAGATGTTATTCATGCTACGGGAGGATTTTTTTCCCAAACTTTTGACGGCTGATGTATAAATCCCAGACATACATTAAGATGCAATACTCATTCATTCATTCATCTTCTACCACTATATACGATCTTCCCTCGAGTCACGGGGAGCCTGTGCCTATCTCAGGCATCTATGGGCAATAAGGCAGGATACACCTTGGATGAAATGCCAACCCATCGCAGGAGACACACACACACACTCGCATTCATACACTAGGGACAATTCTCCAAGGTGCCAAGGCATGGGCAAACTCCACACACACATAGCCGAGATGGGAATTGAACCCGGACCGTGGAGTTGAGAGGCGAACGTGCTAACCACTATGCCACCGTGCCTAGCTACAATATTAACACAAAAACATTTATTAATTATTATTTAATTATTATCTATTGTCTTGGCATCATAAATATAAAATAAATAACTCAACTCAACTGAATTTACGGTTACTTTTAAATTTGTATTCAATCATATCAGAGACTTAAAGCACTTTTTTATAGGTCTGGATAAGGGCATTTGCTAAATGCTGTGAATATATCAATATGTATTAATATTGTGTAGCATTTTTTATTACAATAGTACAATAGTAATATTAGCATACAATACCTCGTGATCATGTAGCGTACACTGTATAACAGTATAATTAATGGCACAAACAGATCATCTATGTAGCAGTAGTGAGTGCACAAGGAGAATCTTAGTGTAGCCTGCCATCCTGTAATACGCTCCGTTACGGCGCGGCACAAAAAACATGGTGCGATTTCTCCCGAATAAAAGTTTTCGCAAAGTTTACCATCCAGAATCCAACTTCTCGAACATGCTGAGAATCCGTGCTGATGAGTCATTTGCTTGCAATGATTCAGGCAGTAATGTTATCGCCTCGACTCAGCCTCTGGGTAAACACTTTGCATTTCACGCCGTTGCATAAGGAGAGATGTAATGGCACGAGACAGATTCGGGATGGGGGGGGGTGGGGGGGGGGTGGTTTAATAAAGCCTGACTTACCTCTCTACTTTTACTTCTATAACTACCTGCATTTATTTATTTAAACACTCTTTAAAAGCTACCGCATGCAGGTTCTTTAATCATGTGCTTTGTGTTATTTTTCTGATATATTATAATATTACGAACGATAAGAAATGAAGTGTTACCAAGAGAGTTGTTTAGAAATTAAGATGATGTACTTAAGGCTTGTGATGTTCTATACTACTGAAAGTCCAGAAGTGAGAATAGGAGAATACGTTTTATTTGATATGGCTGTCGGGAGGAAGAGGTGAGGGGTGAGAAGAAGCGTAGAAAAGGTTGGGGGTGGGAGGAGGGAGAGGGAAGGGGAAGGGGAGGGTCCAAAGTGTCGTGGAAATGTCTCTGTTCGCGTGCACTTTGTAATGTCTAGAGCATTTTTTTAGGAGCAATAGAAACGTAACGGAGTTACGCAAAGGAAATGAAAAGGAAAAATTATTATATATATATATATAATATATATATATATATATATATATATATATATATATATATATAAAGAGGAAGTTTTGGTAATCGGGATAGCCAGTGATAGAGGAAAGTGTGTGTTCAAAGATTTATTACACTTTCACAAGCAATTCACAAAACACATTGGTTCTCCACCGGGATAACCCGATGGAAATGATCTTGTTGTTGTTGTTGTTGTGTTGTTGTTGTTGTTGTTGTTGTTGTTTATAGAGACAGTGAGACATCCCTTCTCCAAAAGCCAGTGTCATAATAAACCATGCTTTATTGGATCGAGATGTGCATAAACCATACATAAATAGGAAAACCAAGAAATAGAAAATATAGAAATCATCGATATATATATATATATATATATATATATATATATATATATATATATATATATATATATATATATATATATATCTTTATTTAACACTCTGGCTGCATCTGTAAAGTCCATTAAGACCCCCAGCCCCTGTCCCCCCCACCCCCCCAGCCTCATTCGGATGGTGCCAACGGTATGTATAGTGATGGTGCGCACAGTTCAGGTGAGGTTTCCACGGAGGATTAGCACGAGGTGAACGTCTTCCAGAAGAAGTTCTTACACGGGGCTTTGCGGTCTCTCTGGGGCAGCTGCGCTAGCCGGTTGTACACGGCTCGTTCTTCCAGGCGAGACTCCACGGGCTCTTCCTCCTCCAGCTGGACGAGGTCTCCGGCCAGGACCGTGCTGTCCATGCTGTCCAGCAGTCTAGAGACCATCCTGAGGATCAGCTCCTTTTGCTCTTTACTCAAGTCCTGAAGAGAACGCATGGGGAAGTGAGTGAATGGTCAGAAAGCTACAAATAAACATTCCAGAACTAATCAAATAGGAAGCCAAATCAAATGACACATCAATTTGACACATCATGTGCTTTTTTTTGCTCCTTTTTAATTTAGTAATACAATACAACAACAACAAAAAAAGAATGGATTGCTTTTCTAGGAAAAAACGTCGTCCTTTGACATTGCAATACATTCACATGTTGGTATCATTTATACAGAGTTTTGAAAAAGCTAGCAGGCTTTTTTTTCGTCTTTTTTTCCGACTCACCCGGCTGCGTGTGGGACTCCTTTCCTCCACTGGAAGCACGGCTGCTGCTCTCACACTGTACAGCACCAGCAGCAGAGACACTAAACTGGCTAAAAGCTGCATGCTGAGATGACGATTCAGGGAGTGCAAAATAAATAAATAAATAAATAGATAGATAGATAGCAATAAACCCCCGAGATAGAAGCTGAGGCGAAGTTGAGGAACGCAAAGCGTGCAGGCGTCGTGGAAGTCAGTGTCGCAAAGATACTTCTGTTCTCTGCTGAAGTGTCTTGAGCTTGGGATTCAGGTGGCTGCGTCTTATATACCCCAGGCTCCTGTTGACGCAGGGCTTGGTGGATGATGGGAGGGGGACTGGGGTGGGGGGAGGCGGGTGTGTGTGGGGGGGGAGTAGGAGGCATGGTGTCTAACAAAAGCACGGAGTAGTTAACCTCTTAACAAACCCCGTCATCTCGGCGGCACGTAACGCCCATGCCACCACTCTCGCGTCAGAGACGTAGAAGGGCCTGACGGCACAGGGAGGCGGGGGGGGGGGAGGGGGGGGTTTGGCGCTATGGGGGGGGGGGCTGGGCTTGGGCGGTCTGGGGAGTCAATGACGACAAATCCAAATTCATTACGCAACGCTTTCGAAGCCCTTCTTTCTTTATTTTTTTTTGGGCATCGTTAAACTCTAAAGCGTAGCAAATTCATCACCGCGTTGCCAGACATCATAGATTAGACGCAGGATTTATACAGTACACTGAACACTGATCGATATTACATTATAGCGTCCAATGTGTTTACAGCCAATATCATATTATAAGTATACTAGTTTGAGATAAACACGGCGATTGATCCGTGCTTATTTTCATGTCATTGTTCCTTTGCGTTGAAGATTCTTTGTCCTCTTTTGTGTTGACAGACTGTTATTGAACTGTCTGACACCTAAGCTACAGTAGCGCGGTTATCGATATTATTGTGTGTGTGTGTGTGTGTGTGGTGTGTGTATGTTGGGGGGGGGGGGGGGGGGGGGGGGGGGGATAATAGCAGGATAATAGGGGTCCTCAGCATGGGAACAACTCATACAGGGGGTCAAACAAATTACGTTGAAGCAGATGATCGTTTGCAATGCACAAATGATATAATTGTTTATTGAACTCAGAAGGGCTTCCATAGGTGCATACCATCATCATTTCGATTGCGCTGTCCTTTAACGGAGCGCTCCGAGCAGAGGGTTTTTTCGATCCTTAACATGCAATCTAGAAAAATTGACCTGAGATGATGTAAGGTACAAAAGCAACCCTGTATTTATGTTTTTCCAGGTATAATTGTACAAGTCTTTATGATTACAGCAGAAGTTCTAAATAGGAATCTATTAGAATAGAATAGCCTTTATTTGTCACATATACATTACAGCACACAAATTCTTACATCGCATATCCCAGCTTGATGTTGGTAGTTGGGGTCAAAGCGCAGGGTCAGAGCCATGATACGGCGCCCCTGGAGCACAGAGGGTTAAGGGTCTTGCTCAAAGACCCAAGGGCGACAGCTTGGCCATACCAGGGCTCGAACCTGGATCTTCTGATCAGCAGCCCAGCGCCTTAGACCACTGAGCTACACCCTCCCTATTACCAACGAGGTGACATTATCTAGTAAAATGAAGATAAGACTTGGATATAAACTGCTCTTCTGACATGGAAAACGTTAGTTGTCTGTAAAATGACACGCCTTTTTTATATTGGATTCATGTCTGATCGGTGCATTTCGTGATTTGGTGAGCCAGTGTGTTTAAAATAATAAAGCTTAATATCATGCCCGAAGGGGCACGGTGGCTTAGTGGTTAGCACGTTCGCCTTACATCGCCAGGGTCCGGGTTCGATTCCTGTCTCGGCCATGTGTGTGTGGAGTTTGCATGTTCTCCCCGTGCCTCAGGGTTTTTTTTCTCCGGGTTCTCCGGTTTCCTCCCGGTCCAAAAACATGCACGGTATGTTGATAGGCACCTTGGAAAATTGTCCCTAGTGTGTGAATGTGTGAGTGTGTGTGTGTACTGCGATGGGTTGGCATTTCATCCAGGGTGTGTCCTGCCTTGATGCCCATAGACGCCTGAGATCCTGAGATGGGCGCGGGCTCCCCGTGACCCGAGGGAAGATCGGATATAGCGGTAGAAGATGAATGAATGAATGAATATCATTCACAGGCAAAATAATAGTGAATAAACAAACTTCAACAAAGTACACCAACACAACAACCATATATGGAGCAGGCAGCAGGTGGTCAATCAAGCAAACTGACATAGAACTACAAAATTTGATGGAGATACGGTGTTGGGAAGGATAACTTTGGAAATGTAATAGATTACAGATTACAATGTACCTATACAAGATGTATTAAGTGTAACTTTTGAATGACTTTATGAAAGTAAAGTACCTGATTGTATTCGATTACTTTTTGATTACTTTCAATCGTCCAGTAGGGGGCACTTGATGAAAATAACATCCTGTGACAATTCCTGAAACATCCTGAAAAAATTACGTACTCAAAATTATGTAACGCCGTTACATGTACTGTATACACGAACATAGTTACTCCCCAACACTGTGGAGATATATCCCTCCGGATATTTTAAAATAATATATGTTTGAAATCTGCTTTCAATATATAACCATAGACCTGAATTTATGCACTATACAGTTAACTTGAAGAACAAAGTCATACAGATAAATTTGTTGTTTTGGATGTTCGTGTTCAGTCATAAAACACCATTTTTCTAAATATTATTTTGGAAATCATCTTTCATACTTTTCAAAAAAGACTTTCCAGTGGTTTTAAACGTATAAATATTCATGGTCGGGGTTTCAGGAAATCTTCTGCAGCTTTATCCGATCTTCCCTCGGGTCACGGGGAGCCTCAGGCGTCTTGGGGCATCAAGGCAGGATACACCCTGTACGGAATGCCAACCCGTCACAATTCACACATTCACACACTCACATTCACACACACACATTCATACACTAGGGACAATTTTTCCAAGGTGTCAATCAAACTACGGTGCATGTTTTTGGACCGGGGAGGAAACCGGAGAACCCGGAGTAAAACCCCCTGAGGCACGGGGAGAACATGAAAACTCCACACACACACACACACACACACACACACACACATGGCGATAGAGGGACTCGAACCCCGACCGTGGAGGTGTGAGGCGAACGTGTCACTTCCCTGCGTAAACATTAACCATCACAAACTATGTGTTTTATTTGTGGATGCCAATCATTTTGGAATTAGCCACAACCAAGCAGTTTCTCATTCAGTGATCGTCCTGATGGACTCGACGCAACGCACAAAACGGATTCGGTATTGAGCTGAGCTTAAGAAGCTGAAAGCTAATATCCGGAGCTTTTTTTTTTTCATATTTCACAGCAGCTTGACTTCAGGCCCTAGAGCTCTCTCTCTCTCTCTCTCTCTCTCTCTCTCTCTCTCTCTCTACTGAGATTAATATAGTGCCGACATGCTCTTGCTTCTGCTGGAGTGTGTTTGAAGAATTCATGCCAATTGACCGCCGCTGAACAAATAAAATGTGCAGCACCGTCATGTGGGGAGAGAAAAAAAAAACAGTCTACAGTTTTAGTATTTACCTTTTACCTACCCCATTTTTTACTATTTACCACCCCCCCCCCCCCCCCCAACTGTTATGTTTGCACTATCAAAACGTAAAATATACACTAATAAACAATAGCCACACAGGGAGGTCACCTCGTTATTTATTATGAACATTACAATCAGCAACCACTAATGTGGTGCTGCCACCTAAAGGCACTATGGGGAACTGCAGCATCACATACCTAACACCAACAAAGTGTCTTCGAGCAGATTGTATTGATAAGGAGTGTCCTTAAAGATTACATGTTTCAGGAGAAACACCAGGTAGATGTATTATATATATATATATATATATATATATATATATATATATATATATATATATATATATATATATATATATATATATATATAAGATAGCACATTACTATGCTGTACTATCCCCATGCTATATTTTTATAGCAATGTTTATTGAAAAGTGTTTGCGTGTGATAAAACTCCAGGACAGTGTTTTCAAGGTGTAATGCATATCATTTTCATTCCAGGAAAGTAATATTGTATGTATATTTTTTTGTTATTGGAAATGTTATATATTTTTTTAGAATATTCACGAGTAAAACTTGTTTATGTGCGATTTTGTTCCTGTTAAGTCCTTAGGAAGGTTCACTAATGCCATCTAGTGGTTAGATGTGAAACTGCAAGACAGACTTCAACCTAAAAAAAAATAAAAACTTTTCTGTTTCCTCCAAACTACGGAGAAAATAAAAGTTTATTTATCGCAATTCTAAATATGATTCCGACTTTATTTTATTTACAACCCAGACGTCGTTTAAACATAGACAACTCAGTCATTCAGGTAATTTTGTTCCTAACAAAGAAGATCTTTCAACACGTGTACATGCACGAATTTTGATTCTAGTAAAAATATGTTTATATTAATTGTAAATGTTACCGCATAGCGTTTTTTAACGTGACAAATGAATTTGACTAATTTGTTCAGGAAATTTTTTGCATGATCCGAAACACACGAGATTCGTGAGCGCCCTCTAGTGGACTCCATTGGCAAATGCAAGCAGAATCCTTACTGACTCAAAGGGACTCGTGAGACACACGAGTGATTCTTAGTGATTCAATATGATTTGAATTCGTAAAAGGATTCGGATCATTTCTAGTAGCAAACTGGAGCAGGTTCTACGCCTAGATTCTAGGCCCTAGGCAAACTACGGCCCGGGGGCCACATCCGGCCCCTTGGTCCTTTTAATCCGGCCCGCTGAACTGCTTCGGCTTCTTTGCCGCACGAGAAGAATGTATAACCACACAGCAACGCTGACGTTGTTGGAGTATGCTCAGTGTTAAAAATGAAGGAAAAATACAGCCATTTTTTTTGTTGTTTCTTTTCCTTAAATAGAATATCCTTATTCTTAAGGATAGTGGGTAGCCTAATGAACATGATGATATTTAACACTCTTTACAAGAGGAAAAAATTCATATTGAACATAAGTTACGTTCAACGTTATTGTTGGTTCGGCCCACGAACACACCTCAGGTTTCTCATGTGGCCCTTTGGAAAATATAATTGCCCACCCCTGCCCTAGAACAACGTCCAAATGGGCTTCTATAGGATACTAGGATACTAGAAAGAGATGAATAAACAGGGAAAAATGCCATTTGGAGAAAAAAAAAACTTTAAATAATAAAGACCAGCTTCTTTTTATTCATTAAAAGTTACAGAACAGCTGTATCGGGCACTGATCTCTATTGTACAATGTTTCTCATTGTACTATTAATTTCCCTGAACTAGGAAAAAATAAAACTGTATTAGTTAAGCAAAATACAGGTTAGAAATGTTTTCTATTTATTTGTTTTTTAGTATGGGACCAGGTTTTGATTTAAGTTTGATTTGTTTGTGTACGTGAATTTTTTTTTTTTATAAATAACATATGCATTCATGAGATTTGCAAATCTTTGTCTACGTATATATTTACTTTTTTTATTTACTTGTTTTAGAATTTGGTTTGTACAGTAAAAACTGTACAGTATGTTACAGTATAACATTGTACAGTATGACTGCTTTTCTAATTGAGACATTTATACAGATCATCAAAATATGATTTTATATATATATATATATATATATATATATATATATATATATATATATATATTTAATCACGATTAATCACACATTTTTCTCTTCTTAATGTACCATAAATACTTTTCATGTTTCTAATGCTCCAATTCTAACAGATGTTATATAGAAATTTCACTGTAAATCTCTCCATTTAATATACTTATATTATTATATTAATATATGTAATATAATTTATTACATATTTATTTTTGACTGAAATGATACTTCCAATCTTAATTTCTTGTTCATTTCATTTCCAATGAACTTCCAGAAAGACAATACGGAGCAGTTATTTCCTGCATGTTTTATTAATTCAAATCATGTTACATGTCACAAAATTAACTTGTATTTATAGATAAAAGAGTAGGAGGGGAGGCGAGTACATACATCCCTGCTTATAGTGATACAACAGGTGCAGGAGTGCGGCCTAAACCCTCACGGCCAATCATTTACACTGCAAATTTGTAGAAGAATTAAAGGGCGACTGTAGCGATAGAACTTGATGGTGATTGGACCTTTCGTTGGACATTTTTGGGACCCTATAAGCCACATGTAACATAAGAGCACACGAGAGACACAAAAGAGCACGAGCTGGGCGTATTCTTTTTGAAATAGTGACCCAAAGCCAAGAAGCTGGACACTAAATACAGTTTGAGCACACCGTGATATGGATACAGCACAGCATTCAGAGAGTGAGCTACAAAATATCCTTCTATCCCAGTCGCTTACCACATGACAGCTTGTGAATAAAGAGCAGTAAAACCTGGAACCTTCCTGAAGCGTTGTAGGATAAATGACAAGAAACGGATTCCGTCTGTATCGGTCCATTCTGAGGCACGTTCACCTGTAAGCATTTTCATTTGATATTATTTCTACTAATCTACTCCATTAGTAGTATTTCGATGTTTGTTAAACTTTCTAACGTGGATTAATAAGCCATCAACCCGACATCTCCTTAACGAAAAATCCTTCGAAGCCGCCGTACATCATTTTGTTCGTCGTTCCAGAGAATGATGAGATGAAAAGCTCCGGACAGAACCGTAGTGGAATGTCACACAAAATAAGACGGCGTTTGCATATGACAGAATATGTACAATGTGAAATTTCAGACACTGACCAAAAAAAATGAAAATAAATTACATAAAAAAAAAAATAAATAAATAAAAAAAAACAGGAAGTCTATGCGATTGGAGTGAAACTGTGCAAAATGCACATAAATTCCCTTTTCTTGACCGAGAGGCAGTACATAAAACCACACACACACACACCCAAACGCACCCACACAGCAGTTGCACTAATGGCTTCGCCCTGATTTTACAAAGCAGCGTTAAGACAAGATGGCAGTTGAGAGTCCAGTTACACTTCACTTAGGACCTGTAAAGAAAAAATACCCAGATAAATACAAGTAATTAGAGCTCCATAGATTTCCACATCATCATTGCACACAGGAACACATGGTGTTCATATCAACACAACACAAGAA
>JACRUU010000030.1:15984747-15987247 GCA_030449085.1 Kryptopterus vitreolus | reverse complement strand
AGAACATAACAGAGCCTTATTACAGTAGGGCTGTTCTTTTCTGTTTATTTTTCGTCTGTGAACATAAGCTGATGTGCCTTGGCAAAAACTTCGATTTTTGTCTCATCTTTCCCACTTCTCCCAAACTTTGTGGTTTGTCAAATGTAGTTTGCATATTCCGTCTTGCTTTTTTAATTCGTTTTTACAATGGTGTCCTCCTTGGTCGTCTCTAGTCCACTTTGGCTCAAACAACGACGGATGGTGCGATCTGACAATGTTCCTTCTGAAGTTCACCTTGAATCTCTTTAGAAGTCTTTCTAGGCTCTTTTGTTACCATTCGGATTATCCGTCTCTTAATTTGTCATCAATTTTCCTCCTGCGGCCATGTCCAGGGAGGTTGCTACAGTCCCATGGATCTTAAACCTGAATAATATGTGCAACTGTACTCACAGGAACATCTAGTTGCTTGGAGATGGTCTTATGCCTTTACCTTTAACATGCTTGTCTATAATTTTCTTTCTGATCTCTTGAGAGCTCTTTCCTTTGCTTCCTCTGTCCATGTCGAGTGTACACACCATATCACCAAACAAACAGTGATTACCTGCCATATATATATGCCCAATGTGTACAAGGGTGACACCTGTGATGCTAATTAGTGGACACTCCTTCAATTAACATGTCCCTTTGGTCACAATTTTCTGTTGTTTTCTAGGGGTACCATATTTTTGTCCATGCCTGTTTCATGAGTTTATTTTTTACATAATTCTGTGAAGCATGGTTGAAAAACAATGTCTGACTTTATTGTTAACATTTATAGAATTTTTATTTATATACTTTTGTCAGATTAGTTATTTCTGTGACATTGTGACTTTTTCTTTATTGACCAAGGGTATGAACAATTTTGTATATATATATATATACAGTAGTTAGTGCAATGATAAATGTTATTGATGGTGGTACACATTAATGATTATTGATACAATGATGTAATGATAAGGATGCAAACATGGATGTGATTGTTACATTGTGTGAACAGCTGTTTAGTGGCGTAACAGCCACAGGGAAAAAAGCTATTATTCAGACTGTTTGTGCGGGCTCTGAGGCATCGGTAGTGTCTGCCTAATGGGAGACGTGTTTTTTTGGGTGATGACAGGAAACTATTCAACTGGGACACAAAAAAAAAAAAAAACATCACAAAGACAGTAACTCGATCTCTAGCTCAGGGCCCTGGATCATAACAATTACGTTATATACGATTACACCGTCATTACCTTCTTAGGGCACGGGTGGCAGCACAGCGGCAGGTTGGCGATCATTTCTTGGTATGAAAATTCATCTCGCTCAGTGCACTGGATCACGCCATCTAGCACGAGGACGTTGCCATAGGTTTTACTGCACAACGGTAACACAAACAAGCGTGTTCAGTGGTGGTTCTTTTTATTTCTGCAGAAATACACAGACCTGTAATGATGCCTTGGACTCCTTTTGTTTTTTGCAACTGTTTACATGTAGAAAAACTGGTTCAAGCTGCTTTGCTTTAGAAAGCTTCCGGCCTGCGGACTTGTTTAGACAGCAGGCTGGAATAAAGAATAAAAATGACACAAACTCTTTGTTTGGTTCCAAAAGGTTGTCACAAAACTGGTTAAATCACAACAAAAACAAAAAGAAACCAGTTCCACAAAATGGATTGAACACAAAAACAATCAAGTGAGTGGTACTTGGACTGGAGGAAACAGGTGTTTTGATGAGAGAGATTAGTGGAGATTGGCGTGAGCAGTTTACGCTGAAAGGGAAGCTACAGTAATGTATAATGTACACAATCACTCATTACTACATTACTACTACATCTGGCTCGTTGGTCTAGGGGTATGATTCTTGCTTCGGGTGCGAGAGGTCCCGGTTTCAAATCCCGGACGAGCCCAAGATTCAGCTGGAAGTGTCTGTAACTAGTTCCTCAAGAAACACAGACCTAGCTTGCCTGTTAGCCTTTACTCTCTAATTTGAATGGGAGGTGGTGGCTTAGTGGTTAAGGTGTTGGACTCTGGACCAGAAGATCACAGGTTCAAACCCCACAACCACCAAGCCCTTGAGCAAGGCCCTTAACCCTCAACTGCTCAGTTGTAAGTCGCTCTGGATAAGGGCGTCTGCCAAATGCCACAAATGTAAATGTACTACAGAATTGAGGCGAAAAGTGCATTTCACCTTAGTGCATCCAACATTAATACTACGCTACCATGGAAAAATGATTGGGAAGACTGAGCGAATAGCTATTATATATATATATATATATATATATATATATATATATATATATATATATATATATATATATATATATATATATAGATAGATATAGATATATATAGATAGATATAGATCGATAGAACTTTTTGAACCAGGTGTTTCATTGTCCTAACTAATTATTTACAGATTCCCTCAAAAGTTTATATATATAATATATATATATATATATATATATATAATATATATATATATATAATCTGTAATAAGTTCTTGCTGT
>JACRUU010000030.1:15922247-15979747 GCA_030449085.1 Kryptopterus vitreolus | reverse complement strand
TGATCCCATCTAAGTACGGTTCCTCTGGGTTCTCCGGGCCTAGGAATGCCTGAGATGGAACATGCAGTACGAACTTATTTACCACAGTGCAATACATGTTCACTCTGAAACTAGAGCAAAAACTACCACAAAAGCGCCTCATGAACTAAAAAACTATATGAACACAGTTTTCTGTGCTTGTTACTTTCTGTGTGATTACCACAAACAATGAACTTTTTCCTGTTCTGGAAAAAGCCAAGACCCATTTACACAACACTTAATAAAAGTGAGGTTAATAAATGATTATATACATTACTTTTGTAAATGTAGCTCTAAATCTACTTAATGACTTAAACAATCTTAGCCTGATGGTAAAATTGTATGAAACTAGGATTAGTCTAAGTATTTAGGAATACGCCATTTTATGACCTTGTAAGGTGTTTGTAAGTTGATTCCCTGATTTCCTGCTGAGATAAAATAGTTTCTATCTCTCTCTCTCTCTTTTTCTATCTCTCTCTCTCTCTCTCTCTCCTCTCTCTCTCTCTCTCTCTCTCTCTTTGTATACATATTTTTTGTATATATATATATATATATATATATATATATATATATATATATATATATATATATATATATATCATAATCAAAAAATATATTGTTTAATTCTGCTTTTAATAATTCTCATATTCTCATTCTCATATCCATATATATCAATGTATATAATTATAAGTCAGTTTTGAGTCATACGATAAATGATATTTTGTTCCTGCAATCAGAAAAATGTTTAAGATATTTAGTCCGTCAAAGATATTTTTATTGCTCTTAAACAGTAATAGTGATTTTATTTCAGACCTGTGCGCTGCTGTTACGAGAGAGGGCTTTGTAGATTTCATCGATATTGGTGGCGACAGACTCGAAGCAGGTATTAAAACGGTCGAACCTCTCTTTCTTAATCTGTTCGAATGCTTGCTTGGCCTTCTTGGCTCTCTTTCGTGCTGCCTCAAACTCTGAACACAAACACAAAAACACAAACTTTCAAGAAATATGAAAAGAAAGTGATTTAAGCAATCAGACAGGCTTTACACGCATAAGTCAGTGGCTAGTTAGTATTTTGTGTTTATTGTTTCCTTTCGTTTCAAAAGCTTTCTGTGTTTATTCCTGTGTCCAATCTCTATGATGTGTGGATAAATTAACAGTCATGATTAAGCCACTACTATAAGGACTGTATGTTTATGAAACATACAGAGACATGGCCAAAGATAATGAAATCCCAAGCTGTACATTGCTGCCTCTAAGAGGCTTAAGTGACAAACTGCAATGGCGTTTAAGAGAGAAAAATGAAACGTTGCCACCTGCTGTCTGAAATAACAGACCCGAGCAGGGAGAACTGTGTGAAAGTTCAGCTGTGTGATAAAGTCTGGGACAATGAAATTCAAACGACATATATCAATATCACTGCAATAGCCTTCCTTCATTCATTATGATTAGCATTCCTTAGCATCAAGGTGCTAGCGCTAGCTACAAATCATAACAGGGCAAAATGCACAAATGAAACATCATTGGGAAAACCGAGGGGAAAACTAAAAGCTGGATCCTTTTTCTTGAGGCCAGAGGAACATTGAGCACTTAAGAAATATGAACATCAATTCTGGGGCGATCACAGAACCAAGAGACATTCTGCACATGCCTGCAAACTCGCTAATTCACTTATGATGAATGAGATTCAATATGATTAATGCATTTTTATGCTTAACCCAGAGCCTGTCTGCATCTTTGTTCATGAAAGAGTTGCAAAAAAAGTATCATTATCATAAGACCACACAATGAAAGCCAAGACAGGCGCTAAAAATGACCACAGCGTGTGCTATAATTGTTTAATACAAGGTCCCTGTGGTGCTCGAGGTCATACTTTTTTTCACGGACTACTTCTTCCTAAAGAAAGGAACTGTAGCAAGAAGTAGTTCATGAAAAAGAAATATGACCTCGAGCGCCACAGTTTACAAAGTCAAACAACAGGATATAGCTGACATGCAGCCCCTCTAGGACAATGATGGTGGATAGATTTCTCTTTTGTCAGGAGTATAGCATTACTTGTGCATATTCATATTCATACTAAACCAAACTTTCATGCGTCACCAAAGCGCATGACAAAGAGAACAGACAATAAAACCAGAAGAGACAAATGAGGTAAGTGAGCCAGTGGCACTGTTGTTTTGACCCTACATCCATCAAAGCTCCAGAGTAAGACAGCATTAGTGCCGTTCTGCCAGCATTAGTGCCATTCTGCCACAGCCTGAAAGAGTTTTGACTTTAAACAAAGGTAAAGCCATTTGAAAGATGAGCCGAACAAAGTTATGTGAAATATTTAAGGAAACCATGACAAAAGACAAGACAATAACTCAGATTTCAATTATATCAATATAACTGTTGTATAAAATCTGTAAATATTCTAGAATATACACACATAGATTCATATAATGTTATATAAACCTTTTAATTGTTCATATCATAGTCTTATCTAGTTTATTATTTGATATTAGGCAGTGGTGGATGAAGAACCCAAAACATGGACCTGAAAAAAAGGAGAGATATAGTAGGTGCAATAATACCCCAGTAAAAGTAAACGTGCTCTGATTAAATTCAAGTCAAAGTACAAAATGATTTGCCTTCAAATGTATTCAAGTAGTGGGGCACGGTGGCTTAGTCGTTAGCAGGCGTTCGCCTCACACCGCTGGGTTCGATTCCCGTCTCGGCCATGTGTGTGTGGAGTTTGCATGTTCTCCCGGTGCCTCAGGGGGTTTTTCTCTGGGTTCTCCGGTTTCTTCCCGGTCCAAAAACATGTACAGTAGGTTGATTGGCACCTTGGACAATTGTCCCTAGTGTATGAATGTGTGTGAATGTGTGTGTGCAATTGTGTGTGTGCCCTTTGCCCTGCGATGGGTTGGCATTCCATCCAGGGTGTATCCTGCCTTAATGCCCATAGACGCCTGAGATAGACACAGGCTCCTCGTGACCCGAGGGAATATCGGGTATAGCCGTAGAAGATGAATGAATGAATGAATGAATGTATTCAAGTATCCAGTCTTATTATGGATAAAATGTTCCTATTTGCATTTTTTGTCACAAGACTCTTGCGTAGTCAAATCTGTTTATGCGAAAAGACTCTAATGTTCTAATGTGCAATTTATTGAATGGCACGAATGACTCAAATACTGATCTTTTTAACTACTTACTTACTTTCAAAATGTTCTGCTTGGTGTTGAACTCGTGCTAAAAGCTATGTTGTCTTATAATTTTGTTCTTATTGGTCTGGATGTCTCTTGGTCTCTTGAAACTTTATTCAGAAAAAAAACAATACATTCCTAGAATTAGTTCCGGTCTGCCCACTCTTACCGTCACTGGTCTCTTGGAACTTGTCCCTGACGCTCTCGAGCTTCTCCATGGCCTTCATGTTGGGAGCGCTGATGCGCTGAAGGATGCTCTGCTGCTCGTTCAGCCTCTGCTGCAAAGTGTTCATTTCAGTCTTGATCTCTTCCTCAGACAAAGCATCCTGTTCAAAAAGAGAACAAATGGGTAGTTTTCATGTACAATATATATATATATATATATATATATATATATATATATATATATATATATATATATAAAATTTATATATATGTATATTTAATAGAATATTTTCTCATGCACAAGACTTTGTAGGCTTTGGAAATACTTTGAGGTCCTCGTGTAAGTTGCTGTAGTCGATTTCAATGAGGGCCTCCTTGGCATGGACGGAGCTCGAGGTTTTGTGGCTGCTAATGGATTCGTCAACTTGGGAACCTCCCTGCATGTAGGAACCACAATATAACCGTGAGTAAAAATGGTACAAAACAAAATCTTTAATAAATATGGTTTTGCACTGACAACAGAGGGTTTCCTTGTTAGGAGGAAACCTTTCCTAGCAGAACCCCTTATGAAGTTACATTTACATCGGTTACATTGACATCATTTGCCAGACGTCCTTATTCAGAACAACTTACAACTGAAGGTGAAGGGCCTTGCTCAAGCGCCCACTAGTGGCAGCTTGGTGGTGGTGGTGGGATTTGAACCTGCGATCCAGAGGCCTATGCCTTAATCATTGAGCTACCACCTCCTACATAAACGAAGCCACTTCATTTATCTAAAGAACTCAAATTTTCACCTCTTCCTGGCTGATGTCATCCATGGTGCCTGATTTGAGGGGCAGTTTGATGTCTTGCATCTTACAGGCCTGCAGAAGGTTGTGCCTGTCACTGCGTTTCTGCTCTAGCTTGGTCTCGATGGCCGTCACCTCTTTCTGGAGTTGGGTCAGCTCTCTAAATGTCACAAATGATCAATCTTTAGCTTAACACGTCGATGCCGGGAATACGCAGAAATGGCTTCGGGGAAAAGACGGAGATAGTACTTATATCTTCTCACTTGTTGGCCGACCCGAGCTTCTTTCGGATATCTTCCATCTCTCGGTTCTTGTCGTTTACCTCCCCCTTTTTAGTGAGGTGCTGGTTTTTGAGGTCCTGCAGCTGAGCCATGGTCTCATCAATGATCTTCATCTGTCGGTGCTCTTCCTACAGGACGAATCCAGAAGATAGGATTAAAGACCTTTTGGGATTAAAAGGCATCTACACCTAAGGACAAGTGAAAACTGAACAATTTGTCTAGCCTTCACCCTGGAGCTGATCTGCTTGCCGTTACCTTCTTAAGTCTTTCGATCTCACTATCGTCCTTCTTTACAGTCTGTTCCCACATCATCACTTTCTCCTGGTCCTCCTTCAGCTGGTTCTTTTCATAGTCAAGCTGAATGGCTAAGCGGGTCTTCTGGGTCTCAAACTCAAGCCTGTTATATTAATTATTATTATTAATAATAATAATAATAATAATAATAATAATAAAATGAGCATTCAATCAACAGATGAATGCAAAAACGAAACATCACAAGAACTCACCGTTTTTTGGCGATCTCATTCTGACGTTTGACTTTCTCCTCCTCAAACTCTCGGATATTTCTAACTCCGATCTCTTTGCAGAATTCCACAAATACTTCATCCTCCACCTGCAAAATGCCATCAGTGATTAAAGAAGTTATAGAATTCTTCTTATAGAGTTTGTTCAGAAAATATTGCTGGTGTTCACAAAACCGGAATTCTTATAATTGGTTTACTTTTACAAAATGAGCGTTATAGAGCGTCACAGAGCAGCTTTTACAACAATGGCTGGTCAAGCACACACTAATCTTTTGATTTGTAATACAAAAAAATGTATTACGCTCTGACAAAAACAACTTTGAAGTTGTGAGGTGTCAAATATAATCCTGATGTTTTTGTCCATTTACTAAGCATGTCTATAGTTTAGCCAATAAGATGACCACGTGCTGTTAACAATCTTGTATCTAATTTGGTTCACAATTCAATAGTAATAATTCGATTATAAATTGTTCACCATGTGGGGGAAAAAAGGTCTCCTAATGGGTCAGCATTATTATTTACAATAATTACAATATTATCAGGAGGGGCACGGTGGCTTAGTGGTTACCCTGTTTGCCTCACACCTCCAGGGTCTGGTGTTCGATTCCTGTCTCGGCCATGTGTGTGTATGGAGTTCGCATGTTCTCCCCGGGTTTTTCAGACACACAGTGGAAATGAATACTGTTTCTCTTTCAAAGCACGTTTGGAATTTTAGAAAATGTTTTGTCTCTGTTTACCGCAAATGCCACCTGCAAAACCTTTTTCTAAATGGCAGTTAAATTTCATCTCTCGATACCAATTTTTGAGGGGTACGGTGGCCTAGCGGTTAGCGTGTTCACGTCACACCTTCAGGGTTGGGGGTTCGATTCCCGCCATGTGTGTGTGGAGTTTGCATGTTCTCCCCGTGCCTCAGGAGGTTTGTGAGTGTGTGTGATGCCCTGTGATGGGTTGGCACCCCATACAATGTGTATCCTGCCTTGATGCCCTTTGACGCCTGAGACAGGCACAGGTTCCCCAAGGGAGAACCGAGGGAAGATCGAATAAAGAGGTAGAAAATGAACGAATGAACGAATACCAATTTTTGCACTTTTATCGAACGGTGTAGCTGCATATCATCCAATCCAAAGTTCCTACCAGGTTCATGCGGTCTCTCAGCTGGGTGATGTCTCTCTCGCGCGATTGGATAATCCTCCTGATATCATTGATCCTGGGCCCGAAATTTGCCAGTTCACTCTCCAGCTTGGACTTTTCCTAGAAGTGATTCAACTAACGATGACTTCAGGTAATAAAAGCTTTTTAAGTCACTTTACAAAAAACGAGGGCACTTTTCTTTCAAGACTACCTGCATGTTGAGGGACAGGTGGCGTGTTTTGGTCTGTTCCAGATCACTCTGAGAGTACTTCAGTCTCATTTGTAAGCCATGGGCCTGAGACTGCACCTGACGCAGCTCGGCTTCCTTCCTCTTCGCCTTCATTTGCTCCTGAATTAACAAAAGTACCGGAACAAACCTCTTTTTTTTAACCGTCTGCATTGGTTCTAGGTTTGGATCCTTGATCCTTTGAATCCACATGTGTTACCTTGAGCTCCTCGGTTAGCTTTTCTTTCTTGTCTTTGAGTTTGTCCACGGCTTTTTCATCCCAGCGTCGAGCCTTTGCTTTGAGGTCGCTTGCTCCTCCAGAGATCACGCCAGACTTCTGGAAAAGTGTCCCATCCAAGGCTACAGTCTTGCGAAAGAAGCCCAAAGTGTTAATAAACATGGTGTACAGTGCATTGCAAAAGTATTCATACATAGAATAGCCTTTATTTGTCATATATACATTATAGCACAGTGAAATTCTTTCTTCGCATATCCCAGCTTGTACAGTGCCCCCTAGAGCCCAGAGGGTTAAACTCCTTACTCAAGGACCCAAGGGCTGCAGCTTGGCGATACCAGGGCTCGAACCCTGGTTTCAACTTTCCGATCAGTAGCCTAGCGCCTTAGAGCAGTGAGCATCACCCCTCCCTCTTGAATATATATACATTACACAATTTGATGTATTTTATTGCCATTTGAAATGAATGATCAGGACAAAGTATTGTATAGTTGTGAAGTGAAAGGAAAATAATACATGTTGTAAAAGATTTGTTTTGTGAGTCAATATTTTGTTGGACCACCTTATACTGCAATTACAGCTGCAGGTCTTTTTGGGTAACTCACTACCAGTCTTGCACATCTACAGAACGTCATTCTTGCCCGTTCCAAAACAGTTGAATCAGATTTAATGGGGAACATCTATCACTAGCAATTTTCAAGTCTTGCCAAAGATTCTCACTAGGATTTAGGACTGGACTTTGACTGTACCATTCTAACACATGAATATGCTTTGATCTCAACCATTGCATTGTAGCTCTGCCTGTATGATTAGGGGAGGTGAACCTCAGCCCCAGTCTCAGGTCCTTTTGCAGCTTCTAATAGGTTCCAGGATTGCCCAGTATTTAACTCCATCCATCTTCCTATCGACTCTGACCAGCTTCCCTGTCCCTGCTGAAGAAATGCATCCCCACGGCATAATGCTGCCACCACCATGTTTCACAACAGGTATGGTGTGTTTTGCATGGAAGCCAAGACGTACAATTTTGGCCTCGTCGAACCACAGAACCACATGATTTCACTGTGACCCCTACATGACTTGTGGAAACTGCAAACGTATGCTTTTTTGGTCAACAATGGCTGTCTTCTTGCCACGCTTCCATAATAGCCCGATTGGTGGAGTGAAAGAGCCGTGGATCTCCCCAGGTTCTCCAGAGTTACCATATGCCTTCTGGCTGATTCTTGGATCAATGCTTGACTTGCCTATTAGGTAGACCTCCATGTCTTGGTAGGTTATCAGTTGTGCCACACTCTTTCCATTTTTCGGTGTGTTCTTTGGATGCAGTTTGATTCAGTAAAAGATCTTTTTGTCTCAATTTACTTCCACTTCGCAATATGCAATATTTTGTGATGACCTATCACATCAAAACATTTAGGCTCCTGGTTATAACATGACAAAATGTGGAAATATTCAAGGGGTATAATCATTTTGCAATTCGCTGTACGTTCGAAATCCATTTTATTCCCTGGTTTTGTTTACCTTATGCCTGTAAGGCCCTCCAAAGGCAATTCTGCGCGCATCCTCCACATTTTCGCACACGAGAGCATTTCCACAAGCGTACTGCAACGCTTTCTTAATGTGAGGCGGCTCATACCGGATCACATCAATCACAAGCTTGGCCCCTCGCAGCTCCCTCAATTTTTCATCGGTGGGTTTCACCTTGAAGGAAGAACGCAAGAGAGACCAATTGTGACAGAAAAATGACAACAGATATATATATATATATTTTTTTTTTCAGTTTCCAATGCAGGATGTACCTCTAGGTAATCCAGGGGCAGAAAAGTCTCCGGTTCTCCTCGTTGCTCTTTAATGTACTGGATGCAGTCTCTCCCCGTCTTCTCAGAGTCCACAATGATGGCGTCCATGTTCTTTCCCAGAACTTTTGTCACAGCGATCTGATATTTCTTTTGTGTGGGCTGGCACAGATCAATAAGCCTGCCATACTGAGCAGATCATAACATTGAGTTAAGCAATAAAGTACATTAGGGGCATGCTGTTACAGGGAAATAATCAATGACATAATGGCATTACCGATTCTCTTAGACAACTAAATGACATATTTCTTTAGTCAGGATATAATTACCAACATGCTGTGGGTTGTCGGGATTCACTCACGTTGCATACAAACTATTCCCAGCCATTCTCTCTTACTTATAATGTTAATAATTAAAACAATACCTCATGTCGTGTAAAACAAGGTGTGACACTTATTCCATACATGTAAAACAATTCCTTCACCACATCAACACGTAAGGTAAGTATCATCATATTTGAATATATTGACCACACAGCGCCCTCTAGTGATATTCGCACCCTTGGTAGCGCCATAGAAAACCTATTGCAGGGGTGGGCAATTATATTTTCCAAAGGGCCACGTGAGAAACCTGAGGTGTGTTCGTGGGCCGAACCAACAATAACGTTGAACGTAACTTATGTTCAATATGAATTTTTTCCTCTTGTAAAGAGTGTTAAATATCATCATGTTCATTAGACTACCCACTATCCTTAAGAATAAGGATATTTTATTTAAGGAAAAGAAACAACAAAAAAATGGCTGTATTTTTCCTTCATTTTTAACACTGAGCATACTCCAACAACGTCAGCGTTGCTGTGCGGTTATACATTCTTCTCGTGCGGCAAAGAAGCCGAAGCAGCTCAGCGGGCCGGATTAAAAGGACCAAGGGGCCGGATGTGGCCCCCGGGCCGTAGTTTGCCCACCCCTGACCTATTGGGTGAACTGAAGCGGTATGAATAGTGAATAGTGAATAGTGACCTTAAAAATGAAAAGTTTGTGAGGGATTTTGAATGGAGGAAAGGCCTCAGATCCCTTTCCATGAATTCTCCAACATCATAAGGCATTATAGGGGGAAAGAAGGTAAAAAACAAGAAGTAATACAAATGACAGACTATAATATTCGTTTTGATCATAAAACACTCATTATTTCCAAGGACGCTGATATATCTAGAATGGGGCCCGGTGGTTTAGTGGTTATCACGTTTGCCTCACAGCGCCAGGGTCCGGGTTCGATTCCCATCTCGGCCATGTGTGTGTGGAGTTTGCATGTTCTCCCCGTGCCTCAGGGAAGTTTTTCTCCGGGTTCTCCGGTTTCCTCCCGGTCCAAAAACATGCACGGTAGGTTGATTGGCACCTTGGAAAAATTGTCCCTAGTGTATGAATGTGATTGTGAATGTGTGTGTGAGTGTGTGTGTGCCCTGCGATGGGTTGGCATTCCATCCAGGGTGTATCCTGCCTTAATGCCCATAGATGCCTGAGATAGGCACAGACTATCGGATATACATAGCGGTGGAAGATGAATGAATGAATGATTTATCTAGAGGGCGCTGCATGTTTCCCTTTGACTATTCTTCACACCCATTCATTTCAGTAAATGCTGACATATCGGACAAGCGTAGTGAGACTACAGTTAAATTGTGGAAATATTTTATTATACTGAAATCAGGATTACAACTACGTTATGCTGTCAGTCTGTGCTGAGGAAAACTAAAGAAAATTTTTGTCCATAGTTGTTTTCGGAAGTGTCAGTTACCTGATATTCATTCATTCATTCATTCATCTTCTACCGCTATATCCGATCTTCCCTCGGGTCACGGGGAGTCTGTGCCTATCTCAGGCGTCTATGGGAATTATGGTAGGATACACCCTGGATGGAATGCCAACCCATCGCAGGGCACACACACACTCACAATCACACACACGTTCATACACTAGGGACAATTTTCCAAGGTGCCAATCAACCTAGCGTGCATGTTTTTGGACCGCACACACATGGCCGAGACGGGAATCGAACCCGGACCTTGTATGTGTGAGGCGAACATGCTAACCACTAAGACACCATGCCTACCTGATATTAAATTCTTGTTAATGGAATTGTTCTATATAAGCAATACTGATGTATACTGTATAATACACTGTACAGTGACTAGTCACAGTGGAACTATTGCTCTTAGAAAATGAATCGAAACTAAGTTTCTAAGACGAAAAGAAAAACATAAATAAAATAAAATATAAACACGTTTTACTCACTACAGAGCCTGGGTAGAGCCTCTTGATGCTCTCCATGATCTCAGCTTTGCGCTGTTGACGGCTGTTTTCCTGCCTGTCGATTCTCGCATCCCCAAGTTGCTCCATCACCTGGATTCCATTGGTGTTATGATGAAAAGGTAAATAATTGCAGGTTTTGTTGTTGTTGTTGAGGTTTTACCTGGTTCAATTCCATGTTTATCTCATCGATCCTCCTTTTGGCCAGCTCCACTTCCTCAGTCAGCTCCTCCTCCATCCTCCTCTGTTCATCCAACGACTGCCTGGTAAGATTGAATGAATTGCAAAAAAAAAAAAAAAAAAAAAACGAATAAGAATTCCATTTTGAGATGTAATAATTTCAGAAATGAAGCAAGCTTATGAACACAGGGGTTTTATGGTTATACCTGCTGGTTGCAATGTAATCTTCCAGCTTCTCGATACGCTTCTGGTTTTCCTCAATCTCTCTTATTTTTTGTTTGATTTTCGCCTGTAGTGAAGAATATCAAAATGATCAAAATATGTATAATAAACCTCACAATGGCTCTCAAATTTGAACGTAATTACTGAATAAATCAAGAAAGGCTGCAGTGTCGTGCCAGAGACACGATGTTGAGAATATGTAATTGAATTGACTGTTTATGTAAAATGTTGACGCATGGAACATTAAAACAACTTAGTAAACGAGGTAAGCCCTAAAACCAGTGTAGAAATAGACACTGGGAATTAATGGAGCAATTCAGAAATGAATTAACATAGTTTGTTTGTTGCACGAAAACATAAAGTGGTAGCTTTTAAATGACATAATTAGGACTTAAGAAGGACATAAGCCTTAAGATGTGCCTACCTCTGTCTCCACTTTCTTTCTCTCCTCTAGATCCAGCCTGTCCTGGTCGGCTTTCTGATCACGGTTGAACTTCTCAAGCTCTTGAGCCAGAGTGGCTGCTCGCTTACTTGCCTCCTCCTTCAGCCTGTGGTATTGCTTTACCTGCAGGGCATTTTAATTTTATACGACAAATTCAAATATAATGGAAAAAACAAAGGTCAGTAAAACACACATAAATATGTATATATATATATATAATATATATTATATATATATATATATATATAATATATATATATATACACAATTATCCTTCATATTATTCATTTTTCATACTTATCCTCATTCTCACTTCATTCCTATTTTCTTTTACACACATTATTTTTATTAGTGACGCCTGCAAAAGCATCACTATTATTGTCTCTCTCTAGCTTCCGCCCAAATTTTCGGAGCGTGCGTAGCTAGTCCTGGCAGTTTTTGTCCGATCCTCACGAATCATACCTCATATCGTGCTGTGTGTGTGAGGTGTGCTATTACTTTTATAAGAAATTGCCCTGTGGAGGCGGGAGTTTTTTCCCATAGAAAATGAATGGGGCCGATATCAGTTCGGCCTGTGAGCGTCCGACATGCACAAATATGGCATATCCGACTCGTAGGGGGGTCCGGAGTGGATCACGATCATATACCTCACAAACCCCACATGCATTCGGAATTTCAGGAAATCTGCGCCATTCCGGCCCCATAGAGAATGAATGGGGAAATTTGACGCTCCGCTGTTCGGCCCGGGTTCCGCCGACTCTCTGACACAGGGTCATGTGACATGTCTAAATTCCCGGCACATTGACAGGAGTCGGATGCCGGATAATTTGATGTCACGTGTGTCACTGGCCCCACCCCCTCCTGAAAAAAAAGCCCCAAACTTTTGTCTCTCCGAATGGCCTAGCATTCCAAAGTCACTACCATTCCAAAGTCTATTTTTTTTCTCTTTCCATTCATGTATTCCATTTATTTTGTCTTCTTCTGTATTATTTCTTTTTTCCTTTATGTTTACATGTCGTAATATTCATTCATTCATCTTCTACCGCTATATCCGATCTTCCTTCGGATCACGGGGAGTCTGTGCCTATCTCAGGTGTCTATGGGCATTAAGGCAGGATACACCCTGGATGGAATGCCAACCCATCGCAGGGCACACACTCACACACACATTCACACACACACATTCATACACTAGGGACAATTTTCCAAGGTGCCAATCAACCTACCGTGCATGTTTTTGGACCGGGAGGAAACTAGAGAACCCGGAGAAAAACCCCCTGAGGCACGGGGAGAACATCCAAACTCCACACACACACACGGCCGAGACAGGAATCGAACCCGGACCCTGGTGGTGTGAGGCGAACGTGCTAACCACTAAGCCACCGTGCCTTCCCATGTCGTAAAAAGTATTTGAAAAATCAAACCGGACTTGAAGCTGACCAGACCTGGTTCTCTTCCAGAGTTAGATCCTGGCCTTGACTCTGCGCCTCTTCCTCCATGCGCTCCTCAAACTCCTGCCTGGCTGTCTCCACCGCTCCCTGTTCCCGGTCCAGCTCCTCCATGTCTGCTTTGCGCTTCTTGTACATCTTCTGAGCGTTCTGCAGTGACTTGCGTGCCGCCTCCAGCTTCTTTATCTTGTGCGACGTGTTCTCTTTCGCCTTAATATACTGCGGGCGCTTCTGGTTCAGCTCCGCATCCTTCTCTCTGCAGGCGGTAGACGGGGACAAACAATATTCAAACGCAAAGTTTACCGAGCACCGTTTCCCCTCTATCTCTTGTCACTCACTTTATCTCCTTCTCCACGTTCTGTTGCTCCCTCATCATCCTGCCCAGCTCTCTCTTTTTGTCCTTCAGCTCCTCTTCGATATGATCCATCTTCTTCCTGTCCTTCTCGATCTCCCGGTTGCGCTGGGACAGCTCTCGGTTCAGCTTCTGAATCTCAGCCTCGTTGTGGTAGAGCTTGAAAAGCTGCAACTGCACATTCGCTCGCACCACCTCGTCTTTCAGCCTCTGGTAACGCTCGGCCTGGGGTTAAAGAGAGACAGGAAAGGTTTAGGAATAAACAGGACAGGAGGATCAGACTGGATGCCTCTCAGATGGCAGCGCACCTCCTCTTTCTCTTGCTTGGCTTCTTTGCGTTCGGCTGCGATGTTCTTTTTACGGTGGTAATTGAACTGGGTGTCCTCTTCTGCCTTTACCATCTCTTTCTTCCTACGGTCGTATTCCTGAGCAAGTTCCCCGGAGCGCGAGATCTCCTCAAACAGAGCCGTTCTCTCTTTGGGGTTTTTCATGGCAATGGACTCCACAGCACCCTAACGGGAGCGGCAACAGAAATAGCAGCTTTGTATTTAAATGAGGTGTCGAGTACTTTGTTACATTACTTAAGTAGAAATGTTGGGGATTTATACTTTACTGGAGTAATTCTTTTTCGGATGACTTTTTACTCCTTATATTCATTCATTCGTTCATCTTCTACCGCTTTATCCGATCTTCCCTTGGGTCACGGGGAGCCTGTGCCTATCTCAGGTGTCTATGGGCATTAAGGCAGGATACACCCTGGATGGAATGCCAACCCATCGCAGGACACACACACTCACATTCACACACACACACACACACACACACACACACACACACACACATTCACTACACTAGGGACAATTTTCGTGCATGTTTTTGGACCGGGGAGGAAACCGGAGAACCCAGAGAAAAACCCCCTGAGGCACGGGGAGAACAGGAATCGTACCCGGACCCTGGCGGTGTGAGGCGACCACTAAGCCACCGTGCCCCATATTCTATAATATAAAATATATAATATATAATACTTTGTATTTGTGTACTAGGTAACAAACACCACAGACATTGTCAAGCTTAAGAAGCTAACAATGAACAAAGCAACAAGGAGCAACTTTATCTTAATGAAAAATGTAGTCAGTACGTCAACTTTTACCAGAATGTTTTAAGCGTGAGTATCTGTGCGTCCACTTTTGCCACCTCTGGATTGATGCATATATATAAAGGGGCACGGTGGCTTAGTGGTTAGCACGGTCGCCTCACACCACCAGGGTCCGGGTTCAATTCCCGTCTCGGACCATGTGTGTGTGTGGAGTTTGAATGTTCTTCAACTGTTCCAGTTTCCCCCCGGTCCAAAAACATGCACGTTAGGTTGATTAGCACCTTGGAAAATTGTCCCTAGTGTATGAAGTGTATGAATGTGTGTGTGTGTGTGTGTGTGTGTGTGTGTGTGTGTGTGTGTGTGTGTGTGTGTGCCCTGCGATGGGTTGGCATTCCATCCAGGGTGTATCCTGCCTTAATGCCCATAGACGCCTGAGATAGGCACAGGCTCCCCGTGACCCGAGGGAAGATCGGATATTAAGTTTTATATAAAGCGGTAGTTGGTGAAGAAGATGAATGAATATATATATATATATATATATATATATATATATATATATATATATATTATATATATTGGTGCCATTTTCATCGATAAAAATATATAAATATAAATTACTCTTATTATAACTGAGAACTTCAATACTCTCTCAGATTTAGTTGTATGTATAAAATGTATTAAATTCACATCGTTTGTTAAATTATTCATCATTATTTCATGAAAGAAGGAATTGTGTAAAGCTGTAATATTGCTCCTATCGTGCTGAAAACAATTCTTCGCACCTGAAACACCAGGAAGTTTCGGGCCTTAATGAGGATGCCGAGTTTCTCCAATTCCTCGCTGTAGTCCGAGAGTCCAACCACCTTGTTGTCGATCCGGTATTCAGAAGAGGCACCTAAAACACGCCGAACACCAACGCATGAAGTTTATGTGATATCGAAATGAGATATCAGGAGATATTAAAACATTTGCGGTACCGATTATCACTCGCGTGAACGTGCGCTCATCCTCGTTTTCCTCACAGTACACCATACTGACACTTGCACGATTGGCTGCAGGCTTTCCCACCGGCGCGCCATGGATCAGGTCTTTCAGGGTTTTAACACGAAGGTTGCTGGTCTTTTCTGCCAGGACGAAACTAATGGCGTCCATGAGGTTGGATTTTCCTAACAACAATAACAACAAAAACAAATTAAAAATCTTTTTAAAAAATGCAATAAATAAGGTTTAAGGATTCCAGACAATTTCCTTTATGTTTCATACCAACATATTTTCCTTTTGGGCTCATTGTAGTTATTGTATAAATAGTAGTGATATTTTATAATCCCAAACTGATGTTTCTTGATGCTGATTGGTTAGAAGGTGTTGATTAACCTTTGATAGCAGCCGCTTTGTCAGTATTTCAGACTGCAAAGTCAAAATACATGTTCATATTAATGCACCTATTCAAATATATTATTGTTTTTGTAGCAAAAAAGAAAAACATAGTGAAATGTTTCAAGATTCAAGATTCTTCATTGTGACTGTAACAAGTACTAATTACAGAGAGTAATCCTTACGCTACAAGACAATACAAATAAATTAATAATAATAATAATAACAGAGGGGGCACGGTGGCTTAGTGGTTAGCACGTTCACCTCACAAAAAATTAAAAAATTGGAAAAAAAAAAATTGTCCCTAGTGTATGAATGAGTGTGTGAATGTGAGTGTGTGTGTGTGTGTGTGTGTGCCCTGCAATGGGTTGGCATTCCATCCAGAGTGTATCCTGCCTTAATTCCCATAGACGCCTGAGATAGGCACAGACTCCCCGTGACCCGAGGGAAGATCGGATAAAGCGGTAGAAGATGAATGAATGAATGAATGAATAATAACAGATAACTGAACACTGGTTAAACCAGTGAATGCTGAGAAATGCAGTCAGTAGTAAATAAGAAGGATATAAATTATTGCACAGTAATTGCCTAGTGAATTTGACATTGTTCATAAGAATACTATAACACAATAATTCAAGTATGGATAGAGTATTAAATACAAATATTAAAAACAGTATTGCACAATGTGTTCATGTATATATATATATATATATATATATATATATATATATATATATATATATGATATATATATATATATATATATATATATATATCCACATACATCTGTAATGGGATATTCTTTATGCACAAAGTGTGTATTTTTTTTATCATCTGACACTTGATTCATGCTTTTTTAAATTCCATACCAAGACATCAATATGTAAATAACATGGAATCCGGCAGCATGTATCCATAGAGTGTTCATAACCTGGAAATTATACATCGCACAGATATATCACCCCTTTACCAAACAGTGTTAAATTGTGCATGTTTATATTTTAGATGCCTATTTCATTTCGCATTGTTGCATGTGTCGACTGCAATTCTGCCTTCTGGAATAAACATGATGGAGGGATTTGGTGTCTGAGCTCTGTATGAGAGAGGGGCGTGTCTCATGGCTGACAGAAGGGAAACGTGAAACGTGAAGGGTTTTTTCACGCTTATGAAGCATAATGTCGCATATAACAGCGTCCCCTGAAGTACATATGTCCGTTCTGTCTCACTCTGCAGCAAATCGGCGGAATTAAAGCATGCGTTATTCCGCCGTTAATCCTCCTGCGCGTGAGCGGCACCAAAATAAATAAATAAAGAACTAAATAAATAAAATAAAGACCTGGCACTTACCCGAGCCGTTGGGTCCGATTATAGCCGTGAATTTGCGGAAAGGTCCGATGATTTGTCGCCCTTTATAAGATTTGAAATTTTCGATCTCTATTAGTTTTAGATAACCCATCCTGCCCGCCTCTGCAACACGTGAAGATCCACTGTGAGAAGCGCTGGACTGCAGGTCAGGGTGATGTGATGGGATGAAGTGTGTGTGTGTGTGTGTGTGTGTGGTGGGATGAATGAGAGAGTGTGTGTGTGTGTGTGTGTGGTGGGATGAAGAGAGTGTGTGTGTTGGGATGATGAAGAGAGAGTGTGTGTTGGGATGAAGAGAGTGTGTGGTGGGATGAAGAGAGTGTGTGTGTTGGGATGAACAGAGAGAGGGTGTGTGTGTGTGTGTTGGGATGAAGAGAGTGTGTGTGTTGGGATGAAGAGAGTGTGTGTTGGGATGAAGAGATGTGTGTTGTGGATTGGATGTGAGAATTGTGTTTGGTGGTGGTGATGTGTTGGGATAAAGAGATTGTGTGTTTGGATGAAGTGGTGATGTGTTGGAGTGAAGATATTGTGTTTGGCTGAAGTGGTGATGTGTTGGATGAAGATATAGTGTTTGGATGAAGAAGTGATGTGTTTGGGTGAAGTGGTGATGTGTTGGAGTGAAGATATTGTGTTTGGCTGAAGTGGTGATGTGTTTGGATGAAGTGGTGATGTGTTTGGATGAAGATATAGTGTTTGGATGAAGAAGTTATGTGTTTGGGTGAAGTGGTGATGTGTTGGGATGAAGTGGTGATGGGTTGGGATGAAGAGGTGATGTGTTTAGGTGAAGTGGTGATGTGTTTGGATGAAGTGGTGATGTGTTGGGATGAAGTGGTGATGTGTTTGGATGAATATATTGTGTGTTTGGATGAAGTGGTGATGTGTTTGGATGAAGATATAGTGTTTGGATGATGAAGTGGTGATGTGTTTGGGTGAGTGGTTGTGTTTGGGATGAAGTGGTGATGTGTTGGGATGAAGAGATTGTGTGTTTGGATGAAGTGGTGATGTGTTTGGATGAAGTGATGATGTGTTGGGATGAAGTGGTGATGTGTTGGGATGAAGTTGGGATGAGTGTGTTGGATGAGATATTGTGTGTTTGGATGAAGTGGTGATGTGTTTGTAAGAAGAGTTTGTGTGTTTGTATGAAGTGGTGATGTGTTAGGATGAAGATATTGTGTTTGGATGAAGTAGTGATGTGTCGGGATGAAGAGATTGTGTGTTTGGATGAAGTGGTGATGTGCTGGGATGAAGATATTGTGTTGGGATGAAGTGCCTCGCTTGTGGTGTGGTGATGTGTTGGGATGAAGAGATTTTGTGTTTGGATGAAGTGGTGATGTGCTGGGATGAAGATATTGTGTTGGGATGAAGTGGTGATGTGTTGGAATGAAGATATTGTGTTGGGATGAAGATATTGTGTTTGGATGAAGTGGTGATGTGTTAGGATGAATATATTGTTTTTGGATGAAGTGGTGATGTGTTGATGAAGGGGATGGATGTGTGGGAGAGGGGCGATGTTTGGGCGATGGTGTGTGTTGGGATAAAGAGATTTTGTGTTTGGATGAAGTGGTGATGTGTTGGGATGCAGTAATCAGGAGTGTGAATGCTGTGTGTGATGTGTAGATGTGATGAGTTTGTATTCTGGAATCAGATCTGTGGAAGTTGTGTTTGGACTTAGAGGTGATGTGTTTGAGTGTAAATGATGACGTGTTTATTTATTTGTAAAAAAAAAATTCTTCTTCGCAGACAGAGGGCGCTCACAGCTCTCATAAAGATACAGAGCAGAGACTGGGCGCAGAGACGCTAGCACTAGCCATGTAGCTGCGCATGCGCAATTCACGACGCATATACCTGCAACTACGCATGCGCATATTTACTTGTTGTTATGGCTACATGACTGCCAGACAAGCCATAGTGTTACACTAAATACACTGGATTTTCCGGTAGGTTTGTGTGTTTTATAATATTATATATATATATATATATATATATATATATATATATATATATATATATATATATATATATATATATATATATATATATATATATATATATATATATATATACAATCCAGCGAGTCTGGAAAATACCGAAATAGTTTCGGTTGTGTGCTCATGGTTATATTGACATTTTATAATGTTTATAACGATGTTTCCGATGATTGTGTTACTAATGATGTTTCCAATGTTTATTATGTTTATAGTCATGTTTATCGTGATGATCTATTTTAACTGAGTTGTGTTCTGAAGTTTTAAGCTGCATCTGAAACATAAAACATGCTGTTTTGACACTATATATAATCCAATTCAAATTAAATGTTCTTACATTTTCCCCCTTATTTATCTCAACAATTTAAAAAGAAAAAAATTAACATGATTTAATTCAGTAAATGAAAAAAAATTAGATTATTGTCTTAATGTATATACACGGTATATATATATATATATATATATATATATATATATATATATATATATATTTCCATTGTATATATGTGTGTGTGTGTGTGTGTGTGTGTGTGTGTGTGTGTGTGTGTGTGTATGTGTGTGTGTGTGTGTGTGTATCTCTATCTATCTATCTTGGGGGGAAAATTAGATAACCTGTTGGTTAAAACAATGCCCGGATTAATAAATGTTCTATAACATAGCCAACACTAAGGGGAAAAATAAGATTTATTAAACATGTATTTACAAGTATTTGGATGCTTTCAATGATGATGCTTACATTTTCATGATGATCTATTTCCTAGGATGGTCTTGAGGGAACTTCCAAAAAATTTGAATAAAATAAATATATAATCAGTAATAAATGGAGATTTTGTGTAAAGACAAAATAATCAAATGTAAGTGTCAGATTAAGGGTTGCTTAGTGGTTAAGACCTATGGACTTTGCATCGGGAGGTCACAATTTCAAATCCCAGCAACACCAAATGTCAGCGACTGGGTCTTTGAATAAGTCACTCTGGATAACGAAGTCTGCCAAATGCTATACATGTAAATCCAGAGATTCTGCAGTTAGTATAAACTGTGACATGTGGACATGTGTGGATAATATTACTACATGTCTTTGAATCCGTGGGATCAGGAAACAGCTTGAGAATGTACCATATGGACGTGGATCAGAGCTCCGTGAGGGCAGCGGAGCGGAGACGGGCTGCAGAGGCCGAGCGCCGGAAACGCATCTTCAACCCGAGGCAAAGGGTGATTGGCTTGGATGTGCAGGCGCTCGAGCAGCAGGTGGCTGAGAGGCGGCAACGCAAAGAGGCAGAACGGAAACAGAAAATGTCCTACGGTGGGAACTAAGCATTTGATCACACATACAACAGCTCAAGACGTTCTACACGTGTCTTTTCTTCCAGTGTTGTTGAATTATACACTGTTTTTGGATCAGTTTATAATGATATAAACAGATATCGTGTATTCTAACTGAATCAGTATAATGAATCAGTGTATAATGTATGATAATGTGTTCGATTTTGAAATTAGTCGTAGCAAAATAATAGATATTTACATTCCATTTCTTGCATAACCAAATATACAATTATTTGGATTTATCATAAAGAGAAAACCCACCCTGGATTATCTGCATATTACTTTTTATAACAAATATTAATTGGGATTATAATTGACTTTAAGTTTAGTTATTGATATTTAGTGCAGCCTGAAATTCCTTTCTTAAGGAACTCTTGTTGACTTGGTGGTGAATTCTTACTTTTCTTAATGGTGTCCTTCAATAAATAATTCTT
Organism: Kryptopterus vitreolus; assembly: GCA_030449085.1. NCBI lineage: Eukaryota > Metazoa > Chordata > Actinopteri > Siluriformes > Siluridae > Kryptopterus > Kryptopterus vitreolus. The sequence continues at coordinate 15,958,877 of JACRUU010000030.1, read as the reverse complement.
TCTGAAGAGTTGAAGCAAAAAAACAAACCAATGCCGTCTCATTCTAGATCTGTTACACATTGCACATTGACATCCCTAATTAGGGGTAGTTGGTAGCTCAGTGAGGGGAGGGGGTAGCTCAGTTGGTCTAAGGCGCTGGGCTGCTGATCGGAAGATCCGGGTTCGAGCCCCGGTATGGCCAAGCTGCCGCCCTTGAGTCCTTGTGCAAGACCCTTAACCCTCTGTGCTCCAGGGGCGCCGTATCATGGCTGACCCTGCGCTCTGACTCCCAGATACCAACATCAAGCTGGGATATGCAAAGAAAAGAATTTCACTGTGCTGTAATGTATATGTGACAAATAAAGGCTATTATTATTATTAATTAACACATTAACATCTGTGTTGTTTGGGTTTTCTTTGTCTCTATTAGACGCACTTTGTATTTCCATGGACATAAATGTGACGGAGCAACAAATAAAGGAGGAGAAACGAAGGAGAGAGTTGGCCCAGGAGCTTGCGCAATACTGGGCAATGTACCAGAGATCCGAGGACTCCCGTGATGCCGACCTTAATTCTAAACACCAAGAGGGAAATACAAGTTTGCCGGGTTTTGAGGTAATCATATTCTATGTGTATGTGTGATTGATATATATATATATATATATAATATATATATATATATATATATATATATATATATATATATATATATACATATATATATATATATATGTATATATATCAAACATAAACATATAAAAGCCATTAATGTAATACTCAATGTACCACTGCACCTAAAGCGCCACCTGGTGTAATGTCAAGCAATTATGGGATAGGGTCTAATGAATGCCGTAATAATTATGATATGATCTGTGAGCCTGATGTGTTTGCCTACCACTATACATATAAATAATATAATAATGTATAATTTATTATATTATATATTATAATATTACAAACTAATATCAATAATTGGACTAAAGCAACGTGCATTTTATTTGTAGACTTGTACTGACCTGCATCTTCCTACACATTCAGGGAGAAGCATTTGATGAAAACGAAAAAAAGAAGAACCAGATGGAGCAGAATGAGCGAACCCTCAGGGCTCAAAGGGAGGAGCAAGCGAGATGTAAAAAAGTGCAGAAACACAAAGGTATACACCTAGACGTACAATACAGATACTTTGGATCTCGGTGACCACAAGCTTTCACCGATGTATTTCTGCAAAATATCTACTTAATAACCTACAATTATGTACACCATAGTTAGAGAAACGTGTGTGTTATGTTTGTAGAGATGCTGAGGGGTCTGGAGCTGATCGAGCAGGACCTGAACACAGTTCACCTGGATGCTCTGGATGTAGAGTGTAGAAAAACTGCCCTCATTGCTCTGAAAAGCTACAACCAGGCTCAGGTGAGGAAAGAATGAAACAGATGGAGACAGAGGAAGCACCTCATGCTCTGTAACTCTGTTATCTTTATGTACTTTCAGTAATAACTATATTAGAACTGACTTATTTTTTTTACCAATTTATTTTCAACATTGATATATTTTTGGCAATTTCTTTCCTGCTGGTGGCAATTTCAATGACCTTATTTTGTAATTTCGTATATAGTATATATACAATATATATATATATATATATATATATATATATATATATATATATATATATATATATGGATAATACGTGTTAACGCATATTCATTTTAACGGCACTAATTTTATTAACGCACAATTTACGCAGCGTGCATTACTATGTGAGCGATCTGCTCCTGCACTCTGCGTTGTGTTACCAGAACAGAATTCTTAAAGGAGCCACGCACCATATTTTACAATTTTACTGTAAAGTACTGTACGTACAGCGCTATAATAAAATGTAATAGTTAATGACATAAAAAAGTATTTAAAAAAAAGAGAAAATGATTCCTTACCACACGAATTAAAGTAAATATTAAAGTAAACATTCCATAGAACCTTCGTCTGGGTCAGGATAAAACCCTGAGTGGAAAAGACAATGTCGAGCCCGCTGTAATGAAAAAAAAAATAAAAATGATCATTTTCTAGGCAATAGAGAGGCTGGAGCAAGAGAGGCAGGACAAGCAAAAGTGCGAGGGGATGGAAATGGCCGAGATTCTGCAGACGGTGAACTCTGACCTCTTGACCGAATGCCCCGAAGCCGCACTGAAGGAGGGCCCGGCTTCCGACGAGGCTCCTCGAGTGCTAACTGATCGCTGGAAGGGGATGAGCTCCGAGGAGCTCGGCGCCATCTACAGGCAGAGAGCAGAGCAACGTGCCGACGGAGAGGTATTTCTTGGTGCGTGTCGGAAATCCCGGCGCGTCCCTTCGCTTTGCGCCGTTTTCCAATCACCGTCCGTGTTTTCCACAGAGGAGGCGACAGCAGGAAAAGCAGAGCAGACTGGCATATGATTTGCAGCAGCTGGAGCTGGTCAGGCAGCACGTGGAGGAGGAGAGGAGAAGGAGCGAACTGGAGAGAGAGAAGAGAGCGCAACTGGACCAGTACAACCAGCAGCTGGCCAGAGAGCAGCGGGAACAGTGAGATCTCATTTCTGCATTTGTATATTTGTCAAATCAGAATCAGGTTTATTGGATAAATGTGGTTTGGTTCCCGCGGTTGGGGCCTCTCAGAACTAGACATACTGTATATAAACAACACTATACATTTTATATAGGGGCACGGTGGCTTAGTGGTTAGCACGTTCGCCTCACACCGCCAGGGTCCGGGTTCGATTCCCGTCTCGGCCATGTCTGTGTGGAGTTTGCATGTTCTCCCCGTGCCTCAGGGGGTTTTTCTCCGGGTTCTCCGGTTTCCTCCCGGTCCAAAAACATGCACGGTAGGTTGATTGGCACCTTGGAAAATTGTCCCTAGTGTATGAATGTGTGTGTGTGTGTGTGTGTGTGTGTGCCCTGCGATGGGTTGGCATTCCATCCAGGGTGCATCCTGCCTTAATGCCCATAGACGCCTGAGATAGGCACAGACTCCCCGTGACCCGAGGGAAGATCAGATAAAGCAGTAGAAGATGAATGAATGAATAACTTAAGACATTTTATTATATACATTAGAACCAATAATTATTTGAACCATTCTTTTACATGCAAAATGTAATTTTTATTATTATTTTCTTTTTTTTTTTTTGTTACAGCCAGCAGTATCTCAATAATGAACTTTACACCAACCGGCCCACTATGCGCTACTTCTCCCAGTTCAACAGGAGCACTCGCTAAAAACCCCCTCAGGAATATGTTATGATCCATGTTCGTTTAAGTTTGCTGTGTAAGGAAATCACACTTATCTGACAGGATTTAGACATTTATAATATATACATATATACATATATTTTGAATTTTTACTCCAAAAAAAATGTGATTGAATTGTTGAAATATTGTGGCAGTATGTTATAGGCTGTAAAAACCCCAAAACCTTTGGCGAAAAAATGAGCCAGAATTCCGCCACAACAATTCTCCTTCAATAAAATTATAAATGAGGACACAAGATGAACTTTGTTCCATGGATGTTTTTTTATTTATTTTATTTTTGAAGCATTTACATACAGAGGCTGATTCATGGTTCACATACAGTATCATTTTCTATTACAAGCTCACCCCCAAACACCCCTTCCCCCACCCGTCCCCACCCCTAACCCCGGGGGTCACTGGCCCCGGTTCTTCACTCGGCATCCCGGCATGGACGAATGCGACGGAGAAGCAAGCGTGGACACGGTTATTCTTCACTCAGCCACCGGTACCGGTTTTCTCATTCAGATCCTGTTTTTTTTTCTTCTTCTTCTTTATTTATCATTAGATCAGAAAGAAATATAGGATTATTCATGAGAGATATGAGAGATACGTCGAGTCCAGCGATTTGAGTCTAGTCCTGGAGCGAGCCTAGAAGTAGATCTGAATTAATTAATCCCCAACAAAAAAAAAAAAACGACATTATATTTATAAATAAACTGCCATAGTATTATGACATTATATGACAACAGGCAACGTTGCAGCTACATCCTTGTGAAAAGCGGGAAAAGGAGGAAAAAAAACCCCATAACAGCTGTATAGCGGAGTCTTCTCGAACGTTAACAGAGCACAGACGTCTAGCAGCAGTTCAGTTGACACGATTCACGATGATCACTTATTCCTCCTGTATGAAAATAAACGTCTTAGGAGTATTTTTGTCCTGAGTGTCTCTGTGTGTAAAGCATATGACGCGGAGGCCGACATATTGAAGCCTAAAAAACAATTAAATAAATAAATAAATAAACGAAATATCCAGACATGCCGCAGCAGCAGACAGCGCCGTACGATACGCTTCACTGCAGGGGGGGGGACTCTTATAGTGCTTTCAATGAGCTTAAGTCAGCACGTTGTAAATCCTCCCTGTTTTTGTTTGCGTGCGCAGGATACAAACAAGCCGCGGGTATCGGATTCCTTCGCCGTGCTTGCGCAAGGAACCGCTTCGCAACAGATACGAGCAATACTGCAATCCGTAAGCAAACGGACCGGGGAATGTTCTCTGAGGAAAGCGGGTTTCGGTCGACGGGCAGTGAACTTTTATTTTGCTTTTTCCTTAAAAAAAAAAAAAAAAAAAAACATTTTTGTAGGAATTTGGGATTTGTTTTTCCAAAAAAACCCCCAAAAAACAATACTAATCTAGAACAGTTTATCTCACAACAAACTAGACGACGGAGGTCAAGAACGAAAACGCTAACGATCCCATGGCGATCAACAAGACGCGGTTTTACAAATAGAGCCCCGTAGCAAAAAAAAAACAAAACAAAAAAAAACACAATCGTTCGGGATTTATTTACATTCAAAGAAACGCCTTCCTCGCAATCGTTTCCGACGTCGTTTCCGAAGCGTCTGGCGCCGTTCAATCACGTGTAACACTGCTTATCCAAACGTATAGACGCCACACACACACACACACACACTCACACTCATACACACACGCCTCGCACATTGAAACCAGGAACAAATGCTATTTGGTTTACAGGTAAAGAATCCTGGGAAAAAAAAGAAAAAAAAAATATCCCAACCCTAACAAAGCATACATTCTCTGTGAAAGACACCGACTGGGTTAATTACGCATGATTGTTTTCAACCGAGCTGGGGATTAGTGTGTACGTGTCATCTCTCTCTCTCTCACGACCTCAATACTACCTCATACCCGATTACACCGCCGACGGTGTAGTCATATGGCTTTATACCAGCAGGACTGCAAGAGAGGATTATTTTATACACTACGTAGACTACGATACAAAGCGACACACGTAACAGGGAGATACATATGGGGAAAAAACGGGTGGGCGGAGTCTCTAATACTGGACATGGCTAACGTCTAGACGGGACTACATGACAGCCTTGGTATAAAGCACCTCATATCGTCGCATTGGATATAGTTCTGAGTGCGGTCAGCTTGGAGGTCGGGATGCATATTTTCTAGACGGATGCAAAAAAAAAAATAAATAAAAGGATAGATCTCAAAGACGATGACATAGAGAGCCACGGAACTATTTACATACATCATAACAAACTACATCAGTGCAATCCGTATGCAACGTGTCGTCCTATATATCTTATTATATATATATATATATATATATATATATATATATATATATATATATATATATATATATATATATATATATATATATATATATATATATATATACGCTCGCGCAACGCACTTTCCTGGGATTTTAAAGGCCCTTTGATCTCCCCGCAATCCTCCGTCCTGTGCCGCTCACACCCTCCTGTATTTTGGCATCGACCAGCGCCCGCCTGTGTACGCGTCCTCGTCACGTGAGAAATCGTCGTCGTTAAAGGAAAAGTCCAACCCCGGGACACTTTTTCTGCCGCGGTGGCGTTTATTCGGAGAAAAAAATTCGCTCAAGGACGTGCAAACGAGGGAAAAGAAACGTTGTTGTGTACGCGTCATATTACAATCGCGCGAAAGCGTAAAAGCGCCGTTAGCGTAAATGTTCGGAAGGGTATTCTAGGACGGTGAAAATCGACCAATATAACAATAAAACGCAAACATTTTTACGTTGTTTTTTTTTTTTTTAATACAGATATATATTTATTTTCGAATTTGAAAAAGTTGTTGACGGTGGATTTTTTCCTTTAACGAAGTCTAATAAGTCGCTTTTATCAGGAAACTTTTATTTCTTTTTCGCACGCTACAACACGGAGTTATTATTTATTGTAATTATTCGTTTTCTTTTTTTTAATCTGTAAACAATTTGCAAACATGGCAGTCCCTACACAAAGGGTAGTCTGGTCTATTTGTAAGTAATTCCTGTCTACCAGAGGTTCGTCTGATTATGTCTAACGTCAGTCCCAGCAGTGGTGTTTGTGTATTTATTTATTGTTTGTCACTTGGCATTAGTTGTGCGGAAGTGATGGGTTGGTCGGTCAGATGCGAGTTGCGAGGGTCGCCCCCCCCAACCCCCCCCGTCCCCCCCCATCCCCCCGCTAGTCGAGGTCGGCGGCAGAGTTGGGCAGGCCATGGTTGGGAGCTGGAGGTTTTACAGGCGAGCTGTCGTGCCTCTCGAGGTCTGGGCCGTCTCTGACTGCGCTGTACTGACTGGCCAGAGAATCATCCATGGTCACCTTGGTCTCAACGCTGTGGCTGTTGCCGTAATCATCCAAGCCGTCGTCGCTGCACAGCTTGCTGTCCTCGCACAGGGACGGCTGGCTGGCCGTGCGCTTCTCCTCGTTGTCACTATGGCGCGAGAAGCATAGCATAGGGATACGTCAATACGTCTCAAACTCAACACACACATTTTTAGATTTTTAACGAACAACGCGTGCACATCATTTTAGAGTTTGACTGGGAAATTCTAGCGTAATAAAAACGATCCTCAAATGTTAAACGTGAAAACGGCGGTGAAATGCTACAAAAGAAGCACAAAAAATGTTTCTAAGACGTCACTAAGATTTCTATTATAAAAATAATTATAACTATTACCTATCAATAACTATTAACTTTTATATCTATTTATTAAAAAAAAAAATCCATCTTCTTTCATGATAGGGGTCACTGTTGCGGATAAGCATACTCATATATATATATATATATATATATATATATATATATATATATAGATATATATAGATAACAATATATATATCTATATACACACACGTATGAACAACCATATATCGAAAAGATAGAAATATATATATATATATATATATATATATATATATATATATATATATATATATATATATATATATATATATATATATATATATATATATATATACATATATATATATATATATATATATGTGTGTGTCTGGGGTTCATACGATCGTGACCTACTCCATCCGAGCTGATATGTCAAATCTGCATGTCGGACGAACACGGGCCGAACAGCAGAGCGTCAAATTATCCCCATTCATTCTCTATGGGGCGGGAATGTCGCGGATATTTCCCGAAATTACGAAAAAGCGTGTGTGGGATTCGGCAGGTATATGATCGTGATCCACTCCGGACCCCCCTACGAGTGAATATGCCATATGTGCATGGCGGATGCTCCACAGGAGAAACTGTGAGGCACGAAATTTCAACCCCATTCATTTTCTATAGGAAAAAAAATCCCGCCGCTTTTTGGCCCCGGGTTCGGAATTCCTCGGGCGATTCCTTATAAAAGTAATAACACACGATATGAGGTATGATATCGATATATGATATGATATGATATTGTGATGATCGGACAAAAACTGTATATATATAATTTTTTTAGTATTTCGATCAAATTTGGTCTAAATCTTATCACTAATAAAAGAGTAAAACCTGCTCTGTTTGACTCAACAACATTCTTGGTGTCCTCATTCATCCTTCACACCAACATAAAGCAGAGATATTTGGAGCAGTAAACCGCATGAAGAAAGTTCCGTATTTATAGTCGGTTTTATGTTCCCACTAGACTTGATTAAATCAGTGTATATATATATATATATATATTATAATATATATATATATATATATATATATTAAATACTGCACCATGTTTTGTGCAGAGGGTTGGGCAGGACTCACTCAGGAGAAAGGAGAAATGTTGACAAGAGAAATATTCAGGCGCATGCATTAAACAAACGAAAGAAAGAAAGAAAAAAAAGAACACACTGCAAATCATACCTCTCTAGTGATCTGGAAAGCATTGAGGGGAAGCATCAGGGAAAAGATGGAGAGTGTGAGCAGAGCAAACGCAAACAAACAAGGGCGGCAATTCACAGTACGAGCTTTTGTGCTTTAAAATAGGAAAAGGGGGAAAAAAACAACAACCCCGAAATAAATCAGGTCAATGCAGCGCACCTGTACTCCCCGAACGTCTCATCCTTCATCGGCCGAGATTCCGAGTCCACCTGGCACTCCTCCTTTGCTTTCACTGGAGACGCAAAAGCGTTTCGTGTTCACCCGAGTCGTGAAAACAAACGATTCGTGTCTGATCACTGCGGATGTCCTACCTGAGTACTTTCCACCTTTACTGCGCTTGATAAAGCAGAGAATCAGCAGAATCAGCAACAGCAGCACGAGGGCGCTGATGAGCCCAATAAACCAGCCCTCGCTCGCAAAGCTAGTCTGCTTCTCTGCCACACTACTACACACACACACACACACACACACACACACACACACACACACACACACACATTTACATTTACGGCATTTGACAGACAGGGCCCACTAGTGGCAGCTTGGTGGTGGTGGGGTTTGAACCTGCGATCTTCCGGTCCGTAGGCCAGCACCTTAACCACCACCGAGCCACAACCTCCCACTTACACACACACACACACACACACACACACACACACACACACACACACACACACACACACACACACACACACACACACACACACACACACACACACACACACACACACACACACACACACACACACACACACACACACACACACACACACTTGATTGTTATTTATTGTTTTGTTTTTTTTGCATTTATTGTTAAAAACACTGCCTGTCAGTGGAGTGTAGCTTAATACAAAAAAGAAAGAAAATAAAACACAGCAGGATGTGGTCTCTCTCTCTCTCTCTCTCTTTATTATATATATATATATATATATGTGTGTATATATATATATATATATATATATATATATATATATATATATGTGTGTGTGTGTGTGTGTGTGTGTGTTACCTGTTCCTTTTGTCTCTATCACAGTTTCCCAGAAGGTGCCATTGCTGGAGACGAAGCGTAAGCGGTAATGAGATCCGGGCTGGAGACCCTGCAGGGAGTAAACGGACTGAGATGTGTTCACTTTCTCAGACTGCCTCCATCCTCCGTGGCCTGAGAGGAAAAAAGACACACACACACACACACACACACACACACAAACACAAACACAAAAAGAACAAGTTCAAATGAGCGCTAAGCTAACCATGCTAGGTTCCGAGAGACTTCCTGTACTATAAGGGCAGTGATATGTACTCAATATAATCAGCAGACAGTACTTAGTGTGCTGCACATTCGTCTTTCCACATGCCAACTATTCCATTAAGTCATTTAATATGAATGAGCGAAAGAGAAGCGCATTCTTTCTTTTAAAGCACATCTTACCGTTCTTCCTCAGGTAGTGAATCTGGAAGCCTATGTTCCGTTGTCTCTCGTGACTAAACCAGCTTAGATTAACTGCCGTCTCTCCGACAGACAAACTGATGTTGCGAGGTGGAGCTGTTTACACACACACACACACACACACACACACACACAACACAAAACCCAAACAAAAACAGTTAATACAACAGCAAACACAGTTTGTTATTTTTAGCCTTCCGAGACGCAAAACTAGCACTGTGCGCATGGGAAGAAGCACATTCGGAATCACTGCTTGCTCTCCAATCACTCTCCGCAGTGCTCATTACTCCTCGTGAATGCTGCTTTATTAGCATTCCGCGTTCATGCTTCGAAGCAAAAGAGCTCGCTAATATCACTAGCTGCCTCTGTAAGTGTCTCTAATCGAGTTTTGGGCCGCGCATGAACGGAATATCATCCAATTGGTAAAGATAAAGAAGAAAGAAAAAATGAAAAACAAACACGTCATGACCGCCTGCTTAATATTGTGTCGGTCTCCTTTTTTGCCAAAATCACGCCCTGACCCGTCGATGATTACCAGAAACTTGTGCAGTAATCATGAGCTTGTCTGTTAGATCGGACCAGACAGACAAGCTTTCACTTCCCAAGTGCAACAACAAGTTCCCTAAGTGGATCCCCCATGAGCCTCAGCCACCCATCCACTACTATTCCTTCCTTCGACCACCTTTGATAGAATCTGATCACTCCAGCACAAGTTTTAAAAGATGCTCTGACCCAATAATCTAGCAATCACAATTAACCCTTGTGAAACTTATTTTTGCCCTTTTTTTCCATGCTTCTAACACATCGACTTAGCAAAATGTTTAAATATCCGGTGTGTCCTTTAGTCTTCATGATGCAGTTTGCTCACTAATGTTCTCTAATAAACTTCCGAGGCCGTTCACAGAACAGCTGTAATTATACTGGGATTTAAGTAGACTTTTATTACTAATTAGGCGACTTCTGAAGGCACTGCACTGCACTGGGTTTTATTTAGGGGTATCAGAGTAATTTATTTTTTTTTGTAAAAAAAATCTTTAGCACCATATATAATTTTCTTCCACTGCACAATTATGATGTACTAATCACATACAATTCCCACAAAATACATTTAAGATATAATATACAATATATATAATATACTATATATATAACTATATATATATATATATATATAATATATATATATATATATATATAGTGTTGGGGTGTTGGGGAGTAACTAGTACGGCGTTATGTAATTTAATTACAAAATAAAAGTAACAGTAATTCGTAACAGTTACTGAGAAAAAATGTGTAATTAAATTACAGTTACCTTCGAAAATGTTAAAGACTACAATCCTAAAGAACCCCACCCAAACTTTTTTTTGACTCAGAATTTTTGACTTGATTATTTTTGAGTATGTTTTTTCCATCAAGTGCCGCCTTGTAGACGAATGAAAGTAATCAAAAAGTAATCAAATGTAATCAGTTACTTTACTTTTATAAAGGCATTAAAAAGTTACACTACTTATTGCGTTTTGAATAGGGTCATTTGTAATCTGTAACCTATTACAGAGAGAGAGAGAGAGAGAGAGAGAGAGAAAGAACACTGCACCTCCATCAAGTGTAGTCGCTCCCACTTTGGTGACGGGCAAGCCTTCTCCAGCTGCAGTGCGCCCCCGCAGATAAAAACGGTAGCGGCTTTGGCGGTCCAAATCCTTAATGCTTAGCTGATGCACTGTTGGATCATCAATCCTCACCACCTGCATGGGGCTGTCCTCATTATCTACTGCAGAGAGAGAGAGAGTTAGCGAGAGAGAGAGAGAGAGAGAGAGAGAGTGAAACAGAAGGACATTGTGGGAAACATGTTTCCACTGCTGCCTTTTGCCTTGAAACCCCCAGTATACAGAAATTAAGTGCTGTGGTGGCTAATAAGTCATTACAAAAGTGTTGTCTCGAGTTTATCCACAGCATCAATACCTGCAGGAGACAAGGGGAAGCTACAATGTTTGGCATCGTTTAAGCACATGCCTTCAACTCAAGGCCCTCAAGAGCTTAAAAGGTGTATGATTGTCTTAAGATAAGGCTATGCTGGGTTAAAGCGATAAATCTCCCGCAATGCATGCGATTATGTTACCCGTGAAGTGTCGACATCCCGCCACTAGGCTGCGCTATATGAAATGAGGGCTGCAAATGATCCCTAGGCAGTGAAACATTAATGCATATCAAAGAAAGATGGGAAAGCAAATACATGTTTGTGCTTCTAGGAGAGTATATACTGTCTTATAGCTACAACTGGACCTTCGAGGGCAACCATAATACTGATGTGGCCCACGGTGACAGTGAGTTTCACACCCCTGGTTTAAAGGAACCAAAGGTCAGTCCGCTGAAGGTGGGAAGGATGTAAATCCGATCTTCCCTCGGATCCAGGGATACACCCTGTATGTAAACCAGAGAACCCGGAGAAAACCCCCCTGAGCCACGTGGAGAACATGCAAACTCCACACACACGTGGCGGGGAATCGAACCCCGACCCTGGAGGTGTGACGCGGACGTGCTAAGACACGGTGCCCCCGTCCTCATTATTTCATTCATTCATTCATTCATCTTCTACCGCTATATCCGATCTTCCCTCGGGTCACGGGGGCCTGTGTCTATCTCAGGGCGTTTATGGGCATTAAGGCAGGATACACCATGGATGGAATGCCAATGCTATCGCAGGGCACACACACACATTCACACACACATTCATACACTAGGGACAATTTTCCAAGGTGCCAATCAACCTACCGTGCATGTTTTTGGACTGGGAGGAAACCTGAGAACCCGGAGAAAAACCCCCTGAGGCACGGGGAGAACATGCAAACGCCACACACACATGGCCGAGACGTGGAATCGAACCCCGACCCTGGAGGTGTGAGGCGAACGTGCTAATCACTAAGCCACCATGTCCCCGTCCTCAGTATATATCATTATTTCACTGTACAAAATTGTGACTTTTTAAAAGTAGCTCACAAGCCAAAAAGAAAGTGTCAGCACCCCTGCAATAGAGCGACAGATGTAAACATGCAGACGTACACTCTTGATACTGTAGCAGGTATCCGACCAGAATTCCATTTTCTTGTGTGGGTGGAGTCCAGTGGATGGTCATCTCCGTCTCCGAGGGGCTGGACAGCGTCAAAGAAGAAGGACGACCGGGAACTGTAGTAAAAGGGTGGCACCACAGTAAATTGCTTTCTCCCTTCCGTGCACACTCGACTGCATCCTGTAGGGTACCGTATAAACCCCCCCCCCCAAAAAAAAATCTCCGCCTTTCTCACCTCCCTCAGGTGTGTGGAAGGTACGGGCTTCTGACTGAGGTCCATCCCCTTTGCTGTTGAAGACGCTGACAGTGAGCGAATAGAAGGAGTGCGGCCTCAGGCCTCCGAGATCCTTCTTTTCCTCGTCGGCTTCCGTTGTCACGACGACTTCGTTTAAGGGCTCGTCTTCATTTAGTGGCGTGCACTTTTGGTGGTGGTGATTTCTGCAAACGCCGTAGTACGCCAGGTGGATCTAGAAGGCAACATTCTCAAACTCAATCGGCTATTGAACTTTCAAATCGTATATATATTATATATACATATATATACATATATATATATATATATATATATATAGATATATATATATATATATATATATATATATATATATATATTGAAAATTTCATTATGGTATGCATACCATACCATGCATACCATGCAGAATGGATGTAGTCCCTAACCTTCTCCTTCTCTCCAGAGCATACCTCCACCTCTCCAGACCCTTCTCCACCTGCTCCATACTCTCACCACAAATCATCCGTAAAAACATCGCAGTCCATAGAGACTCCTGTATGACCTCGCCCATTAAGACTACGAACAGGTTAGGGCTCCGAGCCGATCCTTGATGCAATCCCACCTCCACCTCCACACTTTTACTGCTGTCTCACTTTCCTCATCCCCTGCCCTGCACCACCCTCACATACATCTCTGACTTCTGACTTCCTCATACAATACGTGTCATACACGTTCGCTAGATCCGCAAACACACAATGCAGCTCCATCTGACCTGCTCTATACTTTTCCTCACATGGTTCTCTCGTCTCTTAGGGTAGCTTCTCATAACTGACCATCTTCACTCTTAGTAGTTCTTACAAATCCCACGCGCTTCCTTTTCTCCTTATTTATTGTCCAACTCCATACATATGCCGTTTACTCGCTTTAGCTACATCCCTCTCCTGCTGCCGCCTCACTTGCTCATACTCCTACTATGCCTACTATTTTCATCTCTCCGCCGATCCCAATTGCGTTTCGCCAACCTCCTTACGCTTCCCTACACATTCCACCACATCTTCCCTGTCCTCCCCACATGACAGACAAATACCTTCCTAGCCGTGTATCCCTTATCACTTCTGCAGTAGTTGCCCAATCATCCGATATCTCCTCACCACCACCGAGCCCCCGTCTGACCGCATCCCTGAATCTCACACTACAGTCGTCCTCCTTCAGCTTCCACCACTTTATTATCTTTTCAATCTCCTTCCTTTTTCACGGAAAAAAACATCCTACAGACCACCATCCCAAGTTGTCTAGCTACACTATCCCCTGCCTCCGACCTTACAGTCTCCACTCTCTTTTATATTGTATCTCCGCCACAGAATATAGTCCACCTGTGTGCACCTTCCTCCTCTCTTTTATGTATTAGTGTCAAAATGTAAAGTTTATATTTATATTCTGATCTAAAAGTCTATTAAAGCTGTATACAAATAAAACCGAATATAGATTGTTTTGCCCCGGTAGAGCAATACCTTGTAGCCCATCAGATGTCCCATCACAGTCTCTCTTTTCACTGGGGCCCATGTTACCCTGATGGCAGTGCTGTTGAGCAGAATCACTCCTATATTCAACGGCGCCTCCATGGGATCTGACGAACACACATACAAAGACACGTTGGCATTCTGCGTCGTGTTGGCGAATAATCGAAAGCCCAACAACAAAAAACAACAAAGGAACAAATGAATAAAGAAACTTCAACGCATCCACTCACGCTTCCTAAATTTCCCCCGAATTAGGCCTACTAGCTGCGCATTCACAACAGGTACGAGCTCCTCACGATATTAGTGTATATTACCGTATGGAACCTACACGGATCACGAGTTTATATGGACAGCAACCGGAACAGAATTCTTAAAGGAGCCACGTCCCATATATTACATTAATGAAACAACCACTAAAAAAAAAAGTGAACATGAACAAGAAATTAATAAATTAATAAGAGCGAAACATTTCCAGAGCAAAATAAATATTAAATAATCAATCATTTTATTCAAAGGAGAGATTTTGAGTGAAATTTTATATATATATATATATATATATATATATATATATATATATATATATAAATATAATTAGAACATCTGTTACCGTTAGAGTATTACAAAGATGAAAAGTATTCATTTATGGTACATTGAAAACGTGTGATTAATATATTAAAAATATCGCCATTCAATATTTTAATCGATTGACAGCACTGATTAACAATCGAGCCAGAAAATAAAAGAATTCTTGCATTTTTACTGTGTGGAATACTTGTGTAGGAGGCCCAGACAGGGACATTTATCCAAATATGTAATTTGGAACCAACAGTGCCATGATTAAACTAATAAAGCTTTAGCCAAACTTATTAACAGGAAACTCACAATCCTCTCCAGAGTAGCCGATGGTCGATTTGGGTTCTGGGGCTTTTCCCATCTCATTAACCGCCTGCACCTTAATGTCAAATGCACTGAAATTGCCAACGTCCTTGACAACAAAGGGTGGTGAGGTGGCGATATTCGAGTGCCAGGAAGGCCCACTGCCTAGAACCTTCCTCCACATCACGATATAGCTGAAATTCTGCCCATTAAAGTTCCTTCTATCCATCTCCTGTAAGGACACAATAGTAACGTATGAGTTCTGTACAAATATCAAGCGGCATTACGATATCGGAACAAGCGGCACGTGAACAGCACAGTGCATTTATCTGGTTCCTACCTTCCATGTGATGACAAGGGTCTCCGGGTCTGTGGATTCACTGCGCACTCCGTCAGGGTTACTGCTGGGTGCTGTGGACAATGTAACACCTCAATAAACCAGGCCATTCAGACAAGGTGCTTCTATAAGGCGTGCTAGTAAAGAATGATGTGAGTGAATTTGTTACACTAAAAAAACTCTCGCATGATCCCATTTGTCATGATGCCAAAAGGTTAACATCGATACGATGCCTAGATTTAGTATCATGATACCAATACCGAATCGATACTGTTGCAAAATAGAATAAATAAATAAACTTAACTAAATAATGGAAGTTTTTTGTTTATTTATTAATAAACACCAACCATTTGCTGACATAAGTTTAAAATAGTTTAAAATAAAAATATAACAAAATAAATTAATTTTCTACACTGTCCCCACCAGTCTAACACTCAAAAGGACAACCATATCTTTTTTAAGTTCTGGTAATAATAAAATGAAGAATCGTATCGTTTTTGTAAAGCATGGTATTACAATACCTTTCTAGTACCGGTATATCGGGCAACACTAGTATCACAGTGTTTTAAAATAGCAATAAAGCAATAAAAAAATAGCTTCTTACGAGCTGCTGGAGTGGTGTAAGATGCCGAGGGTTGGCTTGGGTCACTTTTGCCGATCTTGTTGATGGCTATGACCCGGAAGCGGTATGAAAGGAAGGGTATAAGAGGGATCGTTGTGCGCCGGATGTCTCCAGCGACACGCAAAAGCTCCTCCCACTGCTCTGTGTTAATGATGGTTTCTTCGGCCTCCACCACATATTCTGCACATAGACACAACCAGTATGTTTTATATATATATATATATATATATATATATATAATTTATTCACATTTATGGCATTTGGCAGATAACTCGTTAGTGTTGCCCCACAGTGGCAACATGGTGGTGATGGGATTTGAACTCACAACCATCTGTCCAACATTTTATCCATTGAGCTACAGCAAAATAATGGAACTAAAAGCAGCATGCAGAACATTCTGCACGTGCAACTAAACTTTGAACCGCCTGATTCCCACTTGAATATCAATTACAACACAATTACAGACTTGTGAGAGCCTGTAATGCTCCACTGCCTTGATAAATATCTGAGTATTTTACTGCTCTTTTATATTTTCTCAATTGTCAGCATTAATTAGTATTAATACTTAGTGAAATGAAGTATTTTGGAAAAATGCAGTTATGACTGTGTTTGAGATAGTAAAAGAGAATTTGTATATACATATTTGTATATACATATATATATATATATATATATATACATTTCAGCTAGGAAAAAAACATTCTGCAGTTTGCTGAAGTATAAAAAGTAAAAAAAGAAAAGATCCCACCAGCATGTTCATTATTCCATTTCTATTCCATAAATATTTCCATTGTTACACAAACCTTTTCATATTAAATAAGGCTAGAAGAACATTCATTCATTCATTCATCTTCTACCGCTTTATCCGATCTTCCCTCGGGTCACTGGGGAGAGCCTGTGCCTATCTCAGGCGTCTATGGGCATTAAGGCAGGATACACCCTGGATGGAATGCCAACCCATCACAGGGCACACACACACACACACATTCACACACACATTCACACTAGGGACAATTTTTCCAATGTGCCAATCAACCTACCGTGCATGTTTTTGGACCTGGGAGGAAACCGGAGAACCCGGGAGAAAAACCTCCTTGAGGGTACGGGGAGAACATGCAAACTCCACACACACATGGCCGAGATGGGAATCGAACCCAGGACCCTGGCGGTGTGAGGCGAACGTGCTAACCACTAAGCCACCGTGCCCCTCGGCTAGAAGGACAGTAATGGAAAAAAGGTTTCTACTGAACGTACAAATTGAATGGAATGGTAAAACAGATCATTCATTATAGACCTGCTAAATACTGCTAAATACATGTAGTCCCCAGTTTATGATGGTGATGCGTTCCAATGAGCCCTGGTAACTTGAAAATATCATAGTAGTTTAACAAAAGGAACAATTATTCGGAGCAATTTAGAATAGTGTATACATTGAACAGAATATTTGCATGTGGTAGTAAAAGGATGGCGATGTCACTTTGATACGATACCTAGATTAAATATCATGATACCAATACCAAACTGATACTGTGGCAAAACAAACAAACGAATAATAAATAAACAAACAAACAATAAATAAATAATTTGAAAAATAAACAACTAAATATATATATATATAATATATATATATATATAAATAAATGTAAAAATAATAGATAAATAAAAATTAATTAAATAATGGATTTTTTTGTTTACTTTTTAATAAACATAATTAATAAATATTTGCCCACACCCAAACATAATAAAATCAATATAAAAAACACCAAAAATATGTTTATTTATATATATATATATATATATATATATATATATATATAAATGTAATTGTACCTGTAATATACGTGTAATTGTTCTTACATACTACATGCAGAAGTTTGAATGTGTGCTATACAATATCCCCAATTACGCACCTAAAATAGGGCTTTTGTGGTTGTCTCCAGGAACCCAGGACAGTGTAACGGATTGAGGTCCAGGTTCAGAGATCTGCAGCATGGACGGAGGGTCTGGTCGGTCTGCGCGGGAGACAACGGAAACATATTATACATAGTCCTAAATTTAAAGACATCACACGCATTCGGGTTCAAATCCGGTTTTTAGAATAATTATTTGTTCCATTTTTTTTTTTATGTCATACCAACAACTGTGAGGCTCCCAGTGGCTTCAGCCATGTCCAAACTTGTCATGACCTCACAACCGTAGACCCCCTCGTCTTCGTCCTGGACATCGCTTATTATGAGATCCGTCTCATCGATTATGTACCTGAAACACACGCGTCAATTGACAAATATCGATAAACTTTAACGAATACACAAATGTATCTATCATGAAATAAAAAGCACTTTATAAGTCATATTATTAGCCGAAAATATTACGCCGTCCGTACTTGTCTATATCCGAAGACTCGTCAAGCTTCTTGTTGCTTCTCCTCCACAAAATCTGAGGCGTACCCAGGTTACTGTCTATCTGGTACTGACAGCTGAAGGAGGCAGTCTTTCCCTTCTGAATATACAAGTCCTGTGGCGGCGTCACGATTACTGTCCGGTCTGATCAATACAAAGGAAAGGATGTTTTGTTAATCCAGGCAACCTGCACATCTGGATAGCTCCCATCAGCGGCTACTCTAAATAAGTCAGTATTTGATACACGCTCAAAATATAAAAAGGTGTATATCGTTTAATAAAATAAATAAATAAATAAATAAATAAATAACGGGAGCATATGTTCCTGTCGATTACTCACTAAGGACTTCCAGCTCGGCTGTGATGCTGAGATTTTCCCCCACTGAGCAGGTGTACAGGCCTGTATCATTGTGTGACACATTGCTAATCTCAAGAGTCCCATTGCTTAGCTGATTCATCCTGTTGTTGGACATCACAGAATCCCAGGTTTCGCCCTCCCTGAGAACACACACACACACACACACACACACACATAAACTAATATCTGTATGCTGTGCAAAAAAAAAAATCATAAGACATAAATCATGTTTGAAGCTAACGCCGCAGTTGCATTTTTTAGGCCAAATCCCGAGTACGCAATGTTTTCATGTCTTTAATTGAACGTTCTTATTTCTTTTTTTATCAAATTGAAGGCATGAAAATTACAGTCGCATTATTGGGGGCTTTTTTGTCGAGAACAGCACCACTAATTTTATTTTATTTGATACATTTTTATATTCAGGGCACGGTGGTTTAGTGGTTAGCACGTTCGCGTCACACCGCCAGAGTCTGGGTTCGATTCTCGTCTTGGCCGTGTGTGTGTGGAGTTGCATGTTCTCCCCGTGCCTCAGGGTTTTTTTTTCTCTGGGTTCTCTGGTTTCCTCCCCCGGTCCAAAAACATGCACGGTAGGTTGATTGGCAACTTGTGTGTGTGTGTGTGTGTGTGTGTGTCCTAAGATGGGTTGGCATTCCATCCAGGGTGTACCCTGCCTTAATGCCCATAGACGCCTGAGATAAGCACAGGCTCCCCGTGACCCGAGGGAAGATCGGATAAAGCGGTAGAAGATAGATGAATGATGAACTATTAATGAAAGGTACATTTTGAGCAAACGTGAATGTGCAAATAAACTCATGAATTATGCGATAATTCACAAATATTTTAATAAATATACATTTTTGAATACTTTGAATAAATATGTAGAGAGCGTTGGATCGATATGTTGTTTGTCTGATAACACGGCGTTCCTAGACAACTAAATGTCGACAACAATAACAAAGTATACTAGATTAAGCTTTCAAAGCTGCCGTTGATTACGCTCGGCCTTGGCCGCTTTTGCCGTAAAAGGGGTGGATGATGGGTCCTCTACAGTTTTACCAGTATGAATCTTACCTCTTCTTTGGAAACAAGTGGCATATGTGAAAACCTCTACTAACTCAATATGCGATCAAAGGCGCTCTACCCGTCCCTCACCATGTGACTTTGGGGCGAGGTGAACCAAAGGTCATGCACTGCAACCTGGTGCTCTTTCCTTCTGTCACTCTGTACAACAACGAGTTTTCTGTCAGGATCTGCGGAGGAAGCACTGAAACACAAACACACTTTCCATTACACACAGAGGGGAAAAAGAAAACAGGTAAATGTTTTTTTTTTTTACTAGAAATCCTGAAGGGGCCTCACAGATGACGAAGACATGGGTGTTGATAAGAATAGTGCCGTGTTTGTTGGAAGCCTGGCACTGGTACACTGCAGTGTCGCTGAGTTTCACATCTTGCAGGATCAGAGTTCCTCCTTTTACAGTACGCCGAGTGTCTGGGTCTATATCTGCATGAGGAGTAGCATGTTACAGCCCTTTTTTCATTTTCATTTTATATATATATATCATTCATTCATCTTCTACCGCTATATCCGATCTTCCCTCGGGTCACGGGGAGCCTGTGCTTATCTCAGGCGTCTATGGGCATTAAAGCAGGATACACCCTGGATGGAATGCCAACCCATCGACACAAACACACACACACACACACACACACACACACACACACACACACACACACACACACACACACACACACACACACACACACACACACACACACACACACACCACACACACACACACGACAAATTTTTCCAAGGTGCCAATCAACCTACCGTGCATGTTTTTGGACCGGGAGGAAACCGGAGAACCCGGAGAAAAAAACCCCCTGAGGCACGGGGGAGGAGGAGAACATGCAAACTCCACACACACACATGGTTGAGACGGGAATCGAACCCGACCCTTGCGGTTGTGTGCTGTGACGCGAACGTGCTAACCACTAAGCCACCGTGCCCCTTGAATATATATAGATACGAAGATCGGATATATAGCGGTAGAAGATAGAAGATGAATGAATGAATGAACATCATTATATATATATATATATATATATATATATATTATATATATATATATATATATATATATATATATATACTATATATATTCGACCACCTGGGCCTGGGCCTGGGTCAGGAGGCTTTAATGCTGTCACAGGTTTTAACCAGTGGTGGACACTGTTGGGAGACAGGGTAGTGTTGGGAAGGTTTCTTTGGAAAATGTAATAGATTACAGATTATAAATAGTGTAAATAGTTATAAATAGTTAAGTAGTGTAACTTCTGAATTACTTCGTAAAAGATTACATTTCATTACTTTTTGATTACTTTCATTTGTCCACACAATTTATTTACTACTTATCACAAGGTCGAGCCCTGGAAACGCCAAGCTGCCACTCTTGACCAAGGCGCTTCAACCCTTGTTGCCTGAATTTGTTTACAACCATATAAGAAAACATTAATTATGTGTGTGTTTGCTTTGTGTGTATTTGAGTGGAAGCAGTTTGATGCGATTTCGCGACATTCGTCTACACGGGGGAACCCTCTGTGCTCCAGGTGGGTACAGTCACATTAAAATATGACTTAAGTACAGTAAGAAATTACATTTACTGTATTACTGTCCACCACTGATTCGTCCCTTTTGATCCTCTAGTGCACTTATCAAATCCCACAACACCCTGCTTCGGATCATTATCCCATCAGTCCACTCTAGAAAGTGCAGATTAACTGTAATGTACAACTTTGTTTGTCTGTATGGCACTATTTAGAACACCATTTGCTCTAATTTACCCGTCAGGGAATTTCCATTGATGCTCCATGTGACTTGGGGAGTTGGGATCCCGTCTGCTTGACACTCCAGTTTGACCGTCTCTCCGGGGGCGTACAGTTCACTCCCAGGCTCCTTTATCCAGTACGGAGCAGCTATAATGACACACAACGTTAGTATTTGCAGATGGTGTATATTATACACTTAAAGCAGACATTGGACATTCGACCTTGTATGACATTTTGTCAATTGATATAATGCCTAATATGTGAACAACTACTAGTCGATACCTTTACAGGGTGTTTAGGATCATGTCTTACCCTTTATCCACTTTACAGATGTATAAAAACGGCTTACTGACTACATACAAGCAACACTGAGGTACCTACTGTACATAAATACTCGATCCAAATCAAGAGAAAGCTCTGGACAGCTCCAATCAACGGATTCACTCGTGCCCCGTATGTGAAAGCGCCGTCCTATACAATATCATATAAGTGATTTATGTTGTGCTTTTATTAAATAACGAATCTGAATTTTCGGGCTTTCGCGTGCACGAAGGAACGCTTTAATAAAAGACCTCCGCATGGGCAAAAAGCTTTTTCCTTTATTGAGACGTTTATTACAGCGATAATGAATATTCATGGGAGGCTAATTTTATGCATATTTACGACTGGTGGGCATTGCAACGCAGGCGGACAGATGGGGCATTGTATATCGTATTGGCATGTTTTATTGATATCGAATGATGATATTTGGAAATTTGATTGCCTGTGTACATTAGGGAGGGGCCGTAGCTCAGCGGTTTAAGGCTGGAGGTTCGAGTCTCGGTATCGCCACGCTGCTGCCATCGGGTCCTTGAGCAAGGCCCTTAAACCTCTGTGCTCCATGGGCGCCGTGTCATGGGTACGCGAGGATACATTAACACTGTGCTGCAATGTATATCTGACAAATAAAAGCTATTCTTCTCAAAGTTAAATAGTACCTTCCACAGAGACGGTGTAAGTGTGCGTGACGGTGCCTTGAGTGTTGTTGGCTATGCACTGGTACTCCCCGTCATCCCGCTCCGAAATGTTGGTGAAATGCAGGAACCGGTCAAAGTTCTCTCTGGACGTACGGGACTCCGACAGCGCCCCGTCCTTCCTCAGCCACTGGATAGAGGGAGTGGGTCTGTAGAGAACGCAGAGCAAAAGACGAATGGTTAGTATTAGGGCAGCACTTTTCTTTTCTTTTTTTTTTTTTTTTTTTTTTTTTTTTAGTAAAGATGAAACCCACTCACAAGCCCTGGACAATGCACTCCAGATCGAAGGCTTGGCCCCTAAGGACCAGATAGGAGCTGTGAGTGCCTGTAGGCCTCATCATCTGCGGCCGTCTGTTTCGCAGTGAGTTCGCTGGAAGGAAAAAGGAAAAAGCGACAAAAAAGGAGAAAGTAAAACAACGGACGTATGGAAAGTATCCGGCGAAAAACAACACAACCGCAAGCTGTGCGTGACTCACAACAGGCTGGAAATGCCACACACACACACACACACACATAAAGAAAACGTACTTGCATCAGATGCAAACGTCATCTTTCAGTGTCAGATTTAGACCCAGGCATGCGTTTATTCCCCTCCTTCCATCCTTCCCAATTGATCCAGCACTGTCATTCTTTACCAGGCAGGGTTATTATGGTTTGGTAATTACTTTATCTCATGTCAGAGTCGTAATGCGTTTTGGAGCTGGGAATGTTGAGCGGGAATACACCTCGGACATGTCTCGTCTTATTACGGTTATTATTACGGTATTTTATTATTATTATTATTATTATTATTATTTTTTATAAGGGCACTAACAAAGTTGCATGCAACAATACAAGATATGTACAGTATTATGGCCATGTGGAATCTTTTCATTCATTCATTCATTCATCTTCTACCGCTATATCCGATCTTCCCTCGGGTCACGGGGAGCCTGTGCCTATCTCAGGCGTCTATGGGCATTAAGGCAGGATACACCCTGGATGGAATACCAACCCATCGCAGGGCACATACACACACACTCACATTCACACACATTCATACACTAGAGACAATTTTTCTAAGGTGCCAATCAACCTACCGTGCATTTTTTGGACCTGGAGGAAACCGGAGAAAAAACCCCTGAGGCACGGTGAGAACATGCGAACTCCACACAGACGGAAAATCGAACCCGGACCTGGCGGTGGTGTGAGGCGAACGTGTGCTAACCACTAAGCCACCGTGCCCCCTGTAACTTTTTATTCCATGTATTTAGATTCCTTCCCTAATGCCTATATTAATATATATATATATATATATATATATTGTGATTAGAAAATATAATGAATATTGGAACGTCTATTGTCTATGTATTGAGTTGGAGGTACTATTGCTATTAATTATTATGGCAAATTATACATGCTATACAAATACAACACTTTCGGTTTATATACCGTATTAGCGGGAATAATGTCATGTTGTTTTTATGGTTTATAGTTCTTTATTCGGCATTTGATCAAATATAATAAATAGGACAGGAATGTAAATGTACGCAGTAAATTGGTGGTGTGTCACATGAGTGAGAAATCTTACACAGCCAGAAGTCTTTATTCTTAAATGATTAGGTTGTATCCGGATTTCATCTCAAAAACGCACAAGGTCAGGACACCAGTGATTAAAATGGTGGCCACTAAAACTCAACTCCTCAGTCAGAAATGTAAGCGAGTAAATGCTAGACCAGGGGTGGGCAAACATTTTGGCTCAGGGGCCACATTGACTTTGAAAATTGTTGGACAGACGGGCCGGAACCACCAACACCCCACCCTCCCCCCCACACACACATGGTACACAGTCATGCCTGCCAGCCCAGTGTATCACAAGTGTGTACTCCACACAAGTAATATACCGTTTGTGTGTACTGTCCACCTATTTGTTGACAGAAGGGTTGGCTGTAAGCGTCGTGATTTGTTGACCTGGTGGGGGGAGGGACGGGGGTGTTCTTGGGGTGTTATCATGTCGGGTTGTTATTTGTTGCCCCGGGTGGGGGGGGGGGATGTTGGTAGGGTTTTCATGGGGCGGTATGGTGTCGGTTGTGATGTGATGACCTTGGTGGGGGAGTAGGGTTTTCTTGGGGTGTTATATTGTCAGGGTTTTGTGATTTGTTGAACTGTTCGGGGGGGTGGGGGGCCGGTTTGAGGGTTTTCTTGTGGTGTTTATCATGTCGTGTTGTGATTTGTTTGCCCCGGGGGGGTTTGGGGGGGGGATGGTTGGTATGGTTTTCTTGGGGTGTGTTATATTGTCAGGTTGTGATTTGTTGACTGTTGGGGGGTGGGGGGCTGGTTTGAGGGGGGTTTTCTTGTGGTGTTATCATGTCGTGTTGTGATTTGTTGCCCCGGGGGGGTGGGGGGGGGGGGGTGGTAGGTATGGTTTCTTGGGGTGTTATATTGTCTGGTTGTGATTTGTTGACCTGGGGGGGGGGGTGTTGGTAGGGTTTCTTGGGGTGTTGTGTCATGTCGGTCTTGTGATTTGTTGCCCCGGGGGGGGGGGGGGGGGGGGGGTGCTCGTGGTGTTATATTTACATTTACATTTTGCGATGCATTTAGCAGAAACGTCCCTTATCCAGAAGCGACTTACAACTGAGCAATTGAGGGTTAAGGGCCTTGCTCAAGGGCCCACTAGTGGCAGCTTTGGTGGTGGTGGGGTTTGAACCCATGATCTTCCGGTCCAGAGTCCAACACCTTAACCACTGGGCTACCACCTCCCATCTATTGTCCCATATATTGTCTGGTTGTGATTTGTTGACCTGGGGGGGGGGTGTTGGTAGGGTTTCTTGGGGTGTTATCATGTCGGGTTGTGATTTGTTGACCATTTGTTTTTTGGGGTTATGTGTGTGGGGGGGGGGGGTGTTTGGGTTGTTATTTTATCACGTCGTGAATTGTTGACAGAGGCTGGCGGTGGTGGCGTTTGTTGTGGGGGTTGCTCACTGCGTCTGCTCAGGAATATTTGGGGTTATGCTACTGATTTGGACGATTCTGTACCGATATTTGGTGGGCCTGATTAAAAAGGGCCAGCGGGGGCCGGGTTTGGCCCGCCGGGTGTAATTTTGCCCTGTGCTAGACGCTTTAATTGCAGTGTATTTCCAGGTAAAGAACGTATGAGATTTGCGTTCCTGGCCACAAATAAAAAAAAAAAACACTTACACTGCATGACCTTCAGACTAATGGGCTCCTTGGTTACTATGATGCGGGCTCCCAGGAACTGCACGTTGCAGGTGTAGTCGCTTCTGTTGTCCTCGAGGATGACGTTTGAGAAGTACAGGTTCCCGTCATGGCCCTGAGTCACGCGTGTGCTCTGCTGGATGTGCCGGAGCCCTGCAGCAACGACACACACAGAAACAGCGATGCAGTGCGTGCGGGTGCAACTCTCAATTCACCGTCAACACACAAACGAACAGGCAGGTTCCCTCACGCTTATCCATCCAGTGAATGAAAGGAGTCGCGGAGCTGTGAGGAGGGTTGCAGTGTAGCACAAGTGGACTTCCCTCTTCTACCTTCTTCTCCTCTTTATTCTCCCGCTGCATTGCAGGAGTGTCTGACGTGGACGAGAAGACATGTTTAGACAGAGAAACCAGAGGGAGGAGAAATACAGGAGGGATTCACTCGTCCGTTTCTTTCTCTTTTATTCTCAATAATAAAATGATGCTGTACAATATTATTAAAATATCAGTTATCTCAGTCTGTCTGTCTGTCTGTCTAACTGTCTGTCTGTCTATCTATCTACCTACCTACCTACTGTCTACCTATCTATCTATCTATCTATCTATCTATCTATCTATCTATCTGATCTATCTATCTAGCTATCTATCTGATCTATCTATCTATCTATCTATCTATCTACTATCTCCTCTTGCTATCATCTATCTCATCTATCTATCTATCTATCTATCTATCTATCTATCTATCTATCTATCTATCTATCTATCTATCTATCTATCTATCTATCTATCTATCTATCTACTGTATTCTGTCTGTCTACAATATTATTAAATATCTATCTCATGTCGTCTATCTGTCTATCTATCTATCTATCTATCTGTATATATCATCTTTCTATCTATCTATCTATCTAATCTATCTATCTATCTATCTATCTATCTATCTATCTATCTATCTATCTATCTATCTATCTGACTAATATTATTTAAAAATCTATGTCTTTCTGTCTACTCTGACTATCTAATGTATGTCATCATCCTACCTAAATGTCTTGCCATCCATATCCATCTCCCTCCATCACCTATCGTCTATCTATCTATCTATCTATCTATCTATCTATCTATCTATCTATCTATCTATCTATCTATCTATCTATCTATCTATCTATCTATCTATCTATCTATCTACCTCTCTGTCATGTCTATCTATCTATCTATCTTCTATCTACTGTCTGTCTCGATCTATCTACTATTCTATTATCTATCTATCTATCTGTCTATCTATCTATCTATCTATCTATCTATCTATCTATCTATCTATCTATCTATCTATCTATCTATCTATCTATCTATCTATCTATCTATCTATCTATCTATCTATCTATCTATCTATCTACCTATATGTCAATCTGCTTGTCTGTCTGTCTGTCAGCCTATCTATCTGTCTGTCTGTCTCTTCAGCCCTCCCTCTGTTTGTCCATCCATCCATCCATCCATCCATCCATCCATCTATCCATCATTCATCCATCCATCCATCCATCCATCCAACCATCCATCCATACATCTATAGGTGGTAGATTAATGGTTATTGAGATTGGGCTCTGGACTAGATCGTATGTTTAAATCCCACCACCACCACCAAGCTGCCACTAGTGGGCCCCTTGAGCAAGGCCCTTAACCCTCAAATTCTCAGTTGTAAGTCGCTCTGGATAAGTGCGTCTGCCAAATAATGTAAATGCCTTTCTATCTGTCTATCTATAAAGCAATAAAGCGATAGAAATAAAGCAATATCTTAAGATTGCAGTTTATTTGTTTATTGTATTTGTACAAAAATGTAATACGTCAGACCGCCTTTACACAATTACATCAGCCTGACATTCTTTTCCCCCAACGCACAATATTGGAATTTCCAATTTCCTTCAATTTATCTCCCACGAACTCATAACTATACGAATCGCTGGCGCCGAAAGCCAACGCGCCTGCACGTCATCATATCCTGCTAATCCCGTAATAAAGTGGATATTTAACGTGTAAAAGCTGCACCTGCTGCACGTGGCCTCTATAACGAGCTCGTTAGGTCGCGAGCTATTGTTAGCCGTGTGCACGCTGAGTGCTCGCACTTCCTGCGACTATTAATCCCACAAGGACTCGTCCCTGCTGAAACGCCCGCAACCGTATCGACTCAACCTGGTTACTCTGGGAACCGTTGCCACGGAAACAGGTGGGGGGGGGGGGGGGGGGGGCGTGAGGTCAAAGCGAGGCAGCATACGAGCAGGTAGAGAGCGAGGAACGATTTTGAGAAATACTACTTGAGTTATTTACGTAACTAAAACAAATGAAGTCTAAGATGGACAGATAGATGGATGGATAGATACTAGCAGTCACTGTAAACAAGAGAAATAACCACGAAACAAAGGTCAGCACTGTGACGCCGCACTGTGACATACCCTCCGTGATGATCTGGATCTCGTCGGAGACGGCCGTGCCCAGCTCGTTAGACGCCAGACAGCTGTACTTGCCGTTAAACTGGTGCATGGGAGCGTCTTTAACTGTAAAAGTCCCAGAATCGTGAAATGTAGTGACCCCAGAGATGCTGGACGGGTCAAACGCTAGTCCATCTTTAACCCATCGAAATCTGCAAAAGTGAGAGAACGGATGAAATGATATATATGACCCTGGAGGTGTGACGCAAACGTGCTAACCACTAAACCCTATATTTATTTATCTCCTAGCATATTATTACACTTTCAACATTACTCTCCATGCTGGAATCGGAATTCTGTTGCCATTTGACTTTTTTCTTCTTCAGTCAACTTTTAAAGCTGCCATTAAGAGACAGTAATCATCCAATCAGAACCAAGCAATCAACAACACTATGTAATAGTGATGCAATACGACAAAGTGATCATTTGTTCCTTATAATTCTGTTTATTCATTAATATATCCATATTAATTTCCTTTCAAAATAACAGCAGGTGGAGACGCTGAAACCATGTGACCCCGTGCAAGGTTTATGCGACAAAACAACTAGAAGGTAACTTTAAATTATATTTGAGTTACGTAAATAAGACAACAAAGTCTAATACAGATATACATTAGACTTTGGATTAGACATTAGATATATCATCCAGTCATATATGATATATCTAGTCATTTTCTCAGAGCTCAATATATATATATATATATATATATATATATATATATATATATATATATATATATATATATATATATATATATATATATGATCTAATGTTCTCTATCTATGAATTAAATTCATAGATAAACACATTTTTTTTTGGTATTAAAATTTTCCAAAAAATACAAATAAATAATGATGATAATAATAATAATAATAATAATAATAATAATAATAATAATCGGTCAATTATTGGTAATCGACACTCCCACCGCTATCGGGATCTACTACAGGTCAGCCTTTAGTTATTACCATATCCTTATTATAGTTAAAATAAATGCTTTGATTTAACAGCAATGAATATGAAGAAATGTCATTTTGATAGGAATAATAGACTAAATATCTCCCGAAAAGCAGGTGATCATTTGTACATATGAATGAGCTAACATTAGGATGTGCCAGAAATACGTTTAAAATTATCCGCGATGATGTCATTTTCGGGCAAACCCCCATTAAAGAAGGGAGAAAATGATGTGACCCTCGCGGAAAAAAAAGAGAGTTTGGGAAGCCGGCGATTTAAATAGCACCATCTGACAGTCAGAAATGAGTGGTGACTTATATCTGGAAAGGAATGGTAAATGTGTTGCTATGGATACTGACGTTGGAGAGGGATTCCCGGTCGCCTCACACTTGAGCATGATGTCATCGGAGGAGGAGACGGTGATGGATTCCGGCTGGACAGTTATCAGAGGGGGTGTCTTTACTAGAAAGAGGACGAGAGAGAAAGAGAGACAATGGCGGTTTATCGAACCCGTTCCCCGTCTGTAGCAAATTGAGCGTAGATAATATGGCACTGATGGAGCCAGTTACTACTAAGCATGATGGCTCGGATGCAGCCCTTTAACGAAAACCCTCCAAGGTTTTCATTTGGATTAGCAGATGGAAAGCATGGCGAGCGTGATCCTTCGGTCACCCCGCAATCATGTGACCACCTGATCCCGAAGCCATAAACCCAAGCTCCTTTCTTTGAACACAAAGCAAGCGTATGATCCAAGCAGCGCGTCCAGCCGACTTGCCGGGAGACGTTAGATTCCCTGAAATGGAGCGTCGCTCGGGTCACGGAGGGGTCTCCAGCAAGACGGCTGCGGGAGCGCCAGAAACGACTGCGCTTAGATTAAGTGAACACGATACGTTCCTGCAAGCGTCTGACATTTTCACGCATGAGCAGCTCACAAAGGAAAAGGTAGTAGTGGTCATACAGATGGGGTGAAAATAGAGGCGAAGTGCATTTAAACTGAGAGAGAGAGAGAGAGAGAGAGAGAGAGAGACCCCTAATATATAGGATACACAATGAATCAATAAATATGTTGTGCACAATAAATACATGTCTAATTATAGACAAGTTGTGTAAATATATATTTCATTTTGTGTTAAATGAAATAAATATAAACTGACGGAGATAGAGAGAGAGAGATGGAGGGAGGGAGAGAGAGGTTATGAACCGACAAATATGTTGTGCACAATTTATAATTGTCCTATTATAGACAAGTCGTGTAAGTATAAATATTTATTTTTGTATAAAATTAAATATATATAAACTGATGAAGAGAGAGAGAGAGAGACCCCTTATATAGGATACACAATGAATCAATAAATATGTTGTGCATAATAAATAAATGTCCAATTATAGACAAGTCGTGTAAATATATATTTCATTTAGTATAAAATTAAAAAAAAAAAAATATATATATATATATATATATATATATATATATATATATATATAAACTGATGGAAAAAGAGAGAGAGCGAGAGAGACTCCCATTGTATAGAATACGCTATGAATCAATACATACATATATTGTGCTCAATATATAAATGCCCAATTATAGACAAGTTGAGTAAATAATAAATATATATATATATATATATATATTTATTTTTGTATAAAATTTAATATATATAAACTGATGGAGAGACAGAGATAGAGAGAGAGAGTGAGAGAGAGAGACCCCTTATATAGGGTACGCTATGAACTGACAAATATGTTGTGCACAATATATAAATCTCCTGTAATAGACAAGTCGTGTAAATATATATTTATTTTTGTATAAAATGAAATATATATAAACTGATGGAGAGAGAGAGAGAGAGAGAGAGAGAGAAAGAGAGAGACCTCCATTATATAGGATATGCTATGAATCAATAAATATGCTGTGTACAATATATAAATATACAATAATAGACAAGTCGAGTAAAAATATATATTTATTTTTGTATACATTTAAATATATATAAACTGACGGGGAGAGGGAGAGAGAAATAGAGAGAGATAGAGAGAGAGACCTTATATAGGATACACAATGAATCAATAAATATGATGTGTACAATATATAAATGTCCAATTATAGACAAGTCGAATAAATATATATTTCGTTTAGTATAAAATTAAATATATATAAACTGACGGAGAGAGAGAGAGACAAAGAGATAGAGAGAGAAAGAGAGAGAGACCCCCGTTATATAGGATACGCTATGAACCAATAAATATGTTGTGCATAATATATGTCCTATTATAGACAAGTTGTTTGAATATATATTTAATTTTGTATATTAATATATAATTTATATGCGAGGGCATTAGAATCTTATTCGGCCCTAAATGGGATTATAGAGACGAGGCTACGACGCCGTCTGGTCTTTAGCGGCGCAGTTATCTTTAGCAAAAGCTCAATATGAACTTTCTTTCATTTCGAAAATGAATGTGAAGATAATAGAAACGGACAGGACAGGATGGAAGAGGACAGGACAGGATCAGAGAGACACTGCAGGAAAGAAAGAACAAGACAGAGATGGATAGTATGTATATGCTGGCCAAAGGGACAGACTTAGGCAGCAGTGGAGAGCAGATGGTGGGACGGACGCCTTAATACAAGCATCGCTACAGATGGAGGGAATGATGCAGATTTGGTTTCTCCACCACACACCACACCACACATATCCTCTTATTATTCACATTTACCATCTAGCTTATATACAAGTACATAACACAAATACACACAGAGCGCACAGGACACGTAGAACACGACACACAAACACAAACACACACACACACACACACACACACACACACACACTCACAGAGAGCACTTACGTTCTTTAAAGCGATCTGTCCAGGGAGTCAGCAGGGGTAAAGGGAAGAGTGTGTTAGAATCATACATCCCCACCCACACACACACACACACACACACACACACACACACACACACACATTTTACACCACCAGATCTTCTTAGTGACAAATATATATATCTAAAAAAAATTTATATATATATATATATACAGCAGGGGTAAAGGGAAGAGTGTGTTAGAATCATATATCCCCACACATACACACACACACGCACACACACACATTTTATACCACCAGATCTTCTTAGTGACAAATATAATATATATATATATATATATATATATATATATATATATATATATATATATATATATACAAGAGGTAAGAAAATGACCGTGAGAGTTTTTATAGTGTAGAGTAACAGAAGTATGGCACAAACTACATTACCCAGCAGCCCCTGTCACTTTGCTCACACCTGTCAGCCTTAATCACCACACGTCTCCCCTTACAACTCATTTTGTCTTTAAGGTTTTTGTCTTTCTTCTTCCCATGATCTACTTTTTCATGATGCGGTTATTGTTTCTTTGTTGTTATGTTTGATATAACACTTACAACACTTATTTTCACTCGCGTCTGACGTTACTTGACAGTCAACAGCAGGAAATGTCAGGCAACCACACGGCATTTAGCTTTCCTCAAAGTCAAGAATTACATTTAACATGCTCATTATGTTGTTGCATTTAATAGTGGATAATTATCCCAATATTAGCATCATTATTATTATTATATACTGT
Source organism: Kryptopterus vitreolus (assembly GCA_030449085.1). NCBI lineage: Eukaryota > Metazoa > Chordata > Actinopteri > Siluriformes > Siluridae > Kryptopterus > Kryptopterus vitreolus. Next base: position 15,925,754 of record JACRUU010000030.1, on the reverse strand, counting down.
GCTTTAGTATAGCAAAGTCATTTCTAGTCGGCCTTTTTCAACAAAAAAAGAATCGTTTCCGAGGTTATCGTACAAATCAAACGCATTGTATTTCTCAACGCTTTTACATTAATAGCAAAATGCTTCAAAACATGAAGTGACCTTTCATAAGCTCGTGATTAAACGAATATATTGCGCTTGTTAGCAATCTGCTTTGCGTCCATTCTGCTTTGTTTGTGGCGGATTTAACATATTTGGTCCAAAAATATCCGAGTCTGGCAACTGCGATGAGATATTTCATCCAAATCCTGTGTAAGAGAATTCATTCATTCATTCATCTTCTACCGCTATATCCGATCTTCCCTCAAGTCACGGGGAGCCTGTGCCTATCTCAGGCGTCTATGGGCATTAAGGCAGGATACACCGTGGATGGAATGACAACCCATCGCAGGACACACACACACACACACACACACACACATTCATACACTAGGGACAATTTTTCCAAGGTGCCAATCAACCTACCGTACATGTTTTTGGACCGTTTTTAGGAAACCGGAGAATCTGGAGAAAAACCGAATGAGTCACGGGGAGAACATGCAAACTCCACACACAAATAGCCAAGACGGGAATCGAACCCGGATCCTGGAGGTGTGAGGCGAACATGCTAACCACTAAGCCGTGTTATTATTATTATTATTAGAGCCTGAAACTGAAACACATTTCACACACAGATGAAGTGACCCGGCGCGCCACATAAAATAGAAATCGAACGTGAGCGAGTTATTGATCTCCCAGGCCACATCTATACATATATGAAAGGTCACTAAATGAAAATCAAGAGAAGCCATGACCTTTATATACGACTCATTGTATGTGCAATCCCACAATCCTTATCCTCTGTTTGGGTATGTGTGTGTGCACTTGATCAGGAATTAGTGATGTATTCCCATATGCCACCGACGTCACAAATGCAAGTTGGGGTTTGTCCAAACAAGCGTGCTACACGGCATGTGTAAACATGTGAGAGAGAGAGAGAGAGAGAGTGAGAGAGAGAGATTTCCCTTCCGATTCGGTGACACGTCTGCTGGGGAAAACACCGATCAATAACGGCATCGATGGAGCGATCAAGCCCAATCCGAGCCAAACATCGGTTTTTGTCTGCACTAACCAGCGTCCCAGAGAAAAGGCTTACACAATAGCGTTTCCCTCGGCGAGTGTTGCGCTGGCCGTGTGGCGCAGCGTGAGCAGCAGTTCAAAAAGATGCAGTTGGCAGGCTTCGCGTGTCTCAGAGGAAGCACATGTCAGCCTTCACCCTACCCGCTTCGTAGCTGTCGTATAATAAGGCAGAGCTGGCTGATGGATGGGAAACGGCCAAGACCAATTTAAGGGGGGAAAAAAAATTAAATAAATAAATAAATAAATAAATTAGGCAGACAGTCAGACAATCGGAATGGGTTGTGGGGGGCTGCAAGCTCATCTGAAACATCATGACCAAGGAGCAGTAGTGCCGTGCTGACAGAGGCACACAAGCACAGACAATTAGTAGGTCTGGCTTGGCGTAAAAGAATAATTTGTTATAAATTATAAATAATAAAACTATATACTAGAGCAGGGATCACCAACCTTTTTGTAACTGAGAGCTACTACATGGACACCGAGTCATATAAAGGGCTACCAGTTTGAAATACTCCTCTGAAATAACAAATTTACCTTTAGTTATATATTATTATTATTATTATTATTATTAATGATACTCATTTATCTATGTAAATACACTTGACAGTGACTATCAACAACGAATTAACTACATTTTACATTATAGACGCATCTCACTGATGAGTTGTGCACTTTTTATAGCAAGCCTGAGAGCTACTCATGTGCTCCTTGGGGGCTACCTGGTGCCCACGGGCACCACGTTGGTGACCCCTGTACTAGAGGATACCAGGGCTACTGATCGGAAGGACCGGTTTCACCAAGCTTCTCTTGGGTCCTTTAGCAAGGCCTTTATACATCTGTACTCTAGGGGGCGCCATATCATGTAAGCTGTCCCCGGCTTCCAAACAAGCTGAGGTATGCGAAGACGTAATGTGTACGTGTCTAATAAAGGATGTCCGAGCTTGAATTCTCTGCAAGAAAAACGTCAGTTAAATACCAAAGATTTGCCCCCGCGTCACAATGGTTCCTATAACGCTAGCAATCCGATTTCCACCTCAAATGGCGCCTTGTGACCCGCCATATCTCGACACGATTCAGTCGTCTCTTTGTTTTTGTTGTTTTAAACCCAGTGTTCGCTCTTGAACCGGTCTTTTTTTAGCGCTAGACGGAGTTCGCTAAGCTCCGCCCTCCACTCACGAATCTACATACATATATATACAGAGACGGTCCCCAGCCTGCGAGGTACATTCCAAGACTTCCACTATGAAGTTGTTCGTGGCGTTCGTTATTGACCACGCAGGTCTCCGAACTTTGTTGGTAAGACTTTAAAGAAAAGTTATAAAGAAAACAATAATAGAAAAATGAGTAAACAGTATAAAATAATACAGTAATGTATACAGTAAACACTGTACTTACCATGGAATGCCATGGTTAATACGTGTGGATGATGGGAGGAGGAGGAGGAGGAGGTAGGTATTACACTCGTTCACTAAACTCCGCGTTCGTTAAGCTACGTGATTAGCTAGCGGTGCGTTTTTTATTTTTTTTTCCGAATCCAAACAAATGTTACTTTTTGCAGGACAGGTTTTTTTCGTATCGGCGAACGTTTGTTCGTATGACCATCTGTACTATAAAGTGCGTAGGTTACGTTACGTTACTATAAATTGCTGTCTTGCTAAGTGTAGTTTGTTATCAACACCGCACATCGATCACCGTTCTTTAAGACGTCCGGATTACGCAAGGCTACGTCTCGACTTTTCCATCCCGTGGATCCATCACGTCCTTCTTAAGACTACTCATTTAAACACAACGGAAATAAAAACTGCCTCTATGAGTAAAAGGTAAATATTAAAATAAATATTTTGGATAGTTAGCCATAGATTAACGGAGGCCTCATAAAAATAATGCTAAAAAAAAACTACTTTTTAAAAATGTTTTGCTCTAATGACGGCCTTTTGCTTTAAATGGCAATTGTAGTGTACAACTGCAAAGCATTCCTGATTTGTCTAGGGGGCGGAGCTTATTTTCCCTCGAGATATTATGCATGCGTCTTGAATTTGCATAGTATAAACCTTCTGGGGTATCTTTTTTTGTATTATAGAGGTGTAAAAAATGCTAAACAGGAAATGGACTAAAAATCTTTAAAATTCAAAACACACACGCGCACACACACACACACACACACACACACACACACACACACAAACACACATATAGGTCTTATGCATGACAATCTCCTACTCACAGTTTTCTGCAATATGGATGGCAGTCTGGCTTGGCGTAGGAGTGAGCACCAGAAGGAAAAGGGCACACAGGAGCAGGAGCGAGCGATTTAGGTGGCGCCCCCTGCTGCCGGCCGGCTGTATTGGC
>JACRUU010000030.1:15837247-15917247 GCA_030449085.1 Kryptopterus vitreolus | reverse complement strand
CACATTCATACACTAGGGACTATTTTCCAAGGTGCCAATCAACCTACTATGCATGTTTTTGGACCAGGGGGAAACCGGAGAACTCAGAGAAAACCCCCAAGGGGCACGGGGAGAACATGCAAACTCCACACACACATGACATCGACGGGAATCAAACCCCGACCCTGGCAAACGTGCTACCCACTAATCCACCGTGCCGCTAACAACTGCAAACATGTAATGTTTAATTTGCTTTCCATGTTATTCCACTCCAAATGTCCCCGCTGAGTTGCCAAAGCGCCTTGGTGAGACTGAAATGAATTCGACTAGTCCCGCTTTTTAACCTCTGTCTTCAGCTAATGCTAAAACATTTATCTGCTAATGGATAGTAATGAATGACGCCGGCCCGATTCCCGGGGCACGCTGTATCTCTGCGAGGGTTTGTACCGATCATGTGTGATCATCCACACCACATCTCACACCGCCGTGAACGCCTATGGGAGATTTTGGAGTGAGACGTTAGACAGCTCTCTCTTCACCACATCGCCAGACCGCAAACTATGGCAATATGTTTCGGAAGAGCAGTCTTGCAATGCAAAGGCACTTAAATCGAATCTATAGTGGTCACATTTCTTTCACATTACATTTACACATTTAGGCACTTCGGTAACGTCAGTAACGGCATTTTGTCGTTCTGTATAGTATGTATAGAAGAAGGCAAAAAAGGCTAAGTAGATATTCGTGTGTTTGCGGTGGTATCGCTCGTGCAGCAGGGGTGATGGCCTGCGCCCAGAAATCCGTTCCCGCTCTCCATCTGGAGCCGAATCTGCCAACTCAGAGCATGTAAATGTATGCCGCGTTTCATCGGGCTCGTGGTTTTTAGATAAGCCTCACACACAAAAGGGCATCCCGGAGGACGTGTTCATGAAATCCACTGCAACGCGAAAAAGAAAAAAAAGGAGGAGGGAGGTGAGAGAGCGATAACGACCGCGAGAGACTAAAAGAAGTGTTAAAGAGGAAGGTTGGGATTGGGTTGGGTCTTGGAACAGCAGGAAGCACAGGCCGGGCTCTGCTGTAACCTGGCAGCGCCGAGTGCCAGGCAACAGCGACCTTGGAGGGAGAGACGAAGGTTGAGGGGAGGAGTGAGAGAGAAGTATGCGTTTACGCTGCTGGGATTTGCGTGGCGAGAGAGGAATAAGATATGCATTTCCTCCCTTTCGGCCCAAGTTTCCATTTGGTTGATAGCTCTTCCCGTCAGGTCGGAACAGCCGATAGGTCATAAATATTTCAGGACTGTTATTTTTTGTCTCGGACACGATTGCACGCGTGAAGCACAACAGACCATGTAATAACACTTAAAGAAGGTCACGCCGAAAAGGAATAACGTTCGAATGAGACGGGTCATTAAGCACATCAGCTTCTGTCGCTTTAAAAGCTCCTTGAGAAATAGCATTGGGGCGAAAGAGCGCAGTAGAATGAAAGGGCCAGAGATAGAACGAGCGGTGGATGGGGAGGGGGAGATGGAAGAGAGTGACAGCTTCGACAGTAATCCCCTCCCCACCGAAATCGCCCACCGACTCTCGCCAATCAGTGTCACCTCGTATCTTCTAGCTATCTACTGTCTCTGAGCTGGATTTCGGTTAAGGATACGGCCCCGATCAGACGATTGATCACGCCGGGGCTTCGGGAGCCAATTACAGCCTGGCCGCGTCTCCCCAAAAGCCGATGAATTAAGCTGCTGCGCTGGCAAAGCGGCAGAAATCGGAGGCGTGTGATCAGCGGTTCGGCGCGACTGAAAGGGCGACGGGATTAGCAGATTCCCCGCACGCTAATCAATCCATCATCCAGATCAAATGCCAGCGCTAACCGCGGGACCAAATCAAGCGTGCCATGCTCGCAGATGCCCAAGGTCTGAGAATTTGATGATGCAATGGAATTAATGAGAGACTCACAAAATAAACAGCCCATAAAAGTGTCCGAGTGCACCGTAATCCACACCAAGAAGCTGTGGACGGTATATTTCTGAAGATCAACCACAACAAAAACGAGCACAAAGCAACAGCTACACGCTACAAGCACGTTGTATATAGAATTCTAATTAAAAGTCTTAATATTGAAATGTCGTAAGTAACTATTGTTCTCAGGACCTGCAGTTCATTAGGAGAGCTGGGTTTATAGCAGAACAACAGACTATTGATGCAGGCCTCGTTTACAGTGCAAGAAGTTGGACTTGTTTAAATGACTCATAGTTATCATATGACTCCCAGTTAGCATAGCCAATCCAGCTATCCTGCAATGTTTCGTTTTAATAAGGTTGAAAGATGTGAAGAGATGTTGGAACAGCTTGATGAGAAGAAAGATGGGAAATTCTACACAACCATTAACACAAGGGCAGGAGAAAAACGAAGGAATAACGGAGCTGCATCCTTCAATAGCGAACTAGTGCTAGTTAGTGCTAATAGAGCTAGTTTTTTAGCTAGCTTACAACAGGATAATGCTACTGCTATATATATAGATATATGTTTGTGAATGCAAAAGAAGTTTATATGGAAAAGCAACCGGAACAGAATTCTTAAAGGAGCCACGTCCCATATTTTACAATTAAAACAAGCACTAAAAAAGTACCGTAAATTCTGGACTATAAGCCGCTACTTTTTTCCTAGGTTTTGAACCATGCGGCTAATAATACGGTGCGGCTATTCTGCAGATTTTTCCCGACCGCTAGGGGCTCTAACCGGAATTAGAATCAAAACTAACACAAAATAAATGCAAAGAAGAAGAATGCGCTAGTTCCTCTTTAGCAGATATAAGTGGGTAGAAGCGGATAGAAGGAGGACAAACTCTATCTTTACAAGGTTAAGGTGACGTCATTTCACACACAGGAGAAATGAAGATAAATACTGTAAATAGCGCTTATTTTCTCTTGGTTCTGTCCCGTTTTAATCAGTAAAGTTGCTGCTCGGTGCTCTCTCTCTCTCTCTCCTCCCCTGCTCTTTTCACCACACACACACACACACACACACACACACGCACACACACACACACACACACACACACAATACAGCACAGCCTCAGCGGTTCTTGATTTTCCCTCTCCCGATATAAGACCGGTTCACCCTACAATCCCCGTCCGGGCTCGTAGCACATACCTAGTGTCGCGGACACGGACGCTCGATATATGTTTATGCCTAACCTTTGTCTGTTCCCGATTCCCGGACTCCTGCTCTCCGGTACTCCCGGTACCACAGCGCGCAGAGCACAAGGCTCCCTAGCCTGTCTGGCCGCTCCGTATGAGCGGCGTCTCCTGAGTTCTTTATTCTAATAAATCCTGTTTTGTATGAATTCCGGATCTCCGCGTCTCTGTGCAGCGTCCACCGTTACACCGTGTTAAAATACAGGTTAGGAAAGGATCTATTTAGGTACATACATGTACATTTACAATTCAAAAGCGGATGCGGCTTGTATGCAGGTGCGGCTTATTTATGATTTTTTGGGGTTTTTTTTTAAATAGAGCGGATGCGGCTTATATGCAGGTGCGCTTTATAGTCCAGAATTTACGGTAATAATGAAATTATGAAATTTATTAATGAACAAGAAATTAATATTAAAGGATTAATTATATATTCATTATATATTATATTAATAAGTTACAGTTACAGGCATGTAGAGCAGGGAGTTTTTTAAAGAGAGCGGCTATATATCTGTATATATATATATATATATATATAGATATATATATATATATATATATATATATACAGTACACAGATTTAATCTGTGCAATTTAACTGTGAAACTTCCTGGACACTTTTCTATTGCACTTTAAAGAAGAAAAGGTACCTGTTATATGATTACTCGATTAATCGACGGGATAATCTTTTACACTCAATTCCGAACACATCCCTAATTATTTCATTGTGCTAATCACATGATTGGCTTGAATTAACTCATGATTAATCACGAGCATGTATCAAAGGGCATAGACTTTTTTCAGAGAACTTGTTCATGTCTATAAGACGCATGGGAAAAAAAGAGCATGGAAATATTACTTTGCTTTCTTTGCACTGAGAACTTGCATTGAAGCAAAATGTATTTATTATTATTATTATTATTATTATTATTATTGAAATCACTCTAAATATAGAGCATAAAAACATTTAAAGACGGTAGAATTCATGTAATAAGAGCATAGAAAAACCACAGGTTTCCATTACTTCTCTTTCTTTTTCGCTGTGCCTGGCAGGAAAAGGGAGAATGGTGTAGGACCCTAATGCGGGATGCAAACAGGCAGGATGAGTAATACTAGTGTTTTAATGAAAAGGCAACAGAGCAAAAGGACAAAGGCAAAACGCAGTCCATAAACAGTCCGGGGCACTGGCAATGCACCGCACTGAGAGACAAAAACACGTCCAAAAATCCACATACCAGTAAGTCAGAGCCGAAACAATTCCAAAAACAGTACGATAAAACAAAGACCAAAACAGTGAATCGGGCAGGCAGGGAAGAGGTAGGATCCAAGTCAAGTCAAGAAGCTTTTATTATCATTCCAAGCATTCGTACACAGTGAAACGAGACAACATTCCTTCAGAACCCTGGTGTTCAGCATTCAGAGAGGTTGTTGGCGCTACACCAAACGGTTAGATAATATCTCTTCCCTCTATGCTGACTCGTCATTCTTGCTGCCACCATGGTCGTGTCTCGACCATGTGGATTGAGTCTCCCATTGCACAGTCCAGGCTCCGGTTGCTGAGGAAGCGGATTCTCGGTCATGTGTGGATGGACGATTATGTTGACTGCTGAACTGAAGTCTATGAACAGGATTCAAATATATGCGTCTTTGTTATCCAGGTGGATGAGGACGAGATGGAGAGTGGCGGGCGGTGATGGCATCGTCCCCACGTTTCCCCATGGAGGGTTATAATTGTCGTATGAGTGCATCGTGATGGATTTTGGTGTGTCTTTGGTGAGTCAGTAAAACAATTTTTTGGGGATTAAAAATGAATTAAATCAAATTATTTTTAAGGGGGGGGGGGGCACGGTGGTTTAGTGGTTAGCACGTTCGCCTCACACCGCCAGGGCCAGGGTTCGATTCCAATCTCGGCCATGTGTGTGTGTGGAGTTTGCATGTTCTCCCTGTGCCTTAGGGGGATTTTCTCCGGGTTCTCCGGTTTCCTCCCGGTCCAAAAACATGCACGGTGGGTTGATTGGCACCTTGGAAAATTGTCCCTAGTGTGTGAATGTGTGTGTGAGTGTGTGTGTGTCCTGTGATGGGTTGGCATTCCATCCAGGGTGTATCCTGCCTTAATGCCCATAGACGCCTGAGACAGGCACAGATGAATGAATGTATGAATGAATTATTTTTAAAATGTAAAAAATTAAAGTTGATTAAAATTGTTTTAAGTTAAAGTAACAAGTAACAATGATTAGGAAAATTATATATATATATATATATATATATATATATATTTTTTTTTTATGCCTTGTTCATTCTTCTATGGTCAAATTGGATCACTTTCGCATGCATTCACTCACACGCTTGTTCCGCCAGGGTGTTCCACTCAATCAGCCATTTCCCCCAGCAGGAGGTTTCACCTGCTGGTCCAGCAGCTGGACTCCTTGATTGAAGGACGGGGACGGTCGAAATTGCTTGGAAACTTTATAGTATAAAAGCGTATAAAACATGCTTTTATTGCTAGTGACTGGCTTTAGTAAACATGTAGCATGTTTAGACACTTACAGCACCAACATTATGGGTCATGACCTGTGCACAGTGTGCATGGCCTGGCATGTCAGTATTGTAGAAACAATAAAAATGGTTTATACGTCGCCATGGCTTGATAGACCTGCAACGAGGGGAAAAAAACATCTAAAAGAGCGAAATGTGCCGTAATTGAATCCCGTATGTTTTCCATTAAACAAATCACCGACTCCTCCCCACCCCACCCCCCCCCCCCCCCCCCCCCCCACCCCCAATACCCCCACACCCCAGGCTCTTTTATCACAAAGCCAGAGACAGATTAGAACCAGGTATAGATAAGATGTCCACACTGGATTTGCCTGGTAATCCTATGGATAATGGAGACCAGGCCAGCAGCAGGGCTTTAGGGCTCCACGTAACTGCCATACAGTTGTTGCTGATTGCATCTAAAGCCGGGTTACATGCCTCATTAGATCGGTCAGGGGGGGCAAGCAGAAGTTTTTCGTCCGCCAAACCCCCACCCCCCCTCCGCCCCCCCCCCCCACCCCCCCCCCCCCCCCCCCCCACCCCCCCCCCCCCCCCCCCCCCCCCGCCCCCCCCCCCCCCCCCCCCCCCGATCGTGTGAGTCTACAGACCGGCCATGAGACGTGAGTGTCGAACACAGAATAATAATCCGTAGAATACCAATCTGTCGCCTAAAAAAGGTTCATGTGGTATTGAACCCCTCCAAAAAAAAATAAAACAACGTGTATTAAATTATCGTTGGCAAACAAATCGCTTAGTTATCAATTAAAACCACATGCACACACACACGCACACACACACACACACACACACACACACACAGCTGAATTTGCAATTCCATTCATTTAGTCTGTCATCCTAGACGTCTACATTGAGCACCCACCGCCCCATCCGCGTCTGTTTGTACGACAGAATCATAAATTAGCATTTAAGAGCACTTAGGACGTGCAAAAAATGACATGCGCGGGAGCCAGGCTTCCCGAGCTGCATTTTAATGGGCCCCTTGTCAGCAACAGGAACCCGCACGTCGCTCTCGCCGTATCCACCAACGCCATACAGTAAAAAAAAAAAAGCTTTTTGGCGTAATTGCCTCTCTTTATTGCCTCTCCCGAGCACCGGGGTGAAAATGACCCTGCACATTAAGCGCCAGAGGATTTTAAATGCTACCAGGGAGTAAACAGCATTTAAAACAAAACAACAAAAAAAGGTTCAAAAATGACCTGATTGTTTAACCCTGAATCAAAACAGTGTAGAAATCATGCGGTGTGTGTGTGTGTGTGTATGTGCACGGGCGTTGTCCTGCCATGCTCTTTAATTATTTATCACCTCCAGCTGTGAGGATGTGTGTCACAGAGGAGGAGGAGTGGAGAGGGATAAATGAGTGTGTGTGTGTGTGTGTGTGCCCTCAACCCTTGAGACCTCCCTAAGGGTCTGTCTGTCTGCTGGTACAAGACAGACAGACCACAATGAAGAGAGAGAGAGAGAGAGAGAGAGGGAGGAATAAAACGCGAGAGCAGTGAACGAGTAGAAAAAGAGGAGGAGGAGGAGAAGGAGAGTGAAATGATTGAAGTTGGGCAACGAAGAAGAATAGCAATGGACCTGCCAATGTGAAGGAGAGCTTGTAATTCATAAAGACCCCCCCCCCCCACAGGGTAAATTATTTATAGCCTCCCCTTCCATGTCAGCGCGGTTTTGCCCTGAATTCACCGGGATTCATAATTTATCTCCTCGCACATTTCCAATCTTTCGCCGCCGCCGCCGCCTTTTTCTGTCACTCCTCCGTCTCTCGTCTGGGCGTCTTTCGCAAATCTGCATACGTTGGGCCCGCGGCGACGAACGTGTAACGAGAGCCGAACCGGCGTCAAAGCGTAACGCATCCGTAACGGGAATAAGAGCGTACGGAATAAACACCGGGTCCATAAACATCCCGTTTACCTCTCTGATTGGAGCCGTTTTTAGCGAAAGAGCAATTATTGCGCCGGATAAAAAGTCAATATCGCATCAAGGACCTGCTGGAGCTGCCTTTTAAGTGCGTGTGGGGGATTGGGGGGGGAACCAACACCCTTTTAATTGCCCCCACGTGACTTTCTTTTGTGGGTGGCGTGTGCGTGGGGCGAGGCCCCCAATCTCTGGTGTGTGTGTGTGTGTTTGTGTGTGTGTGTGTGTGTGTGTTTTACAACGCAATCTAGTACACTCTCCCTGAGTGTATTATATATTCATCCATTTTTTTATTATTTATCAGTTACTGCTCTTTACTCTCTCTCTCTCTCTCTCTCTCTCTCTCTCGCTCTCTCTCTCTCTAGTCCTCCTCTCTCTCTCTCTCTCTCTACCTCTCTCTCTCTCTTTCCCTCTCTTTTCACTCCATTTGTCTCCATCCGGCTTTAGGAAGTCATAAAACGTGCCAAGATTGACACACTGCTGACAAGAGGCACTTTTTTGTTTGTTTGTTTCTTGTTTTGTTGTTGTTGTTTTTTTTTTATCCCGCGTTATTGACCGGACATCCCGGCACTCAGGCCGGACAACCTCTCAATGCAACACAGAGTATCTTTAAACCACCTGAGAACTGACCTGCACTTACACACACACACACACACACACACACACACACACACACACACACACACACACATGCCGTAGATCCAGTATGAAACATACGTAGCTTCTACACCTTCCACAACCCCATTACCTCATCCACATTCTCATCCTTGGCTTCTACCTATTAATAATAATAATAATAATAATAATAATATCATAGCACTTATATGTTAAAAACATATAATGTACGCACACTCTTTTTCACACTCTACACTCATCCCGGAGGTTTCCATGACAACGTTTTTCTACCGTAGCATGCTAACATCCGCGCTGACGCAGGGTCATGATGCTCATGGTGCGTTAGATACGCTGAATGGTATTTTCATGCTTTCATTCACGTCTTTTTGTTATTTGCTGTTGCTTTTTACAAACTTTATTGTGTGTCCTGTTTTTTTTCCTGGATAGACAGTTACAAATACGCATTTTATTTATTTATTTTTATTTATTGAGGGGTTTTTTTGCCTCAGGCTTTAATATCCAACGTGGAGAATAAAAGAAATGGTGAATAATTGACGGCTCTGAGTGGTTAAAGTGAGTGTGTAGAGGGAATTGATGGTTCCCAGCAGACGCTGATCAGAGAGACATGAAATAGTGCGATCTATAAGAGATTTGGTTACGATTCAGACACAAATAAGACACACGACACCCCACAGGAGCGATGATCCTATATCTGACCTGTATATATATAAAAAAAGAAAAGTCAGGTAGTAATATGAAACTGTGAAGTTGCTGTATATGTTTATATCTCTGGGGGAAAATTCTTCAAGCATTCTATAGGATAAGTGTTTATGGTTTTGTAATCTGGTTATTCCTGAAAGCCATCGCTGCTGTGAGATAACGCAACAGAGAACGCAAAGAACGCAAAGAGGTTCCTAGATGAACTCTTTTTGTGTCAGTGTGTTTCTGTGGTTAATATTGTCTGCTGTTGAATAAGGGGCTCGGGAAAAGGAAGGAAAAGAACGGAAAAAGCACAAAGAAGGGGAGAAAAGACAGAAAGGAAAATGAAAGGAAAGAAGAGAAAAGAAGAACTAAATAGAGAAGAAAAGGAAATGAAGGAAAGGAAAGGAAAAAGAACAAAGAAGACAAGGTAAGACAGGAAAGAAGATGATAGCAAAGAAGAGAAAAGGAGAAAAAGAGGAGAAGAAAATGAAAGAAATGAAAGGAAAAAGAACAAGAAGATGAGAAAAGACAGAAAAGAAAATGAAAGTAAAGAAGCGAAAAGAAAAGAAACACTTAATAAAGAAGGGGAAGAAAGGAATTAAAAAAAAGAACAAAGAAGATGAGGAAAGATTATAGTAAAGAAGAGAAAGGGGAAAAAAAGAAGAAAAGAGAAGGAAAGAAAGAAAGGAAAGGGAAAAAACAAAGGGGAGAAAAGACAGAATAGAAAATTAAAGTAAAGAAGAGAAAAGAAAGGATAAGGAAAGAAGAGAAGAGAAGGAAAGGAAAAGCAACAAAGAGGATGAGGAAAGAGAAAAGATGATAGTAAAGAAGAGAAAGGGGGAAAAGAAGAAAAGGAAAGAAAGAAAGAAAGAAAGAAAGGACAGGAAAAAGAACAAGGAAGATGAGAAAAGACAGGAAAGAAAATGAAAGTAAAGAAAAGAAGAGAAAAAAGAAACTCACAGCCAAAATGTGTGTGTTCGATTCAGATGAAATGGCTTTGTGTAGAATATAAGAAGAATAAGCTTTATAATGTTAATGTAATGTTTGGTATGGGAACAGCAGCAACAGGAGCGTCTCTGACCAAAGCCTGGTCATGAATACCAATTAAACCATTATACCATCTGACTGATTCTGGCTAATAATAACTGTAATGTTACCATGAGAAGGTGTGCATCACTAAAAGTACCATTAACACTAATATCGCCCAGCTTTTGGGCCATTACACAAAATATACACTTAATTTGCATTTCCGGCTAAATCTCATTTACAATACAAACAGGTAGAAGTGGAATTGTCCAACAGTATGTTTTATTCCTATGTTACTTCATGTTCTATTATACTGCAATTCATTTGCTCCTCATTCTGCGTTATACTTTATTTCATCGTATAATTTATGTTTACCGACTGCTTTGCCCTTCAACAAAGGCTAAATCTGATCAATACTCCACTCCGGCACTGGGAGCAGCCGTTCAATACAAATCAGCATAAATTACACTATTGTAAAAAAAAAAAAAGTGTATTTTTTTTACGAGAGATATTTGGCTTCCTAAATTATTCTACTGCAAAAAAACAACAACGAACCCAACAAAAAGCATTCAGGTGCAACTAATGGACATCGTACACATTATTACACACGCTAAGAAGACATTAATAGACCTGTTTATTAATTCCACTATGTCTATTTAGGTAGGGGGGATTTAGTGGTTAACACGTCCGCCTCACACCTCCAGGGTCTGGGTTCGATTCCCGTCTCGGCCATGTGTGTGTGGAGTTTGCATGTTCTCCCTGTACCTTATGGGGTTTTTCTCCGGGTTCTCCGGTTTCCTCCGGGGGTCCAAAAACAAGCATAGGTTAATTGGTACCTTGGACAAATTTTCTCTTGTGTGTGAATGTGAGTGTGTGTGTGTGTGTTGGTATTCCATCCAGGGTGTATCCTGCCTTAATGCCCATAGACACCTGAGATAGGCACAGACTCCCCGTGACCCGAGGGAAGATCGGATAAAGCAGTAGAAGATGAATGAATGAATGCCACAGGTTATTAATGCTCACAGAAAAGGCGTCTTGACGTAGCTGCAAATGAGCTTTAATATCCGGACGCATTTTTCTCTCGGATTCCATAATTAACATTTCTATTTTTGTTGGATTATATACGAACAAAAAGCTAGTATTGGGGAAATCGTGTTAATTAAGAAACACATCTGGTGCTCTGGGATTACACACAACACACAACACACACACACACACACACACACACACACACACACACGTATCCAACCCCCCAATTACACAATTTCACCCTACTCAAAAGGCCTAAATCAACATGACATATTAATCACTGAAGACACAAAAAAAACTGATTTTTTTTCCAAACGGATAATTACGTACTAAAAGGACCCCGTGTCCCAGCATGCCGATTCTACAGCGCCACGTCTCCCTGGAATTCTAACACCTGCAGTAATGATGGGAATTCCAGCTCTTTTCCTCGCCTCATTAAGACCCTCTCACCATTTTCATGTAGTTTAATGCGAATTTCCCCCCTGCAGCATTTTTATACGTTCTATAGGTCTACAACTGTTGCATGAAATGACTTCCACGTCGAAATGAGGCGAGGTGCTAAATCCCAGCCCCACCAAACCGACGCTGCCGGGCCCTCGAGCAAGGCCCTAATACAAAATACAAAAAAATGATTTGATTCAAACAGGATATATCTTTATAG
The DNA here is from genome assembly GCA_030449085.1 of Kryptopterus vitreolus. Lineage (NCBI taxonomy): Eukaryota > Metazoa > Chordata > Actinopteri > Siluriformes > Siluridae > Kryptopterus > Kryptopterus vitreolus. The sequence goes on along the minus strand of JACRUU010000030.1, from coordinate 15,905,575 downwards.
AATGTTAAATGTGTAACATGTATAAAAATGAAATGGTAAATCTGTCATAGAGGGGATGGACGTATAGCATTATCAGAATTCATTCATTCATTCATCTTCTACCGCTATATCCGATCGGGGAGTCTGTGTCTATCTCAGGCGTCTATGGGCATTAAGGCAGGATACACCCTGGATGGAATGCCAACCCATCGCAGGACACACACACACTCATTCATACACTAGGGACAATTTTCCAATGTACAAATCAACCTACCGTGCATGTTTTTGGACCCGGGAGGAAACCGGAGAACCCGGAGAAAAACCCCCTGAGGCACGGGGAGAACATGCAAACTCCACACACACATGGCCAAGACGGGAATCGAACCCGGACTCTGGTGGTGTGAGGCGAACGTCCTAGCCACTAAGCCACCGTGCCCCACCATTATAAGAATGGGCTGTGTATACATAATATTTAGCATAATATATTAGAATATAATAATAGAACATAATATATTATAATATGATATATTAGCTTAGTTACTCCCCGGGGGTTCCCCAATACAGTTTTTAATTCATTTAATAGACAAGAATAAATAAAATAACTTTTATTTATTTTGAATGTAATAAAAATGAGAAACTACAGTTGATATGTATTGTTTTTTTTTTTTTTTAATGAAAACATAATTACGTCAAGTTTTTTTTTTTTTTTAATGCATTACTCGCTTACGCTTGCATTACGTCGTCTCGTGCGTCATGACCTCTTTAGCATGCGGAGAAAGCATTGATACCACTTTATATTGTTATTTTTTTTTACCACGTAGTTTTATGTAGCGCATTAAAATGCTGATATTAGATGGGAAATGAGCTGCACCAGTCATATGATTGTGCGCTTGCACTGTATTGGTTATTATTTGTTATCTTAGTTATTGTTGTGCCGCTCGTTAGAAACCGCTTGCCCTCCCCCGTGTAATTTACGGTCTGATTCGGGGTCACCCCTACACAAATGTACATGCGCTAAATAAATAATACAAAACTTTACTATGTCTCACCTTTTATGCACTCTAATTAAATAATGTCAAAGAGTGGAGCAAGGGGCACGGTGGTTTAGTGGTTAGCACGTTCGCCTCACACCGCCAGGGTCCGGGTTTGATTCCTGTCTCGGCCATGTGTGTGTGGAGTTTGCATGTTCTCCCCGTGCCTCAGGGGGTTTTTCTCCGGGTTCTCCGGTTTCCCCCCGGTCCAAAAACATGCACAGTAGGTTGATTGGTACCTTGGAAAATTGTCCCTAGTGGATGAATGTGTGTGTGTGTGTGTGTGTGTGACCTGCGATGGGTTGGCATTCCATCCAGGGTGTATCCTGCCTTAATGCCCATAGACGCCTGAGATAGGCACAGACTCCCCATGACCCGAGGGAAGATCGGATAAGCGGATATAGCGGTAGAAGATGAATGAATGAATGAAAAGAGTGGAGCAGCGCCCATGCAAATGAACTGTACAACAGGAAAAAATGCAAACTGGCTGTCAAACTACAAGAAAGGACGTATCTAATAGTCTATTACCAGGTCATTAAATATGCTTAATGCAAAAACAAATGCTCTTACTTCACTGCTTATTGTTTTCTCGCGTTACTCCTTAGTATATACGCGTTTCAAATATTTCGCTGGGTAGATTAGTTTAGATCATTGTGTATCGTGCCAATGAAATACATCTGATCAGACGTGTGATTAGCAAAATACAGATAAAATATATCTAATACAGTTGACCACCGAAAAAAATGGCTGTCTAATTTTTATATTTTATATTTAGCTAAATATGCCTCCAAAACACATTCATTCATTGCATTCCAAACTCACCTTAGTACAGTAATATATACATATATATATAAACCCATATATTACTTCTTTGTGAAATGTAAAACATATGTATAATATGTCAAATGCTAACCCTAAATGTACTGTCATTCATGTAAGTGCATATGTTTGTCTTTTTCTTTGTTGTAAGTAGGGAAATAATGCCATTTGTTGTTTGTTTGTGTAATTGCTTATATATATATATATATATATATATATATATATATATATATATATATATATATATATATATCACACAGACACAATGTACACACACATACACCACACACACATATACATATATATTACATATATATATATATATATATATATATATATATATATATATATATATATATATATATATATATATATATACTGTATATATATACTGTATATATATATATATATTTACATATATTTACATACATATATATATATATATATATATATATATATATATATATATGTATATATGTATATGTGTGTGTGTATGTGTGTGTGTGTGTGTGTATACATTGTGTCTGTGTGATACCTCTGCTCATTTTGGCCAGAAATGTATTTTGGGTTTGCTAATAACAGCAGACAAATTATAGCAAGGAAGGGGGGGGAAATCTCTTTTTCCACCTCTTGCTGACTCGTCATCTGACTTTTTATATTTTTAACCTGCGCTCTGGTCTGTTTAATTTTTAACGCCTTGACATTTTGCTCATTTGCAGCACCTGAAGCCGGAGCTGTAGAGCTTAGCGATGCCGTTCGGGGACCTGACAGCCGATCTCTCAGTACTTCTCTTCACAATCCATTTGAAGACTTGTTTCACTTGAATTCGTTTATCAGATAAAGACAGCTCTTTTGAGCCGACTCTTTGTTTTAGCCCTAAAGGCATGTGTGCATGTTTCCCTCTATCAGTGTCACTAAGCCTGTGTACTGAGAGCGTAAAATCATGCAGCTTAGTTCACACAGTTGGGTGATCTATTTATTTATTTATTTATTTATTTTGAAAACCACAGCTATTAAAGTAGGCCTTTTTCCTTTATCGGGCTGTTGAAATAATTTGAATAAAAGCATGTTTTAATAAATGCATGTTTTTTTTTTTCAGATTTTGGAATCGGATACTTAAGATTAGGAATCGGATACTTGTTATAAAATTGATTAAAATATTCAATTTCAATTCCTCTCATCGATTCCTGGGTGTATTTTTTTTTCAATCTGCCAGGACCTTCCGCTCTTCCAATCTGCCAGGACCTTATGTGACAATCGAAAAATAACTATACAGGCTGGTCCCGTGGAAAACGTTCGAAAGTGTGGCTACACATTGCATTTATTATAATAAACAAAGTTGGTGTCACGACCACCATGACTAAGCATAAAAAACGCTTGGAATCGAAACTGGGAATCGATTCGATAAGAGTCGGAGTCGCTCAAATTAAAATGATTCCCAACCCGAACTGTGATACAATATGGAATAGAATCGTTTTTATCATAAACACACATAAATGATGGGCAAAAATATTGGGACACCGGATGTTTCCAGACATATTGAGCGGATTCGCTAACTTTACATTTTCCATTCACTTGAACTAGGAGACCCATACGCCATCCAGCATACCAAAGGCCCACTCAAGCTCCATGAAGCTATGCTTTACAATGGTTGGTGATAAAAATAATGATCAATAAAAAGAAAACCACCTGTTAATACAGTGAAATATATTAAACATAACATTCCATCACATCTTAAATAGAGAAAGATTTGCAAATACATGCTGCAATTCAGTACCATGGTGGTTTAGTTAATACAGTTGGTGGGGGGGGGGGGGGGGGGGGGGGGGGGGGGGTGAAATGTGTTATTTCTATAAATACATGATTATTTCATTTTCCTTATGGCTATATTTCACTTTTGCATGAATATTAGAAATGCGAGCCGTGTTGCGATTACATTTGATTACATTTCCATAACTGTCTGGAAAAAAAAAGCACATAAAAAGCAGCTTCATTCCGGCTTAAAGATGTAAATAAGACGATAAAACAGTAAAGGCTGCTTTTGCTCGGCGCAACTGTCATCAAGAAATAATAAAACTATGTGGAAAAACAGGGCCTTCCTGTGAATAATTATAATAATCGCGTGGAGATGAGCAGATAAAGAGCTTTTAACTGTCATTTAGCTGTCAAATAAAATAGTTTGCAAAGTGTAGCAGGACCAGCGTCCGTCACTCACTTTTAGCAACCGTTAAGTAAAAAAAAAAATAAATGTAAAAAACACTGATGGATCGTTCATTCATTCATTCATCTTCTACCGCTTTATCCGATCTTCCCTCGGGTCACGGGGAGCCTGGGCCTATCTCAGGCGTCTATGGGCATTAAGGCAGGATACACCCTGGATGGAATGCCAACCCATCGCAGGACACACACACACACACACACTCACACACACACATTCATACACTAGGGACAATTTTTCCAAGGTGCCAATCAACCTACCGTGCATGTTTTTTTGGACCGGGAGGAAACCGGAGAACCCGGAGAAAAACCTCCTTGAGGCACGGGGAGAACATGCAAACTCCACACACACATGACAGAGACGGGAATCGAACCCGGATCCTGGTGGTGTGAGGCGAATGTGCTAACCACTACGCCACCGTGCCTTCTGATGGATCGGATAATCGGAAATTCACCTGCAATCCAGCGACAAATCAGAGCATGAACAATGCAAACGCAACATCCAATAACTTCAATTTCACACCGAGATGTTTTGTATTACTGCAGAAACCCGTTTCGATATTGGCTGTATTGTAGAGTTTGGTTGTATCGCGTATAAATACGCTTGGTCTTTCATATTTAAAATGCCATCATCGTTAAATTTAACGTATAACGATAACAATCAATAAGCAATAACACGAAAGTAAATACACTTAAATACATGTAAGGAATTCGATGCTAGAAAAGCCGTATGCGAATTTCTAAAATATATTTTGATAACGCTAAGGGTGCACGGTGGTTTAGTGGTTAGCACGTTCGCCTCACACCTCCAGGGTCCGGGTTCGATTCCTGTCTCGGCCATGTGTGTGTGGAGTTTGCATGTTCTCCCCGTGCCTCCAGGGGGTTTTTTCAACGTGTTCTCCGGTTTCCTCCCGGTCCAAAAACATGTACGGTAGGTTGATTGGCACCTTGGAAAATTGTCCCTAGTATATGAATGTGTGTGTGTGTGTGTGTGTGTGTGTGTGTGACATTCCCCTTGGCATTCCATCCAGGGTGTATCCTGCCTTAATACCCATAGACGCCTGAGATAGGCACAGGCTCGAGGGAAGATCGTATATAGTGGTAAAAGATGAATGAATGAATTTTGATAATGCAAACACTATATAGCCCGTGAAGGTCGACGCCATCGAGGCGCATATTTCTATACGAAAGTCACCAGCACAGAAATATCCGAAGGACACGACGTTGGTGTTCCTAACAATATAAATACATGTTTTTCATGTATTTATATAGTACACACACCAACGTTGTGTCCTCCCAATAGAGAACGCTTTGAGAGATTATTTTTTTGTAGAATCGTTATAGAAAGAGCCTTGATGCTGTTATGGCTTATTAATCCTTTTGAAGCCGGCATTATGCAAATTCCTCCCATCATTTCGCTCTTCTTTTTAACACACGCATGAACGCATGTCTTTCAGGGTGAATATGGGCCTTTGTTACTCAGAAGCATGTAGGTGAAGGTAATAAGTGCTCCCCTGGGTCGGGTAATAAGTAGGCTATGCTAAGGGGGAGCCCAGCTGTCACTCGGGTTGTTTGACATGCTAGGCAAGGTCAGCGGATCCTCAGGGGACTAAACCCCACAGTCGCACACATTAATGCACACCCCCTTCATCAAACCCCCGCCGACGCCGCCTCATTCTAATCGTACATTACTCACATGGTGCACTCTTGCAGCCGAGAGGATGTTTAGTAAAAGACCGACCGCACTAAGTAGTAACAGTTACTCGGGTCCATTAGTCTATCCGGCACTTTCCCAAGCTTTCAATCCCACCAGTTAGGATCATTCACGACGGTCCGTGCCGGAAAAAAAAGGGTTGTGTAAATGTTGGCTGGCGTCCACTGCGTCGCTCAGCGGGCAGGCGCAATCTCCGATGAAGCTAAACCCCCCGCTGCCAACGAGCTCCTTCAATATGGAAATGCAAAGGGCTTCTTTAGAGGAATTAGCATTGGGAAGAAAAAAAAACACACACAACACATGTTGATAAGTGGATGTCACGGCTCAAAGAAAACAACCCACGCGACGCGAATTCCAAATGAACCTGGGAAGGCTGTGTTGTAGAGTACATGGAGCTTATTCCACAGGGGGAATTCTCAAATCTGATTGGTCAGAAGGGGTTTTCTGGAAAAGCAACAGTCCATAGAGTGCGTTTTATTCCCTGTCCTGCTACAAGCTTGTACGATTAGCACGGCGTAATGTGGGAGAAACGGGCAAATCAGTGGAAGTTACTGTGGAAAGATTTTAAATGTCAGACAACTTTATAGACGGTGTCCGCTGGGGATGTGGCATTTCCACGCCATCTCTGTATCAAAGACCTTTCCAGCCCTAAACACAGCCAATTTAATGTATGTATTCCTTTAATACCAGTTTGGGCATAGACAGATCGTATCGGGGGCACTAACTGGCCCATTTATAGAATTTGCTTGGAAGCATAAACATTCATTCATTCATCTTCTTTATCCGATCTTCCTTCGGGTCACGGGGAGTCTGTGTCTATCTCAGGCGTCTATGGGCATTAAGGCAGGATACACACTGGATGGAATGCCAACCCATCGCAGGACACACACACACACATTCATACACTAGGGACAATTTTCCAAGGTGCCAATCAACCTACCGTGCATGTTTTTGGACCGGGAGGAAACCGGAGAACCCGGAGAAACACCCCCTGAGGCACGGGGAGAACATGCAAACTCCACACACACATGGCCAAGACGGGAATCGAACCCGGATACTGGCGGTGTGAGGCGAATGTGCTAACCACTAAAACCATCGTGAGCCCTATTGGAAGCATAAACATGCATAATTAAATTTATTTATATATATATATATATATATATGATTGTAAATAAATTCAGGCAACAAATACCTACCAAATGCCATGAATATAACAAAAAGTGTTTTAAATTCATCTCAACACATTGACGTCATTTGGCAGACGCCCTTCTCTTTACAACACTCGGGCCTTGTTTAAGGGCCCACTAGTATCAGCTTGATGGTGGTGGTGGTGGTGGTGGGATTCATAAGAGCTACACCTCGATTGTTTTCCCATAAAACAGCACATTCATTCCTTATTTAATTACGAGCAAATATTATATAATACGGCATTCCTGCTGTGAAAAGAATGCAAACGAAGGACGAGTGTATCCGAGACGTTCAGCTGACTGCAAGTTTCTCCAATCCCATTAACCTTGTTAAAAACTTTCTTACCGCTAAGTGCTTTTGATTTAATTGACTCAAGTACCTTCGGGGAGAGGGGGTTGGTGGAGGGGGATGCGAGGCGAGGGGGGGCAGTACAGGAAACATTGGCGAGTTAAGCAAGGCACCAGCTTTGGATGGACAAGAAGTCAATGGCTTCTGAGCTACTGCTTTGCCAGGACGTTCATTATCATCTGTTCTTTGGAGTATTACACCACATTCCCCCGTCCTCCTCCTCCTCCTCCTCTTCTTCCTTCTCCTCCAACTCTTTCCCTCCTGCATATAGACACGAGTTCACCCACGCAAGCATCCGAACAAGCCCATCGGGGGGAGAGCGATTCGACTGCCATTCAAAATTCCGAGCCAGACGCTTCTTTTCCGCAGACGTCCAGACATCATTGTCGAGTAGCAGAATTCCCTCGTTTCACTCCGGGACTCTTCGATCTCTCCTCCGACGAAGGTCATGGCGCATGGCGGTTGTGAGCACGGTGTTCGACGTGGCCCGGCCTTCCTCTCGTTCCACGCCGATCGCCATGACAACCCTCTGACTCCAGCAGCATGCGGCTCCACCCTATTTCCTCCCTTCCCCCCATCCACCACTTCCATCTCCTTTGGCTCTGCATCTGTCGCTATGTTCTCCCTGGAACATCTCCATCCTCTTTTATTTATTTATTTATTTATTTATTTGGAAACCTAAAATCCTCTTTATTTAATGAATTATTCGCATCCAAGCACTCACAAAAACACACGGATGAGATGAGCAGCCGGACCTCCGTAGCAATCTCACGGGCTACAATAACAAACGAGGGATTTTGGTTTTGTTTTTTTCTTCTCGGACATTTTGGATCAAAATCCAACGCCAAGCGCTTCACACAAAACCCCTTTATTCACTGCGTCCTTCTGGCCTGCCTGAAATCCAGCCAGTTTAGATTTATCCACTGCGCTGTGGCGTTGTGTTACCGCACAACATAATTCCTTATTACTTCGACACGCCCTTGGGATTCACGAAACGCAACATTTCAGGGATCGAGGCAACGAGGCGACGCAGCATGTCTTACAGCATGGTCCAATTTCCCCCCTCCTCCTCCATAATAAAAGTCCAAATAACCATATACAAAATAACATCCGCGATAATAATTCGACATAAACTCTTATGAGCGTTTAACTCTTACACTCTTACAACTCTTATTTATGGTAGAAATAAAGTTATTTATAAAGTTATTTGATATTCGATGCTTGTAAAGTTGCAAAAAGAAATTGGCTTAGTGGTTAGCTAGAAACTTGTGTTTATAAACGCATTAAGGCATTGGACCAGAAGATTGCAGGTTCAAATCCCTCCTCCACCAAGCTGCCACTAGTGGTAAAAAAAAACATATTTTTTTTCAAGTCTTAATGAGAAATACTAGATAGTAATGCTAGTTTCATGAATTCATTCATTCATTCATCTTCTACCGCTTTATCCGATCTTCCCTCGGGTCACGGGGAGCCTGTGCCTATCACAGGCGTCTATGGGCTTTAAGGCCGGATACACCCTGGATAGAATACCAACCCATCGCAGGACACACACACACACATTCATACACTAGGGACAATTTTCCAAGGTGCCAATCAACCTAACGTGCATGTTTTTGAACCGGGGAGGAAACCGGAGAACCCGGAGAAAAACCCCCTGAGGCACGGGGAGAACATGCAAACTCCACACACACACACACACATGGCCAAGACGGGACTCGAACCCGGACCCTGGCGGTGTGAGGCGAACGTGCTAACCACTAAACCACCGTGCCCCTTCACCATAACATATGTTGTTTTTTTTTCATGATCACGACTTCTACCGTGTCACGGTCTAGACCGAATAAAAGCTCCTGACTCCGTGTATTCGACATGAAAGGATTGCTCTGAAGGTAGCAGCGTGGAAGATCGCGCTCGCATTTATTTTGTTCCCGAACTCACTTTGACGGAGATTTCGACACTCCGTGATACACACCTGCGACGTTTCCCAAGATCTTCTTTTTTTTGTTTTTTACATCGAAATCACGAGAAACAACATGTGTTATGGTTCCGTCACAATAATGAGAAGAGAAGAAAGAACAGTATATGAGGCCTTTATACAAGACAGTAGTCTTCTGTATTCATCCCTCAAATGAGGTATAAACATAAATGTGGTATATTCGCTCGTTTAACAGAGCAAGAGACTCGACCCAAAGTTGAAGAAGAATAGACGAGACTGTATTTGTACCAGCGTTAAAACCCAGGCAGTGTACAAAAATAAAAAAAGGAATAAAATGAACAGCTCAGTGAAAAAGCAACTCATGAGGAACAACATGACGAACTGTGGTGCAAACTTTTGTCCTTGTCCTACATTCGCCTCAAGGATAAGCAAACGTGCACAGAGAAGCTCTTCATTAGACTTTTCCCTTTTATTAACTTTACAGAGATGTGAGGCCAACCTGTCTCTGTCTCTCTGTCTGTCTCTATCTGTCTCTATCCGTCTCTGTCTGTCTCTATCTTTCTCTGTCTGTTTCCGTCTATTTCCGTCTGTCTCTGTCTGTCTCTCTCTGTCTATATCTGTTATGTCTGTCTTTATCTGTCTCTATCCTTCTCTATCTGTCTTTGTCTGTCTCTGTATGTCTCTGTCTGTCTCTATCTGTTCTGTCTGTCTTTATCTCTCTCTATCTGTCTCTATCCTTCTCTATCTGTCTTTGTCTGTCTCTGTCTGTCTCTATCCTTCTCTATCTGTCTTTGTCTGTCTCTGTCTGTCTCTATCTGTTTCTGTCTGTCTCTATTCTTCTCTGTCTGTCTCTATCTGTCTCTATCCTTCTCTATCTGTCTTTGTCTGTCTCTGTCTGTCTCTATCTGTATGTTCTCTGTCTGTCTGTCCTGTTCTCTATGTCTCTCTGTCTGTCTGTCTTGTCTGTCTGTCTGTCTGTCTGTCTATATCTGTCTCTGTCTGTCTCTATCTGTCTACCTGTCTGTCTGTTTCTGTCTGTCTCTGTCTGTCTATATCTGTTCTGTCTGTCTCTATCTGTATCTATCTATCTCTGTCTGTCTCTGTCTGTTTCTATCTGTCTCTGTCTGTCTCTATCTGTCTCTGTCTGTCTCTGTCCTCCTTCACGCTTTTTGCTCTTTCTGGGTATGCACTCCAACAGGCAAAAGCAGCAAGGATCAGCACTCCACCACTCGTTTCTGTCCACCCTGTCCAAGCTAACAAGAGCGGACAGCACTGTGCGGCCCTGACTCGTGACATTGCCGGGGCAAAAGGCAATGTCATCGAGAGATCTAGAACCTGCACATACAGGGAGTCAAAAATGCTCCGGACATGGAAAAGGTCAGCATTCAGGTCTTACCTTCCTTTATTCTTCATCAACGCCCAACACACGGGCAGATGGGCGGAATCACCGGAAAGCAGCACTGACCACTCCCGAATTCAATTAGGACCCCCCCGAGATAGCATCTGGAATTCATTCCGGGTCAGACGTGACGGGTCAGCGTGTTCTACACACAGCCAAGCTGCTCACGTCTAAATGAGCCTCCTCATCGGATCCCATTCCTAATACGGAGATAGCGTTACACCGTAATGGCTTTTCTTTTGCGATTACATGTTTATTAGAGCACAGCGTAGAGCACTGTGTGGGGTGGGGGAGGGTGTGTGTGTGTGTGTGGGGGGGGGGGTATCGGAGGACAGAAAGCCTTCATGTGCGTTCGATACGAGAATAGGAATTTAGCTGAAAGCAAGCAATAGCAGGGCCGCGCCTAATCCCTATAAATAAAGCCGACAGGTGCTTCCACCGCGACTTCCCTGCGGGACGAGAACGCTGCCGACCGCACGCGAGGCGAAATAAGCGACCGCAGCCAGCGAAAGAAGAACACAACGCAAGAAGAGTTTTACTCGAACACGTACAAGCCCACCGCCGAGAATGTCTCGTTCAAGCCTGGAGGGAAGCGCGCTCTCTTTTCCCCTCAGCGTAAATATTGTGAGCGTCCCGCGCGACGTTGTTTTCATGCTGAAATGATGCGCGCTCTAATTAGCCTGTCAGCGGCGGCCGAGGATTGTTCTGGAAGCAGCAGGCGGTGTATGTGTGTGTGCGCCCAAGTGATGTGTGTGTGTGTGACTAAGAACAGCCAGTCATTGCTTCATTCTTGACATTTAAATAGCAGGTGGCAACAACACTCTGGTGTTGGTCTGCTTATTACGCACCTCGAACTCTGCAGATTTCAGGGTGAGCAGTAGGGATTAAGCGACTTTTCCACTCGTCTATGGTGTGTATCAGTGAAAATCGGAATTAGCGAGTTCGTGACCACAACGTAGCACCCAGGACGTACCTACCTTTACGACAGTGTTTTCTGGGATCTCCCAAGGGCCCGGAAGATGAACAGATGGAGTGTGACGCAATACCTCCCAGTCTACAGCAGGGGTCACCAACGTGGTGCCCGCGGGCTCCAGGTCGCCCCCAAGGACCACATGAGTAGCTCTCAGGCCCGTTCTAAAAACTCATCAGTGAGATGCATCTAAAAAGTTAGTTAACTCATTGTTGATACTTATTGTGAGAAATCATTCATTAGAATATATAACTGTAGGGAGGGAGGGAGGTGCACGGCGGCTTAGTGATTAGCACGTTCGCCTCACACCACCAGGGTCCGGGTTCGATTCCAGTCTCGGCCAGGTGTGTGTGGAGTTTGCATGTTCTCAACATGCCACAGGGGGTTTTTCTCGGGGTTCTCCGGTTTCCTCCCGGTCCAAAAACATGCACGGTAGGTTGATTGGCACCTTGGAAAATTGTCCCTAGTGTGTGTGTGAGTGTGTGTGTGTCTCCTGTGTCGCCTTAATGCCCATAGACTCCTGAGATAGGCACAGACTCCCCGTGACCCGAGGGAAGATCGGATAAAGCGGTAGAAGATGAATGAATGAATGAACTGTAGGGAGGTGGTGTAGCCCAGTGGTTAAGGTGTTGGACTCTGGACCAGAAGATCACGGGTTCAAACCCCACCACCACCACCACCACCAAGCTATGACTAGTGATCCCTTTAGCAAGGATCTAGGACCTTCAATTGCTCTGGATAAGGGCATCTGCCAAATGCTGCAAATGTAAATAGAACTAAAGGCTAAATGTGTTATTTCAGAAGAGTGCGTCAAACTAGTCGTCCTTTGTATCACTCAGTATCCACAAAGTAGCTCTCAGGTTTCAAAAAGGTTGGTGACCCCTGGTCTACAGGGTGACGAGGAAGCAAATGACAACGTATTGTTTTTCTACCGTGTTGGGAAGGTTACTTTGGGAAGAGAACCCTCTGTCCCAGCATCACAACAGGGCTACACACAGGCTGAAATTCATGTAATCACATCTGGCGACTAAATAGAGAATAAAACTGAGAAAGTATCCGACACAAAGGAAAGCGAGAGAGAAACGAAACCGCCGGCACAAAAAATATCGGATGAAGTTACTTCCAGAAACTCTCAGGAAAATGGTTTCGTAATGCAATTTTACAATTTTACAGGCTCCATCGAACCCATGATCGTCCTTTTCTCTCCGTTTCAGTCTTCCTTCGCCACACTCCTGAAACGGCTCCTTTTTCTACGGCTTACTTTTTCCCTTCAGATGATTTCCTCAGCACCAATCACGATGAGCTGTCGTTCTGTACTTAAAGCTCCGCCCCCCCCCCCCCCCCTTCCCCCCCCCACACACACACACCCCTCATCCCCAGCTTTCCTTTTTGAAACGCTGCCAGCCTCTTTCGCCTCGGGGTCGCTCGCTTGCTTAACTGCACGCTCGCCTCGTTAGGCATATTAGTGTTTTGTCTCTCTCTCTCTCTCTCACATGTGTTTTGTTTTGTCCTCTTTTTTTCGCTTTCACTCCAGCTGGATCCCTAATATTTCAGCACACTCGTACATAGCGATATATATATATATATATATATATATATATATATATATATATATATATCATATATAATATATACTTCTTCTCCATCTCTTTGTCAGTGCTATTTCATCTCCTTCTGCACCGACATAAAGTAAGAGAGCTCCTGTCTCTCATGGTTTATCACTTGTGGTTTCTCTGACGTGTGTTGAAGTCGTTTTTTTTTCCCTCCCTCTAGACTCGCAGCAGTGCAGAAAAAAAACAGGTATTATTTTCTCTGAAAAACCAGACATGGATCAGATGCAGCCTGGTTTACTTTGCACACTGCGCGTGACAAGTACAAGCTCAAATAAGTGTGGGAACAAAGCACACGCATAAACATGCTTGGGAGGAGAAAAGTAGCCCTGAATGGTGATACGGGTGCATTTTAGGCAGATGTGCTGTAAACGAAGAATGCTTTCTTTGGAAATGGGAGTGTTAATGATTTACTTTCATCAATGAAGGAAATGCAAGTGAAGGAGAGAAAAGAGAAATGGAAATCAATATTTGGTGTGAACACACTTCGCCTTCAAAACAGCAGTAATTAATACTTCTAGATACACTTACACACAGTGTTTATGAAGGAACTCGGCTGGTGGTGGTTGTTCCATCTTGGAGAAGTAAGAAGTAAACACAGATCTTCTGTGGATGTAGACGTTCTCACATCCTTCTGTCTCTTCATGGAATCCCACACACACTCCATGATGTAGAGATCAGGGCTCTGTGGTGGTCGTGCCATCACTTCCACTACTTCTACTTCTTCAGAAGGTACTCACAAACAAATACTTTGCATTTTGTAAATATATATATATATATATATATATATATATATATATATATATATATATCTGCAAGAGTGCAGAGAATATTTTAGCATTGCATAACCTTGTTTTGTTTATCAGGGCACAACTGTTATGCAAATAACCAAAGCACCAAAAGAAGAAAACAACATCGCTTGAGCATATGAGGCCGTTTTTTTTGTTGTTGTTTTTTTTCCTCCATGACTCATGATGCCCGGTGGATTCAGAAATCATTCAAGTGTGTAAATTGTTCTTCTCACACACCATCAGGAGCGTCCTGATTTCCCAAGCTCCACCCCCCCACACACACAACACACACACACACACACTCCATGTTCAGGAATAAGAAAGCCCCAGTGCAACTCTTCTTCTCCTTCCTGTATGCTGGCATGCCCGTACGTCCCCCTCCGAGCCCTGCGGAGAGATCCTCGGAAGCTCCGGGTTTGGTGGGTCGCAGTGGAAAAATTGGGAAAAGGCGCAGTCGGTGAGATTAAATTAGCTGTGTGTATAGGGATTACAGCCAGCCAGCATGCTGATCTCCCCTCCCGCGCTCCCCTAATCCCGCCGTAATGAATATATCTGTCGGGAAAACGATACACAACTCTGTAAAGACGTGTCACCTGGCGATCCTCCTTTTTATCTCATGTATAGAAACCACAATCGACTCTACTTCTGCTTCTTTTCCACTTCTACTTTTCTTCCATTTACTTACTCATATCATCAATCCCTCTAATAAACTCAATCCTCATCCTAATCCTGTCAATCCTCATCAGCATCTTCAACCTCCAGCTCCGCCTCCCGTTATAGTTTTTTGGGGTTTTTCTATCTATCTATCTATCTATCTATCTATCTATCTATATATCTATATATATATATATATATATATATAATATATATATATATATATATATATGGTAATAGCGGATATACAGATACGCTCGCTTTAACTCTATCTGTTTTCTTTCATAATGACAGAGTCTGTCCAACTTCACTCCTACACTTCTAGTAAACCCACCCACATGTACACATTCTTTATCCCCCAGCCAAGATATTCCTCCAGCACACACACACACACACACACACCACACATGATTCACTACTCCTGTTTGCCGTTTGCCAGTGGGCAACTGAACTAGCTCAAGCTTGCTATGCATAAAGAAAAAATTCATATATATATATATATATATATATATATATATATATATATATATCAGTATTTTGTAATGTTACTATGATATAAAGTATTATTATATACAGTATTTATATTAGATTAGACATTTTCAGATGTTTTGTATTCTAGGAGATCGCTCGCTTTGCTCACTTTGAAAAGGGAAAAGTCGGTGTGTTGGCGAGAATAACATGTTACTATGTCGTGCTTTATAAATAAACCATACGCCTGAGAGAGAACAAGCTGGCCATGATCCTGAAAAAAAAAGGATCCAGTGTGTGATATTTATCTCAGGTGGTAGTTCAGGATTTAAGGCTCTGGGTTACTGATCAGACGGCTGAGGGTTCAAGATCTGGTATTGCCAAGCCGTCGCTCTTTGAGATTATAATCTCTAAAATGTGTGAAGGAAGAATAGAATAGCCTTTATCTCTCACAGATACATTACAGCACAGTGAAATTCTTTCTTCGCATGTATCCCAGCTAGTTTGGAAGCTGGGATTAGCCGTGATAAAGCGCCCCCTGGAGCACAGTGAGTTAAAAGCCTCTTGCTCAAGGACCCAAGAGTGGCAGCTTGGCGATCTCACAGTGATTCTATGTCTGTTATTTATATATATATATATATTTGAACACACACATAGTATATATTCCTACAAGCTTGTATCCTGGAACGAATTTCCCCATAAGAAATCATGTAAATTCAGATAATCCGTTCAAGGCGAGCACAAATATTACTTTTTAAGCTGATAATACAACTAATATGCACTAATATTATTTAATAATAGCATTTAATACTTTTAAGAGCGGATAATGGGGGGCACGGTGGTTTAGTGGTTAGCACGTTCGCCTCACACAGGGTCCAGGTTCGATTTCCTTCTCGGGCCATGTGTGTGTGTGGAGTTTGCATGTTCTAGCCGTGCCTCAGGGTTTTTTTCTCCGCGTTCTCTGGTTTCCTCCCGGTCCAAAAACATGCACTGTAGGTGGATTGGCACCTTGGAAAAATTGTCCCTAGTGTATGAATGTGTGTGTGAATGAGTGTGTGTGTGTGCCCTGCGATGGGTTGGCATTCCATCCAGGGTGTATCCTGCCTTAATGCCCATAGACGCCTGAGATAGGCACAGACTCCCCGTGACCCGAGGGAAGATCGGATAAAGTGGTAGAAGATGAATGAATGAATGAATGAAGAGCGGATAATGGTGGACTTATAGCTCAATATTTGACTAAATGATAATAATACAGCATTGTAACACAAGATGCACTACGACAAAGTTTGTACAGTACTGTGTATGTGATACTGTTCAGTAATGTAGACAACGCTCTTGCTATCAACTCAACAATCGACTCGCACATCCATGTTGGACGCCTTCCCTCCAATTTCACCGTGAGAAATCCGTATCGTATATAACCCAAAATTGACCTCGTGAGCCGATACAAATTTTTTAACGAATCCTGCCTAATAAACGTAATTACTTGAGCGCTGGTGAACTCGTAAGCCGAGGTTCCACTGTAAATGCTTTATAGTTTACGTTACAAACGATGGTCATTAGTAATGACAATTCGATTTTGTGGGTCCGCTAAAAGATTTCATTAAGGCACAACACTCGAAAACCCACATTCACTCCCTGTGTGCGACTTTCTGCCGCCCCTGACCTCATTTTCATTCCGGAAAGAGCTTGAATAAATTTGTCGAGGACCAGCTTTTGTTAAAGTCGAATAAAATGATTGTGAGGCCGTGATGTGCAGCGAAATCACCATCAGCTCCGAATATCTGCATTTTATTTGATCTAAAAGGATTTGCTTGAATTCCAGGGGCACGGTGGTTTAGTGGTTAGCACGTTCGCCTCACACCGCCAGGGTCCGGGTTCGATTCCCATCTCAGCCATGTGTGTGTGGAGTTTGCATGTTCTCCCCGTGCCTCAGGGGGTTTTTCTCCGGGTTCTCCGGTTTCCTCCCCGGTCCAAAAACATGCACGGTAGGTTGATTGGCACCTTGTAAAATTGTCCCTAGTGTATGAATGAAGTGTGTGTGTGTGTGTGTGTGTGTGTGTGTGCCCCACGATTGGTTGGCATTCCATCCAGGGTGTATCCTGCCTTAATGCCCATAGACGCCTGAGACAGGCACAGACTCCCCGTGACCCTAGGGAGAGATCGAGGGAGACTGACGAGGAAGATGGGAAAGGGAAGAAGGAGAACGAGGGCGAGGGAAGATCAGAGATAAAGCAAGTTAGAGAAGAGAGAAGAGAAGTTGAATGAATGAATGAATGATGTGTCCGTTGGTTCTTTGTGTCTTGATTCTGTCATTTTATTTGTTAATTGAAGGTCCGTTTTTTTTTTTGAGAGATTTGTTTAATCTTGTGTATTTTTATACACAATTTTGTATTGCCATTGTGTATTTTCAGTAATAAATCCACACAAATCAAGTGTTTTTGGCTTTGAACTAACGTGTCATAATTGCGGACGAGTAAAGACGGTATCTCTGTGGTTAAATCATTAAATAAATATAAATCACTCGTGGGCCCTTGAACAAGTCCCTTACCCCTCAGTTGTATGTTGTGGTGGAGAAGGGCGTCGACCAAATGCCATAAATGGTTAACACTCGTCCTGTTCTAAGCAGAGACTTTTACTGAAGTCGGTTTGGAATCGGTGATTGACACACACCAGGCCACGGGTGACTCGTGAAAAGCAGGTCGGGACCTTGTTGTTTTCACAAAACACAAATCAAATACACCACAAGTGCATCTGAATAACAAACAAAGCCACTAACGGATCACTGGTGGGCCGTTGTTGTTTAAAAAAAAAAAGAAATCCGTGAGTCGTCATTTAAAACCATTATCAATGCTAAAATAGAGCAAACAAACAAACAAACAATCATACATCGAGTACAAACTCAGTCGAACTGGCCAGAGAAAAATGTCTCCAATGGTGCAGATATTAATGAGTCAACATATTGATTTTCTATATCGCCCCATTGACCGGGGAATCGGCCAAGCGTTAACTTTCACAAACAGATATCTTTGTTAGTTACAGTTCGGAGCAGCGTTTTTTCTTACAGCTTTATATATTTATTATACCTAAAGAATGAAGAAGGGAAAAATGTTCTGTTACAGGAAGATGCATATATATAGATATATATATATATATATATATATATATATATATATTTTTTTTTTTTATATATAAATATATATATATGTATATATATAAATATCAGGGTTTTTTTCTCTGGGTTCTCCGGTTTCCTCCCCCTGTCCAAAAACATGCACGGTAGGTTGATTGGCACCTTGGAAAATAGTCCCTAGTGTGTGAATGTGAATTTTCTGTGTGTGTGTATGAATGTGTGTGTGTGTGTGTGTCCTGCGATGGGTTGGCATTCCATCCAGGGTGTATCGTGCCTTAATGCCCATAGACGCCTGAGATAGACACAGACTCCCCGTGACCCGAAGGGAGGGATCGGATCGGATCGGATATAAGCGGTAGAAGATGATGAATGAATGAATGAATGAATGAATGAATGCTGCTGCCATCCAGGAGCCACAGCTTGAAGACGGTTCATGGATCAACAGTCGAGCCGATCCCAGGGTCTTATCTTATTTGTATATCGCTGCCATTTTATTTCCATAACTGCAATTTCCTTTCTCCACTGACTCAAATGAAATGATCTCTTTGTGCATTGAGGGTGCAATGAGTCATCATTGTCTTGTCTTGTCTTCTTCTTCTTCATCTCTCTCTCTCTTTCTCTCTCTATCGCTCCTATCCTATGAATGGAATTTTATTGGCTGGACGCTGGTTTCGTGTCCTCACTGATGAACTGGAGTATTGTCATGTGATGACTGTTCTATTGAGGCGCAGTGTGTCATTATTCATTTCGGAAATGGATCCAAATTTCCCCAGCTATAAACGGAACAGTTCATGTCAACACTTCATACCACAATCGATGTGATGCAAACATTTGAAATGGGATTTTTTTTTTTAACACGCCGCTCTTAGCGTTTTGGTTTTTTTTTTAACGAAATCATCAAATATCACGCTTTCTGTAAAGACCGTAATTTAACCTTGTACTCATTGTACTAGGTTCAATAAGTTCAAAACACGGCTCCGCCAAAGCTGTTGGGCCCCTGATCGAGGCCCTTAACTGTTTAGTTGTATAAATGAGACAGATATTCATTAATTAATTCATTCATTCATTCATCTTCATCTTCTACAGCTTTATCCTGATCTTCTCTCTCAGGTCACGGGGAGTCTGTGCCTATCTCAGGCATCTTCGGGCATCAAGTCAGGACACACCCTGTATGGAATGCCAACCCATCACGGGGCACACAACACACACAACACACACACACACACACACACACTCACATTCACACACTAGGGACAATTTTTCCAAGGTGCCAATCAAACCTACCGTTTTTGGAGCTGTCGGGGGAAACCAGGGAGGAAACCAGAGAATCGAGAGAACCCATGGGAGTGGGAGAAAAACCTAGGTTGATATTATGTCCCTAGTGTATAATGTGTGTGTGTGTGTGTGTGTTGTGCCCTGCGATATCCAAGGGTGTATATGCCCATAGATATAGATATATATATATATATATATATATATATATATATATATATATATATATATATATATATATATATATAAATTCAATTATATTTATATAGCGCTTTTC
The DNA here is from genome assembly GCA_030449085.1 of Kryptopterus vitreolus. Taxonomy (NCBI): domain Eukaryota; kingdom Metazoa; phylum Chordata; class Actinopteri; order Siluriformes; family Siluridae; genus Kryptopterus; species Kryptopterus vitreolus. The sequence goes on along the minus strand of JACRUU010000030.1, from coordinate 15,885,769 downwards.
ACATTGTGCATAGCCTCAAAGCAGCTTTACAGAATGAGATATTCATACAGAGCATTAAATATTTATTCATTATTATATATGATGAGTCCGGGGCGACTGTGGCAAGGAAAAACTCCCTTAGTGGAATGAGGAAGATACCTTGGGAGGAACCGAACTCAAAAGGGGGGAACCTCATCCTCATGTGGGGTGTGGGGTGTTACTGGGGTGTTTAATAGTGTGGAGTGTGTGATTATGAATAATGTCCTTCTGCATATGGATATGTAAAGAAGTGCAATATCCAATTCTGCATGAAAATGGGATCTAAAGGATGTTTGGTACATTGCTAGATGGTTCACGATGGAGTGGGGTCTTATTTGTATATATATACTGTATATTCATTCATTCATTCAACCCATTGCAGGACACACACACTCTCACATTCACACACACACACATTTATAGACAACTAGGGATAATTTTCCAAGGTGCCAATCAACCTACCGTGCATGTTTTTGGACCATGGAGGGGGGGAAAAACCGGAGAAACCCGGAGAAAAGGGAAAAAACCCCCTGAGGCACGGGGAGAACATGCAAACTCCACACACACATGACAGAGACGGGGAATCGAACCCGGACCCTGGCGGTGTGAGGCGAGCGTGCTAACCACTAAACCACCGTGTGGATGGCAGCATGTTGTTCCTTTATTTAGGCGATTTATTTTTAATTCTGGAGATTTTCGCCTCGAGATTCCAAAAAAATAAAGCAAAAAAAAAAAAAAAAAAAAAAAAAAAAAAAATAATAATAATTTTTTGATTCGCATCCAAATTGTTCATTCTTTTTGGCGTTCAGCGAATCCGGGGGTTGTGACGGATCCCAAGCCGAGTATCAATTAGAATTAATTTCATTAGCATATTTGCCCGGGGGGGGCGGGGGGGGGGGGGGGGGGGGGGGGTTGTTTCAGTCTTTCAGCATTATGGCCTTTTCCTGATGGATCGGCTTCATTTTTCCTGACCTTTGTCAGTGCGGTTGACTCTCAAATAAGCCATTAGTTGGATTGGGATCGAATGCCAGATGGTAAAGTTTGAAAATCCATCGGAAAGAAAAGCATTAAGAACGTAAAAAAAAAAAAAAAAAAAAGGAAAAAAGAAAAAGCGCCAAAAGGTCCGACCGATGCTGAGGGTCAGTACTTGTACTAACGCACGTGTATTAACTCAACAAATTCTTTCTCGGCTGAATCAAACGAATCTTTAATCCGTCACTCCAAATATTTTCCCTTCTTCTCGACCTCAGTACCTGCATGTCCATCATCTCCCTCTGTGTTTACACAGTGCAATTCACACAACATGCTTCAATCCGGATTTGCCCCCGCTACACGCATCATCAGTGCAGGACGCTAGATGGGATTTTTTTTTCCTCTCTGCGTGCACTCGGTCATGCAGGATAATTCTGGGCCTCGGGGGCAATAACAGGTGGCTGCTCCGGAGAATTTCGTGCCTCGCCACGTTCGCCGACCAAATTCCTCCGGAACGGATACGACGAGAGCAAGACGCTTCAACCCGTTTTCGCACGCCGTCGAGATTCACTCGTTCTGGACGGGGACGCCGAGAAGCTTTCGTTTATGTCCCCCCCACACACACACTCCTCCCCTCACCGAAATGTCTCCGTTAAAGCCATTCCCCTTATCGCCAGACGATAGATCTAAGTGCGCATATATTAGCATTATGAAGAGAGCCTCCAACGTGACCCCACCCTGCCCTCGTTCGCCGTCAGTTTCGGCCACGGCTCAATTAAAACCCCAGCGGGGGGGGGGGAATAACGAAATTAAAGGTGGGAACTTTCAAAATACACAGACGCACGTTTCTGAGGCGGCGTAATAAGTCTTATTGATCATGCTTGAAGAGTAGCAAAGAGGATTTGAAATCCCACAAGCGTCGGACATCATATAAGCGTCACAATGGGCCGACTTCATAAAACGATACAGCGACCTGAGCACTCGGTATAAGACCCACCCTGGATCTCGCACGCTGGAGCTCTGCCAGGTGAGTGACATGCATTCAAGCGCTGCAGGGGGGAAAAAAAGAGAACGACGGCCGACTTGCATGGATATATATATATATATATGTGTGTGTGTGTGTGTGTGTGTGTGTGTGTGTGTGTGTGTGTGTGTGTGAATGTATGTAGTGTTTATATATAAATGTTAAAAAAAAAAACAGAAAGAGCGTTCTGGCGTAACACACCCTGGACCTGCACCGCGGCTGCGGCAGACCGGAGCTCGGGCGACTCGTCATCCAGGATGCCTCAAGAGCACCGAGCGATCATTATCGATGGTTAACACAATTAGCAAGAGAGTAAAGGAGGGGGAGGAAAAGAAGGAGGGAGGGATGGAGGGACGGATAGAAAAAAAGAAGCACGGAACATCCAATCCAAGGAAAAGGAAGAATGTAGTAAGGAATATGAAAAACGAAAATAAAAGAAGAGGAATGGAACGATAACGGATTGACATAATTGCTCCCACCTCAGTAGTCGGTCAGTGGTCAATAAAATCAATAAAATGACAAATTAGTGCTGGGAATGTGGAATTGTGGCTTCACGGACAGAATAGATGGACCCTGTTGCATGTTTACCTTCTACAGCACCATGTTATTAAGCAATATCTATATATCTATATATAATATACATAATATATAATATATGTAGATTCCCAAAGTTCCCAGATCTTTCCGTGAAAACACATGTGCTACTTTTGATGCCACAAAAACACATGACATGCAAATTTTTTATTACGGATTCGCCTTGGAAATCCAAAATTCCCAGTTTTAAGCATAAGTATGATTTTAGAGCAGTTATTATGCTGCTCTGAGAAACACATGACATCCTGCAGCCTATATATATATATATATTCATATATAAATATAAAAATATATAAAAACTAAAATAAAAAAAAAAAACCCCTCCTCTCACCTTGACACAGGTTCTTTCCTCTTTTCCCGGCTTGTGATATTTCCCCCTCTCTCTTCTTCAAGCTTCAAGTCTTCGTCTCGAGCAAATTGATGGTGGCCTCCTCTGTGTGCTGATGCTGCAGTGCTAGAAAAAAAAACCCTCTCTCTCTCTCTCTCTCTCTCTCTCTCTCTCACACACACACACACCCTCACCGACGCGATCGTTCTCTCCCTCCCTGCCTCTGATTCGCTGCTGGCTGGAGGTGACATCACCCCCTTCCTCTCCAGTTCCCTGCCTCTTCCTTACCATCCTTTATCTCCTCCCTTCCTGACTCGCTTCCATCCCTCTCTTCTCTCCGCTGCTTGTGGACCATTCCTTTATTGTCGTTCACTCCATCTTCATTGCCCCCGGCTTGAATCTGGTTGGGGCGAAAGGGGAAATCCAATCGAGCGGAGAGAGAGAGAGACGACGGAGGGAATGTGTTTTTTTTTGTCGAGTCTCGCCGTAAATGACACGGGATATGACACAAGCTTTTTCTAGTTAGCGCATGATCATGCTGCACCGGCAAGGGTTTACGATTAGCACTCGTTCTCTTTGGGAAAGGTAGAACGTGTGATGTATTAGGCCTGCTGGAATGGGATGGATGGAGGGAGAAAGAAAAAGGGGATGGAGGAACTGGGTTATTCGGGAACAATGCCCCAATAACATTCTGTGACCTGCAGCGTAATGAAGCGAAACGCGTCCTCGTTTTGCACGCGTTCCCGCCAACAAAGGTCGCAACCGCACGCCTCTTATTCCTCAATGATAAACATGATCTCTCCGTATCGTCTTAAGTTTATCTCCCGTGAGTGCTGTTCAACCCCCCGCGAGAGGGTTGAGGATGGTGGGGGGGGGGGGTCGAGTGCAACCAGACCACCTGCTGCTGCTGCAAACGCAAACAGACACACAAGCTAATCACAGGCTAACCCCGGCGGTCGAACCCGCTCAGGTTTCAGCTCAGGTTTTGGGGCTTGCGTGTGCTGATCCGCTCACATGTTGCACCTCGAGGCCTGTGAAGCGGAACAAAAAAGGCGTACGCAAATTGCAGCTGATTTGAATAAACCATTTGCAAAGGTAACCATAGGTAACCTCGGACGATCAAAAGCAAATCGCTCTGTGCTGAAGATGAAAAGGGAGGAAGGGGGGGGCGCTTTTATTTCATATGACTTTGGATTTGGAAGTGGGGCAAATCGATCAACACGGCAGAAAAATAACAGGGAAAAAAGGCTTATTTATAGTGTGGTGCATGTTGTTGCCATGTTGTTGTTTTTTTACTCTTTTAATCTTGAGAAAGACATAAAGAGGTCTGAGTCACATTGTTTGGCAGAAAGCGCAATCGACTGTATAGTAGGAGTGTACTCTGAGACGGCTGTGCGAAAGACTATTTATCACAAAACAGCATTCATATTATATGTATCTTTTAAAAAAAAACTTCATCAAGACAACGTTTCCCTTATCTAAAAATGTTTTCTTTTGTTTATTGTCTGTGGAATCAAATACAGAGGGTTTTTAAAGATCATCTCTAAGCACAAAATGTTGTAAATATAACCAGACGAATCTTATGATAATAATAAGAGGCAGCAGGGACGCAGGGAGCGCTGTAGTGCTGTGAATGGGGACTGTTTTGTAGGTAAATATAAGTAAATAAATAAATAAATAAATACAGAAATAAATACAAAATAAATAAATATTTAAGAATTTCACTGCATGTCGTACTATGTATGTATGTGTATGTGACAAACATAATTTGAATTTGATTTGAATAAATAAAACACTTTCATGTAAATAGTATATATATATATATATATATATATATATATATATATATATATATATATATATATATATATATATATATATATAATATATATGTGTGTATGTGTGTGTGTGTATTAGAGCTCTCAATCTATTAAAATATTCATTCGTGAATAATCACATGATTGCCATGAGTTAACTCATGATTAATTGCACATTAATCGCATGTTTTCAATGTGAATAACATTTCATGTTTCTAATTCTCTAACTAACTGTAACAGATGTTATAATTATAAACATTTCTCTCAAAATCTCTTCGTTTAATAAAATTGTTGATTATTTAATATTTGTATCACTCTGCAAATTATTATTTTAATATGACTTTCTTGTTCATTAATTAATTCCTTGTTACTTTGTTTAGTGGTGGTTTGAAGTGTAAAATATGGGACGTGGATCCTTTAAGAATTGTGTTCCGGTTGCTTTTCCTATATAAACTGGTGATGCGTTGTAGGTTATACAGAATCGCATTGCATTCACAAAAAGAAGAAATGCGTTTTATTGCGTAATATGGATTTGGGAATGCGATGCGCTTGCGTAAGGTTCCATACAGTAATATACGCTAATATAGTGAGGAGATCGTACCTGTTGTGAATGCGCAGCTAGTAGGTGTAATTTTGGGAAATTTCGGAAGTGTGAGTGGATGCGCTGAAATTTCAAGACAACACAAATTTACACAAGATATCCTCAGTGATTGTAGAATCATTTTTTTATCATTAATTATTGGTTTCACTGATGCACCAAGTCTCAAGCATCAAAGTCTTTTGCACAAATCCGGCAGATAAAACCGTCCGTGTGGAAACATAGCAAAAGTTCCTATTGGTGTCCTGATGATTAATGTAATGATAAAAAAATTATTTACCAGAAGATTCTGTTTATTTATATTGAGAATGACTTCACCAATAATAAACACGAGGTGTTAATGATTGGTTTTCTCCCATGTTCTATTAAGGGGGGGGGGAAATTATATATATATATATATATATATATATATATATATATATATATATATATATATATATATATATATATATATATATATATATATATATATATATATATATATATATATATATATATATATATATCATATATATATACACATTATTTTCTCCCATGTTCTATTATGTTCTATAAAATATATTATGTTCTATAAAGGGGCACGGTGGCTTAGTGGTTAGCACATTCGCCTCACACCGCCACGATCCGGGTTCGATTCCCATCTCGGCCATGTGTGTGTGGAGTTTGTGCATGTTCTCCCCGTGCCTCAGGGGGTTTTCCTCCGGGTTCTCCGGTTTCCTCCCAGTCCAAAAACATACACGGTAGGTTGATTGGCACCTTGGAAAATTGTCCCTAGTGTATGAATGTGAGTTTGTGAGTGTGTGTTTTGCGATGGGTTGGCATTCCATCCAGGGTGTATCCTGCCTTAATGCCCATAGACGCCTGAGATAGGCACAGGCTCCCCGTGACTTGAGGGAAGATCGGATATAGCGGTAGAAGATGAATGAATGAATGAATGTTCTATAAAAAAAATTTTTTTCTCCCATGTTCTATTATGGTAAAAAAAAAATATGATATTTTTGATTTGGAATTGTTGTATATGTGAATACAATAAATAACGACAAATTCATTTCCATGTGAAACCGTCTCTCCAGAAAACAGCAGGCGAGGGTGTTTCTCGTCTATTCGTTTAAAATGAAGGAGCAGGTTTTGCCAGCATTAAAAATAGGCCATGTGCCTCTGGAGCAGCGCTATTACGCACAAGCTCACACGCAGCCGTTAGATAACAAACCGCTGCGATCAACAGAGTGCAGTAGCGTTGTAGAAGACGACGTCCGCTCTCTCGCGTTTACGCAGCTTTCCATAAATCACGCAGAGGAGATCCGGCGAAGCCGTGTGTCAAGATCGGTAACGGAACGAGGCCTTGAGGCTTTGCTGTCATTACCCGTCAATTACACGCATAGTAACGCTCTGTCTCCCTGAACCCCAATGACCTTGTTTCTACTTTCGGAAATTTCATTACGATCGATTAGCATCCTAAGAATGGCAACAAACAAAGCTAGCCATGCATGCACCAGATCCAGCGGTGACTTCCTGTCGTCAGAGACGCTCTCACGTAAAAAACGATAAAGACACCAGAGGAACTTCGGCTTTTGGGGTTTTTTGTTTGGGGCTTTCGTACGCAAACACAAACACGCGCTCACGACGGTATTTTTGTTTTGTCTGTAGTGGAGCGGAGTCTTCACTAGCCAAAGTAGGACAGGGTGTGTGTGATGTTCCTGCGGGTCTCTGGAGGCTGCACATTATGGTGCGCCGACGCAGTAACAAGTCCTGTGCAATAAAAGACGTGGAGCAAGAGGGCCACAAGAACGAACAAAGAACAAAGAAAAGAACAGCAGGAATGATTCATAGTGCCCTTCGCCAGGCTCCAAATCCATCGGCACGCCGAGCTAATTTATTAGATTTGATGTCATTAGACTGTTAGCGATGATCTGTGTGTGTGTGTGTGTGAAGGAAGATCTGGGATGCCTGCGTGCCGAGCGGGGAGGAGACAGAGAGATCTCAGGCCATCGTTTACAGAGGGATAATAGACTTAAAAAAAGATTTCCTAGATGGGGGGAAAAAAAAGAATGCAATTGGATTGAATGTAATCTTGTGCCAGAAAACACCGCAACACCGACTCGGTCACATCCGAATCCGAATATGGCCGTGTTTACACACACACACACACACACACAAGGATTTCATCTGTCTGTGACTCTCAAAAGTACAGAAAAGAAAAGTGACTTGTGACAGAGGAGAAAAAAAGTGACAGAAAAGAAGAAAAACATGACTTCAAGTCAAGTCAAGTCAAGTCACACCTCCAGGTTCCGGGTTTGATTCCCGTCTCGGCCATGTGTGTGTGGAGTTTGCATGTTCTCCCCGTGCCTCAGGGGGTTTTTCTCCGGGTTCTCCGGTTTCCTCCCGGTCCAAAAACATGCACGGTAGGTTGATTGGCACCTTGGAAAATTGTCCCTAGTAGTGAATGTGTGTGTGAGTGTGTGTGAGTGTGTGTGTGTGTGTGTGTGCCCTGTGATTGGTTGCCATTCCATCCAGGGTGTATCCTGCCTTAATGCCCATAGACGCTTGAGATAGGAATAGGCTCCCCGTGACCCGAGGGAAGATCGAATATAGTGGTAGAAGACGAATGAATGAATGAATGAATGAATGAATGAATGAGGACAAGTACACAAACCCAAAATTGTAATCTACTATATATATATATCTATATATATATATATATATATATATATAAACCAACATGGTACAAACCAAAAGGTTGTCAGAATGGTATATGTTTATATCTCATCCAACCACAATCACATTCACTCTATCCGGATGGAGCCACAATAAACAATAAAATATTGTTTATTGAACAATAAAAAGCCGGAATGAAAACGAGCCAAAATGAAATAAGGATATTTTTAAAACGTAAGGGGTAGAAAGTACAGATAATTGCGTGAACATATAAGGAGTAGAAGTAAAAATATAGATACCCAAAATTTCTACGCAAGTACGGTAACGAAGAATTTGTGCTTCGTTAGTTGAAACCTTCGGTAAATACTGCAGTGTATTTTCCACACTGTTTAGCGTCTGACCACAAACCAGTGTACAAAAGACTGAATTGCTGCAATCTGTATGCACCGAATAAACAGCACAAAAAAAAGAGAGAGAGAGAGAGAGAGCGCTCCATAAAAGTGTCGACTGTCACAGCACAGTATAAACATCTCGATGAAGGCAATTAAAAATGATGAAGCCCATTAGTCTAATGAGCTCCTCGCGCCGCACAAGCCTCATAACTCCCCTCATCCGGAGAACTTCATGCTCCTGATTTATACTCAGTGCAGCATAAACACGCCGAGCTTTATGGCCTCCTTTTCACACTAACATCTCCTTTTTCCTTAATGACCCAGAGCCTTTACTTTGCGCACCATCTCTTCCCTCTACCTCTTTTCACACTCGCTCCATCTTCCCCTCAGTAACACAACCTCGGCTCTGAGATTTTTTTTGCATTATTTATAATAAACTAGTCGATAAATATCGAGTGCAGAAAACACACGAATCTGCATTATTTAGTCTGGGAAGGAAAGGCAACAGTTCTCTGACAGACTGCAACGCACTTAAAAGGCAAATACACGATTATCTTTTGAGGCAACAAGCGTTAAGGTGGAAAAAACGCGACCCCTGCTGGTGAATCGTGTCAGTGCAGTGAGCAGCGTCAGTCTTTGTACATTTGTGGTGTGTACTTTCATTCATTCATCTTCTACCGCTTTATCCGATCTTCTCTCGGGTCACGGGGAGCCTGTGTCTATCTCAGGCGTCTATGGGCATTAAGGCAGGATACACCCTGGATGGAACGCCAACCCATCACAGGACACACACTCATTTATACACTAGGGACAATTTTTCCAAGGTGCCAATCAACCTACCGTGCATGTTTTTGGACCGGGGAGGAAACCGGAGAACCCGGAGAAAAACCCCCTGAGGCACGGGGAGAACATGCAAACGCCACACACACATGGCCGAGACGGGAATCGAATCGGACCCTGGCGGTGTGAGGCGAACGTGCTAAGCCACTGTACACACCCTCTGGTGTGTACTTGTGTTGGAATATTTCTCCTGCCTCAGAATAGTGTTTTAAAATTGCACAGGTTTAATGCAAAGCATCATTTTCTTGAGAATTTCAAAATGTAAGTAGCAGAGATATCAACCTTTGGACCATAATGCAATGCAGCTTTAAAAAAATGTGCAGGAAAGAATCTTTTGGGGGGGAAATAGTCAGGGTTTATTTTAATACCATCAGCCAAAAATCATCTTAGAGAGTGTTCTGAGACAGAGCCTGGCTCCTACTTCTACAGAGATGTAGAGATGGGGATAATGGGTCTCTCCGTGGCATGCAGAGATATCTTGGGCTACGATTGGCTCGTCTGACACGCTATAAGATGATTTTTGGCTTGTAGTATTAATACAAAAGGTGAATCTTTGGCAGCTGATCTTCGAGTAGCGTCCTGGAAAGGGGAAAGAATAAAATAAAGCACTGCTGTATTTAATTTTAAGCAAAATACTTAAATCAACTGCAAGAAGAACATTTTGAGGGAATAAATGGTGGATGAAACTACCTTTCCACAATACATGACCTTACTCGTGTTCATTCATTCATTCATCTTCTAGCGCTTTATCCGATCTTCTCTCGGGTCACGGGGAGTCTGTGCCTATCTCAGGCGTCTATGGGCATTAAGGCAGGATACACCCTGTATGGAATGCCAACCCATCACAGGACACACACACATTCATACACTAGGGACAATTTTCCAAGGTGCCAATCAACCTACCGTGCATGTTTTTGGACCGGGGAGGAAACCGGAGAACCCGGAGAAAATCCCCGCCTGAGGCACGGGGAGAACATGTAAAACTCCACACACACATTGCCGAGACGGGAATCGAACCCGGACCCTGGAGGTGTGAGGCGAACGTGCTAACCACTAAACCACCATGCGCCCCTTACTTGTGTATTTTTTTTTTTTTTTTTTTTTTTTATGTTTCAGGCTTATTATAATTTTATTCGACATCACTCAGTGCTTGACTTGTGCATATTATTTGTGTAGCATTCGAGCTTTTTCATATAAATTATAAGCCATAAATCATCATTTAAGCCCATTTGAAAAGCAAATCATTGGCCACATTTACTTTCAATGTAGTGACCTGCTGTATTTGACCCGTTTCCTCCACTAAATAAAAAATAAAACAAAGATTATTGCATCTCTCTCTCTCTCTCTCTCTCTCTCTCTCTCTCTCTCAGAATTTTGAGATAAAAATCGGCATTTGCGGGTTATAATGATAATAATAATAATACATCATTTGTGTTGGGAAAATGACATACAGCTCAATAAAAAAGGGTAAGGAAGTGCCACTCTGTAAATATCACATATGGTGGTTATAAACGCATTATTGCGACCTTATAACGGAAAAAAGGAGGAAAAATGTTTTATTCTGTGTATGAAATATCGATATAATGCAGATTAAAAAAAGAAAGGGGGGGTGGGCTCGGAAGTGAAACATTATATTTAAAAATAAATACACTCAACACATTGAAAGCGGATTTTTGCTTTTAAAAACGGAAGGATGCATTCTTTTAAACGCGTGCATGCATTATAGATTGCCTTTTAAGGGGAAATGGAAGGGATTGTAGTGATGGTGGTGATGATCAGGTTGTTTTTAAAGGGGGGGGGGTGATTTAGAACGGAAGGGAAAATGGAAAGAGAAGCCAGAAAGTCTGTAAAGCTGGCAAATGATATAAAGTACAGTATGCTTGAAATGACCCAAAAACGTGTCAAATGTGTCAAACCACATATGCGGGAGACCACCACCGCTTTGGCGCCCCCTACCGGGAGTACCCAAAAGCGTAAGAAGAATATTTATTGCACGATGAGAATAAATTTAGTGAAAAAAAAAAAAACCTTGCCTTTGCCTGGAAAGAAAGGCTAACGATCAAACTGATAGAGGTTGGTTTACACAGAGGAGGTGAGCGACACTTAATATTGCTTGGGGGAAATATAGATCTGTCATGTGGAATTTAATGTGAAGACCCCAGTCAGGCTTGGTGGAGCCACGGTGTCTGGTGTCTGCTTTGAGTGTGTAATAAAGAGGTGGGGTAAGCTGCTGTTAAGTCATGAACTATCCTGACAGCACCAGCGGTCTGCTGAACATTAGTGTGGCGCCCAGATGATCAGGAGATATTGCTAATCTACCGCATGCCATAGAGAGACACCCGAATGTCGACGAAGAAACAGGAGAGAGAAGACAAATTAGGATGCGTGTGTCCGTTAAAGCGGGATAAATGGATGGAAGCTGTAGTGTGGGGCCTCCATTCGGTCGCAATGCCACAGGGGCAGGGTTATAGTCGGAGATCACACTAAAGGATCACACCATTTTTCTGCCCCGGGGTGACCGAATAAAAGCCGTAGGTCATACGGTACTGCGAGAGACCGCCGTGACGCACAATGTAGTTTGAACGCCACATTTTCCCTACATGTGGTGAAATACACAATTATAGCACGGGTCTTTTGGATGAAGAAGCATGAAATGTTCCGTTCACTAAAAGAGCCACATGTAATAAACATCTTTGGGATGAATATGAGGGCACCCTGGGGCACCTCACCCAACATACATCAGTAAATGGTGTTTAACACCCTTGTGTGGATGAGCTCAAATCTCCACAAACAGCAGATGGAATTATAAAGACCAATTTGGGTCCAATGCTTAAAAAAAAAAAAAAGGATATACCATATTTATGGCGGGTGTGTTCGGTCAGGATAGGGCATCAAGGCAATGCCCCTAAGGTGATCGTGGTGTAATGAAGAGAGATTGAGATCAGTGGGTAAGGCAAGTCGAGGCTCTTCTCTGTTCAAGCACCGAGGTGGTGGAACGATCTTTCCCTGGATGTCCGAACAGCAGACGACGACTAAAGACCTCTGTCTTCCAGAATCACACGACCTTACACTTCTAATTTTTTCACCGTCTCAGCATCACCAAAAACAAACAAAAAAAACCTTCAAACGAGTTTAACTTTGATCATAGAGTTAATTCCTTCTTAGATGGTGACTTTTTACACGTCACTCTGGATAACACACAATGCACGGTCAAATCGAGTGCGGGGGAAAAAAATAAAATAAATCAATTTTAGTAGACAAGATCCGTTTTATGCATTTATTTCTGTAGCAATTTATTCTCTGTTTTGCTGCTGTTTCAGCAGTCTCATAACCACATGTCAGAAGGCGCGTGGTTCTTACCATTCCTTCACTTGTACTAATCTCTGTGTGATCCTTCCCAAAAATACCACAAAAGTTGCCTAAAAATGTCACCTTTTGAAAAGTCCCTGCATTTTCACAAACTTTAAGCTCCAGGAACACCCCCCCCACCCCCCCCCCCCTCCGCCCCCTCCCTCCCTCCAACCTCCCTCCCCCATTTCCCCAACCCAAAACTCCCCATTTCCAAAGCTAGTGAGGTCACACATTAGCAACAGAGGACAATTCTCAATCCCACCCCAAAGTTTTAGAACCATCATTTTTTTTTCAAACACACAAGCCAACCTTCTTATTTTAACAGCCAGAGAGAAACAAAAAGATTAAACATAAACTCCCAAACCTTTTTTTTTTTATACAGAGAAAAACTAAATGGGGGGGGAAATGTCTTTGTATTAGTCCACGTAAATCCTCCAGACCGTTTCACAGGTCGGCATTTTAATTGGGATGGTGGGGATGGTAGGGGGAGGGGGACACACAAATATACCAAAAATACAGTTCTGTGTGTCAATGAGAGGCTTTCTTGTGTAGTAGGCAATGTCAATATGTCTGTCACACTCACTCAGTCGTCCTTTTACATAGATTAGAAAGGTCTTGGCCGTCTCTACAATAGTGTGAATATGTTTGTGTGTCATAAGTTAACTTTATGTGAGTCTAAATCAGTGTCGGTGTGTATGTGTGTGTGTCTGTGTGCACGCGCAAGTGTGTGTGGGTGTGGATTGAGGAGATTCCTTAGGCCAGTCCGAAGCCCTCTGAGCATTCCTGAATGGCCAGCAGCAGCATGTGTCTCAATTTCTCGTAGCTCTCGTAGGCTGGGAGATCCAGCTGGTTAAAGCTGGACAGAGACAAGAAGGAGCAGGAAAACGTTACACCAACTTCATCTCGAATGCAAACCTTTACACGGCTGTCGCAAGAAACCTTCAATCTATTGTCATTAGAACAGGGATATGGGATATCCCCAAGATATGGCCGAATGGGTATTTTGAAAGTTTGATTTGGAATGTTTTAATCACCTCTGTATTTGATAAGGGTGGGAATTTTTTCAAATTCTCTTGTTTAAAACTAAATTCTTCGAGTTCGAGACACCATTAGTTGCTTGAGCTTTCGGCAGAAATCCATTTTAATAGTTTTTCCGGCTTCAGTTCCGCATTCAGGCGACAGCGGCCTCTAGAGGTGAAACGCTGAAGGTGCGCTGCACAAGAGCGCTATCTAACATGTCAACCACTAAACCACCGTGCCCCCTCCTTTTCATAATTTACTAATTGTATTTAATGTAATATTATTTTCATGAGTAATATTATTTTCATGAACCAGCACCTTTTAAAGAAAAATGAATGAATGTAAAAAAAGTTCAGTGCTTATATATATATATATATATATATATATATATATATATATATATATATATATATATATATATATATATATATATATATATATATATATTAATTACAGTCTGTCCTGGGCCCCCATTAAAGAAAAGAAAAATTATGCAGCCCTCACAGAAAAAAAAACTTTAAAAGGTATTTCAGAGTCAAAACGGCTTCATATGGACTTTAATAGAGAGGAAGTATTTTCAAAGCTTACCAAGTGTGTGCAGAGGGCAGGCGGTCGGTGGAGCGGAGCGGTCATCGCGGTGAATCTGAAAACTTCTGGATGCCGTTCATACCCTCCCAGCGCAGCGAAGCCCTGCAGAGGCACTTTGGACGTGCCAGTGACAAACTGCAGGAACTTGGCACGGTCTGCTTGGTCGAAGGAGCGCAGTGCACGCCAGAACCACTGGATCTGTACAGGCCAAAGACGGCAAATTAACGGTGGGGATAACAGACCTAAATGCACATGCTTAATGAGAAGGGAATGAGCGTTTTATTTTGGTCTTGTTTGGACATGGGAATTGTTATTTTGTGTCTTGCCTTATGCGATTATAGCCGTTAGGGTAGGGTGTGTGTGTGTGTGTGTGTGTGTGTGTATATATATATATATATATATATATATATATATATATATATACACACACACACACACATATACATATATATCACACACATATATATACATATATTATATATATATATATAGAGATATATATATATATATATATATATATACTATATATAGATATATACACACATATACATATATATACACACATACACACACACATATGTATATATATTTATATATATATATATATACACACACACACAAAATCTTTAGGTATCTGTAAAAACTAGAAATTGAAAAGGATATATGACAGCTCCAATTTGTAGACCTACTTGGATCGAGCTGGACTGGTACTTGTGGTACTCTGTATTGGCCTTCAGATCATCAATGTCTATGGTCGGTAGGCCTGAGATGAGCAGCTCCAGCTCCTGCTCTGTGAAGATGGAGATGAGCCTCTTGGGGATGATCTCATAGAATCCTTCCAAAAAGGCAGCCAATTGTTTACGAATTGCACCTTCAGGAGAAAAACAGGTGGGTTAACAAACGTACACTGCGCAGTACTACAACTCCTCGATTTACTCCAAAACGCTAATGCTGCAGATCCAAATCTCACCGGTCATCTTCATCTGGCAGACCAGATGCACATACTCCTTCTTGTTCTCTTCAGTGACGAGGATGTTGGCCCCATTGGGCTTTAGATCCCTCACCTCACAAACCCCAAACTCCTGGACCTGGAAACAGAGGGAAAGGATGGGATTCAGTCTGACTGCACGGCTGGGTGTCTGCGTGTACAATCCGCATTAAAGGACTTTCAGAAGCAGTACTTCAGTGCTGAATGTCAGCTCGTAGCCCAGTGTCGACACGTCGTTCTCCAGAAGGTAGACGAGGCCTTGGAAGAAAGGATAATCCTCACTCTCCATGTCGGTGTACCTACGGAACAAGATCAACATTGTGACGATTTAAAAACACAACTAATTTCAATAAAGAATTTTAATAATGAAAATTATAGCCTATAATACATTAAAAACTTGTGTTAGATTTGTGTCAGTAACAAAGCTGAATTAAGGCCTTTTTTTGAATTATTTAAGACATTTTAAGGTCTATATTTAGATCTTTATAATTAAGACATTGTCGAAAGCCAGCACACAAACTCAATGACTTAAATACTGCACTGTACAACCAATAAAAACCATCCATCCAAGTGAAATGAAAGATCGAGGTAAAAAAAAATCCTACCTAACACTTTTCCCCAGGATGTGTTTGTAGAAGCTGCGTGTGAAGTAACACTCCAACAGTCGGTTATCATACACAGCCTTGGCCACCACTCGGCCCACAAACTTAAAGTAGCTGAGATGGTTGGGGTTGCAGTGGGAGGACGGGTTGATGGTGTAGGTGACGCGGTCTCCCGGTGACGTGCGGAACAGGGCGTACATGGGGTTGAACATTTCCCTGGAGATGATCATGTACCACTCGCGCAACAGACCGCCGGCATCCTGGCCTTCTTCTCCTTCAAACACAATGTACCTGCAGAGTTCGAACAAGAGGAGGTGAACACGGGTAAGGTAGGAGGAGAGGGTTCGAATTTTTTCCCTGCGACGAGAAGTCCTATTTACGATAAAACACGTTAGGATGGTTCTTTGCCTACCGTGTCATTTGCGAAGTATGCTTTATTTATTTATTTGCTCCATGCTAGCATCTAATAAATTGACTACATTTATTTAGATTACAAATGTATAAACATAGTAAAAAAAGTTTCTGATAGGGATAGAAGTATTACAAAGTGTTATAAAATGTGCTTAATCGACATTGGATTCTGACAGGATGGACATTTTGTGTGTGCTATACGGAATCGTATGTTAATATGAAAAATATAACTACAATAATATGCAAAAATACATAAATAAAAATTTTGATACAAATTTAGAGCGATATTCCATGATATTCCATGACAAAATAAATAAATAAATATAATTAAAGGTCTGGAATAGACCATGGCCTGTGGGAAAGCCTGGGTTTAATAGAGCAACTCACAGTCTGTTCTTCATGTCCTCTGGGCTCTTGCGATGCAGCTCTCTGTACGAGTCCTCAAAAACATGGTCTCTCCTGACGTGAACGGCCATGTCCTCCTTCCTCAGACCCTCGTCCAGGCGCTCCAGCTCCTGGCGGAAATACCTGATGTGCGAGAAACACGGGCGAGTTACCCCCCCTCCCGAGACAAGCCTGAAGGAAAACAGACTAGACATGGCTGTTTGTGACTCACTTGCGCTTGACGTCGAAGTCCAGAATGCGAATGTAGTCTACCAGGACGGCAAAGGGGCCATCGGCCAGGTGTGTGGTGGACTGGCGCAGGATCTGGTTAAGCACTGTTCTGTGGGTTTCTGGTTTTGAAAAAGAAAGATCATTATAACGATGTGCAATAGGTACAATTCCCAAAAACACTATAGTGTTATTATTAATCCAGTCATGCGTTAGATGGCACACATTCTCAATGTGTGAGAATATTTATATATATATATATATATATATATATATATATATATATATATATATATATATATATATATATATATATATAGCTGACCTCGTCACATTTAAACCTCCATTAGTTCTACAGGACAATCAGGAAGTAGGTCATTTTTAAGGTGTTTACCCTACCTGCAAAGCGGAGGAACTTTTGGGTGTCTGGAGGCAGGTTGGAGGAAATGTGCATGGAGGAAGGCTCTCTGGAGAAGAAGGGGTCAAGAGAGGATGGGGTGGCGGGCGTGAGTGGGGCGGGGGACAGAGGTGGCGGCTCGTCTTTGATGTGCGACAGCTGGCTCTCCCGGGTGTCTCGCACAGGTGGTTTGCTCTCGCGCTCAGTAGCATGCACCAGAAAGAAGGCTTCCACCGCCGGCTGCAGGACTTTAAAACCAAACCATTGTGTCAACACGCCTTCTTTTAACCCGCATTTTATATGTGCAAAAAATGACATCGTTTCATGATTACCCAGGACAGCGTGCTGATCATGTGATTCTTCCAGCTCTTTAAGACACTCGCCCAGCATGTCCCACAGCTCATCCAATAAGAGCTGCTCGCTCAGCAGGGGCAAATCGGGTAGCCGCTCCTCCTGCTCCTGCTGACTGCTGGTTTCCTCACCTGAGCATACACGAGGTTTCAGGTTTTGACAAATCCGCATAATCCATTAATAGTAGTATTAAATTCAAATAAATGAACAGCATTGTCACGATATGACTTTGATACAACACCCAGACTAAATATCACGATACCAATACCAAATTGATACTTGGGTAAAAATAAATAAATAAATAAATAAGTAAGTAAATAAATAAATAAGCAGAAATTGCATAATGGGACTGTTTTAGCTTATTAACATGCAACTAATGAAACAAAATGGGACTGTTTAAAAATAAAATGTAGTTGTTTTTTTTTAATTATTATTTATAAAGTTTAACAAGCATGAATGTTGTTGCAACCGAGAGGGAAGAAAAAAATTCAACAAGTACACAATGTGCAGCATATAGTCCAGCCCTCGAAACTATAGCCATGGTTTTTTTTAAGTATCACCACTATAAAAAATTAAGAATCGAATCATTTTTTTAAAGCAGGGTATCGCGATAAACAAGTACCAGTATATCATGCAACACTATAATCACATTAATCAACAGAATACTTAAAGCTTTAATGGCTTGAAATGTTAGCGATATACAGAGCGAGGAGAAAGCTAACCAGATGGGGCCTGGTCCTGCTCCAGAGGTGAGGGCTGGTCCACGTCCATGGGAGAATCGTCCCTCTGTGCCGCTGGAGGCTCTGCTGCAGAATGCATCTCCGACTAGACCAAGACGGTGGGGGGAAAAAAAAAAACATGAAATTAAATTCCACTCCAAATAGCATGTTTTAAAAAAAAAACAAAAAAACAAAGTTAGATGGTGTTTTAACAGCAGTCAGAGAAAGCAACATGCATTAAAAGGAAACAATCAGGGAAGGTGCCAGGGATTCGGGGGCCAAAGCACTCAGCCAATAATAGCCAGCCAAAAATCAACACACAAGATGGAAGCTATAAGCACATTCAAAATACACAATACCAAAAAGCCATAACGTACACAAACATCAGGCTGTGATTTGACGGTGCATGTACTATGCAGTGAAAGTCTAACAAACTACAGTGTCGTGTGTGTGTGATCGGAAAAGTGCAATTAAGCAAATCGGAGGCGAAAAAATAAAAAACAAAAACATTAAAAAAAAAAAAATAAACGTGGTTGGAAACATCAGTCTGGCGTACGAACCATACAGAATACTTGTAGGTGTATAGAAGTGGTTCTCAAAGTGGGGGTCCATGAAGCACAGCCAGGAAGTCCATGATTTTAAACATTTTCCCACAGTGGTGAAAATCACAACCCAATCAATGTCAAGTATTATTAATGTATTAATGTAATGCAGTTATAACCCTGTCTGAGTGATCCAAAATATGTCTTTGATAAAACTGCAATTTTAATGAGCAAAGGGTGACCGGGAATTTCAACAAACAAACAAATAAATAAATAAGTAAAAAACCTTCAATGACTTAAGTAAATATTGCATTAATGATATTGGACTGAGCTAATAAAAAAACAAATAAATAAATAAATAATCTCTGGCTACTAAATGTTTGAGACTGTGCAGATTGTTGCATCCAAGGAAGCCTCAGTCATTTTTATTCCCGATCCCGCCCCGAGTTTTCCATATGGATCATTGCGTCATTTGCACTATGGCGGTGTTATATAGTAATATGGTGAGTAGTGCGAGTAGCAGTCTGCCTGCTGTAAATGCGGCCCATGCTAACCGTGGCGGAGCTGGCCGAGCTGCCGAGCGGGTTGTTGGTTGCAGCAGTGCTGGGGACATGGCCAGCCACCACGGACGATCCAGAAGCAGCGGCAGAGGAAGTGGAAGAGGATGAAGAGGGCGGGGCAGCCTGTTGGAGGCGGCGTGCCCGCTGCCCCTCTCTCACCATCTGAATAATGGCGTCTGCTTCGGCCTCTAATTGGCGAACCGCAGCCTGGATGCTACTGGTCGAGCTCAGACTGCTGGAACCTGCAACCGCAGACGCACAAAATCAATATTCGGGTCAGAACCCACATCTAATACTACTCCAGCCTTGAGAGCAGAGGGTTTTTTTTTGCAGGTTTCACAATTCAAGGAATTTTTTAAGAACACTAGAAATGAAATTTAAAACCTTTATCACAACATCTAAAAAACAAACATACATTGGCTTGGGGGAAGAAAAAAAAAAAAAGAATTTAAGGCTTGGTTAAGGCCAGCATCACTGAACCTGCACTTCCTTATCACTGAAAAATGTCATTGTGTTTCATGGGTACAATTCAAGGCAGATTCACATTTATAGATGTAATATAGTTAATTATTTATAAATTATTACATAACACCAAAAAAAAAAAAAAAACAACAACAAGAAATAAAGTACTGCATGTGCATTTAAAGAGTATTAGACGCAGCTGGACAATAATCAAAATTTTACGGTTTTAATTCTACAATGTTTAGACTTTGCAGAAACCCTGTTAGAGGGTAAGCACTTAATATTGCCAGCTAGATACTATATTGCAGCGTTGCCAAGACATCATGGACAGGGTTGGGAATCGAAAATCGATTCTGGAATCGGATACTTGTTATAAAATTAAGATTCCGATTCCTCATCGATTTTTTCACCTGACAATCTCCCAGGACCTTCCAATCTGCCAGGACCTTATGCGGAGAAAGCTAAGTATAACTATTGCAATAAAATAACATGTTGTGTCACGATCAACATGACTAAGCATCTGCAGATGGTTCACCGTCTGGAATCGATAAGCCCCAACACATCGCACACGTGGTCCTTCAACCAGGGAGTTTAATAGTAAGGTGCCTTGAATAAGCATCCCAATCTTAAATACAGCTTAAATGCAATATAAAAATGAATCTAATAAACATATATTAGAAAATGCACTTTTGGAAACCTTGCTAACTGGTTTTCAGTTCACTCACTCTGTCTTCCAGTCTGCTTTGCTTTCTTGTTGGCGCGGCGCGTGTCCTCCCTCAGCTGTATGATGACCTGCAACACTCGCAGGAAGAACTTCTGCGTGGAGGTCTTGGAGGTGAGAGAGCTCATGCATGGCAGCTGCAGCTCCCGGCCGCCTAACGTGCGCTTTTGAGCCGCCACGATCACCACACTCTCCGATCCATCGAACCTGTGAGCAAGAAAGTAGAGTTGGCTTGATCTCTACTGGAAAAAATACGTTTATTTATTTTTAATGTCACGCAAACTTATGCACTCATGTCACCTGCTGGTCATTTTGCCCTTGAGGCGAGCAGTGATGGAAGGGTCTTCAAGAGCTGCCTCGGGAGACTGAGCGTCCGCCCGCGCTCTCTTCTGCTGCTCCAGGTTATACTCCCGTAACTCGGCCAGTAAAGTGCCTGAACACACACACACACACACACACACACACACACACACAGTCATGTAAAGCGGTTCCTGTCACGCTAAAGCGCTAAGGAGTTATTGCTGTACTAACCAATTTGTTTGCAGAGTGTGTAGCCCAGGTGGCGAGCCCCGCTGAGAAGCAGTCTGAGAACAGTGTCTCGGGTCTGGCTGTCCCCTCTAGACAGCTGCAAGAGGATGTTGGCTGCGTCCTCCAAACCCTCCTCTGAACACGAGTGGGACGTCAGCACCTAGTTTTAAAATTCAAAAAAATATATATAATAATAATTAATTATTATTATTTTTATATATATATATATATAAAAAATACTATACCAATAAAATAATAATAAAAAAACACACACACTCAAACAAGGGGGACTTTAAAAATCGCCGGGGTCTCCACTTTTTTCCCCCGCATTTCAAAATTCCACACTACCATAAAGATTTTTAACATCTGAATTAATGATCTTAAAAGCAATCTCTGATGTATGCTATGATATTAATAAATAATCGCCATACAAATCAACACCAAAACTCACATTCAAAGTGCAACCTTTATTTTTATAATTTTTTTTGATAAGAAGTGTTATTCTAAAACAGCTACTTCCTTTTAAATTTCATTAAAAAAAAAAAAAAAAAAATATCCTACAGCCCCCAAAATCCCACAGCGACAGCTATTCATTTACAATACAATAAGAAACTAAAAGTCTATTAACAAAAACACCTTCTGGCCATGTCCACACTAATAAAGTTTAATTTTTTTTTTGGGGGGGGGGGGGGGGGGGGAAGGTGTGTATATTTTTCCCTTTTTTTTTTTGCCTTGCATTCACACCCACACTGCGTTTACGGCCAATGAAAATGTGGCTTTTGGAAAACGCGTTCCAAATTGAAATTGCAGTGTGAACTGGGTGTGAAAATGAAGGGTTTTGAAAGGGATGAAATGTTTTTTTAGTCAAGGTCATGATGTTTCAAAATGTGGTTAAAATAAATAAATAAATAAATAAATGGATAGAGGAAATGTTTTACTCGTGCATTTCAGGGAGGTCAGCGTTTTCACGGAAAAATAGTCTTGGAAATGGAAACACAACTATAATTTTAATTCTCAGTGTGTGTGTGTGTGTATTTTTTTGCTGCTCATAATCCAGACCATGAAATCCTATCAAATGTCATACTTTTTTAATAAACGTGTACTGACCCTAAATGTAGAAAGTGTGTGTGTGTGTGGATGTAAACGGTCACAAACCTCTACAGAGAGCTGCAGTTGTTTCTCTGTTAGGCCAGTGGAGGCCAGCTTGGCGTCGATGTCTATGCTGCTCCCACTCGCCTTTTGTTTGACTGCAAGAACAGTTACATTCATCTATTATTAGATCGGTGTGTGTATAATATATATATATATATATATATATATATATTATATATATATATATATATATATATATATATATATATATATAGATAGAGAGAGAGAGAGAGAGAGAGAGAGAGAGAGAGAGAGAGAGAGAGAGAGAGAGAGGAGTAGAGGAGTAACTGGGACATTTAAACCACAGTTCAAAGAGGATTTATGATAGAACTGTATGTAATAAACAAGATTTAAGAAAATGCATAACAATTAGAAACATTGCTCCCATACCAATTGTGGTGCCTGAAGCTGCAGTAGATGTGGTTGTGACTGCAGGAGCAGTGGAGGCGGGTTGGGACGTGGGCACCGTTACTGCCCCTGCCGCGCCCTGGCTGGCCGCCGCGCCGACCGATCCGGCAGTGGCCGGAGCCGTGGGAGCTGCAGAAACAGCAGAGGGTGCCTGAGGCACAGGGTGGCCAGCTGGCACCTCGGTCGCCTTGTTGTCAGGCAGAGCGATGGAGATGAGAGAGAGCAGTCGCAGGAGCTTTTCGGTGAGCAGAGAGCTGCGCCGGATCACAGGATGAGACAACATGTTCATCAGCTGGCCCAGCGGAGACGCCTCCAGGCTCAGCTGGGCTCCCTCGGCCTCGCCGGACGAACCCAGGGGTACGGTCTTCATGGAAGCCTTGCCTTTACGACTCACATTCATGTTGTCCAGCTTGACTAGGAGGTCCCAGAAATCAGTCGAGATGCCCAAGGACTGCGGAGTGCCTGTACACGAGCTGAGCGAGTTGTGGGTAGAGGACGGGGTGTTTGGTGGACCAGAGACAGCCTGGCTTCCACCGCCGGATCTGCAGCCTCCTATGGCTGTAGAGGCGGAACTACTACACAGGCGAGAGTCCAACTCAGAGGAGGACGAGGAGGAGGAAGAGGATGACTGGAGATCTTTGCAGCGCTGCTGTGTGAAGTGGCTGGGGAAAACCTGCACGGAAGAAAATAAGAAGTTATTATATTAAGAACCTGAAAACCACAAACATTGTTGTTTTATAGTATTTATAATACACACACAGATTTGCACAAAATCTAAATCTGTCCCCAAAACCACCATTTCCTTGAAAATGTTGTTATTCTTATATAAAATAAACAACCCCTACCTTGGCCAGTTGAATAAGGGTATCCAGTACGTGGCGACAGACGACTGGTGCAGCTTGTGGGTGAATGTGCACCGTCGAACCTCCGCCCCCTGTACAGCTGACTCCCGATCCGGTTCCTGAGACGCCTCCGCCCAGGCCCACCGAGCCCACAGCTCCTCCAGTCGAATGTCTGTCTGCATGCTTCCGGCCCGAGACGCGCTGGATCTGGAAGATGTTGGTCCTGCAACCCAGCGCTGCGTCCATGGACACGGAGAGCCATGACAGTTGGCTCGAGCTTCGCGACTCCACCCGGTTCAGCAGCTCTAGAGATGATGAGGAGGATGAGGAGGAGGAGGAGGAGGAGGAACCACCACCACAACCCTTGCTGGCACCAGATGACCCCTGACCTTGCGCGCGCTTCCCTCGAGCCTCTTCGAGCCGCGCCGTCTCCAGGCAGAGCTCGCTCTCGCTGCTGCGCTGGAGAATGGAGAGCAGGCTGCGGATCACCCAGCCGCGCGTCTGCGAGTGGTAGCACAGGTTCCTGAGAACGCGGTGCAGCCTGCTGGTGTTCAGCTTGGGCTCGTCCACGAACAGGAGCACCAGGAGGCAGGACAGAGCCTCATGGTCCAAAAGCAGACGTCCTCTCAGGCGCAACAGGGAATCCACATTGGAGCTCGAGGGGCTGCGGGGGCAAAGAGCACATGTCAGATACTAGTAAACACAACGTAATGACAAATCGGCTTTTTCTACCACGGACCCCTAACGCACTGACCGACTGTGGTTGGAGCTGCCGCCCATCTGAAAAGTCCCGCCTCTCTGGACCGCCAGGCGCGTGTACTGCACGCCTCGGTTCCCTCCCAGACGACTGGTGAACGCAGGAGAGCGCAGAATGGCCGAGAGGGCAGAGGACGAACTGTGGCCGAACAAGCGCTCGTGCATGAGTTGCCTCTGACGAGCTTCCTGCTCGCGGCGCAGCGCAGCCGCTTCAGCCGCAATGTCGGGAGGCATGACGGCCAGCACGCTGTCCTCCATGTCCTCCAGAACGGAGCGGCGCAGCTCCGAGGGCAGCGTCTGGATGAACGTGACCGGGTCCAGGGGCTGGTCTCCCTGAGGGGGCTGCTGGGATTGATCACGCCGCTGCTGCTCGGCCCTCTGCTGAGCCAAAACCTTTCAAACAAATGAATAAGTATGTCAAATTATTATGACCATCTGAAATAATAATAAACTGTAATAAGCTAATAACGCCATATCCACACACAAGTTTCTGTTTGAATGTGTTTTTTTCCTCCGCTTTAAGCCACATTGAGATGACGGTTTTCTTCCCCCTTATAAAACGCATCCAGACCCATAAACTGTTAGGGGTCGCCACAGCGGATGGTCCGCGTATTCGTTTCGCCGCATGTTTTATATACAACCTGGCTTCAATAACCCTAATGGCTGGGGCCGACTGAGCAATTGGCGGTTGAGGGCCTTGCTTAGTGTGAGCTCGGTGGTGTCCAGAGCCCACTGCCTTAACCACTGAGCGACCACCTCCCCATAATCCTAATACATTGCAGGCTTTTTTTTTTTATACTTTTCCAATATGCATGAGAACTCTGTATACAGTTTCCCATTCTTTCCCTCAAAACCACAAGATTGACAGTTATAGGTGACCAGAAACAGTACCAAAGAAAAAATGATTTTAAATGATACACACACACACACACACACACACACATATATATAAATAAATAAACTCACACACACACACACACACACACACACATATATACATACATACAAATATACACACACACCTCTTCCTGAATAGCAAGTGGAAGTGCAGCCAGAAATTCACGGCTGACTTCGGTCACCCCGGGGCCTCCTCCTAGTACAGCGGTTGCTGAGGTGGTCAGCGACGAGGACACCGAGGGGCGAGATGGGGGTCTGATACCCAGTTGGTTCTGCAGCACCTCGCGACGGATGTCCTCCGGCAGAGCAGCCAAGAAGGAAGGATCCACACCTTCTGGCAGACTTATTCCTATGGGCAAAAGGGATCGGAACAGTTCTTCAGCTTTCCTCATAAGGGGAGATCTATAACTCCATTATTGACTGGAAAGCTTGAGAACATCCATACTAAATATTTCAGGGTCTTTGTTTAAAAAGCAAACCTGCAAGTGGATCGTCCTCCACGTTGCTGGTGGAGGGAAGAGGCTCCTCCTGGATGGCCTGCGACTGGCTATCAGCACTGTCGCTCCGAGGCATCGTCTCACCAGGAGATGACACGGAAGTTGATCTAAGGGGTTCGAGAAGATCTTAGTGTCAAGTATTCCGAAGTAGCCCGCGAGCTCGGGGTGGGGGGGGGGGGTTGGGGGTTACCAGTTTTCTTACCCTGTATCTGCATCAGTTATCTGCCTGTCAGTGAGGCCACTTTCAACACTTCCTGACAGCTCTTCGGACATGTGATTGGGCTGGGCTGAAGTGGGGGCGGGTTCCTCCTGCGTTGCCGAGGCAGGGCTGCTCGTGTCCATGGGTGATCCCTCAAGCTGCGATACCGCTGGCACGGTCTCTGAGCTCTCTGCGATGTCTGGGCTCAGAGAGGCTGAGGATAGAGAGCGGACACGGGCGTGAATAATCACTCCTTTCGTTAACACGCGGGATTTTACAAGCATCCATTACCTTCTCGGACAGTGTCCAAGGCTGCACCTCCTCCTCTTTCGCCCCCGGTGGAGGCAGGCGACATTTCCATCTGCGAGGCTTCCGCTTCGCAGTTGGACCTATCGGGAGCGGAGAGCTGAGGCACGGCTCCTGCTAGCGCCCCGAGAGAATCGGTGCGTGGGTCAGCCAGCAGGAGCTCCGCGATTGGCTGGTGTACTTGCTGACTGATGGCGGTCTCTAACGAAACCAAAGCCTGCTCGTGAGGCGCAGTCGGGGTCACGTCTCCGGAAGGGGGTGCTGTGAGAAAGCCCTCGGAGGGGCGAGGCGGATCCAGGCATGACGGCGCCCCTCCCTGGGCCCGTTCGCCTTCTGCCAAGAAGCAAAAGATCTTAAGCGAAGCGCCGAAACAGGTTTTACATACAAATCCGTTCTGCGTTTTGGAACGAGGCTCGAGGGCGGCAATGAGGAAGGCAGTAAGTTGTATAGTTATCTCCTTCTAGGGCTGCGTTATTCCTGATCCCCAACAACACAACTTACTACCTCACCACAGCACAGCCAGAAAAGACCCACTAGTACAAAAAACAGGTTAATAAAAGGCATAGCGGTCTTTGATCAGAGTGTGATGAGAGTCCGTTCTGTAGACGAGCGATTGCCGTGGGAAAGACAGTAGGCTGTATAGTTATCTCCCAGATCTGGTGTGATCCTAAAACTATACAAACTACTACCTCATCCCACAGCGCGCAGAAAGACTCGCACAGCACAGCGAGCAGGTCCCGCAGTGCTGATTGACCATGGACGTAGCAGCAACAAGACTTTAAATCTACGCTTTTCATTTCAACACAAATGCAAAACCAGACTTTGGGATGTAAAAGTAACTAAAAAAAGTACCTGCTGAGTTTTCGCCAGCTCCATTTACAGTCCCTATTGTTGTACCCTGAAGACACAGTAACGGGGGGGGGGGAGGAAAAAAAGTTCGATATTAATATATATAACACACACAATCAACAAGGGCCTCCAGGTCTGGCTGCAACCTGTGCACTCTGATTAAATATTGATCGACTCGAGTCACATTCAATCTGTGCCAGCCATCCCGAGCGCTCCTTCCTCTCTCGCCAACCTGCAGCGTTTGCTCCCTGCTCTCGTCTCCAGCTGTGGTGCTCCTCTCGTTCTGCTTGGCTTCCTCCTCCTCCGCCAGCTGCCTCCGTCGCTTTTCTCTGCGCTCCTCCAGCTCTTCATCACGCAGGCTCTCTAGATGCTGCAAGATGGGGACCTTCACCACTGATGCAGAAAGAAGAAAAATGATGACTTGGTTATTTATCCAGCCTGATTAGATTTGTTTACATTATACTGCAATGTTTTATTTACATTTTTCCAATGCACCATAGTTCTTCATTTTTGATTTGAGCTACAAAAAAAAAACAAACAAACAAAAACACAGAGCTTCATCCTCTTACCTGCGACGCAATCGTGCATGCTTTCTGCATCCAGCACTTTACATTCATCTGTCCATCTAGTTAAGGCTGTTGGAATACTTGAAAGAGTGCCTTTTAAAAAAAAAAAAAAAAAAAAGGGGAGGAAAAATGTTCCATTAAAATATTTGTATAGCGCTTTTAACGATGCAAATTGTACCAAAGCAGCTTAACGCATAAAGTGGTTATATAAAAAACTATTAGTTTGCCCCTACTGAGCAAACCACTGGGGTAAGGAAAAAAAGATGGCATGATGGCAAATGTTTTCTTGCTCACATGACTTGGTTTATCTCGTGATCTTGATATTAATTTTATTCAGCATAAGGGCGTTTTCAAGCGGCAACATCTTAGTTATGATCCGTGAAGCGGCCTCTAGAACGTTCATATCCTGAATAAATTAATTTTTAAAAAAAGATTATAATGGTTTAATCGAAGTGCTGCTCCGACTCACCGGCTTGGCCACCAGCACTACTCTGCTCATGGAAGAAATCGTCCAGGAGCTCATCATCGGAGCGGGCGATGATATGCACGTCCTCATTGCCCACCAGCAGACGGGCTCGGCCGCGTGACTGGAGGGGTAAGGAGCTTGACAGCTGCAGGATGTCCGCTGCTGCACTGGGTCCGAGCAACCTGCAATACAGAGTACATTAGAAAACGCTGCACTTCATACACACACACACACACGTGTATATGTATATGTGTATATGTGTGTGTGTGTGTGTGTGTAATCACTCTCACCTCTGTAAAATGAGTGGAGGGTTGGGCTGGCGGTTTCCTGGATAGTGCACATGGATGGTATGGCCCGTGTTGGCGGTAAGCTGGCGGAGGGTACGCTGACTGCGCCCCATGCCCTGAGTCAAGCGGCTGCTTGTGCTCGTCCCCCCCAGGGTGAGGGATCCGTGGTCAGCATGCCGCACCATCAGCGGGTGTGAACTAGGGATGTTTCCTGGGGAAGGAGGGATGTCAGCTGGGAAAAAGATGGAAGGCACATTAGACAAAGATTCGAGCAATAAATAAAAAAGAAATTAATTAAATATTCACAGCCATTCTCATATTACTTACCAGAATTGGAGAACATGTTATCAAACTCTATGATGAGGTCGTCATCTCTGTCGAATCTCTCAAATCGTATATGTGGGGCTGCATTGATATCGGGAAAATCTTCGTCCAATTCCATCTCTGAGCCTTCGTCATCGTCATCCTCGTCTCCCTCTTCATCATCCTGAGAGGAAATTAAGCAAAGATTTACAGTAAGCAAGGATAGGGGAGGAGAAAAAAAAAAGTAAAAAGAAAACAGAATTAGACCATCAATTTCTTATTAAACTCATACCGGATCTTCTTCTTCCTCCTCCTCCTCTTCCTCCTCCTCATCCTGACTATCTTCATCCTCATTGCTGCCACTCGAGTCTTCTTCCTGAGTGTGCTCTTCATCCTCTGGCTCCAGGATGTTCATGGAATCTAAAGGATAGTACAGAGCAACAACATAAACATAAAGGTTATTAATATTGACATTTGTTAGCTTTATAAGTTATAACTGGTTGAGCAATAATTTGAAATGTATATTCAATCATTTGTTTTTGGAAAAAAGCAAGTATTTATATATATATTTTTTACATCCATAACAGAGACCTGGAATCATGTGGTATTTACCTCTGGACTAGTATTGCATGATATACCAGTACTACCAAGGTATCGTAATACCATGATTATAAAATGATACGATTCTTCATTTTATTAGTACCGGTGTTGAACTATAGGGGGCAGTGTGTACAATTTCTATTTGCCTTTTATGTTGATGGAACTTGAGGAATGAAATTTTGACAATTTATTTATTTTTTATATTTATTTTCTTGTCAGTTTAAAGTTTTACTGTTTCTATTTATTTTAAACAAAAAAACAGCCTTTTCTGTCTGTTGAAACAAAGTTCCATCGTTTGTTTTTTATTTTTTTTTGGAACTATAGTATTAGATAGTATAGTATTTGTATCATAGTCAAAATGTTGGTATTATAACGCTAAACAGATATTTTAATTGAAAGTTGCTCAAAGGTGACGGTGTAAAAATAAATTCTATAATTTTACACCTACAAGCAGAATTCTATAGATTATTCTAGAATTTTGTATACCAATAACTGATTCTTGAAAAACAGCAACAAAAAAAAGAATATTAATAATAATACGTCAAGTTCAGATTTCTATTCCTCTAGAACACTAAAACCCACGACATCACACACACTAAGATTTCATGCTGGCAAAACCCACCTTCTCTGTTGGCCTGCAAGGTAGAGGCTTGGCTCATGTTGGAAGGAGCTTCATCCATCAGAACATCTTCCTGAGATTCTTCGTCTCCAGAGCGACCAACTTTATATATATTTAAATAAAACGAAAAAAAAAAAAAACCACACACAATTTGGTGAAAATGTTACTTCTACACAGAACACACTTTTCAGCGGTAACATCTGAAAATCTCACCGATGATGGCGCTATTTACAGTTCCTGCGTCCCTTTCTAACAGCTCGTCTATCAAATCCACCAACTCGTTCTCCACCTGCACAAAATATAAATATTTATAAATATAAAACTCAATCAAAATGGCAAGAAAACAATTTATTAGCCGCTATGCAGAGTATTATTATAATAATAATGATAATAAATAAATCCACATACTTGCATGGCCTGAGTGCTGAGCACCTCTGGCTGCCCTGCAATGACCACAGTGTCCCCTTCTGCCTCTCCATCCATCAGATCCGCATCTGCAGCCTGGCCTCGGTGACTATTTTCCACTGGTCCTGCCTCGCCTGGCTCTCCTGTGGAGAAACCATGTTAATATCTCCTGCTAAAACACATTCCCTTCGTGAGCTCCGTGAATGTAACACTAAAACGGACCTGCTTGCCTGAAAAGGAGTAAAAAGGAGGTATGGAATAACATGAGGGGAAAAAAAATCACCTGGAGCAGGAGGATTTCACCAAAGAGACATTACTATACCTATTAATCTGATAAAGGTCGGCCGATTCATAGTTTGCGCTAATCACTTGCCAACAACAACAACTGCTTGCTGGAAATAAATCCATTCTGACAGTTTTTCCGGCTGCATCCGGTGCTGGCATTATTACCGAAGGAGAGCGGCATCTAGAGGCGACTCAGTGATACTACAGGATTTGTCAAAGTGCATTTATTTATTCGTTTTAGATATAATAATGCATTTTTTTTATTTTCCTAAATATTTATTAAGATGCTTATATTCTCTTCACATGGTACACTTTCGTGATTATGTTTGTTTTTCTTGTTTTGTAACTAGCGTTAAACCTAGAATGGCAAATAGTCAAACTTGAAGGAATATATTGGGCATATTTTACGGCTATTGCACATATTGAAACCCATATGATATGAAGCTTCAAGGTCTGTTATATTCCCCCGCCCCCCTTAAATAAAGACAATTCTAATTGAGCAGGTACACCGGGGCTTATATGACGCAGTTACCTTGATCTTGTGTGTTGCTGTTACTGTCCCTGGCTGTGCCCACGGTGTCGTGCTCAGTCTTGCTCTTGCTGGAGCCTCCTTTCCCTCCAAACAGGCTGCTGGGTTGGTTGACGATGCGCGAGAGCGTCTCTAAGGGTTTAAGTGCAGCGTTGACCGTGTTTCGCCATGTTGGGGCTGCAAAGAGAAACAACGGCGGAAAACAAAGTTGAAAAGACGCCCCTTTATTCCTTTCATGCCACACACAATGGGATTTAAGAAATACAACAACACGAGTGCAAGATGCGGCACCTGGACAGGTCGAGGCTGTGGGGCACCCGAGCGAGATCATTAACCAGGCCTTTCTTCAGAAAGAGACGGATGATGTTGTTCATGCCGTTGTGCTGCGTCTTGGCTGTGGCGGTGCTATAAAAGCTGGAGGTGGAGGGGCACGACTCCATAATGGTGCTGATGATGCACATCACCGCTTGAAGCCTGCAGTGAGGACAGAGGGGGCAACAAAGCAAGTCAAGCTACAGGAAAGTCGGAATGCTGACCAGAGATTCTGGAAGAACTCTGCGCAGGAAAGGAAGAAAAATGGAGGGCGTTCATACGCGGTAGGATCGTGCCGAACGGGTCCTTATTATTTCGTTAGTTATTTTCTCTGCTTTTTAATCGTTCTCAAGCTGTCAAGCAAGAACAAAATATGAGTGACTGATTCCTCAATAATGAAAACAAACAGCCGAGACTGAGGAAATTTCAGAAATGTTCTTTACACGAGGATAAAAAAAAAACAAAGTTGCATAAATTACTAAAAAAGTTACTAAAAGTTTAACTTTTTAGAAGTTAAGAGTTTTTTTTAGACTATTTTTATTACATAAACAGGGATAAACATCATCTGATGATGTACTGAAGTCACAGTTCGGTTCAATTTAGAAAAGCAAAACAATTACTTTTTTAATTTTATTTTTAATTGTATTTTTTTTTTTATTAATGCAGATTATCATTAACAACAGTTTATGTAATTTTTTTAAAAACAATTTTAAATCATTAATTTTATGCCTGCTAGGTTTATATCTGCAATATACAGTCACACCCAGAACATACGACAATCTGGAGATATGAACTCATGAATTTTTTCAAAATCCACATGCAGACACACAGTGGGACAAACAGGATGCCTGCCAGCTATGCATTGTGGGGGTTTTGGACTAATGAAACAGATAGGGACCGAAAAAACCTGTCACAAGTCGATTTTTCTTAAGTGCGTACTAATATTAAAGAGATTTACTGGGTAAAGATATGATCTCAGTTGTTCTACTCATTTCAGCACTTTATCAAATGTCATCAATCCTTCCATCATTCACTCCCTTGATATGCAAAACTGTCAGGATTTAGTGCTTTTAAGAGAAACTCTTGATGTGGTACATGAAACGCTAAAGAATCCACATCACTAGACTGTTGTTTAAATAAATAAACAAAAAAACAAACAAACAAGCCAATGTCACAAAGTCACAAGTGTGTGATTTTGCAGGCTGTCACTTAATGTTTGTGAAGGATCCCGCTCCATTGCACCGTTACACCCCTATTTTGGACCAACAGTGCCCATTAGGCAAATGCTATTAAAAGCACATGGACTCACCGGGCGTGTTTCTCTGTGCCCTCTGCCATCGCTAAAGCTCGGCTCAGCGCAGCCTTCACCTCGTTGACCAGGGTTACCTGGGCCTCTGTGCCAGTGCCCGCTGCTGCCAAGCTGGCCAGGAAGAGGCGTGCAAGGGCAGGGGTGTCTTTATCCTCCGAGTTCTGAGTGTGTGGGAGCAGATGATCCAACACAAAGGCCAGCACACTGCAGTCCTGTGAGCAAACACACATTAGCGGGATTAAAAAAAAAAAAAAAAAAAAAAAAAAAAAAAAAAAAAAAGCAGCATCTGAGGAATTCTGTGGTAAAAAAAAAAAAAAAAAAAAAAAAAGAAACCATTGAGCGCTTGTGGCTCCGCCTGTATCCACACACACACACCTCTTTTATAAGCTCAGACTGGCCAGCGGTGTAGTTGTAAGTGGCGATGAGCGTGGCAGTGCCCACATAGGAGCGCACCAGCTCGGCTAGCAGCCTCAGAATGGTGGAGGTGGGCATCAGGGGCTTGCTGGCTTTGGCCTTTGCTGCCCTGCTTTCTTCTGAAGAGCTTCCCCGGTCACCTTCCTGCTCCTTTTTCTCTTCACGCATCTCCTCAGGAGTTGAGGCTAACAAACAAACAAACAAATAAATAAAGCGTCTGGGGGGGAGGGGGGGCAAAGAATACACTTCAAATTTAGACAGGAAAAGTTTGTACCCTCTCCCTGAGGTGTTCCTGACTGGGAGGACTCAGCAACTGCACCATCAGCAGCAAATACCTGAGTCTAAACAAAAACAAACACAAAAGGTGAGGGGCTTTCACTTTAATTTCGCATGCAAGTGTAATTTCTCAATCAATAGTGAGTGTACGAGTTTGTGCTCACGTTTATGTGGAAAGCGGACTGAGAGTCGAAGTCGCTCCCTTGCCGGGTGAGTCTGTACTGCTGGTAAACATCGTCGCCAACATCCTGCAGGATCTGACAGAGGTCCTGACTACCGGCGACGGTCACCAATCGTTCCTCTCCTCTCTCTGCTGCAGGGAGGAATGATGAAACAGGAGGGCAGAATGAGCACTGTAAGAGATGTCTGGTATCGGCGACGTTGCGGAAACGATGCTGTGAACGCCGTCTTACCTTCCTCGGGAGCGTGGTACGCTGCCAAGGCGTTGAGCATGTCGTAGATAACCTCTTTAATGGTTTCTGGGATTTGTGGCAGCGGAGACAGTTTCAGAGGCGTCGTCTTCACCAATTGCACAGCGTTCGGGCCCTTAATTCTGAAGTTCTCAAACTCGTCGTCAGAAGCTACGGGAAACGGGACGGAAGGCAAGATTTGTAACCGATGAATAAAAAAAAAATAGATTTATTCATTCGTGTCACACATAAACGCAAGATTAATACCGATAGAGTCTACATTTTCAATAGGAAACTCATCTCGCTACTCAAGAGAAGCTTATTCGTCCATAAATCTCTTTCGTATTAACTATATATATATATATATATATATATATATATATATCATAGTATATATATATATATATATATATATATATATATATATCATACATGTACACAGCGACAAAAGTTGCGGAAACGATGCTGAAATATATTTGTCAAGATTTTTTTTAACAAGAAATGGCTCATTTTAATCCCAACCTTTTGTAATAATGTCTTGCAAAACGAAACTGTCAAAAAGTATTCTAATATTCAGCTAAAGCCCATTGAGTCCATTTTTGCAAAGACATAAGTGTTGTCGCCTTGCATATGAGCTTCACCTGGACTAATAATACAATGAGGCAGGTGTGTATAAAAAGAACCCCAGCCACCTTCTCAAGGCGACCTCTGCCAAGATTCACCCTGAGCATGTCGATTATCAAGAGGCTGAAGACCAATCCCTCTGATGTGGCAGACACCTTAATGGTTCAGCGTCAAGTACAGAGGATAAAAAAAAAGATTGAAGAGACTGGAGACGTTTTTGACAAGCAGCGGAGACCCCGCAGTTTCGAGAGACCGTTTGTTGGCGTCCAAGGCCGCCCATTTTCTGCAGCAGAGCTCACCTGGTCACCAATCCCCGTGCACAGCGATTCTATTCGGGCCCTTGCCCAGAAGCCAATTAAACAAAAGACTGAACCGTGTGGTGCCAAGGCCCACAGCCTCTGGACGCAAAGTGGCAGAAGGTGATATTTTTCAGATGAATCTTCGTCGTCAGAAGCTACGGATTCACCCAGAAACAGTGAAGTTTGGGGGGGACGGTTACATCCAAGGCAAGATTTGTAACCGATGCTACCTCTTATATTCCCCAATAAAAGGCCAAATTCTGCAAATGGTGCTAGCATACTTCCATCTCCACATCAAAGTTCCTCAGGCTGAAGAATTCAAGATTCAGGATTGGCCAGCCGTCACCAGACTTGAACATCATTGACATATGTGGGGTAGGATGAAAGAGGAAGCATGGAAGACTAAACCAAAAAATATTGATGAACTCTGGGAGGCTTGCAAGACTGCTTTCTTTGCTACCTGATGACTTCATCAATAGTTGTAGAATCCTTACCAAACCGCATGGATGCAGTCCTTCAGCTCATGGAAGTCATCAAGATATAAATTTGGATCTCACAGCACCACTACTTAATTTGCTGACATATTTTTGTATTTGCAGTAAATTTGTTCAATTTCTGTTATAGGCGACAAAACTTTTGTCTTGCCAAAATTTGACCTTTCTGTTTTGATTAAAGATAAATCTTTTTTCAGTGAAACTAATTTATTCAGTGCATTAAACATCATTTGGGGGGTTTTAGCTGTTCATACGAGCTATTTTAACACCAATTGATTATTAAAAGTCAATAATATAGGTTATAGCAGGTGTTTCTACAAAATATAAGCGACAAGACTTTTGATCAGGGATATATATATATATATATATATATATATATATATGGCCCACCAACAGGTATAGTGAACAGATGTAGCAATGCACAAGCAATCTTCAAATAATGTTTATAAAAGGCTGTTTATGCAGCTCGAGAGAGAGAGAGAGAGAAGAGAGAGAGAGAGAGAGAGAGATAGAGATAGAGAGATAGAGAGATAGATAGATCAGATAGAGATAGATATAGAGATAGAGAGATAGATAGAGAGATAGATAGATAGAGATAGATAGAGATAGATAGAGATAGATAGAGATAGATATATAGATAGAGATAGAGAGAGATAGCGAGAGATAGAGCTAGATAGCGAGAGATAGATAGATCGAGATAGAGAGCTAGATAGCTAGCGCGCGCCTCGCTCGCTCGCGATGCGCTCGCTCGCGCTCCTAGCGCGCGACGCTCGCTAGCTAGCGCGCTCGCGCTCGCTCGCTCGCTAGATAGATAGATAGATAAGAGAGAGATAGCGCGAGAGAGAGCTAGAGAGATGAGAGAGAGAGATAGAGATAGATAGAGAGAGAGAGATAGAGAGATAGATAGAGAGATAGATAGCGGGGAGAGATAGAGAGAGATAGATAGAGATAGAGATAGATAGAGATAGATAGATAGATAGATAGATAGATAGATAGATAGAGATAGATAGAGAGATAGAGAGATAGATAGATAGAGAGAGAGATCAGAGGTAGAGAGAGTGTTAGATAGATAGAGATAGATAGCGAGAGAGAGAGAGAGAGAGAGATAGATAGAGATGGATGGAGAGAGAGATAGATAAAAGCTCTTGTACCTGTTCCAGCCCCTCTCGGAGCAGGGAGAGCGATGCGCACACAGCTGTTGGCCGTTTCTGTGAAAACCTCGGGGTTGCGGCAGGCCGCAGGTCCCAGCACTCGCAGAATGTAATTGATCTCCCGAGAGCCTAAACTACCAGACACGACACCGGATGTGGTGCTTCCTGCTCCGCTGGTCACTGCAGAACGGACCACCTGAAACAGGGCCGAATATAATTCAGAACAGATATTAAAGAAAAGGGGGACAGCACAAACACCTTAAATTTTACCAAACATTTTTTCCTTTGCCTTCTGATTTATGATTATTTTAAATCATAAATTATTGTATTTATTTATTTTTTAGAATTTGAATGTGCACATAAGACTGAACATTGGGGGGGGGGGGGGGGGGGGGGGGGGGGTTAATGGTACACATTTTTTTCCATTTATTTAATTTATTTACCAGATTTAATTTGTGCCAATTGAATCAATTATCACATCTAATTTTGTATTTCATTACTGTGATTTTTTTAAAAAAATTTTATATTTTATTTGTATTAAATATTATTTTACATATCTAGGCATTTCACAATTTAAAAATATAAACTGTTTAATAACATTTTTAATTAAATCTTAAAATGTTAAGATTAATAAACTGCGGTTTAAAAAGGGAAAAAAAAAGGAATTTTATGTTTTCATTTCTTCCCCCGTACCGAACTGGAACCGAACGGTAAATTTTGTGAACCCCTAATCCTAAGAATAAATTGGACATAAAGGACAGTAAAAAGGGACCTTTTCCATGGTGTGTCGGAGTGTCGCCGGATCCTCAATGATGTGGCGGAACAGCAGAGTGACAAGGGGTGTGAAGCCGTTGAAACCGGAGCTTTGGGTCAGGCCCAAGATCATGCGTGTGCTCTTTAGCTCGGCGAACATCATGGCGTAGTGGTGGACGCGCGTGAGGCGCAGGCAGAGGCGGAGCGTGGCGTGCAGCGTGTCGGGGTCGACGGGGACGCTGATCATGCTGACGCAGGCACGGATCAGGACCGTCGTCATCTCCTCGGTCAAGCCCTGCACAACGATGCCGCTGGATGCAGATGTGGAGTCCTGAGATGCGGCGGGGACGGTGGAAGCTGAGGGGGGAGACTGCTCGGTTTCCTCCTTAGGGGGAGCCATCTCGACAGCTACGGACGTCGGGTCTGCATCAACAGCAACCAAATAAATAAATAAATAAAAATTTTTTTATAATTATTTTTTATATTATATATATATATATATATATATATATATATATATTTTTTTTTTTTTAAATACAATTTAATATGAATCTCCAAATCTACAGAATTCTAAGAAAACACATGGTTTGGTTCATACCCGCGTCAGCCTGATTCTCCTCACTCTTCGCTCTTTGCTCGTCTTCTCGTTCAGAATCGGCGGCGTTGCTGGATTTGCTGGGTTTGGGAATCCGGGGTATTCTCTGCACCGTTAGCATGACGGGCCTCCTGTTCCCCGTCTCCTCGTTCACCTTCACAATTTGGAAATATAACAGTTTGTTATAAACTGGAAAGAATTTTCGGCATCATTTTCGGCATCCTTACATTAAGTTATAATGTGAAACTAAAGAGTCTTAGAGCTGTAAAAGATTCATCTTTCACGTGCATAAATATGTAATATGAGACAGCTGGGATGCCTCTAGCGGTCGTGAGCGAAGAAGTCTGGTTTGTTAAACTGCGTTTATTGAAATTATATGTTGAACAAAATAAATATGAATATATTTATAGAAACCATAAATAATGAATTAAAACATATGGCTCCATTTGTCTCGCATGTCAAAAGTAACAGCGTGTGACTACCGCCATTCACCCATAGAGGTCGCTCTTGTAATGCAGACCTTCTCACCAGCATCGGACACAAAGACAGGGGGGGGAAAAACGGATAGTCAACTATCTGTGCCGAATTACACAAATTTTAACCCCGATATCCAATCCGATACTGCATTCCAAAGAAATGTAATAATAATAATAATAACAATAAAAATAGAGCATCTACTCAGACTGATTGTATAATCAATCTCACGATTTTCTCTTTAGTTACCTGAACCATGGTGTTGAACTGTACAGTGTATCTCCGACGGCCTGCGGTGAAGCGGACGCTGGTCTCGCCCGCCCTCCAGGCCGAGTCGATGGTGCTGTTATTGCTGGCGCTGTAGCTGCACCAGCGGCCCGAGCGATCGTCAAACCACCGCCAGTTATTTCCATTGGGCTGGAGGTACTGGAGGGGAGAGAGAGAAAGAAAGAGAAATGACTCGATTGTACCACTCCCACAATAAATACTGTAGCGTGTGAAAAGACGGCATTTCGTAATGTACACACCTTGTTCATCTGAGATCTTCGCTTGGAAGAAACGGCCATTTTCTCGTAGAAATCAATGAGCAGGAGCACCGGAGTGATCCATCTATGGGGAGGAGAGAAGAAAAAATAAATAAATAAAAATAATTATCAATGCTAAAATATCCACAAATAATGTGTACTAACAGTAACATCAGTAATGGGAGGTGGTAGCGCGGTGGTTAAGGCATTGAGCTCTGGACCGGAATCACCACCCACCACCAGAAAGCAGCCACTAGTGGACCTTTGAGCAAGGGCGTCTACCAAGTGCTAATGCTTATGCTCGATCGATCTGAAATGAGTACTCTACAACCCCCCAAAAAAACGCCCCCCCCCCCACCCCCCCCCCCCCTCCTCCCCCCCCCCCCCCCCGCCCCCCCCCCACCCCCCCCCCCCCCCCCCCCCCCCCCCATGCCCCCACCCCCCCATGACCCCGTTCAGAACATTAGGAGCAACATCTAATGCTCCTCAAACCGGTAACATGTTTCTCCTTTAACTCGGAAACAACACCGTGTTCCATCCTGGACCTGGATCCTACCCACATGATGGCAGCTACTCACTTTGGTGTCTGGATGTCTTTCTGCTCCTTGGCTGCCTGTAAGCAAGGCTGAACCACCTCCAGCAGCTTAATCAGCACCGTCAGCACCCCACTACTCTCCACAATCCGTGCACACGACAGCTTCAGCTCCTGCAACACCACAAGAGTTTACGTTACGTGATCGACGAGCGCCTCGGGCAAGTATACGCATAAGATATTTAGAACGGGACATTTAAAAATGGCAGTGTTATGTACCTCGAAGAGCAACGTGAGGAGGAGAATGCGTGTAGCCAGGTTGGAGGCCTGGGGCAGCGTGGCCATCTGTTTGGTCCATTCGGACACGGTCTTCGTGTCGCTGGTGGTGAGCGGCACGGCGGCTTTTATCAACACGTCAGCAGCCTCCCACACCTAGAGCACAGGGACAGGGTGAGGATGGCAGATGCTAACTTGTTTATACAAACCCGTACGGGTTTATTGCAGGTGCAATGTCGTCGTTCTCCTCGCAAAGTTTCATCAGCGCGAACTCCGGCAACTTCTACTCGTACCAAACTAGAGTGGTGAAACTCAGTCTTACAATAAATTTTTTTTTTTAAACACCTTTTTAAAAATGTATCACTCCATTTAAACAACCAACCTGTCCAAAGAACTTATTTAAGATTAAATGTCTATACTGACAAATTTCCACCATTGGTGAACTCTAAAAGAAAGGACAACTCCATCAGTTAATCAACTAACAGGCACCCATAGTTCCGAAGTAAAAATAAATAAATAAATACCAATAGTTTTTCCGGGACAAGTTATTCAGCACAAGAGCGGCCTCTAGAGGTGAATTTATTTAAAGCGCCCTTTTCAGTCATTTTTCGATGCACCTTTTTTTAATTGATTCAATTAACTGATTCAATTTAATCGATTTTTGATTACTT
Organism: Kryptopterus vitreolus; assembly: GCA_030449085.1. Lineage (NCBI taxonomy): Eukaryota > Metazoa > Chordata > Actinopteri > Siluriformes > Siluridae > Kryptopterus > Kryptopterus vitreolus. Next base: position 15,845,599 of record JACRUU010000030.1, on the reverse strand, counting down.
ATTTTTTCAACATTTATTAAAACAGTTGAAATAAATTTAGCACATTTTCATGATTCCGTACCGTTTTGTGATTCAGTACTATTTTACATGGAGAGCTAAATTTGTATGTTTTTTTTTATTTCAGCATTTATTTATAAATATTATTTATTTATTTATTAATTTTTTAAAAAGCCAACACCCAAATTTAAACAATCCCAAATGTGCGCACTTCATATCTGCAGCTTCTCGGCCGGGAGAGATCTCGGAAGAATTCACGATGTCGGCCTAAAGGGAAATAATGGAAACCTGCCATCTCAGTGGCTTAACAGCTTAGATTTTACAATTCCCACAATTCATTTCTATCTTCTGGATGTTTTCCAAGGTGTACAAGAACCCTGTATAAACAGCTCCTTAATATTTACCTACTCGGTATCCTGGGTTTTGGCAGATTTTATTATAAATACCGGAAGCGTTACATATTCTGGCTCCGAGTCAAACGTTAGAGAGGAAATAAACAGCCTTGTGTATTACCGAGTGCCTCATTGTGTGTGACTGACCTGGTTGACAACCTGACGCAAGATGAGGTCCCTATACTCTGGACCGTTCCTTTTAATGGCGGTCATGAGCAGGTCGCACAAGCGATACACGGTGTCTGGCAGCTCGTCCAGGAGGTGAAAGCAACCGGGCAGCATGGTGTCGGTGAAGGTATGGAGCTCGGCGCTGTCCAGGGGTTCGGCCTCCAGAAAACGCTCCAGGCAGCGAGCTTCCTCTTCCTCGGCTCGTTCTCGTGCTCGCCTTTCCTCTTCCTCGCGCCTTCGTGCTGCCTCCTGAGTAAAACACACGTACACCAAACAGAATTACAATCAATCAGCCTCTTATAAAACCCGGATTAGATAAAAAAGTATGTGTATTTCAATAGTGAACTCCCACAGGTACATCACATAGACTCAAAGGTTTAAAACAGCAAAGACAAATATCCTCGACTAAGTAATAAATTTGAACAGTTCGGCTGTGTTTGATATGACATGCGCAACGTTTGCATCAACAAATACTCCATTGCACCCGTGGACCTCGTCCACCAAGGGCTGGTGTAGATGCAAGCTGTCATTTGAACCAATCAAGCGGCCCTTGGTGGAAAAGATTGAACACCTGTGCTCTGTACTATAATTATACTGGTTTGCTTTGGGATGCAGTAGTACAGCTTTAGTATAAAGAAAATAAATAACATAAAATTGAAATTTACATTAGATTACATTTATGTATGCTTTAATGTGTATTTAAAAAAAAAAAAAAAACATGATTTAATGATTTAAGGCAAAACCCAAATTAGTCTTTAGTTTAGATAGGATTCCTTAATCAATTAGAATACAAAAAAATATATAGTATAGAGTAGTATATATAGTATATAGTATAGAGGCGAATTACTGACACATAACCTGTTCACTCTGGTCAGGTAAAGGCAGAAGACATAGCAGAATAAATAAAATAAAATAAATAAATAAATAATAAAGACAATGGCAGAATGGAAAAAAACAATAAGTTTTACAGATTTTTTTCTCAGCAATAAAAATATCTTGTAATATATTCTATACACACACACACACACACACACACATATATATATATAGATATAGATTATATATATATATATTTTTTTTTTTCCCCTTTCCATAAAGGTAAATTTAAGATTAAAATATTTTTTTTCAATATATTCAGTATTGCGCTTTAATAAAAGACAAAGTAGTTCTTATACGATTACAGAATAACAGTAGAATTTTCAAACACTAAAATAATCGATCGCTACAGCCTTAAAAAGACCATCATGTTCCTCATTTTCTATGATTAAATCAGCATAACTTCTGTCGTTATACATGGTTGTTCCTACAATCTAAAATTTGACCTAAAGGACACGCAATTTTCGCACACAAATGAAATAAAATAAATAAAATAAAATAAAATAAAATAAAAAAGTGTCCCATCAAGCCATTATTTCATGCAAAACTCTAAAGCGGTAACGTTTGTACACAGTATTAGTCATGCACGATATGTCATTCCAAACACAGCTCCACTGCATGCCTGTGTGTCAGTCGGCCCACCTCAGGAGAGTCTGAGCGCTGCTCCATGCTGACTTCCTGACCTAGAGACATGGCAATGGCCCTCATCATCTGGTCCTCTTCAGACATGGTGAACTCCTTCAGTGACACAAGCCAAAGTAAACTAACTGCAAGCCTGCATGTGTACATGTTCGTGTGTGTGTGTGTGCGCGGGTGTGTAGCAAAACAAATTTGCACGTAAACACACTCGGCGTCTCACCCGAATGGCGGCGCTCAGTAACGGAGGTGGGTGCGTGAGGAGGTACTCGGTGGCCTGCTCCATTGTGGTGGTGTTGAGCAAAGCCTCCATGGCATGCTCTCTGGAGAAGCCCATGTCCATCAACTGTACAATAAATAAATATAGGCTTTTATTATCTTGCTTTATTAATCATGACAGGATTCAAACAATACAGTATCGATTTGAAAATGTGGTTCAGATATAATTATAAATGGTAAGAGAGGTCATAGGGACTTACCTGTGTGAGTTGAGCCTGGTTCACTTGTGGTTCTCTGCGGGTCGTGGAGCTGTTCGCCTCATCTGTGGCACCCGTAGCTGTGCTAGGAGCGCCCGCAGACCCTGAGGCACCTTCCCCGACCACTCCGGTTCCCTGGCTTGCGCTAGTACTTCCAGCACTGGAGCTTCCATCCTCCTCGGCACGAGTGGTGCCTTCCCTCTCCTTGGACAGACGCTCTTGAATAACCGGCTCACCGCGCAGTATGTGGCACAGGATGGCCAGCATGGACTCGGCCATGCGCCCACCGTAAACCTTTAGTGGCTTGCGGTTCCACAGGCTGCGGATGCAGCTAAATGCGGCCTGGAGATCAAAAGTGACAAACAATGAGAAGAATGACCAAAAAAAAAAATAAGAGCACATTTTTGGGCAGCCTGTGGGTGCATCCAAATAAATAAATAAATAATCCGGTTTTTTTGAGAGTTATGGAGTTGGGGAGTAAAGTTATAATATAATATAAATAAAATAATATATATATATATATATATATATATATATATATATATATAACTTTTTTTAAACAGGGTTTCTATGCATTTTGGCAAAAGTTTGAGGGGGGATAAATAAATAAATAAATAAAACTGCATTCTTCCCCTCAAACTTATATATATACCAGTACTAGGACAAGATTTACCCACAATTCTGTGCTGATTTATACATTCCTAACGGCTTCATTTACACAGCGCCCCCATCGTTCGTCAGCCATTTTTGCTCAAGTACTGTGCTTGTTCCGACAGACTACAACACTCCTCAGCAGAAATTATATCGGCGCTTTGTTTAGAAATGAATCCTTACTTTCTGGGTGACTATGAGAAAGCGCAGGGCGCTGAACTGCGGCGCGGACGTCGTCGTTCCGGGAACCTTGGCAGGCAGGGAGTGCGGCGAGTCCAGCACCGTGCTCGGGTTCACCATCTTTTCCACAAGCATCAGCCATGCGTCCAAGAACTCGCCGGTCCCATCGGGCAGTTCAGGATGCTCCAATCCCTCGGATACCGGAACCTTACCTCCCATGGACAAGGCCCAGTTAAACGTCCTGAGCAAGAAACACACACAGGGACATGAAACGGGCGTTATAGCGCTGCCCAAGTGGCATCAGATCAGGATTAGAGAGAGACACTCACTCGAACAGTGCGTCGTGGCCGCCGGAGCAGAAGAACTTCTGCAGCATCAGGTGGTACGGGTACTTCCTCTCGTCAAATAGCATGGGTGATGTAAAGCCAACGGAGCAGATGAAGAATGTCAGTCTAAACACAAACAGAAACCAGTTGAGTTACAGGCATATATAAACACACAGAGAGGCGACTGATGAGGTGTAGAGTTACGCTCGTCTTTAACGTACCTGAAGCGAGGAGTCGGGGTATATGGAGGCGGCTGCCAGCTCAGGCCCTTGGTGAGCAGTTTGGTAAGGGAGGAAGCAGTTGAACGAGCAGCTGGCGTCGGGGCGGTGCCCGTGTTTGTTGTGTGGTGAGAGCGGCGCTGACGCACAGGAGAACCCACGCAAAGCTTAACCAGCAAACCAAAGAGTTCAGCCAGAGCTCTCCCTAAACGAGACGATGCTGTAGGACAGCGATATCAAAAGCGGTCAATTTCACGAAGCAAAAAGAATGTCTGAAATACTTATAATTAGATTATAGATTCACTTTGTTCTACAGAAGTGTATTAAAATTCACAGTCCGCTACATAATTCAATTTTTAACGCGGTTCGGTTCAGTATTGGTGGTTTGGGGCAGAATAAATGCAAAACATAAAATTGCATTTGTGAATATTAGCACGGTGGCTTAGTGGTTAGCACGTTCGCCTCACACCTCCAGGGTCCGGGTTCGATTCCCGTCTCGGGCATGTGTGTGTGGAGTTTGCATGTTCTCCCCGTGCATCAGGGTTTTTTTTTCCGGTTTCCTCCCGGTACAAAAACATGCACGGTCGGTTGATTTGCACCTTGGAAAATTGTCCCTAGTGTATGAATGTGTGTGTGTGTGTGTGTGTGTGCACCCTGCGATGGGTTGGCATTCCATCCAGGGTGTATCCTGCCTTAATGCTCATAGACGCCCGAGATAGGCACAGACTCCCCGTGACCCGAGGGAAGATCAGATAAAGCGGTAGAAGATGAATGAATAAATGAATGAATGAATATTAACAGGTAATAATTTTGAAAAAACTTTATATAAAATGGCTACTAAGTTTACAAAACAAATAAAAAATGTAAAATACTCCTAAGCAAAGCAAGAGGGCCCAGCGCACTGAGGTGTTTGGGTCCTAATAAATACCAAAAGTCTGAAGCGAGTGTAGGCTTGATGATGACAGACTAAATATATTACTACACCAGAAAGTGTCGCTTTCTTGGTGCAAAATACACCGTCAAGTTCAGACGTGTGGAGAAATAGTTTTGAGTTGACAGTCAAACTGACCGGAAAGCAGAGGTTTGATCTGCTTGATGCGTGTTGCCATGGCAGGAGTGAGTTTGGACTTGGCTTTGGGGTCAGTGGTTGTGGGCTCGTCAGTCTCCATTGGAGCGAGGGAGTCTCCATCCAGACCCATGCCCTCCAACAGTCCCTGTGCAGAAGGATCCACGCCCACTGACAGAGCGTCTGCCTCTGCTGGAGAAAACACCAACAGAGAGAATTTAGTCGAGCAATAAAAAACAGCAACAAGAAAAAAAAAAAAAAAAAAGATAGGAACGAAAAGCATGCAATAAAAAGGAAGAACTAAGAGGTCACGGTAAAGATAAAGGAGGAAGGAGGACAGATAGATGAGCAGAGGTTTATAAGGAAGGATTTATGCAAAATCACCATGGGGCAGTGTTTTTTTACCGGTTCTCCGGCCTCCACTGGTCGCCGCACCGCTGGAAGGTTTTTCTTCTTTAGGCACCAGTTTCTGCATATCGGCCTGGCCGAATTCACAGCCGGGAGGGAGACTGCACGAAATAAACAAAACAAAGCAAAACAACTTAATACAAAACAAAAAAACACAGTTAAGCACAAACACCACAATCCATGGACAGGACCATGCATCAAGATCCCTAAACAGGGGTTTGTCGTGTGGGTCTATACAGTTGTTGCTGTGCATCTTGAGATTATATATATATATATATATATATATATATATATATATATATATATATATATATATATATATATATATAGCAATATACCAGTTTCTTTGGATTTAAGACTTCACAAGACTTTACATTGCTAGAAACTGGTCTAAATTTTTTGTTTTCCCAAGCCATATCCAATATACCTTAAAAGGAAACTTATTATTTCATAATCAATTATACAATTGGTTTATTTGCAGATTTAAGACTTCACAAGACTTTACATTGCTAGAAACTGGTCTAAATTTTTTGTTTTCCCAAGCCATGTATCTCTAAAATTTGTACTTCTTAAAAGCTGGGAGGGGGAATCCATTTAAGATCCATTTAATCTGATTGGACGCTACATATTGGACTCATTTGCAGACGTAATACATTTACATTTGCAGCATTTGACAGATGCCCTTATCCAGAGCGACTTACAAATGAGCAATTGATGGTTAAGGGCCTTGCTCAAGGGCCCACTAATGGCAGCTTGATGGTGGGGTCGGGTTTGAACCCGTGATCTCTCAGGTCCGGTCCAGAGTCCAACACCTTAACCACTCGGCTACACCACCTCCCTATACATTTGGACTAGTGAAAGAAAAAAGTACCACCCCCATACATTCAAGTGCTTTTAATATAATATTATTTTAATATATTTAAACAAACGTAAGAATATTAAGGCCTACTTTTTTTGGCGTAGAAACCCTGAAATACACTCTGGACACACTGATGCAGTAGCCAAAAGGCATTGAAATAGGTTATTAACCAGGACAATTGGGGATCATAAACACACAACAAGCACACTCCAAAATCTTCTTCGCAGAAGAGTGGAGGGGAGTTTTAACACCACAAGAGCTCCAATTCACCATAAAAGTGCTCAGGATAGACCAGAGCAAGTCAACCAACATCCTCTCTAAACCACATTAATGGAGCTGACTGTGTGCACATGCTTTTTCCATGATTTGGCTTTCAGAGTTCAAGTGAACGCAAAATTTTATTGAACGGTATCCAAAGATGTCCTATACAATCTGGTCCCTCCAGTGTTGTGGTAACAGTTTGGAAAAGAACCACATACGGCAGGAAAGGTCAGGTGTCCCAATACTTTTGTTCTTTCGTTTAACACAAACGCATAGAATTACCGAAGTTAGAGATTCAGCCACTAGAGGGCGGATGGGACTCGCTGGGTCTAAGCCAAGTACGGTGAGGTGCTGACCTGTTTGGTGTGCAGAGAGACAGCAGCACCGTGCTCTCCCATACCAGGGAGCAGTAAAGCTGACTCAACTTATTGAGCACACTCAGTCCCAGCTGGGAGCCCCACTGGTTCACGGAGATTGCCCGGATCTCACTCTAAAGAGGGGGGAAAAAAAAAAAAAAAAAAGAGAGCGAGTGTTACAAGAGAGAGAGAGAGAGAGAGAGTTCTACTGCCCATGATGAATTCTTTCTGCCCGAGAGGAATTGGGTTGCATGCTGCAAACGTCACCTGGCCAACCCTGCACGTGTGGACGAACATTAGGATGTATGCATGTGCAGCAGTGAGCGCGTGCAGTAGAGGAGTAGCGCGGGCAGACAGCGTGGCATCGGTGACATGACCGGCGTTGGCCAGTTCTCGCAGCAGAACCGAACCGCCTGGTTCCTCGATTGGCCGATGTAGAGGCTCCAGCGCTGATAGGATGCTGTCCAACTGGCAAAGCCCCTCCTGCAAGACCTTTGGCTCGTGGGATAAGGTCTGAAATATGATGAAAAACATTAAGGAGTGACCCAGACATCCTCATTTACAACCATTTAAGATCATCTACACGGAATAACATTTGCACACAAACACACACACCTTTTCCAAAATACTTATTTTTAATATACTTTTAACCGAACCTGCCAAACTCCATGCAGAGTTCGCATTTAAAGGTCAGTAAGTGTATTATGAAAGGGGAAAACCTGAAATATGATTCTCGTCACTAACACGGCCTCCCGAATGGCATGAGGGACGTAATGTCTAAAGACAACAGATTTTTATTACTGTGAAAGATGTTGACTCTTGAAATATCTTAAGAATTTTCCACACACAGCCATTCTAAATGCCTTTTAATTTCCTACTTTTGAGGCACAAAAAATATATATATATTGTATTAATTTCATGTAATCTATATTATTATTTTAGATTTATATAAAACACATTTAAATAATTAATTAATTCATCTTCTACGGCTACATCCGATCTTCCCTCGGGTCACGGGGAGTCTGTGCCTATCTCAGGCGTCTATGGGCATTAATGCAGGATACACCCTGGATGGAATGTCCAACCCATCGCAGGACACACATTCACACACTAGGGACAATTTTCCAAGGGGCCAATCAACCTACCGTGCATGTTTTTGGACCGGGAGGAGAACCCGGAGAAAAACCCCCTGAGGCACGGGGAGAACATGCAAACTCCACACGCACATGGCCGAGACGGACTCGAACCCGGACCCTGGAGGTGTGAGGCGAATGTGCTAACCACTAAACCACCATACCCCTACATTTAATTCCTTTTTGCTTAATATAAACTTGTTCAAACATTTTAATAATAATGATAAAATGCATTAATACAATACAAGATGTCCGAGTCTATTTTAAAAAAGCCTACAAGAATCTCCCTACACCTTTTCCAGTAATAAAAAAAGAAACAGGTTTATTAACACATGCAAGACCTGTTAAG